>LR738711.1:860682916-860805578 GCA_902687465.1 Secale cereale
GTGGCGATGCTACAATGGCGGTCGAGTTGTTGCAATGCTACGACGGTGGTCGATGGTGTTGTTGTGCTACAACGATGGTCGATGCTGTTGCGATGTTACGACGACAGTCGACAGTGTTGCGATGCTAAAATGGCGGTCGAGTTGTTGCAATGCTACGACGGTGGTCGACGTTGTTGCGATGCTACGACGGTGGTCGTTAGTGTTGCGATGTTACGATGGCGGTCGATGGTGCTGTGATGCTACGATGGCGGTCGAAAATGTTGCAATGTTACGTTGGTGGTCGATGGTGTTGGGATATTACATAGGCGGTCGATGGTGTTGCGGTCAACTTTGTTGCAACGTTACGACATCGGTGGGTGGTGTTCGGATGTTATGACGGCGGTCATTAGTGTTGTGATGCTATGGCGATCGACGGTGTTGCGATGTTACGATGGCGGTCGATGATGTTGCGATGTTACTGTCGCGGTTGATGGTGTTGGGATGTCACGATGGCGGTTAATGATGTTGCGATGTTACAAAGGCGGTCGACGGCGTTGCGATGTTATGGCAAAGCGAGGACTAGTGGGGTACACGGCAAATGTCGCGACCAGGCCGCTGGTTGGAAGGGGTCTGCATGAAGCGAAGGCGATGTTAGAACCGCCTGATGTGTCCAATCCAACAATTGGGCGTGCATGACATAATTGTTGACCCAGTCACGATCGAAAATTAGTGCAAATATAGCCTAGGCCAATTTAACCTTGCATGTACCTTGTGCTTTGTTTACTGTCAGCGTGTACGCACGTGAAGTTAAAAGATACGGTGTGTACGGTTCATGGGGACCACATAATGAATGGAACGATGCGGCCAACGCTCCGAACCAGAGCTAGCTCCTCGTTGCTCGCCACAACTCACGAGAGACGTCAGATATGGACGAATCAGACGGCGGCTGACCCGGCTGATTTTTGGCAAACATCAGCCGGATGACGCCTAGCATCCGCCCAAATATAATCTGGGTTGGATACAAAATACGTCCAACCCGGCCGTTTTGAGGGACGACGGATACGCAGCGCGGCATCCATGTCTGGCCATGTCGGTCCCTGTTGTGCGCCCCACGTTGCAGAAAAGAAGCAGTGATGACTCCCAGGCTTTCAGTTGTTGCGTGCCCAAGAAATTCTCTAGGTCAAAAAGACACAAAATGCCACTGGCCATCATCAGTGAGAAAAAGCTAGAGTAAGACCAGAAGGCTGAGACGAACGCAACGCGACACGCTACTTCTATGATGGCTGGCTGCCCTACTATTCCTAGCGCTGAAAGTAACACCAGAGAGTGCACTCAACCAAGGCCTGTTCGGAACATGAACTCTGAAGAGTGAAGAGAACAACTTGCTTCTCCTCCACGCAGGGAAAAAAAAGGAGCAGGGTATGCAAGATTCTCGTGCTCTGCAAAAAAGTAGTACTGGGGTCCCACATGGACGTGACGATGAGACTTGGTGGTAGCCCTTGTGGCCCAGTGATTTGCTTTTTCATCCTCTTTGACTAGTAACGCTGCACAGAGTTTGCACTTGGCCTGCATATACGACCTTTTTCTTTGAGAGAGCGTAGGCTTTATTGACTAATCAACAATATTACAAGAGTTTCTACGATACAACCCGAAACACAGTGGAAAAACACTAACACCAACCAATAGCTCTGCATCCAACATGTTTGTTGTATGTGTAGGGAAATCACGCCCACAAAATACAAAGCAGATGAGACATACAAATCTTAAGAGCATCACTAGCCGATTCCTTATGATTTAGAAAAGTAAACCGTCTAGTAGCATTTATAACTCTCTATATTTGCTCCTTTAAAAAAGGTGAGATTCCTAACCGATACCCTAAACTTAATTCACTGTTTTTTGGCGCTAAATCTTTCTAGTTTCAATTTACATACTACATTTCAACTACATATTTGCACAAATATTAAATTCAAACATAATAAATAAGGTTCAACAATTCATGAATATTATAATTTCCAAATTCAAATACACGAAAGGGTTAAAATGAAGTGAAGAGTAGGATAGAAGCACAGCTATGAAGTGTATAAAGTTGTCAATGATGCTCAACGAGATCATCTTGGAGCTGTATGAACTTCTCAGTTCTCGATGCTTCTATGCGGCGTGAGGAATCTCTCTATCATGTTAGCTTCGTGCTCTGGCTCAACGGGATCCTCATTGAAGATGCACTACGAGTTCTCTGGCATGACCCATTCATCTTCAATTATCATGTTACACAAAATGATGCACCATCTCATTATTTGCCATAAGACCTTTGGGGTTTCAATACTCAACATGGCCACGAATGATGCCAAGGGGCTTCTGAACCACACCGAAAGCTCTCTTCACATCCTTCCTTGTAGATACTTGACGCATTGCAGAGTGAGACCTCTTGTTACCTTTAGGACGCGGGGTTGTCTTGACAAATGTGACCCATGGAGGATAGATGCCATCTACAAGGTAGTAACCCATTGTGTACTCAGGGCCATTGATAACATGGTTGCAAGGAGGAGCATCTCCAGAAACAAGCCTAGCAAACTGTGATGATCTCGACAACAAATTCATGTCATTATGAGAGCCGGGCAATCCAAAGAATGAGGGCCAAATACATAGATCCTCCGACGCAACTGCCTCAAAAATGATTGTTGGATTTTCGTAGTGGTCTTTGTACTGACCTTTTCATCCCGCGGAATAATTCCTCCATGTCAAGTGCATGCAATCAATTGATCCAAGCATCGTAGGCCATCCTCGTTCTTTACTCAATGCCAACAACCTCTCGGTGTCTTCATTGGTGGGTGCCCTCAAGTACTCCAACCAAAATATCTCAATCACGTCTTTTGTTTACCTTCAAACGGACTCCAAGAATGTATCTTCACCAACGCAGACATGATCGTCAACGACATCGGCTGAACACCCATAGGCAAGCACTCAAACATCATCGATACACTTCATCAAAGGGCTCACACTTATCTCTCTGCATGCACTCCTCCTGAGTTTGAACCAAACACCATGCTTCTTCGCAACTTTTCAATGGCGAGAAAAGACTTGTGTGCATCCGAAATCGCCGACAAAAATACTTCTCCGAATAGGCTGCATTGGGGTTGAAGTAACCTCTCATAATCTTGGCGTGACCCTCCACTCTATCTCGATTTGTGTGTATACAATCGAATTGTGATCCTCTTTTCGGCCGCCAAAAAAATTCGTTAAAGAACATGCCAATGGCTATTTCCAAGTCATCATCGTCTTCTTCCTCCTCCGACAATGAAGTGTCCTCGAAGATCATCTCCCTGAACCTCTTCATCTACACTAGAAATGACTCAGATCAATTTAGTTGCCAAAACAAAAGACGAGATGAAATAGCACAAAAAAACTCGCCGAGACAGACCATCGAACACTGAAGGATGGCAGAGGTGTCATAGCCGGCCGACCATGTTGAGCCGTTGCAAAGCTACTAGTGGTCGGCGGGGCTTCGAGATGGCCGGCAATAGATGAAGAGGTCGGAGGAAGATGATCTGGTGCGTGCTTCCGGCGACGGGATCGATGTGGCTGTGGTAGTGATATAGCTTGACTCCGGCGACGACAGTGACCGATGACTTTCTCAAAGTGGGGCAAGAGGGCCGTAGAGGGGGTGTCGACGGAGGCGTTGGGTGGTAGTCGTAAGCTATGCCTGATGGCACGGCGCGGGGTGCGGAGGTCACATGCGAGGGGGAGAGGCCAGATTTTTTACTCCACGGATAGGCGACCGAGTATATTTGAGAGTCAGGGCGTCTTTGTAGTAAAACATTATCCTCCACTAACGACGATAGAAGTTCAGTTACATGCGGTTTAAAGAAGAAAACTTGAATTTATGATGCTCCAACATATTTTAAGGAATCGATTGGAGATGTTCTAAGCCCAATTGCTTGCCCTTATGCTAGGCAAGGAGCACACTGGCACGGCCTCAAGGCGCCACGAATGCGATGCGCTTTCATGTCCCTCGAGTTAGGAGTAATAAAGCAAAACATGCAGAGCGTAGCTCAACACCTGACCATGGTTCACAAATTGGGATAAATATAGTGTCAAGTTTTTTTTGAGAGAACGTCGGCTTTATTGATCACATAACAAAAGTTAAACAGAGTCTTCCGGATACAATCTGGAGCAGAATGAAAAATAACTAGACTAGAAGAGTTCTTACAAGACTTAGCTAACAAATGAGCCGCTATATTAAGTTGCCGACGAACATGTTTGAACACTACCAAAACAAAGCCACGAGAAGCGAGTTTGATTTCTTTAACAACTGACCCAATGCCCGAGCGATCAAGTCAGGAGTAGTTGATCCTATGCACCAGTGATTGGCAGTCAGAGGCAAAGATAACCTTGGAGAAACCTTCATCTCTGGCCAGGTACACTGCCCTCCGTAGAGCAAGGGCCTCTGCCAATTCCAGCTCCAAGGCACCTTGAATGGGTTCGCTACAGGCCGCTATACAGCTACCCTGATGGTCCAAAGCGACCACACCGGCACCTGACATGTTAGAGCCCGTTCGGATCTCATCCACGATCCAGCTTTCCGAGAAGCTAGCGAGAAGCGACCCGAACGGTTCACCTCCAAGAATCCCGCTCCAGGAGACCGAGCGGCCCGCAGTGTAAATCCGTGGAGCAGCAGAAGCGTAGCTTCTCGTAAAGGAGGAGGAGAAGTTGCTGGTAATTACTGGGAAATGCCCTTCCGAAGTGCCTCGGTGCGAACCGTTTTCTTTCCCTCAAACGGTTTTCCTCGTTACGAGCAACCAAGCTGGGCCGCAAACTCGCTTCCTGGGCTGGCAGCCCATGATGACAGAGAGGAGGAGCTGGTGGTGGGACGAACGCATTCTTCTCCGGTCAGAAGCTGGCGGCGGCTGGCTTCTCGGGAAGCTGGCTATTTCATGAAGCTGGAGAAGATCCGAACGGACCCTTAGTCTCTGAAAAAACAGCAACATCTGGAATTGATAACAATCGAACCTGACGGCGGCGGAGTCCAAGTGGAACTTGACAAAGAGGACTCAAGTTGTCAGGAACGGGGCTGTAGAGGTGCTGCATCAAGATGGCAACGAGGACAAAATCCATCGAGTTTTGCCTTCCCAAACCTATCCCCACGAGAAAATCGTAAACCCGTTTCCGTCTCCATCACCGTGCGCGGGGCTAGTTTTCCGCCCGTCTCCTAAACCCATCGGGTTTCGGGGAACCCACGTGGAACCCACGAGAAAATCAAAATATTTAAACAAACATAGAGTGGACAAAGAGTAACATTTCAGCAACAAAACAAGCACATTTCAGCAGCATAACTTGATGAAAAATCGTGGATGTCGCCTAGAGGGGGGGGGTGAATAGGCGCTTTAAAATAACTACGGTTTAGGCTCGAACAAATGAGGAATAAACCTAGCGGTTAATTTGTCAAGCGCAAAACCTACAACAACTAGGCTCACCTATGTGCACCAACAACTTATGGTAAGCAAGATAAACAACTAGGTGATAGCAATATATATGACAAGAAACAATATGGCTATCACAAAGTATAGTGCGTAAAAGGCTCGGGTAAGAGATAACCGAGGCACGCGGAGACGACGATGTATCCCGAAGTTCACACCCTTGCGGATGCTAATCTCCGTTTGGAGCGGTGCGGAGGCACAATGCTCCCCAAGAAGCCATTAGGGCCACCGTAATCTCCTCACGCCCTCGCACAATGCAAGATGCCGTGATTCCACTAAGGGACCCTTGAGGGTGGTCACCGAACCCGTACAAATGGCAACCCTTGGGGGCGGTCACCGAACCCGTACACTTTGGCAACCTTTGGGGGCGGTCACCGGTACTCGTCAAATTGCTCGGGGCAATCTCCACAACCTAATTGAAGACCCCGACGCTTGCCCGGAGCTTTACACCACAATGATTGAGCTCCGAACAACACCAACCGTCTAGGACGCCAAGGAACCCAAGAGGAACAAGCTCTAGGGTGCCCAAACACCCAAGAGTAATAAGCTTCTCAAACTTCACTTTCACGTATCACCGTGAATCCCAAAAAGCCTAATCATGTTTACAAGTTGCACAAAGCTCTTTATGGTCTTAAACAAGCTCCTAGAGCTTGGTACATATGCTTAACTAGCTTTCTTCTTGAAAAAGGCTTTGAGATTGGAAAGATAGACTCAACGCTGTTCACGAAAAGGGTTAATGGTGAACTATTTGTGTGCCAAATATATGTTGATGATATTATCTTTGGTTCAACTAACCCTCATTTTAGCAAGAAGTTTGGACAGCTCATGTCGGAGAAGTATGAGATGTCCATGATGAGTGAACTCAAATTCTTCCTTGGGTTGCAAATCAAGCAATCTAAGGAGGGTACCTTTGTCTCACAAACAAAGTACACCAAAGATCTCTTCAAGAAGTTCAACATGCAAGAAAGCAAAGGTATGAGTACCCCCATGCCTACAAGTGGACATAATGACTTGACAAAAGATGGAGAACCCGTTGATCAAAGGGTTTACCGTTCTATGATTGGTTCTCTACTATATCTTTGTGCTTCTCGTCCTGACATAATGTTAAGTGTATGCATGTGTGCACGATATCAAGCAGCCCCTAAAGAATGTCATCTTAAAGCTGTTAAAAGGATAGTGAGATACTTGATACACACACCAAACTTTGGCATTTGGTATCCTAAGAGGGCCTCTTTCGACCTTGTTGGCTATTCCGACTCGGACTATGCCGGTGACAAGGTTGATAGAAAGTCAACTTCGGGTACATGTCAATTCCTTGGTCGATCCCTTGTATCTTGGTCCTCCAAGAAACAAAATTCGGTATCTTTATCCACTGCCGAAGCGGAATATATTGCTGTTGGTTCGTGTTGTGCTCAATTGCTATGGATGACACAAACGCTTAAAGATTATGGGATACATGTGAGACATGTTCCCTTGCTTTGTGACAATGAGAGTGCAATTAAAATTGGACACAATCCAGTGCAACACTCTCGAACAAAGCATATTGAAGTTCGTCACCATTTTATTCGTGATCATATTGCCAAGGGTGACATTAATCTTAAGCATGTTCGTACTGACAAACAACTTGCTGATATCTTTACAAAACCTCTTGATGAGAAGGTGTTTTGTCGCTTAAGGAGTGAGTTGAACATCATTGATGCTTCAAACTTGGAGTGATAACTCCATTGATGCATGCAAGGCATGAGCTCACTTGACTAATCCTTGATATTTCTCTTATGATGATGATCATATGTCTTGGACACATTTGCCTCCTTGTATTGCATCTAACTCTTTGCAGGTACTTGGATGATCTACATTCCACAAGATTACCACACACTCAATTCATGAGTAGTCTTGTCATTGACCAAGTATCTAGCCCTTTGGGATGTTGAGTTCAAGGAACAAAATTCCACATATCCTTTTTGACATCTTATACATCTAGTATTTCACTCTTGTCATCTTGGATATCCTCGAGTATTTCCTTGCTTGCCTAACCCATGTAGGAAGATGAACTACACAAGTAGAAATGGCGCTCCAACTTCACATTCAATGAGCACCTACATCGAGCTTACCTACATGAGCAAAGCATCAACAAGCCCAAGGTATGTTCTTCACATCTTTAAGGAGCTTTACTCAAAGTCATGAGTACAAGCAGCTTCATAAGATGTGATCACATCAAATGCTTAATCGAAAAATGGCAACCCCATTTTGAGCTTAAATGATGAGTATGACCTATGATCAAATGTCCTCATTTGACTCCTAAGTCAACATACTCAAACATAGGTGACCTTGTCGCCGACCTTTATCTAGATGAAGTACATATGCTTTTGAAGTCTTTCTGTTTTCTCTTATGTTCTCTCATTGAGTTTTCTTTTAAAAAAAAACTTCATCTAGGAATCTTTTTCATTTCTATTCTTATGTTTCTTTGAATATTCTTCTGGCTCTGATCAATTCCCCGAAAATCTTTTACAAATTCATTGCAAATCTTTTGAAACATTCCTCGCAGAGTGAGCTGAATTATCTCTGTATTTCCTTGGAATTAAACTCGGCGTCACCGATTTATTTATTTCGGTCTAACCGAAAAGGGTCTACCCTAACTCAATTCGGTGTCACTGATTTATTTCCTCCAGGATATCATCTCCTGCAGCTCCACTCATTGTTTCTCTATGCATGTTCTTATTTGCCCTGTTGTGATTCTTAAGGATCCCACCTCTTTCTTTCCATCCTTCCTAACCTTCCTAGTTTGCTGTCCTTTTCGGCACTTGATGTCAAAGGAGGAGAAGACTTAGGGGGAGTAGGGGAGAAGAGAAGACTTAGGGGGAGAAGAAAAGCAATCTTATCTTAAGGGGGAGAGAATCACATCAAAGCTTTGTCGTGTCTTACATTGGACATCATTCTCTTTTGGCATCATTCTTTTGATTTTGCTGTTTCCATCACATCCCTGTTCTGAGAGAACTCAAAGGGAGAGGAATCTTCACAATTGATATCTTTATGGAAAGCAAAATCTCTCAGAGTTCATTGAAAATCTTTTAGTTTCGGAGACATGTTTGCTGATTCAAGCCTGTGCTCAATATGAGACACTCCTTATACATGTCATCCCTGGCTTGGTACTCTTGATGTTCTTGCAGTTGGTTGAAGGAATACTCTTGTGTTATCTAACCTTGTTTTCCCAAGTTTATCCCTTCAGGTACAATGCCAAGGAACCTCAAGGTAAGTATATGCACCTTGCAGAATGTGCATGATGGTGACTTGCTTGTGAATACTTGTTTGCAAGAAATCACCATGCACATATGCATTATCACTCACTTCTTTTCATCTGCTCTGATGCATATAGCCAAGCTGCATGTAGCACATCTTGCTTATCTCTCTTGTGTGCTTGTGGTAGTCCAAAACCATAATCTATGAAAATCTTGCACACTTGTAGGGGGAGCCTGTGTACTACATGCTTGTCAAAGCTTTCGTGATAATTCTGTCTGTCTTTCAATAAGCTTTGATGTCTTGTTTAGTGTGATTTTAGTGTGTTGCCATCAATTACCAAAAAGGGGGAGATTGAAAGCACATTTGCTCCCTGGGTGGTTTTGGTAATTAATGACAACATACTTTGTGGTTGGACTAATGCTTTTATCAAGTATGTTTCAGGAAATCCAATCACATTGGCTATGGAAATGACTGAAGAAGTGGACCCCTCAAAATGCTAAGGCAAGCATTGGCAAAAGCTCAAGACTCCATTTTTGGTTTAGTGATCAAAGATCACATTGAGTCCATAGGAAAAGCCAATACTATTAAAAGGGGATGAGGTTGTGTTGATGATCTGGTTGCTCAAGTGCTTAGTGATATGTCTCCTTCAACTATCAGCAACTTTCACTACTATACACACTCATAAGTAATCTCGGACAAACCGATTTTCCAAACTCAGTCCCACCGAGATGAACCACCTCAGCCATAAGCCAAACCCTAGAAAAATCGGTCATTCCGAGTTTGAGTTCGGTCTCACCGAAACACGGGCTGCCAACCTTCTGTAACCGTTTGTCATCATATCGGAATATCCGAGTTGATGATTTCGGTCCCACCGAAACTGGCAAGTTCCTGTCTTGACTCAAATCGGACAAACCGAGATGGTATTTTCGGTCCCACCGAAAACCCCAACGTTCACTATATTTGAACTTTCGGTCTGACCGAGTTTCCACTTCGGTCTCACCGAGATTGCTCAATTATGTGTGTAACGGTTGGATTTTGTGTGGAGGCTATATATACCCCTCCACCCCTCTTCATTCGTGGAGAGAGCCATCAGAAAGAACTACCACTCCTACCTTACACTTTCTGAGAAGAGAACTACCTACCCTTGTGTTGAGATCAAGTTGCTCCATTCCTACCATATGAAACTTGATTTCTAACCTTCCCAAGTTGCTTTCCACTCAATCCTTTCTTCCACCAAAGCCAAATCAGTGAGGAGAGTTGAGTGTTGGGGAGATTATCATTTGAAGCACAAGAGCAAGGAGTTCATCATCATCTACAACATCTATTACCTTTTGGAGGGTGGTTCCTCCTAGATTGGTTAGGTGTCGCTTGGGAGCCTCCGTCATCGAGATGTGGAGTTGAACCAAGAAGTTTGTAAGGGCAAGGAGATCGCCTACTTCGTGAAGATCTACCCCGAGTAAGGCTAGCCCTCCGTGGGCGTAGGCCATGATGGAATAGACAAGGTTGCTTCTTCGTGGACCCTTCGTGGGTGGAGCCCTCCATGGACTCGCGCAGCCGTTACCCTCCGTGGGTTGAAGTCTCCATCAACGTGGATGTACGATAGCACTACCTATCGGAACCACGGGAAAAATCATTGCGTCTCCAAATTGCGTTTGATCTTCTCCACTTCTCTTTACTACTTGTGCAATTTACTTTCCGCTGCCCATACTCTAGAATTGCATGTGTAGTGTGCTACTTGACTTGTGTGTTATGCAAAATCTGTCAAAAACTGTTCTTGATAAAAGACAGAATTTTTATCTTGTCGAGTAGTCTAATCACCCCCCCTCTAGACACTCTCACCTTCTTTGATCCCTCAATTGGTATCAGAGCATTGGTCTCCATTGCTTTGGTTTACACACCATTGGAGGAAGATGGACGTGTCTACGTTTGGGAGTATTAGCCATAGAGTGCCTATTCTTAATGGAGAGTCATATAACTCATGGAGGTTTGAAATGCTTAGTATCTTTAAGAAGTACAATTTGTGCAAATATATTGAGAACCCCTATGTGCCTCCTTTTGATCCCTTGCACCCTACCATGGATGAAGAGCTTGATTTGCTTTGTAACCTTAGAACTGTAAATCTTATCATTAGAGGGTTACCCGATGATTTGCTTAAGCTTGTTACAAACTTTGAGTGTGCCTATGCTATGTGGAAGTTCTTGGAAGAACTTTATCCGGACTACTCTATGAGAGGTCTTGATAAAATTCTATACAAGACTATTGAATTTGATAAGATGCACCCCAATGATCCCAACTTTGATAAATGCTTCTTTGAGCTTCGTGATCTTATGAAAAAGAAGGGTGATCCCGCTCTTATCAATGTTTTAATTAGAAATGCTCTTGCATTGCATTCCGAAGATTATTGTCACATTGACAAAACTAATGCAAGCACTTATCAAATTGACCTAGGTGTTGATGATGAACAATCTATGGGTCAATATGATGATGAGCATGAGCATGATGATGATTACTTCGATTCGGACGCCAAGCTAGACAAGGTCATGAAGAGTCTCAATCTCATGGCAAACCTGAGAGACTACATGTCCGGCGGTAAAGAGTGGATTCTTGATAGTGGATGCACCGATCACATGACCGGAGACAAAGACATGTTTCGAGAGCTTGCAAAGAACGATGGTCCACGCAAGTATGTGACTTTTGGAGACAACTCCAAGGGTAAGGTACTTGGCCTTGGTAAGGTGGCCATATCTCATGATAGCTCTATTCAAAATGTCATGCTTGTAGAATCTCTTGGATACAATTTACTTTCCGTGTCTAGATTAGCTGACTTTGGATTCAATGTGCTATTCACCAAAGTAGATTGCCAAGTCTTTCGTCGTGACAATCAAAACATGGCATTTACTGTTATCCGCAGAGGTGATCTATACATTGTTGATTTCACTAAGAAAGCCCAACCTAGAGCTTGTTTCATTGCTAAATCCTCTAAAGGTTGGTTATGGCATAGAAGGCTAGGACATGTTGGTATGCGTAATCTAGACAAGCTGATCAAAGGTGATCATATTCTTGGTGTTAAAGATGTTTTCTTTGACAAAGATAGACTTTGTAGTGCTTGTCAAGCAGGAAAACAAGTAGGTGGAAGTCATCCCGTGAAGAACATCATGACCACAAGGAGACCGCTTGAGCTTCTTCATATGGATCTCTTCGGTCCCAATGCTTACAAAAGCCTTGGTGGTAACTCCTTTGGTCTAGTTATAGTTGATGATTATTCCAGATTTACGTGGGTATTTTTCCTTGATGACAAATCGCAGGTTCAGAGAATCTTCAAAACCTTTGCCAAAAAGGCCCAAAATCAATTTGAGGTGAAGATCAAGAAAGTTCGGAGTGACAATGGAACGGAGTTCAAGAACGCCAATGTAGACTCTTTTCTCGATGAGGAAGGGATTCTACATGAGTTCTCGGCTACGTACACTCCTCAACAAAATGGAGTTGTTGAGAGGAAGAACCGAACGCTCATAGAGATGGCAAGAACGATGCTTGATGAATACAAGACAACGAAGCATTTTTGGGGAGAAGCGGTCGAGACAGCTTGTCATGCTATCAACATGCTTTATCTTCATAAGCTCCTCGGCAAGACATCATACGAGCTCCTCACCGGTAACAAACCCCAAGTGGGATACTTTCGTGTCTTTGGTTCAAAATGCTATATCCTTGATAAGCATCGTCGGTCTAAATTTGCTCCTAAATCTCATGAAGGCTTTCTCCTTGGTTATGGATCAAACTCCCACACCTACCGTGTCTACAATAATTTCACCCGAAAGGTTGAAGAGACGGTAGATGTGAAGTTTGATGAATTTAATGGCTCGCAAGTAGAGCAAATGCCTATTGATGTAGGAGACAAGGACCCATCGGAAGCTATCCAAGACTTATCTATTGGAAAGATCCGTCCCATGGAAGTGAAGGAGAGTACCTCATCTACATATGTGGAGCCACCTACCTCACGGCAAGATGAACCTCAAGGCAATATGGAGGCCTCCACTAGTGGAACTCACCAAGATGAGGAAGTGCAACAAGAAGATCCACCACAACCTCCTTCTCCACCGCCTCAAGACAACACCAACAACAATGAAGAAGAAGAAGAGGAAGATGAAGATGATGAGGAAGCTCAGCCACAACCTCAACAAAAGCTATCCCGAGTCCGAGCAAGAGTCAAGAAAAATCATCCCGTGGAACAAATGATGAACGACATCAACTCCGGGAGAATTACTCGCTCTAAAACTCGCTTAGCTAACTTTTGTGAGCATTACTCATTTATCTCTAGCATTGAACCTATGAAGGTAGAAGAAGCACTTGAAGACCCGGATTGGGTGAACGCTATGCACGAAGAACTACACAACTTCGAGAGGAACAAGGTATGGACTTTGGTAGAGAAGCCCAAGGATGATCAAAACATCATTGGAACCAAATGGGTGTTTCGGAACAAGCAAGATGAAGATGGACAAGTCATCCGCAACAAGGCTCGTCTCGTAGCTCAAGGTTACACACAAGTCGAAGGTATGGACTATGGTGAGACCTATGCCCCCGTTGCTAGACTTGAGTCCATTCGCATTCTTCTTGCTTATGCCAATCACCATGATATTACCCTCTACCAAATGGATATCAAAAGTGCTTTCCTAAATGGTGAAATTGAAGAGGAAGTATTTGTGAAACAACCTCCCGGATTTGTGAATCCCAAAAAGCCTAATCATGTTTACAAGTTGCACAAAGCTCTTTATGGTCTTAAACAAGCTCCTAGAGCTTGGTACATATGCTTAACTAGCTTTCTTCTTGAAAAAGGCTTTGAGATTGGAAAGATAGACTCAACGCTGTTCACGAAAAGGGTTAATGGTGAACTATTTGTGTGCCAAATATATGTTGATGATATTATCTTTGGTTCAACTAACCCTCATTTTAGCAAGAAGTTTGGACAGCTCATGTCGGAGAAGTATGAGATGTCCATGATGAGTGAACTCAAATTCTTCCTTGGGTTGCAAATCAAGCAATCTAAGGAGGGTACCTTTGTCTCACAAACAAAGTACACCAAAGATCTCTTCAAGAAGTTCAACATGCAAGAAAGCAAAGGTATGAGTACCCCCATGCCTACAAGTGGACATAATGACTTGACAAAAGATGGAGAACCCGTTGATCAAAGGGTTTACCGTTCTATGATTGGTTCTCTACTATATCTTTGTGCTTCTCGTCCTGACATAATGTTAAGTGTATGCATGTGTGCACGATATCAAGCAGCCCCTAAAGAATGTCATCTTAAAGCTGTTAAAAGGATAGTGAGATACTTGATACACACACCAAACTTTGGCATTTGGTATCCTAAGAGGGCCTCTTTCGACCTTGTTGGCTATTCCGACTCGGACTATGCCGGTGACAAGGTTGATAGAAAGTCAACTTCGGGTACATGTCAATTCCTTGGTCGATCCCTTGTATCTTGGTCCTCCAAGAAACAAAATTCGGTATCTTTATCCACTGCCGAAGCGGAATATATTGCTGTTGGTTCGTGTTGTGCTCAATTGCTATGGATGACACAAACGCTTAAAGATTATGGGATACATGTGAGACATGTTCCCTTGCTTTGTGACAATGAGAGTGCAATTAAAATTGGACACAATCCAGTGCAACACTCTCGAACAAAGCATATTGAAGTTCGTCACCATTTTATTCGTGATCATATTGCCAAGGGTGACATTAATCTTAAGCATGTTCGTACTGACAAACAACTTGCTGATATCTTTACAAAACCTCTTGATGAGAAGGTGTTTTGTCGCTTAAGGAGTGAGTTGAACATCATTGATGCTTCAAACTTGGAGTGATAACTCCATTGATGCATGCAAGGCATGAGCTCACTTGACTAATCCTTGATATTTCTCTTATGATGATGATCATATGTCTTGGACACATTTGCCTCCTTGTATTGCATCTAACTCTTTGCAGGTACTTGGATGATCTACATTCCACAAGATTACCACACACTCAATTCATGAGTAATCTTGTCATTGACCAAGTATCTAGCCCTTTGGGATGTTGAGTTCAAGGAACAAAACTCCACATATCCTTTTTGACACCTTATACATCTAGTATTTCACTCTTGTCATCTTGGATATTCTCGAGTATTTCCTTGCTTGCCTAACCCATGTAGGAAGATGATCTACACAAGTAGAAATGGCGCTCCAACTTCACATTCAATGAGCACCTACATCAAGTTTACCTACATGAGCAAAGCAACAACAAGCCCAAGGTATGTTCTTCACATCTTTAAGGAGCTTTGCTCAAAGTCATGAGTACAAGCAGCTTCATAAGATGTGATCACATCAAATGCTTAATCGAAAAATGGCAACCCCATTTTGAGCTTAAATGATGAGTATGACCTATGATCAAATGTCCTCATTTGACTCCTAAGTCAATATACTCAAACATAGGTGACCTTGTCGCCGACCTTTATCTAGATGAAGTACATATGCTTTTGGAGTCTTTCTGTTTTCTCTTATGTTCTCTCATTGAGTTTTCTTTAAACAAAAAAAAAACTTCATCTAGGAATCTTTTTCATTTCTATTCTTATGTTTCTTTGAATATCCTTCTGGCTCTGATCAATTCCCCGAAAATCTTTTACAAATTCATTGCAAATCTTTTGAAACATTCCTCGCAAAGTGAGCTGAATTATCTCTGTATTTCCTTGGAATTAAACTCGGCGTCACCGATTTATTTATTTCGGTCTAACCGAAAAGGGTCTACCCTAACTCAATTTGGTGTCACTGATTTATTTCCTCCAGGATATCATCTCCTGCAGCTCCACTCATTGTTTCTTTATGCATGTTCTTATTTGCCCTGTTGTGATTCTTAAGGATCCCACCTCTTTCTTTCCATCCTTCCTAACCTTCCTAGTTTGCTGTCCTTTTCGGCACTTGATGTCAAAGGGGGAGAAGACTTAGGGGGAGTAGGGGAGAAGAGAAGACTTAGGGGGAGAAGAAAAGCAATCTTATCTTAAGGGGGAGAGAATCACATCAAAGCTTTGCTGTGTCTTACATTGGACATCATTCTCTTTTGGCATCATTCTTTTGATTTTGCTGTTTCCATCACATCCCTATTCTGAGAGAACTCAAAGGGAGAGGAATCTTCACAATTGATATCTTTATGGAAAGCAAAATCTCTCAGAGTTCATTGAAAATCTTTTAGTTTCGGAGACATGTTTGCTGATTCAAGCCTGTGCTCAATATGAGACACTCCTTATACATGTCATCCCTGGCTTGGTACTCTTGATGTTCTTGCAGTTGGTTGAAGGAATACTCTTGTGTTATCTAACCTTGTTTTCCCAAGTTTATTCCCTCAGGTACAATGTCAAGGAACCTCAAGGTAAGTATATGCATCTTGCAGAATGTGCATGATGGTGACTTGCTTGTGAATACTTGTTTGCAAGAAATCACCATGCACATATGCATTATCACTCACTTCTTTTCATCTGCTCTGATGCATATAGCCAAGCTGCATGTAGCACATCTTGCTTATCTCTCTTGTGTGCTTGTGGTAGTCCAAAACCATAATCTATGAAAATCTTGCACACTTGTAGGGGGAGCCTGTGTACTACATGCTTGTCAAAGCTTTCGTGATAATTCTGTCTTTCTTTCAATAAGCTTTGATGTCTTGTTTAGTGTGATTTTAGTGTGTTGCCATCAATTACCAAAAAGGGGGAGATTGAAAGCACATTTGCTCCCTGGGTGGTTTTGGTAATTAATGACAACATACTCTGTGGTTGGACTAATGCTTTTATCAAGTATGTTTCAGGAAATCCAATCACATTGGTATGGCAAAAGGACTGAAGAAGTGGACCCCTCAAAATGCTAAGGCAAGCATTGGCAAAAGCTCAAGACTCCATTTTTGGTTTAGTGATCCAAGATCACATTGAGTCCATAGGAAAAGCCAATACTATTAAAAGGGGATGAGGTTGTGTTGATGATCTGGTTGCTCAAGTGCTTAGTGATATATCTCCTTCAACTATCAGCAACTTTCACTACAATACAAACCCATAAGTAATCTCGGACAAACCGATTTTCCAAACTCAGTCCCACCGAGATGAACCACCTCAGCCATAAGCCAAACCCTAGAAAAATCGGTCATTCCGAGTTTGAGATCGGTTTCACCGAAACATGGACTGCCAAGCTTCTGTAACCTTCTGTCCTCAAATCGGTCTAACCGAGATTGCATTTTCGGTCTCACCGAAATTGGCAAGCTCCTGTCTTGGCTCAAATCGGTCTAACCGAGATTGCATTTTCGGTCCCACCGAAACTGGCAAGTTCCTGTCTTTGATCAAATCGGACTAACCGAGATGGTATTTTCGGTCCCACCGAAAACCCCAACGTTCACTATATTTGAACTTTCGGTCTGACCGAGTTTCCACTTCGGTCTCACCGAGATTGCTCAATTATGTGTGTAACGGTTGGATTTTGTGTGGAGGCTATATATACCCCTCCACCCCCTCTTCATTCGTGGAGAGAGCCATCAGAAAGAACTACCACTCCTACCTTACACTTTCTGAGAAGAGAACCACCTACCCTTGTGTTGAGATCAAGTCATTCCATTCCTACCATATGAAACTTGATTTCTAACCTTCCCAAGTTGCTTTCCACTCAATCCTTTCTTCCACCACAGCCATATCAGTGAGGAGAGTTGAGTGTTGGGGAGATTATCATTTGAAGCACAAGAGCAAGGAGTTCATCATCATCTACAACATCTATTACCTTTTGGAGGGTGGTGCCTCCTAGATTGGTTAGGTGTCGCTTGGGAGCCTCCGTCATCGAGTTGTGGAGTTGAACCAAGAAGTTTGTAAGGGCAAGGAGATCGCCTACTTCGTGAAGATCTACCCCGAGTAAGGCTAGCCCTCCGTGGGCGTAGGCCATGATGGAATAGACAAGGTTGCTTCTTCGTGGACCCTTCGTGGGTGGAGCCCTCCGTGGACTCGCGCAGCCGTTACCCTCCGTGGGTTGAAGTCTCCATCAACGTGGATGTACGATAGCACTACCTATCGGAACCACGGGAAAAATCATTGCGTCTCCAAATTGCGTTTGATCTTCTCCACTTCTCTTTACTACTTGTGCAATTTACTTTCCGCTGCCCATACTCTAGAATTGCATGTGTAGTGTGCTACTTGACTTGTGTGTTATGCAAAATCTGTCAAAAACTGTTCTTGATAAAAGACAGAATTTTTATCTTGTCGAGTAGTCTAATCACCCCCCCTCTAGACACTCTCACCTTCTTCGATCCCTCACATAGCAATATCACCCAAAAGTGGCATGGAGCAAGCAGAAATTATAGATACGTTTTGGACGTATCAACATCCCCAAGCTTAATTCCTGCTCGTCCTCGAGTAGGTAAATGATAACAAGAATAATTTCTGTGGTGACATGCTATTAACCATATAGGACTTTTTCATAGTCATATGACAAAAGCTTACGGAGACAACGATTCTATAGTAATTAAGTTGCCTCATGAGAAAATCACAAATGACTGAAAGTTTTACAATATGAAACTGAAACATCAAATAGATTTGCAATGAACATGGTGTGCAAATATGATAAAGTGATATCTAGCTTGCCCCCTTTAGTGAAGCAAAACATAAATGCAGGGGCACCTTCAAGGTTTAAGTGATGACTAGATACAATGATTTCAAAATAAACGATATCACAATCATGCAAAAGACAATGCTACTTTGGAACAATGCACATTACACTTAGAATGACAGTCATGCTCTCAGTAGTTGGTGCTTGAAGAAAGAAGGTGGAGACTCAACATAAAAGTAAAAGAATGGTTATGTGCTAGAGCTTTTTATTTTGAAAACATAGAAGCAATTTTGTCAACGGTAGTAGTACTTCATATGTGTCATGCATAAGACATCCTATAAGTTGCAAGCCTCATGCATCGAATACCAATAGTGCTCGCACCTTGTCCTAATTAGCTCGGATTTCCATGGGTTATCATTGCATTACATATGTTTCAACCAAGTGTCACAAAGGGGTACCTCTATGCCACCTGTACAAAGGTCCAAGGAGATAAATCGCATTTGACTTCTCGTTTTTGATAGATCTCAACTTGAGGACATCCATACCGGGACAACATAGAAAATAGATGATGGACTCCTCTTTAATGCTTAAGCATATTCTCATAAGAGATTGAGGATTAATGTCCAAGCTAAAACTTCCACCATGATACATGGCTTTGGTTGGCGGCCCAATGTTCTTCTCTAACAATATGCATACTCATTCAACCCATGGCAAATCACCCTTACTTCAGACAAGACGAACATGCATAGCAACTCACATGATATTCAACAAAAGTGTGACAGTTGATGGCGTCCCCAGAAACATGGTTACCGCTCAGCAAGCAACTTATAAGAAATAAGATACATAGGCAACATATTCTTTACCACAATAGTTTTTAAGCTACTTTCCCATGAGCTATGTATTGCAAAGTTAGTCCGCTTAGTACAGGTGGAGGTTAGCAAAAGACTGGGAGCGACCAACTAAGAGAGCAATGACGGTCATAATCATGCAGGGCGACAAAGCAACATTGAATCAGGCATGGTAGTTATATCGCTACTCAGAAATAAAAGATCATCAAGGCTTGACAGACTTTCTTTACAGTCTTAAATATGCGTGAGCATACGCCAAGTCAATCAAAATAAATTCTTGAGGGAAGATATTACTAAACCATACCACATCATAGGCAAACAAATCATGTTGGTACTCCAATAACACATTGGGAATCCCCCAGCTATTTGAGACTAACCATAAGAAAACCTGAACTACTAAGCGCCATTATGCACGTAGCATCTTTATCATAGACATATCAACCAATGCAACGGAAGCAAACTCTCTTAATACGATAAGCATGGTAATTAAAGAGAGTTCAAGCAACCAACTAAACAAAAGCTCTTTGAAAAGATAAGCATGAATACTAAGAGCAGAGCATGATAGTAGCTATTAAAAGACAAAGAACACACACAGCAAAGATAGACATGAAAATTCTATGTTATGTTCTAGGTATAAGTGGAGCGTGTTTTTCTCCCACATAAAGAACGCTGAGTTCCGACTCGTTATGAAAAACTAAAAAGAAAACTAAAAGCAAGACGCTCCAAGCATAGCACATAACACATGAAGTGATAAAAATATAGCGGAACAAAAGACGAACTGATAATGTTGATGGAGAAGGGGATGCACGGGGGCATCCCCAAGCTTAGGCGCTTGAGTCTCCTTGAATATTTCTTGGGGGTGCACGGGGGCATCCCCAAGCTTGAGCGCTTGACACTCCTGAATCTTTTTATCATCTTCCCTCGCACACTTGAAAACTCCCTTCATACATAACTCATTATAATCTGATTAGCGAGGTTAGTACCCTTAATAAAATAATTGTTCCTTGCTGGAAATAAAGATATTCTTGAAGTTCTACTGTTTCTCAAGATTGCCAAAAGGTTTTTGCAAAGAAAAAGCAAGCTCCCGGTTTGCAAAATGAAGGAAAGGCAAAACAGGACAGAATATGTGAAAAACAGAACAGCTGGTAGTAATTGATTTGTTCGGGGTACTTCTGCAACTCAAATCAAAAAAACTCAGAACAGACGCACAAAAGACAATTATATAGAGAACGCTGTCAAAAAAATTCAGACCAAAAAGATGATCAGGTGATTTTATACGAATTTTTCTATCCAAGGACAGAATCTGTTTCCTGGACAGCACCTCACAACTTTTGAACTTTCTAGCAATCAGAGGCTATACTTGGCACAAAATTGAAAAGCAAAGATACAATGATGATGCTACTGTAGTAAACAACATCAAGACACAACAAAAGCAAAATATATTTATTCATGTGGGCTGCCTCCCAAAAGCGCTTTCTTTTATGCCTTTAAGCTAGGCATAATGCATATAGATCAAGTTTTATCATGAGTAAAAGAATAGCTAGCCCGTACAACGGACTCAAAAGGTAACTTGATCTTCTTTCGAGGGAAGTGTTCCATCCCTTTCTTGAGAGGAAACTGAAATTTTATATTACCCTCTTTCATGTCAATGATAGCACCAACGGTGCGTAAAAAGGGACGTCCCAAAATAATTGGACATGAAGGATCACATTCAATATCCATAATAGTGAAATCAACGGGAACATAATTATCATTGACAATGATAAGAACATCGTCGATCCTCCCCAAAGGTTTCTTTATGGAAGAATCAACGAGACGAACACCAAAAGAATAAGAATCATAAGGTTTCAATTTAAGCATATCATATATTCTTTTGGGCATAACAGAGGTACTAGTTCCAACATCACATAATGCATAGCAAGAGAAGTCATTCAATTTAATTTTTATCATAGGATCCCAACCATCTTCTAGCTTTCTAGGTATGGAGGCTTCTACTCTAAGTTTCTCCTCCCTAGCTTTGATGAGAGCATTAGTGATATGCTTTGTGAAGGCAAGGTTAAGCGTGCTAGTGCGGGGATCTCTAGACATCTTGTGAAGGAAATCAATAACTTCGGTAAGAGTGCAATTATCAAAATCAAGATCACTAGCATCAAGTAAAGTGGTAGTGGTGTCCTTAAGGTTCACTTGTTTGGTAGTTTCTATAGTCATAGCATCACCATTAATAGGTCCAATGGGACCAGGAGTACATTGGGTGCTAAGAGTTTGGATATCCTCAACAACTTGGATAGTAGCAACAGTGTGGTGGGTAGGAAGGCTCTTAATTCTATCTTCTTCCTCCCTTTCTCTAGCCCATCTTTCTTTAAGTTTAGCCATCATCCTAATATTTTCATTAATTTGCACTTGAATAGCATTTATAGGAGTGACTTCCCTCTCCTCAAGAGGAGAAGTTTTAATTTTTAGCAATTTTACCTCATTGGCTAAATGGTCTACCTTAAAAGAAAGATCATCTAGTTTATGTAGTTTTTCTTCTACACTCTTATTAAAGGCTTTTTGGGTAGTGATGAAATCTTTAAGCATAGTCTCTAGTTCAGTAGTGGAGTTCTTGGTGATAGGATAAGCATTGTTGTTCCCATAAGAATTAGAGGGGAACGGTCTAGGATTGCTACCAAAATTACTCCTATAAGCATTGTTGTTAAAATTGTTTCTAGAGATAAAGTTCACATCTACTTGTTCTTGAGCAATCAAAGAATTTAAAGGAACATCGCGAGGATCAACAGAAGATTGCTTCGAAAGTAGAGACATGATCAAGTCAACTTTTTCATTTAAGGAGGAAATCTCCTCGACGGAGTTTACCTTCCTACCTGTTGGAGCGCGTTCGGTGTGCCATTGGGAATAGTTGGTCATCATCTCATCGAGAAGCTTTGTGGCAGCACCAAGTGTAGTTGACATAAAAGTTCCTCCCGCGGCCGAATCTAACAAGTTCCGCGAGGTAAAGTTCAAGCCTGCATAAAAAGTTTGGATAACCATCTGATGGGCCTCGAACCCCTCGTTGGTTACCCCAAGTGGAAGGTGTAAGATGCAGTATTGTAGAAGTGTTTTCCCTTAGCAAAGATGCCAAGGATCGAATCCCCAGAGACTCCTAGGTTCAACAAGTAGGTGTCAATTTCTACGGCGCCAGATTAGTAGCAATCAACGTGGACCTGCACACAGATACAAATAACTTTGCTCCCAATGAGTACAGAGAGGTTGTCAATCCCTCCGGCCTTATAGTTCACAAAGGATTAAAAGCAATGATAGTAGTGATAGATAGTGTTTGCAATAGTAAGTAATAACGAAAAGTAAATAGTGGATGTGATCAATGATGGTAATATGGACCGGAGTCTCATGATGTTCACTAGTGATGTCTCTCTCCCAAAAGACGATAAAACAGCTATGTGAGGTAAACAAATTACAGCTGGGCAATTGACAGGACCACGAATGCAAACCAATGCTGACTACATTGCAAGAAAGGTTGAGGTTCAAAGCATGGGCGGTACGCCAAAGTAAGTAGACCGAAATCCATCAATATCTACTACTAATCATCCACCTTGAGATATCTATCCAGAACATCTCGCTGGTATTAAGTTGCGAGTCCCACCCATAGTGTAAACTCAATGCAACAGACAACTGCATTAAAAGAACTTTGCGTAAAGTAAACAATCCTTGCACCCGCGGGCACAAGCACCGTTGTTTTCCCCCTTGTGGCAACAGCACATCCCCTAGACTCATGTTTCTGTCACTCAAGCTAGTCATCGATGGGCATGAACCCACAATCGAGCATAACGTTCCCTCTTGGAGTCACTACCTATTACTCGGCCAAAGCAATAAATAACAACGGAGAACATGCAAGAATTACTTATCAACTAAAATATAAAAGAGGTGAATCAAATATATTACTCAAGATCAATCTGAACATAATCTCATAATCCATCGGATCCCAGCAAACTCAACATAGCAACAGCATAAGGATTACATAGGTGCCTCGATCATGTAGGGCAGCTCACGAGGACTAATTAGTGAAGCACAAGAACGGGAGGAGAACATCACATAGCTACTGGTCATGGACTCATGGTCCAAGGGAGACTACTCACGAGTCATCCGGGAGGCGTCCATGGTGGTGGAGAAGCTCCCGGTGGTGATCCTCCCCTCCGGCAGGGTGCCGGGAAGAGTTCTCCTGGTGCTCCCGATCTTGGAAGCGGCGGCGGCGGCGGAACAGAGATGGGATCGCGAAAAGAGTTCCTGTTCTGAGGGTTTCGGAGGGTCCTTTAAATATATGCCAAAGTAGGGCATCGGGGGAGCTTCGGGGGGCCCAGGCGCCCCCCCGACGCGGCCCGGGGGGGGGGGCGCCGCCAAGGCGCCTGGAGCCCTGGTGGCCCCCCCAGGCTGCCCTTCGGACGCAGTGTTGTTTCCGGAACGCTGATTTTTTATATAATTTTTCTGGATTTTTCTGGGCAGTTCTCGAAACGTGAAAACCTGAAATACAAAAACAGCCGAAAACAGAAACTGGCACTGGGGTGCACTGGATTAGTAAGTTAGTCCAAATATGATCAAAAGTGTATGGAAGTGTATGAATATCATAGCAATATCACCCAAAAGTGGCATGGAGCAAGCAGAAATTATAGATACGTTTTGGACGTATCAACATCCCCAAGCTTAATTCCTGCTCGTCCTCGAGTAGGTAAATGATAACAAGAATAATTTCTGTGGTGACATCCTATTAACCATATAGGACTTTTTCATAGTCATATGACAAAAGCTTACTGAGACAATGATTCTAAAGTAATTAAGTTGCCTCAAGAGAAAATCACAAATGACTGAAAGTTTTACAATATGAAACTGAAACATCAAAAAGATTTGCAATGAATATGATGTGCAAATATGATAAAGTGATATCTAGCTTGCCCCCTTTAGTGATGCAAAACATAAATGCAGGGGCACCTTCAAGGTTTAAGTGATGACTAGATACAATGATTTCAGAATAAACGATATCACAATCATGCAAAAGACAATGCTACTTTGGGACAATGCACATTACACTCAGAATGACAATCATGCTCTCAGTAGTTGGTGCTTTAACATAAAGGTAAAAGAATGGTTATGTGCTAGAGCTTTTTATTTTGAAAACATGGAAGCAATTGTGTCAACAGTAGTAGTACTTCATATGTGTCATGCATAAAACATCCTATAAGTTGCAAGCCTCATGCATCGAATACCAATAGTGCTCGCACCTTGTCCTAATTAGCTCGGATCTCCATGGGTTATCATTGCATTACATATGTTTTAACCAAGTGTCACAAAGGGGTACCTCTATGCCACCTGTACAAAGGTCCAAGGAGATAAATCGCATTTGATTTCTCGTTTTTGATAGATCTCAACTTGAGGACATCCATACCGGGACAACATAGAAAATAGATGATGGACTCCTCTTTAATGCATAAGCATATTCTCATGAGAGATTGAGGATTAAGGTCCAAGCTAAAACTTCCACCATGATACATGGCTTTGGTTGGTGGCCCAATGTTCTTCTCTAACAATATGCACAGTCATTCAACCCACGGTAAATCACCCTTACTTCCGACAAGACGAACATGCATAGCAACTCACATGATATTCAACAAAAGTGTGACAGTTGATGGCATCCCCAGAAACATGGTTACCGCTCAGCAAGCAACTTATAAGAAATAAGATACATAAGCAACATATTCTTTACCACAATAGTTTTTAGGCTACTTTCCCATGAGCTATGTATTGCAAAGTTAGTTTGCTTAGTACAGGTGGAGGTTAGCAAAAAGACTGGGAGCGACCAACTAAGAGAGCAATGATGGTCATAATCATGCAGAGCGACAAAGCAATATTGAATCAGGCATGGAAGTTATATTGGTACTCAAAAATATAAGATCATCAAGGCTTAACAGACTTTCTTTACAGTCTTAAATATGCGTGAGCATACGCCAAGTCAATCAAAATAAATTCTCGAAGGAACATATTACTAAACCATACCACATCATAGGCAAACAAACCAAGTTGGTACTCCAATAACACATTGGGAACCCCCCAGCTATTTGAGATTAACCATAAGAAAACCTGAACTACTAAGCACCATCATGCAGGTAGCATCTTTATCATAGACACATTAACCAATGCAAACGGAAGCAAACTCTCTTAATAAGGTGAGCATGGTAATTAAAGAGAGTTCAAGCAACCAACTAAACAAAAGCTCTTTGAAAAGATAAGCATGAATACTAAGAGCAGAGTATGATAGTAGCTATTAAAAGACAAAGAACACACACAGCATAGATAGACATGAAAATTCTATGTTATGTTCTAGGTAGAGGTGGAGCGTGTTTCTCTCCCACATAAAGGAATGTTGGGTTCCGACTCGTTATGAAAAACTAAAAATAAAACTAAAAGCAAGACGCTCCAAGCATAGCACATAACACATGAAGTGATAAAAATATAGCGAAACGAAAGACGAGCTGATAATGTTGATGGAGAAGGGGATGCACGGGGGCATCCCCAAGCTTAGACGCTTGAGTCTCCTTGAATATTTCTTGGGGGTGCATGGGGGCATCCCCAAGCTTGAGCGCTTGACACTCCTGAATCTTTTTATCATCTTCCCTCGCACACTTGAAAACTCCCTTCATACACAACTCATCATAATCTGATTAGCGAGGTTAGTACCCTTAATAAAATAATTATACCTTGCTGGAAATAAGGATATTCTTGAAGTTATACTGTTTCTCAATATTGCCAAAAGGTTTTTGCAAAGAAAAAGCAAGTTCTTGATTTGCAAAGAGAGGGAAAGGCAAAACAGGACAGAATCTGTGAAAAACAGAACATCAGGTTGTAATTGATCTGTTCGGGATACTTCTACAACCCAAATCAAAAAACTCAGAACAGACGCACGAAAGACAATTATATAGAGAACGCTTTCGAAAAAATTCAGACCAAAAAGATGATCTGGTGATTTTATACGAATTTTTCTATCCAAGGACATAATCTGTTTCCCGGACAGCACCTCACAACTTTTGAACTTTCTAGCAATCAGAGGCTATACTTGGCACAAATATGAAAAGCAAAGATACAATGATGATGCTACAGCAGTAAACAACATCAAGACACAACAAAAGCAAAAAAATTATTCATGTGGGCTGCCTCCCAAAAGCGCTTTCTTTTATGCCTTTAAGCTAGGCATAATGCATAGAGGAATCAATAACCATCATAATAATCGGAGTTATAAATTGTTTCAAATGGTTCCTCAACAAGTTCATTCTTGTTCCTTCTAGGAAAGGGGTACACACCTTTTGCCTTCCCGCGTAAGCGGATTTGTCCCTTAACTATATCGATGAAGCCTTTAACTGCTCGGAGGAAGTCAAGCACTATATTTCCTTGGTTTGGCTCCATGATGAAGAAATCAATCATTGCAATCCCTTTAAGGAATTTAACTAGCACGTCTTTTATTCTTCCCTGGATTTCAGAAATATCTCCATTAGTGTGTTCATGATAAGATGGTAATCTATCCATGTTAAATTTTAAAGAATCATGAACAATTTTTGGCATAGTAGAAACCATAGATCCAATATCACAATAAGCAAGGAAGTCTTGATTAGAGATGCTAATCCTAACAAAAGGCTCCCAATCATCATCTATTTCCAAAATGTCTCTCTTATTGGGTTTAGGTTTCTCTACCTTCATTAAGTCTAGAGCATCCATTCTTTTTTCAATAGTAGCAAGTCTATCTATGACAGTATCAAAATTATGATCATAAACAAAGTAACTAGATAGACCATGTATAATTTCAAGAGCTCTAGCTTCATCACATTCTAGGAAATCTCCCTCGGCTATAATGTCAAGGGAGTGTTTACACCATTTAAAAAGACCATGGTAAAAATTTCTAAGCACAATTTTTATAGGTATCCAAGGCATAATTCTCCTATGTGCATCAGAAATTCTGTCCCATGCCTTCTTCATATTTTCTCCATCCCTTTGATGGAAATCTAGAACTTCTGATTCCCTCAAAGCACCAAATCCTAACATGTTTGGCTAAACAGAAACGACTACTAATAAAAAGGCAAATAATTTTTTTTGTGATTTTTGATAAAAGATACTAAAGCAAAAACGAAAGGTAAACTAACAAGACTAAAAAGCAAAGGTAAAAGATAGCATGCAACTCCCCTATCCTGAAGAGTGGAGTCCCCGGCAACGGCGCCAGAAAATAATCCTTGATGGGCCTCGAACCCCTCGTTGGTTACCCCAAGTGGAAGGTGTAAGATGCAGTATTGTAGAAGTGTTTTCCCTTAGCAAAGATGCCAAGGATCGAATCCCCAGAGACTCCTAGGTTCAACAAGTAGGTGTCAATTGCTACGGCGCCAGATTAGTAGCAATCAACGTGGACCTGCACACAGATACAAATAACTTTGCTCCCAACGAGTACAGAGAGGTTGTCAATCCCTCCGGCCTTGTAGTTCACAAAGGATTAAAAGCAATGATAGTAGTGATAGATAGTGTTTGCAATAGTAAGTAATAACGAAAAGTAAATAGTGGATGTGATCAATGATGGTAATATGGACCGGAGTCTCATGATGTTCACTAGTGATGTCTCTCTCCCAAAAGACGATAAAACAGCTATGTGAGGTAAACAAATTACAGCTGGGCAATTGATAGGACCACGAACGCAAACCAATGTTGACTACATTGCAAGAAAGGTTGAGTTCAAAGCATGGGCGATACGCCAAAGTAAGTAGACCGAAATCCATCAATATCTACTACTAATCATCCACCTTGAGATATCTATCCAGAACATCTCGCTGGTATTAAGTTGCGAGTCCCACCCATAGTGTAAACTCAATGCAACAGACAACTGCATTAAAAGAACTTTGCGTAAAGTAAACAATCCTTGCACCCGCGGGCACAAGCACCGTTGTTTTTCCCCTTGTGGCAACAACACATCCCCTAGACTCATGTTTCTGTCACTCAAGCTAGTCATCGAGGGGCATGAACACACAATCGAGCATAACGTTCCCTCTTGGAGTCACTACATATTACTCTGCCAAAGCAATAAATAACAACGGAGAACATGCAAGAATTACTTATGAACAAAAATATAAAAGAGGTGAATCAAATATATTACTCAAGATCAATCTGAACATAATCTCATAATCCATCGGATCCCAACAAACTCAACATAGCAACAGCATAAGGATTACATAGGTGCCTCGATCATGTAGGGCAGCTCACGAGGACTAATTAGTGAAGCACAAGAACGGGAGGAGAACATCACATAGCTACTGGTCATGGACTCATGATCCAAGGGAGACTACTCACGAGTCATCCGGGAGGCGTCCATGGTGGTGGAGAAGCTCCCGGTGGTGATCCTCCCCTTCGGCAGGGTGCCGGGAAGAGTTCTCCTGGTGCTCCCGATCTTGGAAGCGGCGGCGGCGGCGGAACAGAGATGGGATCGCGAAAAGAGTTCCTGTTCTGAGGGTTTCGGAGGGTCCTTTAAATATATGCCAAAGTAGGGCATCGGGGGAGCTTCGGGGGGCCCAGGCGCCCCCCCGGCGCGGCCCGGGGGGGGGGGGGCGCCGCCAGGGCGCCTGGAGCCCTGGTGCCCCCCCCCAGGCTGCCCTTCGGACGCAGTGTTGTTTCCGGAATGCAGATTTTTTATATAATTTTTCTGGATTTTTCTGGCAGTTCTCGAAACGTGAAAACCTGAAATACAAAAACAGCCGAAAACAGAAACTGGCACTGGGGTGCACTGGATTAGTAAGTTAGTCCAAATATGATCAAAAGTGTATGGAAGTGTATGAATATCATAGCAATATCACCCAAAAGTGGCATGGAGCAAGCAGAAATTATAGATACGTTTTGGACGTATCACCATCCAAGTAGTCAAACCATGAGTAGGGCAGTTCTTGATAAGAGATTTCATACGTTCCCAAGCTTGGGCAACGTGTTCATTATCCAATTGTTTAAAATTCATTATGTTACTTCTCAGTTGGTTAATTTTAGCAGGTGGATAGTATTTTCCGATAAAAGCATCTTTGCACTTGTCCCAAGAATCTATGCTATTTCTAGGCAAAGACTGAAACCAAATTTTAGCTCCTCCTCTCAAGGAGAAAGGAAAAAGCTTAAGCTTAACAATATTACCATCTATTTCTTGGTACTTTTGCATATCACAAAGTTCAACAAAGTTGTTTAAGTGTAAAGCAGCATCATCTCCAGCACCGGAGAATTGATCTTTCATGACTAAGTTCAGTAAAGCAGGTTTAATTTCATATGAAGGTGCTGAAGTGGCAGGTGTAGTGATAGGTGTGCTGATAAAGTCATCGTTGTTGTGACTAGTGAAGTCACACAACTTGGTGTTCTCAGTGGAACCCATAGTAGCAAGCAAGCAAGATAAGTATTTTTGTGATTTTCGATAAAGGGTACTAAAGCAAAAACTGAAAGGTAAACTAACAAGACTAAAAAGCAAAGGTAAAAGATAGCATGCAACTCCCCTATCCTGAAGAGTGGAGTCCCCGGCAACGGCGCCAGAAAAACTCCTTGATGGGCCTATAACCCCTCGTTGGTTACCCCAAGTGGAAGGTGTGAGATGCAGTGTTGTGGAAGTTTTTCCCTTAGCAAAGATGCCAAGGATCGAATCCCCAGAGACTCCTAGGTTCAACAAGTAGGTGTCAACTGCTAACGGCGCCAGATATTAGCAATCAACGTGGACCTGCACACAGATACAAATAACTTTGCTCCCAACGAGTACAGAGAGGTTGTCAATCCCTCTGGCCTTGTAGTTCACAAAGGATTAAACGCAAATGATAGTAGTGATAGATAATGTTTGCAATAGTAAATAATAGCGAAAAGTAAATAGCGGATGTGATCAATGATGATAATATGGACCGGAGTCTCATGATGTTCACTAGTGATGTCTCTCTCCCAAAAGACGATAAAACAGCTATGTGAGGTAAACGAATTACAGCTGGGCAATTGACAGGACCACGAACGCAAACCAATGCTGACTACATTGCAAGAAAGGTTGAGGTTCAAAGCATGGGCGGTACGCCAAAGTAAGTAGATCGAAATCCATAAATATCTACTACTAATCATCCACCTTGAGATATCTATCTAGAACATCTCGCTGGTATTAAGTTGCGAGTCCCACCCATAGTGTAAACTCAATGCAACAGACAACTGCATTAAAAGATCTTTGCGTAAAGTAATCAATCCTTGCACCCGCGGGCACAAGCACCGTTGTTTTCCCCCTTGTGGCAACAACACATCCCCTAGACTCATGTTTCTGTCACTCAAGCTAGTCATCGAGGGGCATGAACCCACAATCGAGCATAACGTTCCCTCTTGGAGTCACTACGTATTACTTGGCCAAAGCAATAAATAACAACGGAGAACATGCAAGAATTACTTATGAACATAAATATAAAAGAGGTAGATCAAATATATTACTCAAGCACAATCTGAACATGATCTCATAATCCATCGGATCCCAGCAAACTCATCATAGCAACAACATAAGGATTACATATGTGCCTCGATCATGTAGGGCAGCTCACGAGGACTAATTAGTGAAGCACAAGAACGGGAGGAGAACATCACATAGCTACTGGTCATGGACTCATGGTCCAAGGGAGACTACTCACAACTCATCCGGGAGGCGTCCATGGTGGTGGAGAGGCTCCCGATGATGATCCTCCCCTCCGGCAAGGTGCCGGGAAGAGTTCTCCTGGTGCTCCCGATCTTGGAAGCGGCGGCGGCGGCGGAACAGAGATGAGATCGCGAAAAAGAGTTTCCGTCCTGAGGGTTTCGAAGGACGCTCTAAATATATGCCAAAGGGGGGCACCAGACGGGGCTCGGGGGGCCCAGGTGCCCCCCCGACGCGGCCCAAGGGGGGGGGCGCCGCCAGGGCGCCTGGGGCCCTGGTGCCCCCCCTCGGCTGTACTTCGGGCGCAAGGTAGGTTCTGGAACACTGATTTTTTATATAATTTTTCTGGATTTTTCCTGGCAGTTCTCGTAATGTGAAAGCCTGAAATACAAAAACAGCCGAAAACAGAAACTGGCACTGGGGTGCACTGGATTAGTAGGTTAGTCCAAATATGATCAAAAGTGTATGGAAGTGTATAAATATCATAGCAATATCACCCAAAAGTGGCATGGAGCAAGCAGAAATTATAGATACGTTTTGGACATATCAACTACCTCTAGGGTGGTAGTAGCCCTTTGAAACACAACAGCGAGGAGGCAAAAAGGCCAGAAGAACCGTCGGAGGGGTAGTACCGCTTGACCTCACGGTACTACCGCTAGGGGTAGCGGTACTACTGCTAAGGGTAGCGGTACTACTGCTTGAGAGCGGTACTAAAAAATTACATCCGTGCCTACCACCGCTGGACTTGTGACGAGTTTTTGGTCCGGAGCGGAAGTAAACCACGGAAGTAAAAAATTACATTCGCTCCAAGCGGTAGTAGCGCTCCCATTCACGGTAGTACCACTGCAGCCCTTTCGGGGACACCAAAACTGACATAACTTTTGCAAACAGACTCTGAATTCAACGAAACCAAGTTTGTTGGAAAGCTAACGACATGGCCTAACACAATCTTGATAGAAATAACAATAAGAAGAAAATTAGAAAAGTCCCAAGAGAAAATGGAGAGAACCCTTCCTCGGAAGAGACCGGTAAAACCTCCAACACCGAAAACGCAATAGAAGAAGCATGTGAACTCTGTTTTCGATGAACTCAAGCTTGTCATGAAAATGACCATAAGCTCCAAATCTCACAAGGAGAAGAACCAAACAAGAACCAATAAAGATGATGCAAGCATGCAGTGGTTTGAGCTCTCTACGAACGATACGATCAAGCTACTCATTGAGAGCCCCCTTGATAGTACGTCAATCGATCCTATAACCCGGTCTCCCAACTACCATCATGAGACCGGTAAAATAGAAAACCTATCAAGGGCAAACCTTTGCCTTGCACAAAGTCCACTTGAGCTAGATGTAGACGATCTTGACTTCCTCAAGTTGGACCACCTTTCTTGATTGCGTTGGCTCGGTGAAGACTAGTAGATTGCTCCCCCATACTCCACTATGGGTGAGCCACTCTTCGGCATATCTTCACAAGTCCATTGTCACCACAATGGACGGCAAGCTTCAAGCACTTGATCTCCTCGTGATGCATCACTTGAACTTGCACATCGCAACCTAACCCCACAAAGAACTCTCACGAATACCATGGGTTAGTACACAAAGCGTAATTGACAATGCTTACCATACCATGGGATCACTTGATTCCTCTCGGTACATCTTCTACGCTTTGTGTGTTGATCAACTTGATTCACTCCTTCACTTAGTCTTGATCAACCTTGAATCTTTCCAACTCTGTTCATTTGGATGATGTCTTGAAGGTAAACATGAATGATAACACACCCTTCTTCTTCAAGACATGCTTGCAATAAGCTTAACGCTCACAAGACCAATATTTGGATAATTCCTTAATAGCACCTTGCTCATCACAAACTCTCCTTGAAAACAACACATGGACTCCAAGAAAAGCATATGGACAAACCATTCAAATATAACTCAAGGAAACCATTAGTCCATAGAGATTGTCATCAATTACCAAAATCAAACATGGGGGCACCGCATGTTCTTTCACTCGAGAAATTCAACAAAAAACTATAGTAGATGGTTCAACAACTATATAGGGTGTCAGGCGGAGGGAGACATGAAGCGAGGAGGCTCGCCGGCGCAGATCGTGGTCGGCGGCTCTTGCAAGATGGGATCGAGTCAGGCGACGGCTGGGGTCCTAGGTTTAGGTTTAGGTATTCTGAGGGAGAGAGAGAGAGAGTTGAGGGCTCGAGCGAGGGAGAAAGAGCGAGTGATACTGTGGCCACCCAGCGAGGGGTTGGTTTGGCCTCGACGCTCGGGGTGGGGGGCTCGGTCGCATTGGGTTGGGCCGGACCAGTGCTTGGTAAAAAAAAAAGTAATTTCACGGGTATTGCCGGGTTTCGGGTTCGGGGACTACCAAAACGGGTGTAAACCCATAAAACGTGTCGGGTTGTATAATGTGCCCAACAACAGCTCGGCGGGGATGAAAAGATGGCCATCCCCGTCCCATAATAGGGTAAAAACCCACGGGGATGCGGGTTTGGGGCCCGTTGCCATCTTGAGTGCTGCATAATCAATTCACAGTATGCTATGATTTTGTTGATAGTATGATGAGGGCGTGGAGCTTCAGGATTATTCCTCACAAAATTACGGGTCTCCCAAATATGCCAAAAGGTCATATTTAGAACAGTAGCTTCCCTGTTAGAGGAATTAGAGAGAAAATCAAACAGCCAAAGTTTGGTGTTGTTAAATCTGGATCGATTAAGCTTGATGCCTGACCAATTCTTGATCGCATCCCACACAACCTTGGCATGTGGACAGAACATGATCGCATGTTCCACAGTTTCAAGCCGACCACAGAAGCAGCATAGCTCCGAGTCAGGTACATGGCGCTGCTGCAATTGAGCTCCGGACGGAAGACAATCATGTGCAAAGCGCCATAACGCCACCTTCATTTTATTGGGCACCCTTATCGACCACAAAGCTTTCCAAGATTTTTCCTCCCAACTGTTAGAACACTGAACGGTGCCCACACTTACTGCGAGATTTCAGAACACGAACAGAGCGTGCCATATTGTGTGCCGAACGCACGGTATACTCTCCATATTTGGTGAACGACCAGCATGTAAGATCCTCTTCACCATTTTTGCTGATTGCTATATAATGAGGCTTTCAATGATAGTTACCTCTTTTTTTTTTTTTTGCGGTTGGAATTTTGTATTACTCAAATCACCAAACTGTTACAATCAATGGCAGCTAACTGCAACGTATTCGGGGGGCCTGATCCAAGCCAAGTCATGGTTCTCCCCTCAACACGAGCAAACTTAGCTAAGCTATCGCTAACCTGGTTTTGATCACGACTTACATGAGTAATACAAGCTTCCCTGATAGATAAGAGATATCTAATCTCTTTTACTAAAGATGCATAAACAGATCTATCTTGCTCCTTCCCTTGAACTTGATTTGCAGCTGCAAGTGAGTCCATCTCAATTACCACTGGATTCTCGCTTCTTTGGATCGCCAATGACAGGCCTTCCATGCATGCGCATAATTCTGCCTCCAAAGCATCCCGGCAAGAATAGAGAGTCCTACATGAAGAGAATAAGATATGACCCTGATGATCCCGAAGAACCATACCTGCACCTGCACTCCCATCATCATAAGAACCATCTGTGTTTAGTTTGACCCACCCCAACGGTGGTGCAGTCCATACCCGTTTAGATGGCGATGGCACGGTGTTCTTCTTGAGCAACATGTGATCATATGATACAACCGACTTCCCTTTGGCTGGGTCCATCTGATCATTCATCTTGATGGCTATCAGGGACTCAAGATAGCTGACTAGGAATCTCCTTGATGCCTCAAGAGGCGGAGGTGTCTTGAAGTGCACTATTTCATTGCGTATAAACCAGCAGCGCCAAAGTGTCATAAGCAACATCGACCGTTGTATTTCATGTAGCGGTTGGAGGGCTTGAAACAACCATTCCTTCCCCACATTTACAACAGAGTCCACCTGTGGAAGATCCCATACTTCAGACATAAATATCCAGAGATCTCGTGCTCTAGGGCACCGGCAAAAAGGATGGAAATTATCTTCTGGTTCCAACCCACACAAAGGGCATATGTTCGTCGTTTCCAGAGTCCGTTTATGCTTGTTAACCCAGGTTGGGAGTGAATCAGTGAGCACTCTCCAAGCAAAGTTTTTAACTGTAGGAGGGATGTTTGTTTTCCAGAGGAGCTTCCAGATCGCCCGATCACCATGCGGATTGGAGCTAGACGCAGACTGAACTTCCCTGCTGGCCTCATCAAAAGCGAAATCATATGCTGATTTAACCGAGAAATTGCCATATCTGCCTGGCCCCCAAGCAATTGTATCAGTCTCTAGCCTCGGCGAGGCTCTGATCTTAAGAATCTCATCCACGTCGCAAGGCCAGAAATGATTCTGTAACAGGTTTAGATTCCAGGAACCATTGTCATTGAGCAGTTCTGAGACAAAACGTATACGGCTGTTGCCTCTAGGAGTTACTGGCTTGAAAGAATGCAGCCTGGGAATCCAGTTATCCCTCCATACCCGGATACTTGCACCGTTACCCACTCTCCAGATCAACCCTTTTTTCAAAAGCTCCAAACCATAGCTTATAGCTTGCCAAGATGGAGAAGCATTGCCTGAGAAGACCGTGTCCTCTATCTGGCCCTCCGGATAGTAGCGCGCTTTGAGCAGTCGGGCACACAAACTATCTGGCCTATCAATCAACCTCCAGGCCTGACGGGCAAGTAGTGCTTGGTTAAACATTCTGAAATCTCGAAACCCAAGTCCTCCTTTACAACTTGGTTGCATCAACAAGTCCCAGGATTTCCAGTGAACTTTCCTCTTTCCATCCTTTGATCCCCAAAAGAAATTCCTTACCATTCTCGTTAGGTCATCACATACAGAGAAAGGTAGTTTGAAAACGCCCATAATATAAGTTGGCAACGCCTGCGCTACTGATTTTATTAGAACTTCACGGCCCGGTTGTGCCAGCCAGCCGTCCCCCCACTGTATGAGCCTCTTGGTAAGGCTAGCTTGGAGATTTTGGAATCGGCCTTTTGACATTCTCCCTTCTGGTGTAGGAAGTCCCAAGTATTTCTCTTCGAATTCAACCTTATCAACCTCAAGCACAGCACGCACCTCTTCCTGAGCAGTTCCCAAACAAGACCGCCCGAACATGATAGAGCACTTGTTTAAATTTATGCTTTGGCCCGTGGCAGTTGCATACAGGTCTAGCACCTCCTTGACTCTCCTAGCTTGGCCCTGTGTTGCTTCAAAAAACAGTAAGGAGTCATCGGCGAATAAAAGGTGTGATATCCCCGGTGCCCTTCTGCTAATTCTAACAGGAGTGATAGTGCCAACCTCCACTTCATGCTTTAGTATGGCCGAAAGCCCGTCCGCAACAAAAAGGAATAAGAAGGGTGATAAAGGGTCACCTTGCCGTAGACCTCTCGACGGTGCAAATGAATCTAGAAGGGTTCCATTTAATTTTACCGAATACCTCACCGATGTGACACATGTCATGATCCAATCAACCCATCGATGAGAGAAACCCAACTTCTGCATCATTCGCTTCAAGAAACCCCAATCAACTCTGTCATACGCCTTAGATAAGTCGAGCTTGTAGGCACAAAAGCTTCTTGTTGGATCCTTTTCTTGCTTGATGTGGTGAATACATTCGAAGGCTATGAGTGCATTATCTGTGATCATCCTCCCAGGTATAAAGGCACTCTGTTCTGGTGATATAATATCATCCAAGAGTGGCCGCAGCCGGTTAACCAAACACTTAGAGATAACCTTATAGATCACATTACATAAACTGATGGGTCTGAATTCAGTTAACCTTGAAGGATTTGAGACTTTGGGTATTAGGGCAATAGTGGTTGTGTTAACTCCTTCTGGCATCACACCAGTCTCAAAAAACTCCTTCACCGATGAGGTTACACTGTCCCTCAAAGTGGCCCAGTTTCGTTGGAAAAATCGGGCAGGGAAACCATCAGGGCCTGGTGCCTTCAACGGCCCTATTTGAAAGAGGGCATCAGCAATCTCCTCATCGCTGAAAGGTGCACACAGCTTAGCGTTATCCGCATCCGACACTCTTGTGTCAAACAGGTTCAAAACCGGGTCATAGATAAGGTTTGGGTCAGATGTAAACATTCCTTGAAAGTACTGGTTTGCCATAGTTCCCATCGTCGCCTCATCGGAGTGTTTAATTCCGCTGTCATCAATTAGTTCGCGGATCTTATTCTTCCTGGCACGCCAAACTGCCTTACTTTGGAAGTATTTAGTATTCCTGTCCCCCTCCTTCAGCCAGTTGATTCTGGATCGTTGGAGCCAAAGCATCTCTTCCTGATAGAGTAACTCATTCATCCTATCAGTTGCGCGCTGTATCTCCCGACGATCGGCATTCATATGCATTAGTTCTTCTAATTGTGTTCTGGATTTAGCAAGCTCACGAGTAATGTTGCCAAACTTCTTCCTACTCCATAGTCCCAAGGTTGCCATGGTTTTCTTGAGTGTTTTCTGCAGCTGATCAAGATTTCCAATCGGGCCTGCTTCTTCCCACGCTTGTTGTACCAGTTCAGGTAGTTCACCACTGCGCTCCCAAAAGATTTCATACTGGTTTCGTCGGCCCCGATTTGGACCTGTGTCCGACGTGCCTTTGAGGAAAAGCACAACGTGATCTGAGCAGGGAGATACAACATGGGTAACTACTGAAAAAGGGAACATATTTCTCCAAGCACTGGAAGCCACCGCTCGGTCCAGACGTACTCTTACATTCGCTGTTCCACTCCTCTTATTATCGTATGTGAATGGCACTCCCGAAAACCCTAAGTCCACCAGCTGGCAGACCTCCAACGTGTCTCTGAAGGCCATCATTTGTCCTTCAGCTCTTGATGTAGCAGACAGGTGTTCGAAATCCCAGAGACACTCATTGAAATCCCCGATCACAAGCCAAGGCAGGTTTGATGCTGTGTGTAGATTCTGCAACTTCTGCCACATAAAAAGCCGATTCTCAACTCTAGGCTCCCCATACACAAAGGTTATCCTTGAGGGTTCCGCGTCAGCATGCGAACGTAGCATCACATCAACATATCTGTCATCCTTGTCGAGAATATCCACCAGCAAATTCTCATGCCAAAAAAGAGCAAGGCCCCCACTAAGGCCATTGCTGTCCACACCCGTAAACCCTTTCAAGCCAAGTCTACCTCTTAATCTTCTCATCTTTTCCTCTTTCTGTCTTGTTTCACACAGGAACACCAACATGGGGGAATGCGACTGCACTAGCGTCGCTAACTCACGAACTGTCCGGGGGTTCCCCCCCCCCCGGCAGTTCCAGCTCATTAGATCCATTAAACCCGGTGGCGCTCCTCCTGGGAGCCCGCCAAAGAAAGGTTTTGCTTCTGAACACTTGTTGTAGCCACGCTCTTGCTTGAGTTGTCCGCTTTCATTCTCTTGATGTCAATTTTCGGGGGCGGGCTTGCTGGGACTGACCCCGGCCCACCCAAGGACAGGATGTTCTTTGGTGTCGCTTGCCCTGAAGCACCTGCATCAACCCCCCTTTTCCTGTTAACATCTTCATCTGAAACCACGGTTTCTGCTCTTTTATCCAAGTCCATTGCAATAGACTGCCCCAAAGGTCTTGCCGAATTTTCGTCAGACTCATTGGTTCTGCCTCCTCCTCTACTTCCCCCCCTCATACTCCAGGTCGCCCTCAGCTCCTTGAAAATCAAGGCTTTTTTGTCATGAACACCATCGCCATGCTCCATATATAGATGGCCAATCATCCCACAGACCGCACACCAGTCCGGTAATCGCTCGTATTTAACCTTGAAGATCTGCCTTTTCTGTTTTTTCACAATGGAAACATGGTTCTTAAGAGGCTTTCTCACATCCAACGTAACCCTAGCCCTGTAGAAGTTGCCAGCAAAATCTCCCGGATCATCATCTTCCTCGCACACAGCTCCCACTTTCGCAGCTAAGGCTTTTACCAGCGGGCCGAAGCCATCAGGCAAATCATGTATTTGGATCCATATTTTGAAACTGTTCAGATCGATCAACGATGGTTTTGTAAATCCATCATAAACTGCAAGGACCACAGGCTGTCCTCTAAACGCCCAAGGTCCACCCTCCATCACCTTGATCCAGTCTCCCAAGCACGAAAATTGCATTGTATACAGGTTGTCCCCCAGTGATCTGAACTTTACTGGTTTTGCTAGATCCCAGGCGCTCCTCATGTTCTTGTAGAACCAGAAATCACCGTAATCCTTGGAAGTGTGAACCCTACCGATCGCAAGCCACCTGGGGATGGCATCAGCATCTGTAACCTCATCTTCAAAGATCAGATCATCACACTCGTCCTCCACTATCCCAAGATCTGCCATCATCTCCTCCAGCTCCTTGTCCTCCTGAGATCTAGACGTCGAAGGAGCCGCCATCCTAGCCCTAGGTCAATCCAGGGCCGGCGCGGTGCAGTTATCCTGGCCTCTCCAACAAACCCCCTGCGGCGGGGGTGAGAGAGGCGGATCAACAAACGTATCCGTCGTTCTCAACGGCCGCTGGTGCCGAGAGGAAGAAAACCCTAGACGGGGAAAGATCGCGGCGGAGTTTTTCTCAACGGCGGCGGGCGCCGAGAGGAGGAAACCCTAACGAGAGGGGACTGGGGGCAAAGAAAACGCAATGATAGTTACCTCGGTATGCCTACAGAGGTGGGTAAATCTCCAGTCAAGACTTTCAAGTTCCTTCCTGATCGTGCATGGAGGAATATCATTGGGTGGTCTGACCGCCCAATCTCTAGAGCTGGGAAAGAAGTATTGTTAAAATCTATTATCTAGTCTATATAGACTTTCATTATGAGCTGTTTCCAGCTTTCCAGTGCCATTTGTGAGAAGTTTCGTCAAATTATTGCCGATGAATGGTGGGGGTAGAGAAAATGGTAAGCCGAAGATGCACTGGCGTTCATGGGATTGGCTCACTACTCCCAAGGCTCTTGGGGGATGGGCTTCCGTGACATAGCCTTGTTCAACATTGCAATGTTGGGAAAGCAGGGATGGCGCCTACTGACGGATCCAAACTCACTAGGGCGGTATTTCCCCAACTCTGACTTCTGTTAAGTTTGACCCACACAGAGAGCAGACCATGCCCTGCTTACCCATGGATCACACAGTCACACAGTGACACAGAACATATAAAACGGTTCAATTGCCGGCCTATCATTTCTGCTCATGGTTGTTCACGAATTTAGCCAACCACGACATCTCAGTCGAGCTATGTATGGAACCAGCTTTTTTTATTGCATTTTTTTATAGATAGCTTATCAAGCTTGACCGCTTGGTATGTATGGAACTAGCTTGCAGATCCTAACAGATGAAAACATGCCAAATGCACCTGAAAAATAGTGGGTTTTGGCTGTCCATGGCCCTCAGAGCATCTACAGACGGGCACCTCGAACCCCCCTCAAACATTGGACGGACGACTCGGTCAGTGCCGGTCAACAAAACATGACCTAGACGGGCGGCTCAAAAATCCGGGTTGACCCGCACTCATCATATCCAGCCCAAATCTCACGCGGATATGGGATGACCCGGGCATGACAGGGCGCGTCCATCACGTCGGACTAATGTTGGGGTCTCACAGAAAAACACCTGGAAACTCGACGGTTTGACGGGCTCTCCTTCAATGGGGTGTGAACGTCGCGTGGCGCCGCTCTGGCTCGCCACCTGAGAGCTGAAGTCCGGCTATTTAAGCCGGACTGCGTCCCCAACCCTAGCCATATCTACTTTCTTACTATCCGCGCCGCCAGCTCGAGCCCATCCACCTTTCTCCCTCTTTGCCTCACTCTTTCCTCGACGTCTGGCTCCGTCATGGTCCGACAGAAGAAGACCACTTATGCTATGCTAACGCCAGAGCGCCGCTTCCAGATGGTGGAGGAGATCCGGGCGAGGCGCGACGCCCGCATAGTAGCTGGCCTGCCTCCGGACTCGCCGGAGGAGGAGGAGTAGAGGAAAAGGAGGGGGAAGCAACCGGTTCCCATGGAGGTGGCGGATCCGGAGGAGGACGCGAAGGATCCGGAAAAGGACGACACAGATGAGCCAACGCCGGCTGCGGGCTTCGCCGGGACGCCATGGCAGAGTTCGTGGTCATCGAAGCGGCGGGAATGGCGAAGCAACAAACCATTATGGGGTCCATCCAAGATGAGGCCTATGTTGAGCTCAACACACGGTTCATCCAGCAAGAACGGGCAGTGACCGATGCGCTTTTCGTCGAACTGGATGCAGAGGAGGCGGAGGCGACTCGACGTAGTGCATCAGTTGGCATTATACCCGGAGCCTGACACGGAGATCGTGTACATCTCCAAGGACGACGAGTAGTGTAGCACGTAGATGTTTATTTTGCATGCTTTGTGTTATTTTAATGATTGAACTATGAGGTATCTAAATACAGAGGGGAAAATTTGAGTGCTGCCGGTCACTGTCCAATCACACTTTCGGACACGGAGAGTTCAGATTTGCTTTCCATGCATGTAGATGCATTAACAGGGTAGAGCAGCATCGGATCATGGGTTTCATCACTTACTTCAGTAAGGGAAGCCGTAACACTAAAAACATTCAGAGAAACAGACTGTCCCCATGGAAAATCGGCGTGGCACATGTCCGAATCATCCGCAAGGAGTACCGAGATTTCAGAGACAACATTTGAATATGTCAAAGCAAACAACTGACAACAACATGAGTTTCAAGTGCACATTCATGGCATAGCAGATCTATGAAGCAGAAGCATCAGCTTAGCAAATCCTGTCAGCATACCGTAGGAGTACAACATAGTCGTTGTAGCCAAGACTACACTTTCGCACATGACACATGTCAATGTCAATGTCATGCTCACTTGGTTTCAAATGCAAGTTAGTTTAGTGTCAAGCTAGGGAATGTTGACTCCTACAGTACTCAAAATCAGCAAGGTTCCATACCGTCAGTACACAACTAATACGATTCCACATGAGTTTTCTTGCTTGACTTTGCAGATGTAACTAATAGAAATGCCCCCGATTCAGCAGGAGCTTGAAAAATGCAATTCATTAGAACTCACGTCGGCGACGAAACAATATTAGATGCCTGACTCGTCAACCTTTCTTACAGTATATAAATAGACTCAAGAAAAAGGTTTCGAAACCTCAATTTGAGAGGCCAAGGAATGCTAGCCGCTCAGCGATACAAACTTAAGACCTGCAAAAATTAAGATGATGAATGCAACTGCCACGACACGGTTCGCCACGCCCAAAATCCTATAGAAGCATGCGGAGCACAGAGGCACTTCCCTTCCCTAGTCGCGCATTCTGGTCAGTCTTCGTCGGCGGACGCCATCGCCGGCACCTTCTCCGGCATAGGCACCGGGTAGTTCCGCGAGAAGCAGGCGTCGCAGAGCTCGTCCGCCTCGTCGCCGTAGATGCTGTGGAGCTTGTCCAGCGTCAGGAAGCCGAGCGAGTCGCAGCCGATCATCTTGCGCACGCCCTCGATGTCCAGCCTGTTGGATATCAGCTCCTTCTCGTCGGGCGTGTCGATGCCGTAGTGGCATCGGCCGACCACCGGGGGGCTGGAGATGCGCATGTGCACCTCGCGCGCCCCGGCGTCGCGGAGCAGGCGCACGATCTTGCTCGATGTGGTGCCGCGCACGATCGAGTCGTCCACGACCACCACGCTCTTGCCCGTGATGACCCCGCGCACCGGCGCGAGCTTGAGCTTCACGGCGAGGTCGCGGATCGCCTGCGTCGGCTGGATAAAGCTGCGGCCGGTGTAATGCGACCGGATGAGGCCCTGCTGGAACTCGAGCCCCGAGGCCTGCGCGAACCCGAGCGCCGCGTAGAAGCCAGAGTCCGGCACGGGGATGACCACGTCGGCGGTCGGGGCGGGGGACTCCTCGGCGAGCGCGCGGCCGTAGGCGGTGCGCCGCTCGTGGACTGCGTGCCCGAACACGATGGAGTTGGGCAGCGCGAAGTAGATGTGCTCGAACACGCACGACTTGCGCGGGCGGTGCGGGACGAGGCAGGCCGAGGACACGGACATGTCCCGGCGGTCCACGACGATCACCTCCCCGGGCTCCACCTCGCGCTCGTACACGGCGTCGATGAGGTCGAGCGCGCAGGTCTCCGACGCGAACACTACGGCGCCGTTGGGGCGGCGGCCCATGACCAGCGGGCGGAAGCCGAACGGGTCGCGCACAGCGAAGAGCTTGTCGGCCGTGAGGAAGAGCAGCGAGTAGGCGCCCTGGAGGCGCTCGCAGGCGTCGCAGATTCGGGCGAGCAGCGGGCGCGAGAGCGACGTGGCGATGAGGTGGAGGATGACCTCCGTGTCGGACGAGTTGTTGAAGATGGAGCCCTGCGCCTCCAGCTTGTTGCGCAGCGGCAGGTAGTTGACCAGGTTGCCGTTGTGCGCCACGGCGAGCTGCCCGAACCGGTACCCGGCGAGGAACGGCTGCACGTTGCAGAGCTGGGCGTCGCCGCCGGAGGTGGAGTAGCGGACGTGGCCGATGGCGGCCTGGCCGGGGAGGCTGTTGAGGTGCGCCGGGTCCCTGAAGACGTCGCTGACGAGCCCCAGCCCCGTGACGGACTTGAGCTTGCCGTCGTCCCCGGCGGCGCAGATGCCGGCGCCCTCCTCACCGCGGTGCTGCAGCTTCTGCAGGCCGAGATAGCAGAGCGACGACGCCTCCGGGTCGCCCACGACGCCGAACACGCCGCACTCCTCCCGGGGGTGGTCGTCGCCGTCGTCGTCCTCCTCCTCGCCGAAGTTGAAGGGCGTGGCCTTGTCGAGCAGGGCCCGGGCCGGCGCGGCGCGGGCGGCGCGGTGGCGCAGCGCGAGGAGCGAGGGGCTGGGGCCGGCATGGCACCGGAGCTGTGGATGGACGGTGGACGGCGCGGGGGGCGCGCGGAGGGGACGGGAGGAGGGCGTGGCGGGCGGGGCGGCGGTGGCGGCGGCCATCCCTGGAGCGCGGCGGGATTGGGAGGGTGAGGGCTTTCGAGGATGCCCTCCCGAAGGCGCGTGAACGGACAGGATTTAAAGAGGTCGCCGCCAGGCGTGTGGAGGCCGTATGCCCTACGCGCCAGTGATTCCGCGATATTTGACTCCTATCATTTTGTACTCTGGATTTTTGGGTAAATGAAAGGACAGAATCTCTGTCTGTTTGATTTGCTGTTTTCTTTCAGTTTTTTCTCTGAAATCCAAGATTTGCTTTAAATTCACCAGCAATAGCTATCGCTTGTTCAGTTTGATTTTTCCACTATAAACCTTAGGTTTTTTCCGTTTATAATAATGTAATCACTTTATGAACGCAATTTTGAAGAAAACATATCTTTTAGAGAATTACATACAGAGCAAAATGAATGAATCAGACACTATAAAATACGTCTATATACATCCGTATATTGTCTGTATTAAAATATATAGAAGGTCTTATACGGAAAGAGTATTTCGTTGCTAAACCACGTGTCCAATCAATTCGAAACATTTTTATGTTATTCGTATTCTTAGGATGCAGCCAAACAAGGAATGTAATCATTCGCTCCCAATTCTTGGCAAGATAAGCGCTTAATCTTATGTCCTTGTAATTCTAATTAATCTTCTGGATTCGAGGAGCGGTCCTACGACCACTTATGACGGTTCATGAAAACGCGGAATTTCCTTCCTAGTGCGCCATGCCTTTCGATCAGCCGCCAAGCTAGAAGAAGAAACTGAAGCCGTCTTTTGACAACGTTGACGCCTCTTTCATCAAGCAGATCTCGTCCGTCAATTCAATTCTTCCCGGACTAGCTGCTTTGGGCGGGCTCGAGAAACGCAGACGGGCTGACACAGGGGCCGGCCCACATCTGATCCGGCCTGACCGCTGCCGGGTCAAGTGGTGTGGGGGTCATATGGTCCAGCCTTCACGTTTAAAGCATGCGGTCCCACAGATGATTTTTTTTTTGCGGGAAGGTCCCACAGATGATTACACGATTTCCTTTTAATTTCCATTCGTATACCCACGGAGATGGATATGTATGTCAGACCTGATACGGGCCACACGGCCCACGTAGACGTCGATCTTCTTGCTCCTTTTGGAACGCCGGCGGCTTGGCGTAGCGTTGGATAGAGTCGCCACGGGATTGGCTTTCGTCGTGGAGCTGGTGAGCCCCTCCATCCAAGTTTATCCTTGGGCTCCTTCTGGAATGGCCGGGGGAAATTGGAGGCGCATATCGAACACGAGTCGCCGTCGAATCTGAAAGTTGGCCTGATCGCCTCATCCGGATAGAGAGCTCCACGCCGTACGAAACCGGCGTTGGAACGGACGACGGTCACCCGGCACACGGGACGTGGAATCCTCCCGACGAGCCGTGATTCCGTCGGAACTTCGCCGTGTGACGGCACGCGACCAGGGCGAGACGGGTGCAGGCACGTCCGGTCCGGAGCAGGTGGTGGGACGCACGCGCTAGAGTCCAGCGGGCATCGGCGAGCGACGGAATCTCTAGGAACTCTCGCCGCCACCCGTTCCCTCGGGTGGCGCCCAGCCCAGCCGGCGTCTCATCCGCTCACGGCTCATCCCCCGCATTCCCGCCGCGCTTGGCTGCCCTCGGCCGAGCGCTGCGTGCCTGCGTCTGCCTGCCTCCGTACGAGCCGCGCCGGCCGCCGGGTGTCGCGCGGCCTGCTCCGAGCGGCCGTGCAACGCAAGCTGCAACTGGCGAGGACTCGTCCTGTGTCGTCGACCGTGCAGCGCTGTGTTGGTCAGAACAGTCGGTGGTGCTATCTCGTTTTTTTAGGTGAAGAGGGATAATACTGTGTTGTCCTGCTATAATTGGCTGGGCCGAGAGCCCGACAGTCCTGCGATGGGGTGCCAGTCTAAGCCGAGCTGGGAGCCCGATACCTGGCTGGCCCAGTTGCAATGTGGTTTCGTCACACTGATGCCAGCCACATGTTTTCTCTTTCCTAGTTTTTTGAAGGTAAACGTTTGGGATCGGCGCACCGGCCGAATCACTCGGCCGGTCGCTCGCCCACGCGGACGTCACGTAACACAAAGGTCCGCGCGCAGTTGTCTTTCCCCACCTTATCTTCTTCCTCCTCCTGATCCCCTTCTCTCTCTCTCTCAGCCGCACCCACGTATGCTGGCGGCCAGCCCTTCGTCTTTCTCCTTCAAATCCCGCCGGCGGCTAGCTTCAATCCCGCGTAGATCCCTACCTCCAACCTTCCGCCCCGGCAAGACAGAGTTGGAACTCGCCATGGATACACCGCCCGTGAACTGTACTACAACCATGGCGACCCAGAGCAGCTGCAACCGCGTCACTGGGAAGAGTTGCAAACGACATTTTCCCGTGCTACAACCATGGACACAAAAAGCTTCGTCCAGTAGATAAAAAAGCTTCAACCAGACAACGGAATACAGGAAAAGTTACAACCGTTTTGCAAAAAGCTTCAACCTGCAGATGAAAAAGCTTCAACCAGCAGAGGAGGGGACACACTGGGGAGGGAGCTGCAATCACGTACTGGTACTGCAGCTGCAAACGGCAATGCTCGTGCTACAACCATGAATGCAAAAAGCTACATCTATTAGATAAAAAAGCTTCAAACCAGACTTCGGAACACATGAAGAGCTGCAACCATTTTAACAAAAGATCCATCCAGCAGACGAAAAAGCTTCAACCAGAGATTGAAAATCTTCAGCCAGCCACTTCAAAAGTTTCAATCGCTTTTTTTAGGTACACGTGAAAAGTTGCAACCGTTAAAAAAAGCTTCATCCCGCAAATGAAAAAGCTTCTACCAGAGACCGAGAAAGCTTCAACAAAAATGCTGGAACCTGCGACGATGTCATTTTTGCTGGAACCAGCGGCATCGTTTGCTACAACCAGCGACTCAATTTGTTGCGACCGATAAATTTTGCTGCATGCGTGGATCTGGCGAGAAACACGAGAAAAGACGGCGGCGACCGGCGGCGTGTGCGGCATCCAGCAGCGCGGGAGCGGCGGAGAGAGAGGGATGCAGGTGAGGGCGTGGTTGCCGGCGGGCCTGGAGGACGTGCAAGCGACAAGGAGCAGCGCAGCGCAGCGCGGGGAGGAAGAAGGAGAGAGGGGAGTCAACGCGTGCGATCAGACGGCTGCTCGCTGGATCGGACGGCTGGGGTTCGACCGGCCGGACTGCTTGGGCCGGCGCGCCGGCGCCTAGCGTTGCCCTTTTTTGAATGTGTTGCAAAACAATAAATTTGTACTATTATAAAAAATAATTTTAGTAAGTGTTCATCACATACTTAAACAATGTTCATGCAGTGTAAAAAAATGTTCGCTCAAATTTTAATAAATATTTGGACCATTCAGTAACAAATGCGCGTGATGTTTTAAAAATGTTCACCCGTTTCAAAAAATGTATGTGAAATTTTATGAAATGATATACAATGTAAAAAATGATCCCGAAATTTTTACTTTTTTTTTTAATTTACGTTAACAAAGTATGTTACATTTTAAAAAATGTAACGTGTTTCGAATATAAGTTTATGTTATTTCCTAGAAAAAAATGTTTATACATTGTAAAAAATATGTTTGCATAGTTTTACAAAACTCATGTAAATACAAAAGTGTTTCAACATGTATTTGAAAATGTGTAGCATGTACTTGCAAATTGTTCAAATACAATTTTGAATAAATATTAATCATGTATTTGAAAAATGGTAAATGTAAATATTAGCCCGTTTTAGATGTATACAAAATATGCACACTGTGTATGAAAAAAGGTAGACATCAAAACATATATTTTGAAAAAAAATGTTAATCATGTATCTGCAAAATGTTAGACATGTATGAAAAAGCTCTAAGAAAATATTCCTGCTGTATACGGAAAATATACAATATATATGAACAAATTAGACATGTGTTAAAAAGGAGAAAAAAAGGAAAAAGCCTTGCTCCTCTTGATAATAAACACCATCACGATTACATCATGTGAGAGTCCTTGACAAGTACAAGCTCACAATCAGGATCCCTAGTCTCTAGAGCCCGGGAGACTAGGTTGGTGGACCATTGTCTCTAGTCCTAGGCTTGTCAGGCAGTTATACAGCCTGCATGGAAGAAAAACGGATTAGTTGTAAAAACTTACCACACATACTGGCTTGTTGTAGGAAAAGCTATCAGATTGAGGCTCTTTAAGAAAATATGAATCCTCGCCTTTGAACATAGAGGCGAGCATCTTAGCGAGTGTACGGCGCTCATGAAATTCTCCTCCAAGGTCACGAGTTGAGTCGTGGACACCATTGAATTTCCACATGGGGTGGACCCGTTGATGTAAAGGTTGAATTCCTTTGATAAGCGCCACTGCCATTACGTTGGCCAAGGTCAGACCGTGATGACAAAGGTAGACCACCTCCTCCACCAATTTGATCATAACCGAGGTCCCCTCCCGGGGCCGGGTCCTCTGGTGCTAATTATACCTTTTTCGAAGAGGTGCGGGCGAGAACGAGGTGACAAGACCCACCCGAGGACGATCTTCGAGGGGCACGTCGGGTAGATAGAACCACTCTTCTTGTCAATTTTCATTCGACTCCTCCAGGGTGCCGGCAAGGTATCTGGAACCAGCTACCCTATAGATCTCGGCCCCGCCACACTCTAATAGCGAGCAACCTGGTATGCGTGATACTATGCAAATATATGTATACCACGAGTCGAGATGTGGTTGACATCCGAGGAAGTTTTCCATAAAGCGATGTAACATGCTTTTGTGGAGGGTTGAATTGGGGGACAAATAGTGTAGTTGGAGGCCGTAAAAGTGCAACAAGCCTCTCAAGACAGGATGGATTGGAAAGCCGAGGACCCTAAGAAGGAAAACAACGAAGCATACCCACTTGTTCTATCGGGGGTCCGAGCGGTGCTCCTGAGTGAAATCTATTAGGGAACGTTGCACGAAAAACAAAAAATTCTACGCACACGAAAGATCTATCCATGGAGATTCATATCTACGAGAGGGGGAGATCATCTACATACCCTTGTAGATCGCTAAGAGGAAGCGTTTATCAACGCGGTTGATGTAGTCATACACCTTCATGATCCGTCCCTATCAAGTACCGGACGTACGGCACCTCCGTGTTTAGCACACGTTCAGTTCGATGACGTCCTCGCCTTCTTGATCCAGCAAGAGGGGCGAAGTAGTAGATGAGTTCCGGCAGCACAACGGTGTGGTGACGATGGTGGTGAAGAACAATCTCCGCAGGGCTTCGCCAAGCACAACGGAAACTATGACGGAGGATAGACTAGAGGGGGCGGGGTTGCCAGCACACGGCTTGATGCATCTTGATGTGTTCCGGGTGCTAGCCCTGCCCCTCTATTTATGTGTTGACCCTGGGGTCACTTCTTGGAGAAAGAGCCTCCTCAAAGTCGGTTTAGCCCACAAGGCAAGAGTCCTTCTCGGACTCCAGGACCAGACACCAGGGTCCTTGGCGTCATGCCCCAGACGCAAGGGTCCCTGGCGCCTGGCACCCTGGCCTCCGCAAAACTCCTTTTGCACCCTCCCAAAGCCTCGTGGGCTTTACCCCTTGGCCCAAATAAAGTGTTCTCGTACCTGAACTTTTCGGGAAACATCCGAAACCCCTTCTAGAGGCCAAACACTATTATCCCATATATCAATATTTACCTCCAGACTACTCCGGAGCTCCTCGTCATGTCCGTGATCTCATCCAGGACTCTGAACAACATTCGGTCACCAACAAACATAACTCATATAATACTATATCATCAACGAACGCTAAGCGTGCGGACCCTACGGGTGTAAAATCGGTCTTGTAGTCGTGGACATATTAATATGATGGGTCTTTCTGGGCATCAGTGGGACACTCGAGTCGTGTCGCGATGAAACCACGGATTCCCGAGGCGTCGAGCACTAAACACATGGAAACCGAGGAGCGGCTAATTTCATCGATATGCGTGACTGGGGACACTTAGCTTTTCTGATTAGACGTGCCAATGGTGGGGCCTCAATCCATGCTAGCACATTATAACGACCCCTAAAGTGTCTGCACATTATGCTTGCGCAAGGCAACGAGTCTAGCTGGTTAAAGTTGTCAGAACAAGATTGGACCATCGTCCTTATCCTAGTGCGGGAATGCTTCGCCGTTAAGGTAGCTCTGAGCGAGAAAGCTCCTCAAAGCCGAGGAATAACACAAAATAGCCAAAAGGTTGGTCAAGGAGCAATTGAAATTTGTAGGGGATCCTCGAATACCTGAGGTGGGGACACTTTGGCTGAACCCATTGATACGTCTCCAACGTATCTATAATTTATGAAGTATTAATGATGTTTTATTATCATTCTTGGATGTTTTACAGTCATTTTATAGCAACTTTATATCATTTTTTGGGACTAACCTATTGACCCAGTTGAAAGGATCGATATGGTTGACTAGAGGGGGGGGGGTGAATAGGCAACTAACAATTTTTAGGTTTTCTTAACCACTTTAAATCAAGCGACAAAGTAAGTTGTCTAGATATGCTATTAAGATGACAACTAACCGAAAGTAAAGTTAACAACTTCACAAGCAAGCTATAGAAGTAAAATAAGTAATGCTTGCACAAGTAAAGGTAAGAAATAACCACAAGTGGAGACGGTGAAGACGAGGATGTGATATCGAAGTTCCTTCCCTTTGAGGGGAAGTATGTCTTCGTTTGAGCGGTGTGGAGGCACAATGCTCCCCAAGAAGCTGCTAGGGCCATCGTATTCTCCTCACGCCCTCACACAATGCAAGGTGCCGTGAATCCACTAGTGGTGCCCTTGAAGGCGGCAACCGGACCTTTAAAAACAAGGTTGGGGCCCTCTCCACAACTTAATTGGAGGCTCCCAACGAAACCCCGGAGCTTCACCACAATGGATTGTGGCTCCGAAGTGACCTCTTCCATCTAGAGTGCTCAAACACCCAAGAGTAACAAAATCCACACAAGAAAGTATGAGGGAATCAAGTTTCCTTTGGTGGAAGTGTAGATCTAGGTCTCCTCCTTCAATCCCTAGCAAATCAACAAGTTTGGTTGGCTAAGGAGAGAGATCGGGCAAGAAAGCTTCAATGGCATTAATGGTGGAGAGAGAGAGGCAAGAGATAAGGTGGAGGTGGGAGAAGGGGCTCCTTAAATAGGGTCTCCACCAATCCAACCGTTATGTGCAGATTTACATAGGACCGGTAGTTCCGCTAGCCCAACCGGTAGTACCGGTGAGTGAAGAAACCTGCGCCCTTGCCACTAAGGCGGTACTTCCGGTGGCTCACCCGGTAGTACCGGTCTTCCGGAGAAAACCGGAACTACCGCCCCACCTCCGGTCAACTACCGCTTGGAAACCAGAAGGTTTCAAGCAGGGGCGGTAGTTGGGACGGTGGTTGGGCCGGAACTACCGCCAGGCAGATAGTTTATGCGTGGTGGCAGTCAGAGCGGTACTACCGCTCGGAACACCGGTAGTACCGGTCTTGCGAGAAGAACACTGGTACTTCCGGGCCACCACCGGTCTACCACCGCACCCAGTACAGAAGGTATCACCTGTGAGCGGTACTTGGGGCGGTGGTTTGACCGGAACTACCGGCCACCGGTACAATCGCCAACTAGGGCGGTACTACTATTGTGGATGAGTCTATACAAAAAGGAGGAATGAAATGGGACCTCTCTCTCCACGAACGGAGGCATAGTGGGTGCAAAGTATCTGTGTACGTGACTTGATTCACCCATTACCTTCCGATGTGGGTTCCCTCTTAATAGTACGGATTTCCTATGACCAAAAGAAACAAAAAGGCATCGGAACCTCCGTCTTCAATCTTTTCCTTAAAGAGGGAAGGCCTAACCATCTTGTGCCACATGTTATCAACCTGAGTAATATTGACACACGATTAGTCCACACAAGGATTGTCATCATCACCAAAACCTCAGGCAAGAGACGCCCTTACAATCTCCCCCTTTTTGGTGAATGATGACAATCACGAGACAATCAGGGGGGTCTATAGAATGAAGGTAGAGCTCCCCCTGAGTGTGAGCACTTAATAGAGTTTGCTTTTGGAATGCAAAAGTGCTCACACTAGGATCTATGCTCCCCCTAGGTTTTATAAACCAACCAGCGACCAAAAACAAAACAAATATACAACAGAGCATATGATTGCATAGAGCTTAAGAACGTAAGTGCATGGATAACTAAGATAAGGGCACATGTCTTACACCATGCAACTTAAGTTCACAGGAACAAAATTCATAGAGCTAAGATAGAGCATAGAAAACTTAGATAACATGTCTTACACCATGCTATGGAAGTTCACAGGGAAGAAAAAGAACACCAAGAAACACCCATGCAACTCCCGTGACCTATAGCAATACTCAACTCTCCCCCTTTGGCATCAAGCACCAAAAAGGAAAAGAGCGAGACTAACGCCCCAGGGCTCAGTACAGCTCCTCGCCTGTCGCCAGAGAATCATCCGAGTCACCATCGTCAGAGTCCTCAGTGTCCTCATCGTCCTCAGCAGCCTCAGCCTCAGTCTCCATCGCATCCACAGTCGCTCGAGTAGTGGAGGTTGTAGGCTCATCATCAGACCACTGGCAGTTGGCCAGACACCACTTATCCTCAGGAGTGATGCTCTTCTCGGAGCCACTCTTCACATCAGGCACATTGAGGTGCTTCATCAACTGAATCTGCCAGCGGCGCGCCATCTTCTCATTCACATGAGCCTTGTAGAGCTTCTTCTGGACGTGGGCCTGTAGGCAGAAGGTCTTCTTGACCTTGGCAGTAAGATTCTCCACCCAAGAGGGCTTGGCCCCAGCCTCTAACTCAAAGTCATCATCATCCGAGGTGGCAAAGACATCCTCCTCATTTCCCACGGCGAATCTATGAGCTTTATGCTTCTTTTGTCTCAGCACCTTGACCTCATGCTCCGTGAGCCTATCCGGAGTAGAAAGAGGCTCTCCAGGCCTCTGAACTTCCCAAACCGAGTAAAGGAAGCGCATCACAAAGGGAGCGTAGATCGGTACCTTGCGGTACCAAACACAGTTGTACATCTCCTCCCACATCCATTTGGACACATCAAAAGTGATGCCCTTTCCTCGCTTGGTCTTCATTGCCACAAGCAGATCCACCAGATAACTATAGATATCATCCTGGTTCCCAACTTTGGGCAGCAGCACACACCGGAACACACGGTGAAGAATGTCATAAACTGGCAGAAGGTCATTGGATTTACCTATTATGCCATGACCAGGGATATACAGAGGTGCTAGCTTCACTTTATCCATGGGATTGGCTCGGTCGTGAGGACGGAGACCACCTTGGCCTTCCAAGCCAGTGTCCTCATAGCCCAAAGCATTGCAGAAGGCACTCCAGGGAACACGGAAGAACTCATCCCGGCACATAAATGAGAGGTGACGCTGATCGTCACTGCCGAAGTGGACAGTAGCATAGAACTGATGAATGAGTTCCACATCAAAGTCACATCGTAGCTCCATGAGCTTGACCAAATCAAACTCCTCACAGACCGCCAGAGCCTCTCCAAAGTAATTGGGGCTGCTTCTCCACTTTGCAAGGTCAATGGACCACATACGGGTGAACTTGTTCTTGTGGTGCTCGAAGATATCATCCACAATCCTCAACTGCATCTCATTGCGGAAGTGAGGATTATTCCAACGTGGAGGAGGTGGTGCGGTGTAGGGGTATTGAAACCGAAACTTCTCCCAGTCCGAAAGCTTCCATTTGTACATAGGAAGCGCTGCACGCTGCTTGGCTGCCACTGACTTTTCCCGGCGAGTTATTTTGGAGGGGATCACAACCTCGGGAACATCTTCATCATCTGCTGGCCTCTTGCCCCTACGGGCCTTCCTTTTGGCAAACCGACCAGAGCGAGAGCTAGAGCCACCTGCAAACGCACACGGAGAACACATAGCAACCCAGAAAAGATGAGAGGAATGTACACAAGATCAGAAGAATAATTCACTAGTACGTAAGGAGAATAGAGACAATGCATATAAATTCAGAGCAACCGGTAGTTCCGGTATCAGCACCGGTAGTTCCGGCCGGCGGTAGTACCGGTCGTGTGACCGGTAGTACCGCTGAGAGCGGATCTGCCAAGAGGAGGGGAACTACCCGATCTCAAAACTACATGCACGATGTCTATTACTAACTACGCACAAGTGAATAGGAATATATACAGACCTCTCCCTCAAAACATTTAGCCAAAAATGAGGGAATACACGCATTGCCCTAGAAGAAGGATTCAAGAAGAACCCTAACAACAAGAAGAAGTAGGGCAATACCGGTATCCATGGGAGGAGATCGAGGAGGAGGCGGCCTCCACGGAGCAGTTCCGGTGAAGCGCCGACGGATCCGTAGAGCCGGAGGGCGCTACGGGGCAGAGAGCGGAGCAACCGGCGGCTAGGGCGAAAGAATGAACGGGTGAAGGGGAAAACCTCTTCAGCCCGTGCCTTTTATATCTGCCCAGATCAGCCACCGGTAGTACCGATCCGGATGCTACCAGGTGGTTGGAGCGGTACTTCCGCGCCGGGCGGTAGTTCCGCTAATCAACACCGGTAGTACCGGCCAGGGGCATAGGTCAGAGCACCAGCGGTAGAACCGCCTGTTCTGGACCGGTACAACCGCTGGGCTGTAACCAGGTGATCAAGCGGTAGAACCGCTTGAACCACCGGTTGTACCGCCTGGGAGTGCCCACTCACTCCATGATAACAAGCTTGTGTACATTTGGAGTAGATGGCTTGGATGAGATGGCTTAGGATGGAGCACGTCACTATAGTACGAGAAAAACACGAAAACTAGAAACCAAACAAACCGGAGGGCGGTGGTCGGAGCCACCAATGTTAGAGTCAATTGGCATGGCATCGCGAAGAATTATCCTTGGGCCCATAACCAAAACTCGTCTTTGAAACACAAGTGTCATCATAAATGACGAATGTGAAAAGCATATCAATTTATGCATAATGGGGAGAGGATGAGTTCATTGAGAGAACACCACTCCCCCTATTTCCATGCCTACACCTAGACTAGACAATATGATGAGTATGGTGGGGTGTGCACGTGTTCAAGCCACATTGCTCAAATCAATGATATTTAGCTCATACCTTAACTCGCGAAATCTTGCTTCATCCAACGGCTTCGTGAAGATGTCTGCAAGGTTGTCATGAGTGCTGACATAGTGAAGCTCGATCTCTCCCTGCCTTATGTGATCCCGGATGAAGTGATACCGAATCTCTATATGCTTCGTCTTGAAGTGTTGTACCGGGTTGAGAGAAATCTTGATGGCACTTTCATTGTCACACCAGAGAGGCACTTTGTCACAAGTGACACCGTAATCCTTTAAAGTTTGCCTCATCCATAAGAGTTGAGCACAACAACTTCCAGCAGCCACATACTCTGCTTCGGTGGACGAGAGAGACACACAACTTTGCTTTTTGGAAGACCAACTAACCAGAGAGCAACCAAGAAATTGGCACCCTCCAGAAGTGGAATTCCTATCCACTTTGTCTCCCGCCCAGTCAGAATCAGAGAAACCAACAAGATTGATGTTTGCTCCTCTTGGGTACCATAAGCCAAAGTTTGGGGTATGAGCCAAATATCGAAAGATTCGCTTGACAGCCATAAAGTGACTTTCCTTAGGTGAGGCTTGAAACCGTGCACAAATTCCCACACTCAACATAATCTCTGGTCTAGATGCACAAAGGTAAAGCAAGGAACCGATCATAGAGCGATATACCTTTTGATCCACTGCTTTACCATTTGGATCAATGTCAAGTTGGCACTTGGTTGGCATTGGAGTAGTAGCCGGCTTGACATCACTTAGATTGAACCTCTTGAGCATGTCTTGAGTGTACTTGGATTGTTTGATGAAGATCCCTTCTCTTCTTTGCTTGATCTCAAACCCAAGGAAGTACTTCAACTCTCCCATCATAGACATCTCAAAATGTGTGGTCATGAGTGCGGCGAACTCATCATTGAAAGCTTTGTTAGGAGAACCAAAGATAATATCATCAACATATAGTTGGCATACAAACAACTCCCCTTTGACCTTCTTAGTAAAAAGAGTGGGGTCGATTTTCCCAATTTCAAACCCACGATCTTGCAACAACTCGGTAAGATGCTCATACCACGCACGTGGGGCTTGTTTAAGGCCATAGAGTGCCTTATCGAGTTGGTACACGTGATTGGGGAGCTTAGGATCCTCAAACCCCGGGGGTTGTTTAACATACACCAACTCATTAATGGGACCATTAAGAAATGCACTTTTTACATCCATTTGTTGCAATTTAAAGTTATGATGGGAAGCATAGGCAAGCAATAAACGAATGGATTCAAGACGAGCAACGGGGGCAAAGGTTTCACCGTAGTCGATACCCTCGACTTGGGAGTAGCCTTGAGCCACCAGACGCGCCTTGTTGCGGATGACAATGCCATGAGCATCTTGCTTGTTCTTAAAGATCCACTTGGTTCCAATGACATTATGGTTCTCCTTTGGTCTTGGCACCAGACGCCACACCTTGTTGCGCTCGAAGTTATGGATTTCTTCATGCATGGCATTAAGCCAATCGGGATCTTCGAGTGCCTCATAAACCTTCTGAGGTTCCACACAGGAGACAAAAGCTTGATGAGCACAATAGTTTACTAATTGTCCACGAGTGCTTACCCCCCCTTTTGATGCTTCCTAGAATGTTCTCCATGTGATGTTCTCTGGAAGCAAGCCTGGAGGCAACTTTTGCAGCACGACGCTCTAATTGCTCTTCAAGGGATAACTGAGGAGCACTGAGTTGATCATCTTGAGCGTCGTCAGGAGCTAGATCTTGATCTTGAGCTTCCTCTTGACCTTGATCTTGCTCGGAGGACAGAACGTGGCCTTGTGTATCATTTGGTGGCTCTCCACCATCTTGTGATTGATCTTGCACTTGGCCTTGTTCGTCAGGTTGAGGGCCTTCACTTTGTTCTTCGGAAGCGTGTGGGTCTTGGGTTGGTGATGGTTCCACTTGAGTGGAACATTGTCCTTCTCCTTCGGCCACAAGGGGTTCCTCAATGGGTAGGATATATCCAACACCCATTCTTCTTATGGCTTGAGGAGGAATTTCATCACCTACATCACAAGTACCACTTTGCTCCACTTGGGAGCCGTTATTTTCATCAAACTCTACGTTACTCGTCTCCTCAATGAGTCCATTGGACTTGTTGAGGACACGGTAAGCATGAGAGTTTGTAGCATACCCAACAAATATGCCCTCGTGAGCTCTAGATTCAAATTTAGACAAGCGAACACCTTTCTTGAGAATGAAACACTTACACCCGAATACCCGGAAGTACTTGAGATTGGGCTTGTTACCGGTAAGAATCTCATATGGAGTTTTGTTCAAGCCTTTGAGGAGATAGAGCCGATTTGATGCATGGCAAGCGGTGTTGATGGCTTCGGCCCAAAAGTTGTATGGAGATTTGAATTCCGCCATCATGGTTCTTGCCGCATCCATCAGAGTTCGGTTCTTTCTCTCCGCTACACCGTTTTGTTGAGGGGTATATGGGGCTGCATACTGATGTTTGATCCCCTCATCACTGAGAAACTCATCCAAGGTGTAGTTCTTGAACTCGGTGTCGTTGTCACTTCTGATCATCAAAATCTTTGCTTCATGTTGTCATTGAGCTTCATTTGCAAAGTTGATGACGATTTGTTGGGTCTCACTCTTCTTCTTGAAGAAGTATACCCAGGTGTATCTTGAGTAATCATCAACAATCACCAAGCAGTACTTTCTACCCCAAGACTATCAAAAGATGGAGGCCCAAAGAGGTCCTTGTGAAGGAGCTCTAGGGGTCTCTTTGAATAGATGATAGTCGTGGGAGGGTGAGCCGTCTCATGTAACTTTCCTTCAATGCAAGCCCTGCAAGCACGATCTTTGGCAAAGCTAACATTTGTTAGTCCACGGACATGGTCCCCCTTGAGAAGACTTTGCAAAGATCTCATATTGACATGGGCCAAACGGCGATGCCAAAGCCATCCCACATCAACTTTAGCCATTAAGCATGTCGCGACCTTAGTGGGTTGCTTCGAGAAGTTAACCACATAAAGGCCGTTCTCGACATGCCCAACATAGGCTACTTTAAGAGTCTTGCTCCACAAGAGGGCCACGGTATCAATATCAAAGAATGTAGCAAAGCCCATGAGTGCAAGTTGGCGAACAGAAAGTAAATTGTATGCAAGGGACTCAACAAGCATGACTTTCTCGATCGTGAGATCATGAGAGACAACAACCTTGCCAAGCCCCAATACCTTAGAAGATGAAGCATCACCCCATTCGACGTTGGTGGCCATAGATGAACCTAGATGCACGTCCACCACCAAGTCTTTGCTTTCGGTCATATGATTTGTGGCTCCGCTATCGAGCAACCATGATTCCCCACCAGAAGCAAACTCCTACAAGAGATCAATGCTTGGATTTAGGTACCCATTTGGTAATGGGTCCTTTGAGGTTAGTAACAAGGGTCTTAGGAACCCAAATGGACCATTCAATGTACTCATAAGAAGAACCAACAAATTTAGCAAACACATGACCATCACTAGCACGACATAAAACATACGAAGGATTAAAGTCGCCGGCCATGTTTGATGGTATGGTGGAGTTTTTCTTGACACCACCACTTTTCACCATTTTCTTCTTCTTTGATGTGCCATCTCCTTCTTTCACAAAAGATTGTCGGAGAGGGGGTGGTTGCTTGGTCTTGTCATTCTTCTTCTCCTTGGGCTTAGGAGCAAACCCAATTCCTTCCTTTGCCACAACCTCCTTTTGATTGCTCAAAAGGTTGTTGAGGTTCTTCTCACCTTGTATGCATGTCACAAGGCCTTTCTCAAGTTGCTTCTTCAACTCGGCATTCTCTTCAACAAGATGCACATGCTCGCAACACGGGTTAGTAGCATTTGCATTATCAATTAATACCATGCGAGGAAAGATAGCCTTTTCTTTAGTTAGCGAAACTTGGAGTTGATCATGAGACTCCTTGAGAGTAGCATGCATACCTTTCAAGGCCTTGTGAGCCTTGTCAAGTATGGCAAACTCTTCTTTGAGTTTCTCATGGTCAACCTCAAGTTTTGCCTTCTCGGAATTAAGCACACGAGAGACAACTAAAGCATGATCAAGATCTTTCTTTAATTTAGCATGACCATCGTTGTGTGACTCCTCAAGAGCCAAACGAAGACCACGCTCTTCCTCTAGGGCGTTAGAGAGATCCGATATCTCATTGGCATAGTCTCGACTATGTCCTTCCATTTTAGTAATGGTTTCCTCGTGAGCCTCGATCATGTCGTTGGCCTCACCGAGATGTTCCAAGAGAGCAACAAAATGCTTCTTGGGTTTGCCCTTGAGATTTTTCATGAACAACTCAAATTCATTCTCTCCCTCCTTAGCACCCTCACTCTCATCAATACAATTCGTCAATGAAGGATTAGAAGAGATAGTAGTATTGATGTTTGGGGTTACCTTGTTGGTGGCCTTGGCCATGAGACACTTGGCGGTGATGTTCTCATTTGGTGAGTCGAAGAGAGATGAGTGTGGAGTAGTAGCAATTGCAATTGTGGCCATGGTGACCATCTCATCATCTTCATCATTATCATCATCCTCAACATATTCTTCTTGGTCCACCAACCCTTTAGGGGGAGTCTTCTTGTTGAAGTTGTTCTTGTTGGGATAGGACTTTGACTTGTCCTTCCGGATAAGCTTGCCTCCAAAGTCTTCTCTCTTCTCATATGGGCAATCTGCAACGAAGTGGCTTACATTGCCACAGTTGAAGCATGTCCTTACTCGTTGCTTGCCCTTGTTTCCACTTGAGTTGTTCCTGTTGAAGTTGGGTCTTGTGTTCTTCTTGCCCCAGAATTGCCTTGAAGCAAGAGCCATGTGCTCATGATAGGCATATTTGGTGTCCTCGGGGCTACACTCATCATCATATTCTACCTCCTCTTCTTCCACACAAGCCTTGGCCTTCAGGGCAAGATTAGGCTTCTTTGATCGTTGAGCTCTTAAGACCGCATTGTCAGCGGTCATGTCCAAGATCCTCATGGCAACGAACTCATCCAACACTTCATGAGATGACAAGTGGTGGAAATCCGGTCTCTGACGAATGACAGAGGACATGGCCTTATGATAGGGCATCATGGCCTTGAGGAACTTGCGCTTGATCCAGTTGTCATCCGTGTCCTTACTGCCATGATCTCGAAGAGAGACCGCAAGGGTGGTTAATCTTCGATAAAGTTCACGAGGATCTTCTTCTTCGATCATAGCAAACTCATCGGCTTCATCTTGCACAACTTCATAGTTAGAGCGTTGAATGCTAGTGCTTCCCTTGTACATGGTGCCAACATGTTCCCAAGCTTCCTTGGCCACAGTAAAGGGTTGAAGATGTGCAATATCTTCAGGAGGGATGGCATCTTGAAGAATGCAAAGACCGGACTCGTTGAATTGATGATCCGCATTTTCTCTTGGAGTCATGTTGTCGGGATCACGCGGATAAAAACCTTGCTCAATGATTCTCCAAAGATTAGTAGAACAATGATTTATATGACGTTTGAAACGAAACACCCAAGTAGCAAAATCAGAATTTTTGATAAACTTGGGAGGAGGCCCAACGGAATTTAAATGCGGTGTGGGAACAGGTCCTCCATAGTGAGTAGGAGGAGCAGATTGGGCAAAGATCCCACTCCCATTCTTAGTAACATGGACTTGTTCACTACTAGCTTCTCCCTTGTCGGGATTAGCCTCCGACACGTTGGTTGCAGGACGAACCACTTCCAACGGTGCGGTGGATAATTTAAGCCCCTCAAGCAAATCTTTAAACATGCCTTTGACCTCGCTCGCTAGTGACTCTTTCAATGTGGTCAAGGCCACATTGAACTCCTCACAAGAGACCGAGGCTCCACCATCTGACATAGGCAAGGACGGAGTTCCACCGGAATGATCCTCCGTCTCGACTACGTTGTCACCCATACTCTTTGGACGGTAAAGTCCTTAAAAAGAGACGAGGCTCTGATACCAATTGAAAGGATCGATATGGTTGACTAGAGGGGGGGGGGGGTGAATAGGCAACTAACAATTTTTAGCTTTTCTTAACCACTTTAAATCAAGCGACAAAGTAAGTTGTCTAGATATGCTATTAAGATGACAACTAACCGAAAGTAAAGTTAACAACTTCACAAGCAAGCTATAGAAGTAAAATAAGTAATGCTTGCACAAGTAAAGGTAAGAAATAACCACAAGTGGAGACAGTGAAGACGAGGATGTGATATCGAAGTTCCTTCCCTTTGAGGGGAAGTACGTCTCTGTTGGAGCAGTGTGGAGGCACAATGCTCCCCAAGAAGCCGCTAGGGCCACCGTATTCTCCTCACGCCCTCACACAATGCAAGGTGCCGTGAATCCACTAGTGGTGCCCTTGAAGGCGGCAACCGGACCTTTACAGACAAGGTTGGGGCTCTCTCCACAACTTAATTGGAGGCTCCCAACGAAACCCCGGAGCTTCACCACAATGGATTGTGTCTACGATGTGACCTCTTTCGTCTAGAGTGCTCAAACACCCAAGAGTAACAAAATCCACACAAGAAAGTATGGGGGAATCAAGTTTCCTTTGGTGGAAGTGTAGATCTAGGTCCTCCTTAAATCCCTAGCAAATCAACAAGTTTGGTTGGCTAAGGAGAGAGATCGGGCAAGAAAGCTTCAATGGCATTAATGGTGGAGAGAGAGAGGCACGAGATAAGGTGGAGGTGGGAGAAGGGGCTCCTTAAATAGGGTCTCCACCAATCCAACCGTTATGTGCAGATTTACATAGGACCGGTAGTTCCGCTAGCCCAACCGGTAGTACCGGTGAGTGAAGAAACCTGCGCCCTTGCCACTAAGGCGGTACTTCCGGTGGCTCACCCGGTAGTACCGGTCTTCCGGAGAAAACAAGAACTACCGCCCCACCTCCGGTCAACTACCGCTTGGAAACCAGAAGGTTTCAAGCAGGGGCGGTAGTTGGGACGGTGGTTGGGCCGGAACTACCGCCAGGCAGATAGTTTATGCATGGTGGTAGTCAGAGCGGTACTACCGCTCGGAACACCGGTAGTACCGGTCTTGCGAGAAGAACACCGGTACTTCCGGGCCACCACCGGTCTACCACCGCACCCAGTACAGAAGGTATCACCCCTGAGCAGTACTTGGGGCGGTGGTTTGACCGGAACTACCGGCCACCGGTACAACCGCCAACTAGGGCGGTACTACCGCTGTGGATGAGTCTACACAAAAATGAGGAATGAAATGGGACCTCTCTCTCCACGAACGGAGGCAATATAGTGGGTGCAAAGTATCTGTGTACGTGACTTGATTCACCCATTACCTTCCGATGTGGGTTCCCTCTTAATAGTACGGATTTCCTATGACCAAAAGAAACAAAAAGGCATCGGAACCTCCGTCTTTGATCTTTTCCTTAAAGAGGGAAGGCCAAACCGTCTTGTGCCACATGTTATCAACCTGAGTAATATTGACACATGATTAGTCCACACAAGGATTGTCATCATCACCAAAACCTCAGGCAAGAGATGCCCTTACACCAGTCCTTAATGTTAGTTGTTGTTTTCTGCATGTTTTTTACATCATTGGAAATCAATATCAAACGGAGTCCAAACATCGCGAAACTTTTTGTGGCTTTTTTATGGACTAGAAGACTCCTGACGGGCCAGAGTAGCACCTAGGGGTGCCCCGAGAGGGGCACAACCACCAGGGTGCGCCTAGGGGCCCAGGCGCGTCCAGGTAGGTTGTGCCCACCTCGGTGGCCTCCCGCACCCCTTCTTCACCTATTAATTCCCAAATATTCCGAAACCCTTCGTGGTGAACCTAGATCAGAAGTTCAGCCACCGCAAGGCTCTGTAGTCCACGAGATCCAATCTAGAGCCTTTTCCTGCACTCCACCGGAGGGGGAAACCACCACTGGTGGCCATCTTCATCATCCCGGCGGCCAGCATGATGAGGAGCGAGTAGTCCACCCTCGGGGCCGAGGGTTTGTACCAGTAGCTATGTGTTTAATCTCTCTCTCTCTCTCTCTCTCTCTCTCTCTCTCTCGTGTTCTTGAAATTCTCAATCTTGATGCATCGTGGGCTTTCTTAATATAGTCAGATGATATGGTGTTTTCCCCTCTCTTTCTTGTTGTCATGAATTGAGTTTTCCCCTTTGAGATTTCGTTGTTATCGGATTGAATACTTTTAGGGATTTGAGAACACTTGATATATGTCTTGCAATTGAATACTCGTGGTGACAATTGGGTATCGTATTGATTCACTTGATATATGTTTTGGCACTCAACTCACGGATTCACGAGGTGACATTGGGGTAATCTATGCATAGGGGTAGATGCACGTTCTTGTCTTGGTTTCTCCGGTAGAAATCTTGGGGCACTCTTTGAAGTTCTTTGTGTTGGATTGAGTATTATGAATATGAATTTGTTTTGGTGTTATTTTAGTACGAACTCTTGATAGATCGATCGGAAAGAATAACTTGTGTTATTTTAGTACGAACTCTTTATAGATCGATCGGAAAGAATAACTCGTGTTATTTTAGTACGAACTCTTGATAGATCAATCGGAAAGAATAGCTATGAATAATTCCTTCTTATGTTCTCTGCTAGATAGGAACTTTGGAGTGATTCTTCATCGCACGTTGAGGGATGGTTATGTGATCTAATTATATTAGTATTGTTGAGAGATTACACTAGCGAAAGTACGGACCCTAGGCCTCATTTTCAAGCATTGAAATACCGTTTGTGCTCACTTTTGTTACTTGCTACCTTGCTGTCTTTTATTCTTACTATTACAAAAATCAATATCTACTATCCATATTACACTTTTATCACCATCTCTTCGCTGAACTAGTGCACCTATACATTTTTCCATTATATTGGGTGTGTTGGGGGACACAAGAGACTTTTTATTATTTGGTTGCAGGATTGTTTGAGAGAGACCATCTTCATCCTACGTCTGCCATGGATTGATAAACCTTAGGTCATCCACTTGAGGGAAATTTGCTACTGTCCTACAAAACTCTGCGCTTGGAGGCCCAACACGAGTCTACAAGAACAAGTTGTGTAGTACACATCAAGCTCTTTTCCGGCGTCGTTGCTGGGGATGTGAGTGCTTGAATGTATATCTTTAGATCTTGCAATCGAATCTTTTAGTTTCTTGTTTTATCAGTAGTTTGGTTTTGTAAGAGAAAACTACAATAAAATGGAATTGAGGTTGCATCATATTATTCATCTTTATAATGTCTTTCGTGAAAATGATGGAAAGGAAAATTGTGCTCAATTATTAGAAGAAGAATGCTATAAAATGTTTGGCATAAATGATGAGCATGATTGCAATGTTGTTAGTATGAATTCTTTAAATATCCATGATGCTAATGATATGCAAAGCCATAAGCTTGGGGATGCTATGTTTGATGAAGATGATATTTTTAGCCCCCCCCCCCCAAGATTTGATGTGGAAATTTGTTATAAGGGTAGCATGCCTCCTATTTATGATGATTATTGATAAAAGTAGATTTGGAGAGGTCATGACTTTATTTAGTGATGAATCCACTACTTTGGAGGATGTTTCAGTTGACTATGATAACAAAGTTGCTATCTATGATGATTATGGTGATGACATGTATGATATATTGAATAATGATAACCATGAAACTTGTCATAATGTCTTTAATTCTCAATCTCATGATAGTTATTTTGTTGAGTTTGCTCCCACCACTATTCATGAGAATAAATTTGCTTATGCGGAGAGTAGCAAAATTTCTATGCTTTTGCATCAAGAAAAGAATGATTTATGTGATGGCTATATTATTGGATTCATTCATGATGCTACTGAAAATTACTATGAGAGAGGAACACATGCTTGTAGGTATTGCAATAATATCAAGTTTACTCTCTATGTGTTGAAATTTTTGAAGTTTTGCTTGTTTTGCCTTCCTATGCTAGTTGATTCTTGTTCCCATAATTTGTTTGCTCACAAAATCTCTATGCATAGGAAGTGGGTTAGGCTTAAATGTGCTAGTCATATGCTTCATGATGCTCCCATTGTGTTTCAACTCTTTATTTCTATGTGAGCATCATTGAAATCATCACGCCTAGCTAAAAGGCATTGAAGAAAAGCGCTTGTTGGGAGACAACCCAACATTTATACCTACTATTTTTGTCTGTTCACATGGTGAAGCTACTGTATTAATCATGTTTCCATGTTTTGTTTCAATAAAGTGCCAAGTAAAGCCTTTGGGATAGTGTGGATGAGAGTTGATTTGATTATGTGCAAAAATAGATTGCTTGCAGTGCAGAAAATTCAATAAATCACTGGATCATGATAATTAGCTGCAATTTTGACACATGATTGGTATAAAAATTGCCTACATTGTCCTAATTTTTCATAATGTTTAGAGTTGAATAAGTATGGCGGTTGTACAGATCATTACAGATTGTTCTGTTTTTGACAGATTCTGTTTTCAATGCATAGTTTACTTGTTTTCTAGTTTCTATGGCTTATATTGATCAATATAAATTCTAGAAATGATACGCTACAATAGGCATTGTTTAAGAACAATTATGAATCTTGTCTTCGATAGTACCCAAAGTGAATGATTCGTTTTATCATACTAACCCATCTCACGAAGTTTTGTTAAGTTTTGTGTGATTGAAGTTTTCAAGTATTGGGTGAGATATCGATATGAGGAGAATAAGGAGAGGCAAGACCCTAATCTTGGGGATGACCAAGGCACCCCAAGGAAATACTCAAGGAATACCCAAGCAACTAAGCTTGGGGATGCCCCGGAAGGCATCCCCTCTTTTGTCTCCAACATTATCGGTAACCTTACTTGAAACTATATTTTTTATTCGTCACATGATATGAGTTTTGCTTGGAGCGTCATTTTATTTTGTTAGGATTTGCTTGCTGGTATTTAGAATAATGTTTTGTATCTTTTATTTCAATAAAAGTGTCAAGGATAGCCTTTACCATGCTTATTTTGCAAGTCTATATGTTGCTGTTTGAAAACAGAAAGTTTGTCGCTGTTGTAAAAATTCCTGAGAAAAGTCAGAATGTGATAAAAGGTTGAAACTTTTTGCACAACAAGCTATGATAAATTTTCTACATCATGTTAAATTTTCAAAAAAAAAAAATTGAGTGAGGGAAGTATGGATCCTCTTGCATTCTTTACAGACTGTACTGTTTTAACAGATTGCTGTTATGTTTGCATTGTTTGCATGTTTAATAATTATATTTGAGGATAGGAATATTAAATATGCAGAGGCATTTAGTATGCAATGTTGAATAATAATTTTAGTGAGTTGTTACAGTAGAGAATGATAAGGTGTTTTGCATTGATTTATACTAACTTACCTCACGAGTTCTTGTTGAGTTTTGTGTGGATGAAGTTTTTAAGATTTAGGAAACCGCGATATAAAAGGAATTAAGGAGACACAAAAGCTCAAGCTTGGGGATGCCCAAGGCATCCCAAGATAACATTTCAAGAAGTCTCAAGCATCTAAGCTTGGGGATGCCCCGGTAGGCATCCCACCTTTCTTCATCAACAATTATCGGTTAGTATTGGTTGATCCTAAGTTTTTGCTTCTTCACATGAGATGTGCTATTCTTGAAATGTCATTTTATTTTGTTTGCTTGCTGTTTTAATAAAATACTTAGATATGAAAGTTTTTTTAAAAAAAATAGAGCACCCAAATAGTTGCCAAGGAGGCTAGGTAAGCGACATTCACATCCCGTCAACGAAGCTCTTTTCTGGCGTCACTGCTCTAGTGCTTCACTTATATCTTTTTGAGCATGATGTGCTTTAGTATTTTTGAAGAAATTCTCTCTTGCTTCACTTAAATTAATTTGAGAGAAACAAATATTATGCTCATGATCTTCATTTGTATCGTTTTGGAGTAGCTTGTCATTTACTCTTGTGCTTCACTTATATCCTATGAGTAAATTCTTGAATAAATTGAATGTCATGAAGTCGAAATCATATCATGCCTAGTGGTATCTTCACATTGGGTTTAGAAAGTGAAATCTTTTGAGGCTTGAAAATCATAATATTGGTCATACAAGCAATTCACGGATAATTAGTATAAGGAAGAGAACTTTCACATGCAAATACACTATCTTGGAAATCTTTTGTGATTGTGAGCCCCCATGAAAATATTATATGCCAAAATTGTTGATGTTGGACAAGGAAGACAACGTAATGGTTTATATTTGTTCATATTCACATATAAGTTATATTGTCATAGGTCCTTCAACATGTGGTGCTTGCCCCCCATCTTTGCTAGCCAAAAATTCCGCACCAAGTAGAGATACTACGTGTGCATCCAAAAACCCTTAAACCCAAATCTTATCTTCACGAGTCCACCATACCTACCTAAGGATTGAGCAAGATCCTTCAAGTAAGTTCTCATCGGTGCAAAAAGGCAATAAAAATTGCTTCTAAAAGTGTTAGATCATTTAGTGTAAGGGAAAATTGAGCGTTGTACGAACTTGTGATGACAAAGTAATAAAAGCGACGGACTGCATAATAAAGGTTGCTATCATAAGGGGCAATATAACGTGACATTCCTTTGCATTAAGGGGTTGAGCATACAGACAAAAAGCGCATGGCAACCTCTGCTTCCCTCTGTGAAGGGCCTATCTTTTACTTTTCAGTATTTACTTTTATGCAAGGAGTCAAAGTTTTTCTCTCTATTCCTTTTTATTTTTCTCTTTTAGCAAGCATCATGTGGTGAGGAAAGATCTAAGCACATATGTCCAACTGAATATGGCTAGCATGAGTTGTTATTGTTGACATCACCTAATGGTGAATACGTTGGGAGGCGAAATTACAAGCCTCTATCTTTCTATGTGTCCGGTTGAAACGTTTTGCTCATGTACATGCGGTGAGTGTTAGCAATCATAGAAGACTATATGATGGTTGAGTATGTGGATCTCTTAGTTAAACTCTGTTGAATAACTTGAATTACAATTGCTTGGTGACTGATAACATAGGTTGTTGAGTTTCAAGAGAATTCATTGTTTGAACCTTAACATGTGAATTGGTTGCTACTCTAACATGAAAAGTTTTATAGGAAAGAATTGTTGTTATGATGCTAGGAAAAGTGATTGAAATTGTCATTGATCAAACCTCTGTGCACTTTGCTAGAATTCACACTTCATAAATTATTTATTTTATCATTTACCTACTCGAGGACGAGTAGGAATTAATCTTGGGGATGTTGATACGTCTCCAACGCATCTATAATTTATGAAGTATTCATGTTGTTTTATTATCATTCTTGGATGTTTTACAATCATTTTATAGCAACTTTATCTCATTTTTGGGACTAACCTATTGACCCAGTGCCCAGTGCCACTTGCTATTTTCTGCCTGTTGTTTACATCGTAGGAAATCAATATCAAACGGAGTCCAAACACCGCGAAACTTTTTGTGGATTTTCTATGGACCAAAAGACTCCCGATGGGCCAGAGCAGCACCTGGGGGGGGTGCCCCGAGGGAGGCAGAACCTACCAGGGTGCGCCTGGGGGCCCAGGCGCGCCCAGGTGGGTTGTGCCCACCTCGGTGGCCTCCCGCACCCCTTCTCAGGGACGGAGCTGACATGTAGGCATTGGTGTCAATTGACCTCAGTGAAATTACTAAAGCCTTCATCAACTCAGTATTAATCAATGTTGATTTCTCGAAGATGACCACATTGCCATGGATATGAACCCATCAAGCTTTTTTCGAGCTTCGTCCCTGCCCTTCTTCGCCCTATAAATTCCCAAATATTCTGAAACCCTTCATGGTGAACCTAGATCAGAAGTTCAGCCGCCGCAAGGCTCTGTAGTCCACGATATCCAATCTAGAGCCCTTTTCGGCACTCCGTCGGAGGGGGAAACCATCATCGCTGGCCATCTTCATCATCCCGGCGGCCACCATGATGAGGAGGGAGTAGTCCACCCTCGGGGCTGAGGGTTTGTACCAGTAGCTATGTGTTTAATCTCTCTCTCTCTCTCTCGTGTTCTTGAGATGCACAATCTTGATGTATCGCGGGCTTTGTTAATATAGGCAGATCATATGGTGTTTTCCCCTCTCTTTCTTGTTGTGATGAATTGAGTTTTCCCCTTTGAGATTTCGTTGTTATTGGATTGAATACTTTTATGGATTTGAGAACACTTGATATATGTCTTGCAATTGAATACTCGTGGTGACAATGGGGTATCATATTGATTCACTTGATATATGTTTTGGCACTCAACTCGCGGATTCTTGAGGTGACATTGGGGTAATCTATGCATAGGGGTTGATGCACGTTCTTGTCTTGGTTTCTCCGTTAGAAATCTTGGGGCACTCTTTGAAGTTCTTTGTGTTGGATTGAGTATTATGAATATGATTTTTTGGTGTTATTGTAGTACGAACTCTTGATAGATCGATCGGAAAGAATAACTTGTGTTATTTTAGTATGAACTCTTGATAGATCGATCAGAAAGAATAACTTGTGTTATTTTAGTATGAACTCTTGATAGATCGATCGGAAAGAATAGCTACAAACAATTCCTTCTTATGATCTCCGCTAGATAGGAACTTTGGAGTGATTGTTCATCGCACGCTGAAGGATGGTTATGTGATCCAATTATATTAGTATTGTTGAGAGATTACACTAGCGAAAGTACGTACCCTAGGCTTCATTTTCAAGCATTGCAATACCGTTTGTGCTCACTTTTGTTACTTGCTACCTTGCTGTTTTTTATTGTTACTATTACAAAAATCAATATCTACTATCCATATTACACTTTTATCACCATCTCTTCGCCGAACTAGTGCACCTATACAATTTTCCATTGTATTGGGTGTGTTGGGGACACAAGAGACTTTTTATTATTTGGTTGCGGGGTTTTTTGAGAGAGACCATCTTCATCCTACATCTGCCATGGATTGATAAACCTTAGGTCATCCACTTGAGGGAAATTTGCTACTGTCCTACAAAACTCCGCGCTTGGAGGCCCAACACGAGTCTACAAGAACAAGTTGTGTAGTAGACATCACCCATCCAAGAGCAAGGCAAGGACTTGTTGAAGTTGCTTTCAAGATCGGCGGCCGAACGTGAGGAACAACTCAGAAGGACCGAGGATGGTCCTAGGCTTGAAGATTGGTTCATGGGTTGTTGATGGTGTCCCGGACTAGTGGGTGCATACCACGTCGTCTCCCGGCCAGGTGGCCTCGGCCGAGTGAAATGACCGATGTGGCCGACGAGAGGGGTGGGGGCGAATAGGTGACTAGCAATTTTTTACTCTTTAAAACAAATTAGACTTGACAATAAAATAGGTTGTCTAGATATGCAACTTGGTGGACAACCTATATGACAAGCACATAAGGGAAACTTAAGGTGGAAACATTAATACACATCTGGGTGGATTGGTTGTGGCACCCTGGGGATTTATGAGTGGTTTGCCCGGACACCTCCGGATATACCAGTGTTGTCCTAGGAAATCTCGGGGGTACCGTGTGATTATCCTATGGAATGCCACCCAGGCTCAAAGGGGTCATATTATATTTTCATGCCTAGAAACTTCCATGTGCAGCCACAAGCCATTATGGGCTTTGGCATAGTGGAGTATGTTGTGTGAACTCTTTCAGTGGTAGACTAGCAGATGTAGGGGGAATGTAGGTGGTACGATCTACCCAGGGTAAAGAGTTAACGCTTCTGAAAAACTATATCTCGGTCATCCATTTCTCAAACACCATGCCGTGCGAGAAATCAAACGGGGGAGATCGAGTCTTGTGGGGAAAAGTGCACAAACCTCAGCAGAGTGTACAAACTTTTCATGAGTAGCCGTGTCCCCGGTTATGGACATCTTTGAGTATCTAGAAGTGGATTATTTGTTGATTTGATCACTCTAATTAATTAACTTGTTGGGTTATTAATGACTTTGGTAACTTTGGGAATTGAGATGGGGGTACCATTCTGTCGGGGGAAACTGTCCGCCACGAACACCTATGGGACCGGAGCCCCTTGTCTGTGCGGTACGAGGGCGGAGGGAGCACGAAGAGCAGATCGAAGCAGACGCGCGGGCAGTTTTACCCAGGTTCGGGCCGCACGGATGCGTAAAACCCTACTCCTGCTTGGTTGTGTATTGAGTTGAGCGCTCGGGAGCTTGAAGAAGCAGCTACACCGTGCGTGAGAGTAATCTAGGTTTCGAACCCCCTCCACGTTGTGCATGGGCCTCCTTTTATAGTGCAAGGGGTCACCGACAGGTGTCAACGTAGGAGAAAGGGGTAAAAATGTAAAAAAGGCGGTAGTTGTAACAGTGCGGGAACAGTGGAGCTACAGTACCGAACAGTGGTCTATACCTACTTTAACAGTGGGGGACAAGGGCATTTAATGCCCGTCGCCGTCGACCCCAAAAGCTCCCGCCTTAGCGTCTCCGTCCGCCACGGCGACGGATTTATCGTCGTGGTGTGCCACCGTGTACCCCAGGCTGCACAGCCATCCGCCACGCGTCCCTGGTTAGACCTCAGGGCGACGCGTGGGCCGATGAGCTGGAGCGCGGGCACACAGCGTGGCCTTCCCGGCAAGCGCCTTGCCGGGGCCTTGATTTTGCCGGGCCCGGGAACTTGCCGCTCCCCGGGCCCCTTGCCGGGGCGCGCATAGCGCCGAGGCAACGCCTTCTAATCTTCCTGGCAAGCTCCTCTTGCCAGGGTCTTGTGTTAGTGGAACAGCCTTGAGCCTGGTACGGCCTTCCCGGCAAGCTCCTCTTGCCGGGGTCTCGATCTTCTGTTTTGTATACTTTGTTTTTGAATGGTTTAATAGGAGGCAGGAAGGTCTCCGGCGAGCACGCAGTAAACCTTGCCGCGGGAAGCTGCAACTGCCCGTGCACAAGTTGGGGTACTAGGGTACCCCTACCTTAGTACACCGACAGGAGCCCCCGGGCCTGGGCCACACACGGTGCCGAGCGCTGTTGGGCCAGGCCCAAAACAGTGCACGGGCACCCGCGGCCCGCGGCGCGCCGAATCCACTTCCATATCCGCCGCACCCCACGGTAACGGCACGCGTCGATTGCGGCGCCGTGGGATGGGACGTGCCCACGATCTCTTAATGGAAAGGGGAAAACGCCCCCCACTCCCCCATAAAAGCAGAGGCAGCGGGCGCGGTTCCCCTCCCTGTGCTCTCATTACGTCGTCTTATTCCTGCAAAAAGATTCTTTCTTGCGCTCCGCCTCCACAGCTCCGCCGCCGCCTAGCTCTTCGTCCTCTTCCTTCCGCCGCGTCCGCCATGGCCCCAAAGAGCGACAAGGGGAAAGCGGAGAAGTCCAAGAAGGAGAAATCCGAGCAAGCAGCCAAGCTCATCGCTTACCGGAAGCGGAACGTCGTCTTCTCGCCGAAGCTCGGTGTGGAAGAACTCTGGAACAAGTACTACTTGTTCTGGTCCAAGGGCACTGATGCGCATCCCCGCACCCGAGCATACCCGGCCGCCGCCAAGGACCACTATCCCGGCGGGTATTACTTCTTTGCTCCCTTTTTCCACTGTGGTCTCTGCCCTCCATTTTCGAACTTCTTCTGTGATATCATGAATACGTATGGCTTCCATCTGCTTGATTTCACCCCCAACGCCATCCTCACCATGGCCGTTTTCGCACATATGTGCGAAAACTTCATAGGAGTCCACCCCAACGTAGCCCTCTTTAGACATTTTTTCACCCCTAGAGCCGAGGCAGATGCCCCCCTCTCCGGATGTATTTCTTGGGTCTTCCGTCTCGGGAAGAAGGGGTCGTACTTGCCGGGGGAGCTCCGCGGCAAGTGGGAAGAATGGCGAGCTGAGTGGTGCTGGATTGTAGAGGACCAGCCGCAAGCCTTTACTGCGCCGCGCACAACGCCTATCGCGCGCGGCAGAGATTGGAACGAACTAGACTCCGACGACGTCAAGCTTGACATCGCTCTTGTCCGGATCCTCCGTCTTCGGCTGGCCCGGCTGTCAGTTGCCGAGGTGGGCGCAGATTTCCTCCGCCGGCGCATCGCCCCCCTCCAGGACCGGAAGAGGCCGGCCTGGTTGTACGGCGGCCCGGCAGACATCATGCGGCTGCGCCCTGGACTTAATTTTAACTTCACCACTCTGGAGCTGCGCGGGATGGTACGAGAGCTCTTCAAGTACGACCCGGCGCACCCCGAGTGGTTCCGGACTCCCCGGGAAGTGGTGCCGCTCTGCAACAACGCCGCGAGGGACCGAATCCTTGCCATGATGCCGATGTGCGACTCGCATGGCTTGGACCGCTCGTGGATCGCCCCGAAGCCAATCGACGTCCTCAACTTCTACGACAACCTCGTCGAGGTGGCGAGCAACAAGGAGGACCTCAAGCTGCATACGCGGGACACCACTGAGCAGGAAATCGCCTACATAGCTTCTCGGGCTGAGGAGGCCGCCGCAGCCGCGGCGGCAGGAGTCTTCGGATTCTCGCCGGAGGAGGCGGAGGCCGAGGAGGCGTCCACCCAGGCGGAAGAGGCGGAGATCCGTCGGTTGCTGAACCTCCCACCCGACGCGCTCGTCGGGGTCCCCTCGTTGAGGCACTCCGGGATCCATGGGATCGCGACGGAGGCCGCGGCAAGGGAGGGAACCGCCGGAGGAAGCAGAGGCGCCGCGAGGGGCGGAGGCGCCAAGGGGAAGAGGGCCGCATCGCTGGATGCTGGGCCCAGCGAGCCGGCCGAGGCAGAGGAGGAGGAGGAGGAGGAGGCCGAAGACTCCGGCGGATCTACAGAGTTGTACGCCGACGACCTCTCCTCGTCGGAGAGCTCCCCGCCCCCGGCAAGCCCGAAGGAGTCCCCGGCAAAGCGTCTCCGCAAGGCGGCGACGGGGGAAAGGGCACAGGCGCCCCGGCAACAGCCACCTCGGCGGGCGGCTCCCCGGGGGAGTCAAGCCGCGCCAAGGCCGCCCGGCGCACCAGCCGCAGCAGAGGCGGGCCGGGCGCGGACCACGACGGAGGCGCCCCGCAGGCCGGCAGCGAGCCGGCAGGGGTCTTCTCGGAGCGGAGCAACGGCTCCGCCCGCCCCCCGGGCGCCGGCAGCCACAGGGGCTGGGTCTTCGCAGCCCCCAGCCCCGGCGAGTACCAAGCGCGCGAGGGAGTCTTCGCCTCCCGTTCCTCGCGTCGACGCGCCCACGGTGGAGTACGACTTCTCCGCCCTGAGCGAGGACGACGAGGAGGACCAGGAGTAAGGATCCGAGATTCTTCATCTTCTTAATTTTTGTCTTGAGCTTCTGTTGATGCTAACTCTGTCTTCTGTTCTGGTTTCAGGACCCTGGCCCATCGCGCCGCGAAGAAGGCCAAGGCGCCCGAGGCTGAGGTCGCGGAGGACTCGGCGGCGGCGGCAACAGAGGGCGCGCCGGAGCCAAGCCTGCCGGACTCTGGCACTGCTCCGATGAGCAGCCCCCAGCGCAGCCCGCAGCGCAGCCCCCAGCGTAAGTCTGGGGTTCTTTCTTTTTGCTTGTCGGGGTACGTCTGAGGCTTTTGACTTTATCTTCATATTTTGACATCCCTTGTCTTGTTTCGTGCAGAGGAGGAGCCGCAGCGGGAAGAGCGCCCGGAGACCACCGCCGAGGAGCTGCAGGCACCGCCATCCCCGCCAAGGCAGGACTCTCCGGCAAGGGAGAGTGCTCCGTCAAGGGCGGGTACTCCGCCAAGGCAGAGTACCCCGCCAAGGACGGGCAGCCCGGCAAGGGCGGCCACCCCGCCAAGGCCAAGTTCCCCGGCGAGGGCGACCACCCCGACGAGGCCGAGCTCCCCGGCGAGGGAGCCCGCCGCCGAGGACGCCCGCCAAGGTAACCTTTGTAACTTGTCTTCTTGGCTTGTCTTTTTTGGATATTTGCTTGAGTCTTGAATTTCTTTGTCTTCTTCTTCTTTCTAGATCTTCCTCCTCCTGTGCCTATGGAGACGGAGGTAATTATCCTCGAGGAGGAGGACGCGCAGGGCGGCGGCGGCGACGCTCCAGTCGTCGAGGAGGTGGGCGAGGCCGCCGAGCCGGCCGCGCAAGAGACAGCTCCGGCTGCGGACGCAGCGGCCGGGGAGGGAGACGGTGGCCGCACCGCCGACCCGGAGGTGGCGGGAGCATCGGATGCTGCGCCGGCCACCGGTCCCTCCACCGGCGAGGAGCAAAGGTTTTATCTCGAGGCCCCCAATGGCGTCTTCATCCAGATGCCGTGGGGGTCTTCGTCGCGGGCTCCTGCGGAGGGCGAGGCGTTCGACGGAGAGGTCCTCGCCTCCGCAGGCCTGAAGATAGTCCAGGCGCCCGGTGGAGGTGAGGGGCCCGAGGAGGAGCGGTTGCTTCATCAACTCCTGGCCCTTTATCGGGCCAGGCAAGCAAAGCTCGCTTCCCGGGAGGCTCTTGCCGCCAAGGCCGCGGCGGAGATGGAGAAGCGTGCGGCGGAGCTCAGCGCCGCCAACCAGGCTGCTCTCCGCCAGGTGGCGGAGGAGCGAGAGCGTCTCGCCGGCGAGTACCAAGAGTGGGTACTCGAGAGGGCCGAAGCCGATGAACAGCAGCGCCTCGCCGGGGTGGAGATGTCCCGGCGAGAGGGAGAGCTCGCGCAGCGGAAGGTGGACCTGGATTCTCATGAAGAAGACCTTGCCGCTCGCGAAGCTGCCCTTGGCGGGGAGCTGAAGGAGGCGAAGGCCGCCGCGGCTGCCGCGGAGGACGCCAAGAAAGAGCTCGCCGCCAAGGTTGAACAACTGGAGAAGGCGATGAAGGTGAGCGCCGAGAAGGTTGCCGCGCTCATCCTGGAGCGCGAGAAGGATGCTCACACCAACTCAGAGCTCCAGGTGAGTTTATCCAAGAGGGGTGACGAGCTGAAAGCCGCCAAGGATTCCATTGAAGACTTGGAGCTGAAGGTCACCACCCTGAAGGAATCGCTTGATGCTGCCCGGGCCCAGGAGACCAAGCTGAAGGACGAGCTCCGCAAGGAGCGAACCTTGATGGAGAGCGTCAACAAGGCCTCCGAGCTCTTCCGGCAGACTATCGAGGTGTGGACCGAAGAGCTGGTTTCTTCTGCGTCCAACATTGACCAGGAGTTGCTTGCTTTGAAGGTCGAACATCTTATCTACTCGCCGGATCCAGATCTCCCGCACAGCGCCAAGCTCAGCCTCTTCTTCAGAGGCGTCGCTCCAGCTCTCGCAGGTCTCCGGAACCGCATCCCCGCGCAGCTGGCCGAGGAGTCGCGCCGTCTCTGCGCGGGAACTCTGGAGCGGGTCTTGACGAAGATCGTGTACCGCAACCCGGGGATTAATCTCACAAACGTTCTTCGCACCCTGCCAGCAGATGCAGACACAGAGGCCCTGAAGGAGCAGGTCGGCCACATCATCGCCAAGGTGGCAAGGCTTGGCAGGAAGGAAGGCGACCGCGTAGACTAGGGCCCCATTTATCTTTATCTCTTCTTTTTTTTTTGCTGCATATTATGTTACGAACTCATTAGTCCATTGCGACAAGTTATCCTTGTAAGATATTTGCTTTATTTCAATCAATCAGTGCAATGTTATCTTCCTTGTTCCAATCTTTGACTTTGTATGTTTTTCACCCTACGCTCCCGGGGAGCTTGCCGGAAAGGGGCCCTTGCCGCGAGCGCTGAGTGCTGGACTCTGAGCAGCCTGCTGGCCAAGGTCCTCGCCGGCAAGCAACCTTGCCGCAGCAGGTCGCAACGCACTTAGCTTGCTGAGTGTACTCGGAAACGAGGCAAGGGCGCGACACTTGTCGCAGCTCACTTAAATCGTTGAGTGGACTCGAAAACAAGATAAGGGTGCGGCAAGCTACGGGTAGGTTCCTCCGCGCACAGGTTTTCCATACAAAGTGTGATCGTTCAAGGAAGACAACCAAAATTTTAAAAAATTTGAACTGGTCAAATTCTAACAACTTATCTTTCATATGCTGCTTGCTCATGTTGTTCGCTTTCCGGTAAGGCTCTTCTTACTTGAACAGCACTTAGTTCCTCCTCCATCTCCTTCCCCCCCGGCAAACTTGTGCGCGAGGAACGTTCCTTCTGCTTAAGAAAAAAGGAAAAGGGAGAGGAAAAAAGCATATCGCCTTTCGGCGTAATAGTGCTTACCGTATGTTTGAGTGTTGTATCAAATGCCAAACAAAACATGCAAATAGCAAAGAGAAGCATGTAAAAGGCAATCGATGCGAAAACACGAAATCTTTACTGATGCACGGGGTCTGCGCCCGGCTTTGTACAAAGGGTTACATGCAACAGCGGCAAGGCTTGTACAAAAGGTGGTTGCCGGAGCGGATCACGGCAACCGCGCCTTAGGGGTGAAACTTGCGAAGATGCTCTATGTTCCAGGAGTTGCTCACCGGTAAGCCTTCTTCGGTCTCGAGGCGGACAGCGCCGGGCCTCGTAACTTGTCTCACCCGATAAGGGCCTTCCCACTTCGGCGTCAACTTGTTGGAATTCTTGGCGGACTGAACACGCCGAAGAACAAGGTCGCCTTCCCCGAGACTCCTGGCCTTGACTTTGCGGCTATGGTAGCGGCGCAAAGCTTGCTGGTATCGAGCAGCTCGTACAGCAGCCTGGAGACGTTCCTCCTCAAGGAGCAATGCGTCGTCTTGCCGCAGTTGCTCTTGCTCGAGCTCATCATAAGCGAGCACTCGAGGAGATCCGTATACGAGTTCCGTGGGGAGAACTGCTTCTGCTCCATAGACTAGAGCAAAAGGTGTCTGTCCGGTGGCTCGATTTGGTGTCGTTCTGATTGACCAAAGAGCCGCCGGGAGCTCCTCTATCCAATTCTTTCCGCACTTGCGCAGCCTGTCAAAGGTCCTTGTCTTGAGTCCGCGCAGCACTTCAGCATTTGCCCTCTCCGCTTGGCCGTTGCTCCTCGGGTGAGCAACAGAAGCGAAACAGACCTTGGTGCCAAGGTCTTGGACGTACTGCATGAAGGTGCGACTAGTGAATTGCGTACCGTTGTCGGTGATGATCCTGTTAGGGATCCCGAAACGGCAAACAATCGACCTGAAGAACCTGACTGCTGACTGTGCTGTCACCTTTCTCACTGGCTCCACTTCTGGCCACTTTGTGAACTTGTCGATTGCAACGTACAAGTACTCAAAGCCCCCGACAGCGCGAGGGAAAGGGCCGAGGATATCGAGCCCCTAGACCGAGAAGGGCCAGGACAAAGGGATTGTTTGGAGAGCTTGAGCTGGCTGATGAACTTGCTTTGCATGGAACTGGCACGCTTCACACTTGGTTACTAGTGCAGTTGCATCTTGGAGGGCTTCTTGCCAAAAGAACCCTTGCCGGAAAGCTTTCCCGGCAAGTGCCCTTGCGCCAATGTGGTGGCCGCATATGCCTCCGTGTATTTCTGCCAACAGCTTCTGTCCATCTTCCCTGGAGATGCACTTCAACCTGACACCATTGAGTCTTCTTCTGTACAGCTCGTTATCCACAAACTGATACATACTTGACTGCCTGGTTATCTTCTCTATCTCTTGAGGGTCGTCGGGAAGTTCTCCAGTTTGTAGAAAACGGACGATCTGTTGTGCCCATGCCGGAGCTCGGGGCTCGACGGCAAGGACTAAAGGCTCGAGGGCCGCTGCGGGAACCTCAGCTTCTACGGCAAAGACCTCTGGTCCTGTCGGAGCTGTCGGTCCCCCGGCAAGCTCGCCGGGGCGAGGCTTGTCGGGAACACTTGCTTCAACTGCACAAGCCCGAGGGCTCGCAGGAGCAAACTGTTCCTCAGCGTTATCGTTGATCTTGGGAACTTTGGCGGCGGGTTCAGGAAGATCCGCCGGCAAGTAGTCGCCGGAGACCAACTTTCTCTTCTTGGACTGCCCAATTGATGGTGTAACTGATGGCTGAGTCAGCTTGAGCAAAAAGGTCCCTGGTTCCACAGGTAACTTCATCGCGGCGCACTTTGACAGGCCGTCTGCAATCTCATTTTGAGCTCTTGGGACGTGCTCCATCTGCAGACCTTCAAAGTGCTCTTCAAGCTTCCTCACTTCATCGACATATGCTTCCATCAAAGGACTCTGGTAGTTTTTGTTAACTTGTCGGACCACCAACTGAGAATCGCCCCGCACAATCAGCTTCCTGATCCCAAGTTCGGCCGCAATCCTGAGGCCGGCAAGCAAGCCTTCATATTCTGCAGTGTTGTTTGTCGCCTGCTCCCTGGGAAAGTGCATCTGGATAACATATTTGAGGTGCTCTCCGGTGGGCGCGATGAGTACCACGCCGGCACCGGCGCCTTGCAGCGAGAAGGCACCGTCAAAATACATTACCCATTCACTTGTCGCTTCTTGCACGGGTACGCTCGTTTCTTGAACTTCTTCTTCTGGTGTTGGGGTCCACTCAGCAATGAATTCTGCCAAAGCTCGGCTCTGTATGGTTGAAGTACTTTCAAACTTGAGTCCGAAGCTTGACAGTTCCAGTGCCCACTCGACGATCCTGCCTGTTGCCTCTGGATTGTGCAATATCCTCTTCAACGGAAAGCGAGTGACCACCGTTATCTCATGGGCTTGGAAGTAGTGGCGCAGCTTTCTCGAGGCCATGAGGAGGCCGAAAAGCAATTTTTGCACACCAGAGTACCTTGATCTAGCTCCCTGGAGAAGGGAACTTACAAAATACACTGGGCGCTGCACCATCTTCTTCCGCACCTCTCCTTGTTCCTGCGCAGAGTCTTCCTTGTCGGGGCCAGAGCCTGTCGGGACAGCCCCCTGCTTGTCGCTAGATTCGCTTGCCGGTGACGCTGGCTCCTCGTCGGACTCCCTCTCCGCTACCAACGCAGCACTAACCACCTGGTTGGTTGCCGCTAAGTATAGCAACAACTTTTCCTGTGGTTTAGGTGCGACAAGTGTAGGAGTGGAGGACAGGTACCGTTTCAAATCCTGCAACGCCGCCTCCGCTTCCGGAGTCCACTTCATGGGACCTGCCTTCTTCAAGATTTTGAAGAAAGGTAGGGCGCGTTCTGCGGATTTTGAAATGAACCTACTGAGGGCAGCAACGCAACCTGTAAGCCTTCTGACATCTTTGACGCGCTTTGGAGCTTCTATCTGCTCGATGGCTTTGATCTTGTCGGGGTTGGCTTCAATCCCCCTCTGTGATACAAAGAACCCGAGAAGCTTGCCGGAGGGAACTCCAAAGACGCATTTCTCGGGGTTCAGCTTGAGTTGTATCCTGCGCAGGTTCTGAAACGTTTCTTCCAAGTCTTGAATCAGTGTTTCTTTGCTCTTGCTCTTCACCACGATGTCATCCATGTAGGCTTCTACATTCCTGTGGATCTGTGGCTCAAAAGCAGTGTACACTACCCTTGCAAAAGTTGAGCCTGCATTCTTCAGTCCAAATGGCATGCGGATAAAGCAATAGGTGCCACATGGAGTGATAAATGCAGTCTTCTCTTCATCTTCCTTAGCCATGAAAATCTGGTGATAGCCTGAGTATGCATCAAGAAAACAGAGTAGCTCACATCCGGCAGTGGAGTCAACGATCTGGTCAATGCGCGGCAAAGGGAAGGGGTCCTTGGGACATGCTTTATTGACATCAGTGAAGTCTATACACAGTCTCCACTTCCCGTTGGCTTTGCGCACGACGACTGGGTTTGCCAACCACGTCGGATGGATCACACCTCTAACTAGGCCTGCTGCCTCTAGTTTCTTGATCTCCTCGTTGATGAACTCTTGGCGCTCCACGGCTTGCTTCCTCACTTTTTGCTTGATGGGCCGCGCATGAGGACAGACAGCAAGCTTGTGCTCAATCACCTTCCTGGGAACACCGGGGATGTCAGATGGTTGCCAAGCAAACACATCGACATTCGCCCGCAGGAAGGCGACGAGCGCGCTTTCCTATTTGCTGTCAAGGGTGGCGCTGATGGTGAAGGTACCACCAGTGCCATCCTCCTTTGCGGACACCTTCTTGGTCGCCGGAGGAGCAGCCATTCCTTTCTTGCTCTTGCCGGTGGAGCTCGATGGAACGTCCTCGACGGCAGCGCAGCACTCCGAAGAGGTGCGGTTGCCGGAGCGGGTCCCAGAGCATTTGCCGGACTTGGTCTTCGTCTTCTTCCCCCCGGGAGCTTCAGCGGCAAGGGTATCCTTCTCGGCCGCAGCTGCCGCATCCCGGTAAATCTTGTCGGCGCAAATAAGCGCATCTTTCTTGTCGCTGTGGACAGTGATGACGCTTATCGGCCCCGGCATCTTCAGCACGTTGTAGGCGTAGTGGGAAGCCGCCATGAACTTGGCGAGGGCGGGACGGCCGAGTATTCCATTGTAGGGCAATGGAATATCGGCAACGTCAAAAGTGATGCGCTCAGTCCTGAAGTTGAGCTCCCCGCCAAAGGTCACCGGCAGAGTAATCTTTCCCTTGGGCTTGCTCCTTCCCGGGTTGATTCCTTGGAATGAACCGGTCTCTTCGAGCTCGCCGTCCTGAATCTGGAGTTTCTTGATCACAGCAGAGGAGATCAAGTTCAGCCCGGCCCCGCCGTCAACCAACATTTTGGTGACCTTGAGGTTGCGGATGGTGGGGGAAACCAGCATCGGCAAGCACCCGACCGCCGTGGTGCGGTCAGGGTGATCCTCAAGGTCAAAAACGATGGGCGTGCTGGACCATTTGAGGAGCCTGCGTGACTCCACGGGCGGCTCCGCTGCATTCACCTCACGCACCCACTGTTTCAGCTGGCGGTGGGAGGTGTGCAGAGAGGCGCCACCGTCGACGCACAGGACCTCCGTGGCTTTCTGGAACTCCTGCTCGCTGTTCTCGTCGTCCTCCATGTCTTCATCGTCGTCTTCGTCGTTATCGCGGCCCCGGGGAGGTCGATCTCCTTGTCGCTGCTTGGCCTTGCCGCGGCGTCCTCCCCGGCCGTTAAACGGCCGCTTCTTGCTGGGCTCCTCCCCGCCACCTTGGGCCTTCTCCTTGTCGCGCCTTTCGTACTCGGCTTTTTGCTGCTCGACGAGGTACTCGACGCGTTTGCAATTGGAGAGATCGTGACCCTTGGTGCGGTGAATCTTACAGTATTGCTTGTCGGAGCTACCCGGCTTGTCGGCCGCCGCCGCAGGGGCAGGCTCCTTGCCGGAGCCGCCGGCCTGCGCTTGCTTGGCGGGGGCCTCCTTGCCGGACTTCTCGACGGCAAGCACTTCCTTCTTGCCCTTCTTCCTGTTGTTCCGCCGCCGGCTCTTCTTTGCCAGGGCGGCGTCGTCGCTGTCGCTTCCCCCTGCGCCAGCATCCTCCCCGGGGAGTTTCCTCCCCTCTTCTGCACGGGCGCACTTGTCGGCAAGAGCGTAGAGCTCGCTGACGTCCCTGATCTTGGTCATCGCCATCTCCTCATGCATGCGGCGGTTACGCACGTTCTGATGGAACGCGCTGATAACCGCAGCAGGGTGAACGTCGGGGATGTTGTGCTGCACCCGGCTGAAGCGTTGGATATACTTGCGCAGGGGTTCGCCTTCCTTCTGGGCCAAAATGTGGAGATCGCTCTCCTGGCCATGGGGTTTGTGGCCGCCGGTGAAGGCGCCAACAAACTGATGGCAGAGGTCGGCCCAAGAAGAGATAGAGCCTTCCGGCAAGTGCATGAGCCACGAACGGACGTTCGGCTTCAGCACGAGCGGGAAGTAGTTGGCTAGGATCTTCTCGTCGCGCCCCCCGGCAGCTTGCACTGCTATAGTGTAGACGCTGAGAAACTCCGAGGGGTGCGTTTTGCCGTCGTACTTCTCCGGTACGTCGGGCTTAAAGTTCTTCATGCTGGGCCACTGGACGCGCCGCAGCTCGCGGGTGAACGCAGGGCAGCCTGCCGCGTACGGCAAGTCGCCTGGTTCACCGGGCGCGGGTGCGTCGACAGTGTTCCCAGCTCTCTTGTCGGATTGTCGCCGAGCTTCTCGGCGGCGCTCGATCGTGGTCCGAGCGTCTTCATCTCGCCGGTCGTCGAGGACCTGGCGCTGGTCCCGACGGGCCCGCGGGTCCGACGAGGCTGTGGAGCCGTCGTCGGAATTGTTCCGGCGGGGCGGCGTCTTCTGCTTCTGCGGCGGGGAGTGCACGCTTGTCGCACCCCCGGCGGTCTTGTCGCCGATAGCCTTCGTCTTCTCAGCCTGCCGCGGCCGTGAGGCCGACGGCTGCTGCGGAGAGTCGTTGTTGGCGAAGTCTATCAGGCTCCGGATAGTGGCCCTCCATTCTTCGGCCTTGTCGGCCGCTGGAGGAAAATCGAGAAGCAGCTGCGCCCTTGCGAGCGCTTCTGCCGGAGTAGTGGGGAACGCGGGCGAGCGGTGCGAGGAGCGGGATACGCTCGGACTTCTAACGACGTTAGAAGGAGCGGGGTCCCGTGCCGGCGCCTTCGCTTTGCTTGTGCCCGGACGAGGGTCCGGGGCGTCTCGCGAACCTCCAGTATGGCCTTGTCCCAGCAAGCGGATACCACCTCCCGTGGTATGGCGCTGCGGGGTCGTTGTGTGCTGTGATGGACGCGGCGCGTCCACGGAGACCGAGGTCCGGTCGTCCGTCTTGTTCTTGGATCTGGTGGCACCGTGAGTGTCCTCGCCGGCAACCACCCTTCCGACGGCGTCTCCCCCGCCCACCGTTGGCTCTGGTGGCGGCGGGTGAGACGCAGACGGGCCTCCGACCTCCGAAGGCTTCTTCTTCGGGGCCATGGAGTTGTCGCTGATGAAGTTGTTGATGAAGCTGGAGAGGTTGATGAAGAATGCGCCCGCGCGAACGCCGGATCAGGTTCGCACAACCTCGACGCCCCCTACCTGGCGCGCCAAAGATGTCGGGGGAAACTGTCCGCCACGAACACCTATGGGACCGGAGCCCCTTGTCTGTGCGGTACGAGGGCGGAGGGAGCACAAAGAGCAGATCGGAGCGGACGCGCGGGCAGTTTTACCCAGGTTCGGGCCGCACGGATGCGTAAAACCCTACTCCTGCTTGGTTATGTATTGAGTGGGACGCTCGGGAGCTTGAAGAAGCAGCTACACCGTGCGTGAGAGTAATCTAGGTTTTGAACCCCCTCCACGTTGTGCATGGGCCTCCTTTTATAGTGCAAGGGGTCACCGACAGGTGTCAACGTAGGAGAAAGGGGTAAAAATGTAAAAGAGGCGGTAGTTGTAACAGTGCGGGAACAGTGGAGCTACAGTACCGAACAGTGGTCTATACCTACTTTAACAGTGGGGGACAAGGGCATTTAATGCCCGTCGCCGTCGACCCCAAAAGCTCCCGCCTTAGCGTCTCCGTCCGCCACGGCGACGGATTTATCGCCGTGGTGTGCCACCGTGTACCCCAGGCTGCACAGCCATCCGCCACGCGTCCCTGGTTAGACCTCAGGGCGACGCGTGGGCCGATGAGCTGGAGCGCGGGCACACAGCGTGGCCTTCCCGGCAAGCGCCTTGCCGGGGCCTTGATCTTGCCGGGCCCGGGAACTTGCCGCTCCCCGGGCCCCTTGCCGGGGCGCGCATAGCGCCGAGGCAACGCCTTCTAATCTTCCTGGCAAGCTCCTCTTGCCAGGGTCTTGTGTTAGTGGAACAGCCTTGAGCCTGGTACGGCCTTCCCGGCAAGCTCCTCTTGCCGGGGTCTCGATCTTCTGTTTTGTATACTTTGTTTTTGAATGGTTTAATAGGAGGCAGGAAGGTCTCCGGCGAGCACGCAGTAAACCTTGCCGCGGGAAGCTGCAACTGCCCGTGCACAAGTTGGGGTACTAGGGTACCCCTACCTTAGTACACCGACACATTCTCAAAATTGCTTAATTCAACTGAGTGGTTAAATAAAATTTATTCCTTTGTTGTAGGGAAAAACTAGCTTTATGCAAAATTAACCTCACAGCGCCCACTAGCCAAATATGGATGTAGTGATAGATATTGTTCATTATTATCCTATGGTGTGAATTTGCCAATACATTCAATGTACTGACCTACATGGCTGCAACGTCTCATGTTGCAGGATTTATTCGACGAGTAAGTGTTACGTTAGGGTTGCGCTGTCTACACTCAACTTTGCCGTTGGTGTTGATGGGAATCCACAACTTCGTTGTTACTTCCGCTATATGGATTGAGGTAATAGTATTTATGCTACTTTATACATGTGATTTACCCCTGTTATAAATCCTCGAGTACTAAGTGTGTTAGCATACCGATCCAGGGATGACACTTAGCATAGAGACTTGATCCATTCGGGTCGGGTCGCTACATCAACCTCATATTCATCATGGGGTTGAAATAAATTTTCAAGATCGTAAGAAGCAACACCCCAATCATGATCATTGCAACAAGTAGTGGGCATAGCAAAATAAGCATCCCCAAGCTTAGGGTTTTGCATATCATTAGCACAATTTACATTAATAGAATTTATAATAACTTCATTGAAATCATGCTTTTCATTCAAGGAGATATCATGCATCACTTTTTCTTTTAACAATTCCTCACAATTTTCAGATTCATGAATTTCAAGCAAAACCCCATAAAGATAATCTAGTGCACACAACTCACTAGCAATTGGTTCATCATAATTGGATCTCTTAAAAAGATGAGCAAGTGGATGAGGATTCATAATTTAGCAAGCGAAGATGCAAGATAATAGAGGGCACATAGCAACACAAGCAAACAAAAAGGCGAACGGAAAAAGGGCGAATAAAACAGCAAAGGTGAAGTGGGGGATAGGAAAACGAGAGGCAAATAAATGTAATGCGAAGGATAAGGGTTTGTGATCGGTACTTGGTATATGACTTTTGTGTAAGCCTCCCCCGGCAACGGCGCCAGAAATTCTTCTTGCTACTTCTCAAGCTTGCGTTGTATTCCCTCGAAGAGGAAAGGGTGATGCAGCATAGTAGCATAAGTATTTCCCTCAGTTTTTGAGAACCAAGGTATCAATCCAGTAGGAGACCACACGCTAGTCCCTCGCACCTGCACAAACAAATAAGAACTTCGCAGCCAAGGCGATAAGGGGTTGTCAATCCCTTTACGATCACTTACGAAAGTGAGATCCGATATATATGATAGTATGATATTTCTGGTATTTTTGGATATAAGAACAGAAAGTAAATAAAGCAAAGTAAAGTAGATTGGAAGATTAATATGTTGAGAATAGACCCGGGGGCCATATGTTTCATTAGTGGCTTCTCTCATGATAGCAGAATTCTACGATGGGTGAACAAATTACTGTCGAGCAATTGATAGAAAAACGCATAGTTATGAGAATATCTAGGCATGATCATTATATATAGGCTTCACGTCCGTGAAAAGTAGACCGAAACGATTCTGCATCTACTACTATTACTCCACACATCGACCGCTATCCAACATGCATCTAGAGTATTAAGTTCAGAAGAACAGAGTAATGCTTTAAGCAAGATGACATGATGTAGAGGGATAAACTCAAGCAATATGATATAAACCCCATCTATTTATCCTCGCTGGCAACAATACAATACGTGCCTTGCTGCCCCTGCTGTCACTGGGAAAGGACACCGCAAGATTGAACCCAAAGCCAATCACTTCTCCCATTACAAGAACTATAGATCTAGTAGGCCAAACCAAACCGATAATTCGAAGAGACTTGCAAGGATATTATAATCATACATAGATTTCAGAAAAGAATCAAATATTTCTCATAGATAATCTTGATCAAAAACCAACAATTCATCGGATCTCGACAAACACATCGCAAAAAGATTACATTGAATAGATCTCCTCGAAGATCGAGGAGAACTTTGTATTGAGATCCAAAAAGAGAGAAGAAGCCATCTAGCTAATAACTATGGACCCGAAGGTCTGTGGTAAACTACTCACAACTCATTGGTGAGGCTATGGTGTTGATGTAGAAGCACTCCGTGGTAGATCCCCCCTCCGGCGGAGCTCCGGAACAGGCCCCAAGATGGGATCTCACGGGAATAGATGGTTGCAGCGGTGGAATTAGGGTTTTCTCTTTTGCCTCGATGTTTTCAGGGTATATGGGTATATATAGGAGGAAGGAGGGCATCGGGGGAGCCAGAGGGGGCCCACGAGATGGGGGGCGCGCCCTGTAGGAGGGCGCGCGCCCTGGACCCTCGTGGCCGCCTCCTTCGTTCCCTCGCGTGTACTCCAAGTCTTCCGTGAAGATATTGTTCCAAAAATAACTCTCCCAAAGGTTTCATTCCGTTTGGACTCCGTTTGATATTCCTTTTCCGTGAAACCCTGAAATAGGCAAAAAAAAAAAAACAATCTGCACTGGGCCTTGGGTTAATAGGTTAGTCCCAAAAATAATATAAAAGTGTATAATAAATCCCATTAAACATCTAAAACAGAATATATAATAGCATGGAACAATAAAAAATTATAGATACATTGGAGACGTATCAGCATTATGCACATATGCGTCAAACTCCTCCTTAATGTCTGCTCGAACCATAAATTCCTCTGACGACCATTCACAAGGCCGCACTTCGGCTTCCCTTGGCAATTCATCGCCCGGCTCACGTATCGCGAGCCTTGGTTCTTGCTTCCTTGAGGAACCACCTTGGAAGATTTTCCTATGCATTTTTCTGAAATTTTCAGAAATTTTTAGAAACTCAAAATAAAAGTGGACTAAACTCAAAAAGATTGATAGCAACAACTCCTACAAGTGTCTAGAGACTATATCATGCATTAGAACTACTTGGGACCAAAGAATTTTGACATGCAAGCTCAAGAACAAGGTCACCACATCAGCAAAAATTTGCAATAAATAAAGAACTAGAACAAAAACTAATTGGACCAATGGAGGAGTCACATACCAAGGAACAATGTCCCCCAATTGTTTTGTGAATGGAGCTTTGAGCAAGGAGATCGAAAATGGCAGCAAGATGAGCTAGAACTCGTGCTTGAGCTGGATAGTGATTTTTTGGGGAGGAAGAAGGAGTGTGTGGGTGTAGGAATAAGTGGAGGGGGCCACGTGGAGCCCACGAGGCAAGGGGCGCGCCCTGTGAGGGTGGGCGCGCCCTGGACCCTCATGGCCAGGTGCTGGCTCCCCTCGCTGTGTTTACTGTGCCAAACATTCTCAAATATTCTAGAAAAAAATCATATTTCATTTTCAGGGCAGTCGGAGAACTTTTATTTTCAGGGTATTTTTTTATTGCACGGATAAGTGTGGAAAGAGACAGAAAATACTATTTTTGCTTTATTTATCTTAATTAACAGAAAGTAAAAGGAGGGTACAGAAGGTTGTGCTATCTAGATTCACCCATCTCATGCTCATCAAAATGAATCCATTAACAAGCTTGATCAAGTCTAGTTAATAAAATCTTTTCGGCTAACATGAAACCAGAGAATTTTCGAATAACACTAGGTTACCTCAATGGGGATATGTATGTCCCCAACAATAAGAATATCATATGTCTTCTTGATAGTAGGAAGAGGAAATTCAAAACCTCCAATAGTAATAGTTGAAATTTTTCCAATAGAATTGATACTGTGGACCTAAGGTTGTTTCCTTGGGAAGTGTACCGTATGCTCATTACCATTGACATGAAAAGTGACATTGCCTTTGTTGCAATCAATAACAGCCCCTACAATAATCAAAAAGGGTCTACCAAGGATAATAGACATACTATCATCCTCGGGAATATCAAGGATAACAAAGTCCGTTAGAATAGTAACATTTGCAACTACAATAGGCACATCCTCACAAATACTGACTGATGTCTACTACACGCTTCTATTCCTGTAGACAGTGTTGGGCCTCCAAGAGCAGAGGTTTGTAGGACAGCAGCAAATTTCCCTTAAGTGAGTAACCCAAGGTTTATCGAACTCAAGGAAGTGGAGGTTGAACGTACCCCTTTCAAGCAACTCTGCAATCAAGATACAAGAAGTCTCTTGTGTCCCCAACACACCTAATACACTTGTCAGATGTATAGGTGCACTAGTTCGGCGAAGAGATGGTAAAATATGGATGATAGGAGTGGCAAAGCAAAGTAATATAAATCTGTAATAAAAAGTGCAGCAAGCAAACAAGTGGTAAACGTGAGCACAAATGGTATTGCAATGGTGGAAACAAGGCCTAGGGATCATACTTTCACTAGTGGCAACTCCCAACAACATTAACATAATCGAATCACATGATATTCCCCATAAAACATGCAAGGGGGACGCACTCGGAGGTCATTCCTTTGTGGTCAAGAGAGGACGAGAATTATGTAGGGCTACAAAAGCACACCTCAAAGTTCGTAGTTCTCAATCTATGGATTTCCCAATGTCACCGTGGCCATCCAAAGAGAGTACCACAATCACCACAACATATCTCAAGGATAGTCAAAGACAAGCACCAAGAGACTCTCAATCTTCAATCCACACACAAAAGAGGAAATCACTCATGAAAATATTCTTCTAATCCATGTCCAATAGACCGCTGTCACCTTGGTCTCGGAGATTATACTAGATAAAGACAAGTGAGTACATCAATCCAATACATAGAGGAAGGGGAAATATCATGGGATCACCCTAGATTAACATAGCCTATGATCACAACGAAGATCACATCATGGGAGAGAGAATTGACCACATAGCTACTGGTAGAAACCTCAGCCCCGAGGAGGAACTACTCCCGCATCATGGAGGGAGGAAGCAACGTCGATGGAGATGAATCCGGGGGCAGTTCCCCATCCCGACAGGGTGCCGGCACAGGAATTCTGGTCCCCCGAAACTTGGTGGCGATGGCGGCGGAGATCGGAATAGCTTCTGGAGAAAAGGGGTCTGGAATCGAGGGTTTCGGGACGCGATGTAAATATATGCCAAAGGGGGTCACCAGAGGAGGTAAGGGGGGCCCAGGCGCCCTGGCGGCGCGGCCAGGAGGGGGGCCGCCCCCTCTGGTCGCCTGGAGCCCTGGTGGCCCCCCTCTGGCCCTACTTTGGCCGCATGGAAGCTTCCGGAACGCTGATTTTTTATATATTTTTCCCAGGATTTTTCTGGCAATTTACGTAATGGGAAAACCTGAAATACAAAAACAGCAGAAAACAGAAACTGGCACTGGGGTGCACTGAGTTAATAGGTTAGTCCAAATATGATCAAAAGTGTATGGAAGTGCATAAATATCATAGCAATATCACACAAAAGAGGCATGGAGCAAGCAGAAATTATAGATACGTTTTGGACGTATCAACATCCCCAAGCTTAATTCCTGCTCGTCCTCGAGTAGGTAAATGATAACAAGCATAATTTCTGTGGTGACATGCTATTAACCATATAAGAACTTTTCACAGTCACATGACAAATGCTAACTGAGATAATGAATCTTTAGTAATTAAGTTGCCTCGTGAGAATATCACAAAGAACTGAAAGTTTTACAATATGATACTGAAACACTCAATAGATTTGTAGTGAGCATGGTGTGCAAACATGACAAAGTGGTACCTCGCTTGCCCCCTTTAGTGAAGCAAAACATAAATGCAGGGGCACCTCCAAAGTTTAAGTGACGACTAGATACAATGATTTCAGAATAAACGATATCATAGTCATGCAGAAGACAATGGTACTTTGGGACAATGCACATTACACTCAGAATGACAATCATGCTCTCAATAGTTGGTGCTTTAAAGAAAGAAGGTGGAGATTCTCGAACCGTGGCTTTTGATGGTAAGGTTGAAAACCCGTGGTCGGAAACAAAAACTAAACATGTACCAGAGCTCTTGGTTTTTAAAAACAGAGGTAAAAATTATTTTTGGGATATGCATATTTCGTCAACGAATGCTAGTAGATAACTCAATTACTTCTCGAGCTGGACAAGTTTCGAGGAACGGCTCCCGTACGAGGACGATCACATCCCCTTAATCTCCTTTGTTTATCACTGCCAAAGTTTTATGATTTCTCATGAACAAAGCGTGAAGGAGGGTTTGTTTGTTGTATATTTTTTAATGAGCCGGGCGCACTCTTTGCCAGTTCCTTCTCGTATTAGGGGTTTGCACATTAGACATGCAATCCCGGGGTGAAGCTTGTCCAACTTAAAAAGATCATGAATTAACTACTACTTCCTCATGAGCTAAAACAGAGGCACAAAAGAGAAATGCTTTTTTGATTAATTTCAAGATGGTACACGAAAGTCTTCGTTAGGAATGGCAAGTAAATACCATGTATAGGAAGGTATGGTGGACTCATATGGCATAACTGATTTAAAGGATTTTGGATGCACAAGCAGTCAGTCCGCTTAGTACAGGCGAAGGTTAGCAAAAGACTGGGAGCGACCAACTAAGAGAGCAATGACGGTCATAATCATGCAGAGCAACAAAGCAACATTGAATCGGGCATGGAAGTTATATCGCTACTCAGAAATCAAAGATCATCAAGGCTTGATAGACTTTCTTTACAGTCTTAAATATGCGTGAGCATACGCCAAGTCAATCAAAATAAATTCTTGGAGGAAGATATCACTAAACCATACCACATCATAGGCAAACAAATCATGTTGGTACTTCAATAACACATTAAGAACCCCCCCAGCTATTTGAGACTAACCATAAGAAAACATGAACTACTAAGCACCATTATGCACATAGCATTTTTATCATAGACATATCAACCAGTGCAACAAAAGCCAACTCTCTTAACAAGATAAGCATGATAACTCAAGAGAGTTCCAGCGACCAACTAAACAAAAGCTCTTTAAAAAGAAAAGCATGAAAACTAAGAGCTGAACATGACAGTAGCTACTGAAAGACAAAGAACATACACAACAAAGATAAACATGAAAATCCTATGTTATGTTCTAGGTTGAAGTGGAGCGTGTTTTTCTCCCACACAAAGAAAGATGGGTTCCAACTTGTTATGAACAGCAAGCAAAGCTAAAGAAAACTAAAAAGGAAACTAAAAGCAAGACGCTCCAAGCATAGCACATAACACATGAAGTGATTAAAATATAGTGGAACGAAGGACGAACTGATAATTGTTGATGGAGAAGGGGATGCACGGGGGCATCCCCAAGCTTAGACGCTTGAGTCTTCTTGAACATTTCTTGGGGGTGCACGGGGGCATCCCCAAGCTTGAGCGTTTGACACTCCTGAATCTTTTTATCATCTTCCCTAGCACACTTGAAAACTCCCTTCATACATAACTCATCATAATCTGATTAGCGAGGTTAGTACCCATAATAAAATAATTTTTCCTTGCTAGAAATAAGGATAATCTTGAAGGGCTACTATTTCTCAAGATTGCCAAAAGGTTTTTGCAAAGAAAAAGCAAGTTCAAGGTTTGCAAAACGAAGAAAAGGCAAAACATGACAGAATATGTGAAAAACAGACCAGTAGGTAGTAAATAATTTTTTCGGGGCACTTCTACAACTCAAATCAAAAAACTCAGAACAGACGCCCGAAAGCCAATTATATAGAGCACGCTGTCGAAACAATTCAGACCAAAAAGATGATCTGGTGATTTTATACAAATTTTTCTGTCCAAGGACAGAATCTATTTCCTGGACAACACGTCACAACTTTTGAACTTTCTTGCAATCAGAGGCTAAACCTGGCACAAAGCTGAAAAGGAAAGATACAATGATGATGCTACTGTAGTAACAAACATCAAGACCACTAAAAACTGAAAGCAAAGATAACAAGGGTTGTCTCCCTAGAGCTCTTTCTTTATAGCCATAAAGATAGGCTTAAGACTTTAATGATGCTCTCGTAGGAATAAGAGCTGAAGAACAAAAGAGAGCATCAAGAAGCAAATACCAAACACATTTAAGCCTAACATGCTTCCTATGCATAGGAATATTTCAATAGAATAATTCATTGAAGCACAAAGCAATAAGCATAGGAAGACAAAACAAGTGCAGCTTCAAAACCTTCAACATAAAGAGAGGGAACTTGATATTATTGAAATATCTATAAGCATATGTTCCCTTCTCATAAAAAATTTCAGCGGGATCACGAATAAACTCAACAATATACGCATCACATAAAGCCTTGTTACCATGATCCACATGCAAAAATGTACTCTTACTCTCCACATAAGCATAATCTTTCTATTGGTAATAGTGGGAATAGGACTATCATAAACAACTTGAACACTATAGATTAATTGTGTATTAGGAAGATGGTGTTCAACAAGGGAGTAATCCCCTCCATGATTATGACAAGTTTCATAAAGATAATTTCTCCTTATGTCATAGGTACCTTTATAATCACTATAGATTGGAGTTACAACATCATCATAGTAGAGAAGAGCATTATCATTGCTAATAACTATATTTGTAAATATGTCTTTATTCTTACTAGCAAAAGAATTATCAATTGTCACATCACTAGTGGGTAAAGGATTTGCAATCCTATCATCCCCAAGCTTAGAGCTTTCCATATCATCACTTTCAGAGTTGGTACCAAAAAGATTTTCAAGATCATAAGTAGCATTATCATCATTTTCCCAATCACAATAAGTAACATGCATATCATAATCAAAATCATCTTCAATAGTACCTACGGACGTATCATCAAGATGAAAATTAAGGCAATAAACTTCACCTTCTTCTTTAAACTTACAACCGTTAGGATAAAAGTTGATGGGAGGAATATGCTCAGGCCAGGTTGATACCCATTCTTGTTCCTTCTTGCTCCTCTTCCTCCTCCTCTTCTTTTTCTTCTTCTTCACCTTAGGAGGGAGTGGTTGGAGATGAAGCTTCTCCACATATCCTGGTTTATCATTAGAAACAATAGGGGAAACTTGGGAGAAACTCTCCTTTTTATTAGCAGAAATATAAGAGACATTTTTATACTTTGGTAAAGTTCCCTCCTTTCTAATCTTACTTATGTAATCATTTTCATGGAAATTAACAACACAATAGAGATGGCAATTTTGCAAAGCGTTTTTTATTTCTATGGCATTAACATCTAGCCAAGAAGTCTTTTCTGATAACTCCTCACACATCAAAAATAACATAAGCTCATCATAAATATCAGAGGTGATCATGTTATCACACAACTGGTTAACAATTATGTTTTGAAAGTGCATGCACTGAAAATTAAAGTGACCCTCTATACAGCAAAGTTCACAAGTAAAAGGATAAAGGTCACACAATTCTCTAGCAATTTCATTTAAATCTCTGACCCAAGTGATTGTTCTTTCATGCTTATGTTGCTTACAATACTTCTCTTCTTCAATCATAGGCCTTTCACAAGGTCTATCCACTCCATAAAAATTAACATGCTTATATAAAACTTCATTTTTAGGAATTGGATCATGCATGTTGCAATCATCATGAACAATTTCATTTTCTTTGCAAATCTCTTTAAAAGGTTCATGATGCTTGATCCAATCCTCCTTAGGCATATTAAGATGTGAAGCAAAATATTTGAGGAAATCAACAAGGAGTTGAGAATCAAGCCCAAACTTAGCACTAAACTTATTAAAACTTGTAGTTTCAACAAAGGACTTAATGCAATCATACTCATAAATTATACCTGACTCTTTACCTTTGTCGATCTCCCAATCTTCAGTGTTGCGTTGAATTCTTTCAAGGAGTTCCCATTTAGCATCAATCTTTTCGTTTGTGAAAGAACCCATAGAGGAAGCATCGAGCAAATCTTTATCCTGTCAAGAAAGCCTCGCATAGAAATTAGTAATAATCATATCTTTGGGGAGCCCATGGTTAGGACATTTTAGCATTAACATTTTCAGTCTCCCCCAAGCTTGAACTATGCTCTCTCCGTCATGAGGATAGAAATTATAAACATAATTCCTATTCTCATGAACTTCATGAAGAGGATAAAACTTGGAGTAAAAGAGAGACTGGATCTCTTCCCAATCCAGCAGGTGAGAGTCATCTAGTAGCCTATACCATTCCAATGCTTTTCCTTTCAGTGACAAGGCAAATAATTTCCTCATGACTCCATCTCTTGTCAAACCTGAAATCTTAAACAACTCACAAAGTTCTGTAAGTTTCAACAAATGAATACTAGGATTGACTGTCCCATCATAACAATCATTCCTAATTATTTCAATTATCCCAAGTGGTATTCGGAACGGGATACATTCTGTAGGTGGAGGAGACTTCTCTACCACGGGTGTGGTAAAGCGGCCTTCCCAAAGCAGCGAACTAAGATTGCGGTTTTCCATAAACATAGCTAGTGAATTAAAAACAAGAAACAAAAAGATTTAATTGCAAGATCTAGAGAAGGTACTTTCACTTACCTCACTTCCCCGGCAACGGCGCCAGAAATAGCTTGATGTCTACTACACGCTTCTATTCCTGTAGACAGTGTTGGGCCTCCAAGAGCAGAGGTCTGTAGGACAGCAGCAAATTTCCCTTAAGTGAGTAACCCAAGGTTTATCAAACTCAGGGAAGTGGAGGTTGAACGTACCCCTTTCAAGCAACCCTGCAATCAAGATACAAGAAGTCTCTTGTGTCCCCAACACACCTAATACACTTGTCAGATGTATAAGTGCACTAGTTCGGCGAAGAGATGGTAAAATATGGATGATAGGAGTGGCAAAGCAAAGTAATATAAATCTGTAATAAAAAGTGCAGCAAGCAAACAAGTGGTAAACGTGAGCACAAATGATATTGCAATGGTGGAAACAAGGCCTAGGGATCATACTTTCACTAGTGGCAACTCCCAACAACATTAACATAATCGAATCCCATGATATTTCCCATAAAACATGCAAGGGGGACGCACTCGGAGGTCATTCCTTTGTGGTCAAGAGAGGACGAGAATTATGTAGGGCTACAAAAGCACACCTCAAAGTTCGTAGTTCTCAATCTATGGATTTCCCAATGTCACCGCGGCCGTCCAAAGAGAATACCACAATCACCACAACATATCTCAAGGATAGTCAAAGACAAGCACCAAGAGACTCTCAATCTTCAATCCCCACACAAAAGAGGAAATCACTCATGAAAATATTCTTCTAATCCATGTCCAATAGACCGCTGTCACCTTGGTCTCGGAGATTATACTAGATAAAGACAAGTGAGTACATCAATCCAATACATAGAGGAAGGGGAAATATCATGGGATCACCCTAGATTAACATAGCCTATAATCACAACGAAGATCACATCATGGGAGAGAGAATTGACCACATAGCTACTGGTAGAAACCTCAGCCCCGAGGAGGAACTACTCCCGCATCATGGAGGGAGGAAGCAACGTCGATGGAGATGAATCCGGGGGCACTTCCCTGTCCCGGCAGGGTGCCGGCACAGGAATTCTGGTCCCTCGAAACTTGGTGGCGATGGCGGCGGAGATCGGAATAGCTTCTGGAGAAAAGGGGTCTGGAATCGAGGGTTTCGGGACGCGATGTAAATATATGCCAAAGGGGGTCACCAGAGGAGGTAAGGGGGCCCAGGCGCCCTGGCGGCGCGGCCAGGAGGGGGCCCGCCCCCTCTGGTCGCCTGGAGCCCTGGTGGCCCCCCTCTGGCCCTACTTTGGCCGCATGGAAGCTTCCGGAACGCTGATTTTTTATATATTTTTCCCGGGATTTTTCTGGCAATTTACGTAATGGGAAAACCTGAAATACAAAAACAGCAGAAAACAGAAACTGGCACTGGGGTGCACTGAGTTAATATGTTAGTCCAAATATGATCAAAAGTGTATGGAAGTGCATAAATATCATAGCAATATCACACAAAAGAGGCATGGAGCAAGCAGAAATTATAGATACGTTTTGGACGTATCACCGACATGTATAGCAGTTGATTTATCGACCATTTGCAAAGATATTTCAGTAGGTGTTAACTTACTCAAGTAAAGTCTACGATATAAAGAGAGAGGCATAACACTAACACCGGCCCCAAGATCACATAAAACAGTTTTAACATAGTTTCCTTTAATGGTGCAAGGTATAGTAGGTACTCCTGGATCTCCTAGTTTCTTAGGTATTCCACCTTTAAAAGTGTAATTGGCAAGCATGGTGGAAATGTCAACTTCAGGTATTTTTCTTTTATTGGTAATAATATATTTCATATACTTAGCATAAGGATTTCTTTTAACCATATCAGTCAAACACATACACAAAAAGATAGGTCTAATCATTTCAGCAAAGCGCTCAAAATCCTCATCATCCTTTTTCTGGGATGGTTTAGGAGGAAAAGGCATGGGTTTCTGAACCCATGGTTCTCTTTCCTTATCGTGCTTCCTAGCAACAAAGTATCGCTTATCATAACGTTGATTCTTTGATTGTGGGTTATCAAGATCAACGGCAGGTTCAATCTCTACATCATTATCATTGCTAGGTTGAGCATCATCATGAACATCATCATTAACATTATCACTAGGTTCATGTTCATTACCAGACTGTGTCTCAACATCAGAAACAGCGATATCATTGGGATTCTCAGGTTGTCAGCTACAGGTTCACTAGAAGCATTCAAAGTCCTATCATTTTTCTTTTTCTTCTTCTTAGAAGAACTAGGTGCATCTAAATTAGCTCTCTGAGAATCTTGCTCAATTCTCTTAGGATGGCCCGCAAGATACAAAGGTTCCTGAGTCACTTTACACCCTCTAGTTGCAACTCTAATAGAAAAGTCATTATTCTTACTATTTAATTCATTGAGCAAATCATTCAGAGATGACAGTTTAGGAAGGAAGACTCGACAGACCTAAAGTCAACCCGTTACATATAGATTAATAGCGATCTGTGTGTTCAGTTAGTTGAATACGTGAGTAGAACTAGGGTATTTAGTTATGCTTCTTAACGAAATGAAATGTTCGGATTAATTATAAGATTTTCAATTAATGTTTCAAATATGAACATAGGAAATGTGTGACGATGAAAAGGATTTCCGTATGTGCGAATACTGCGAAGACAAGCGCGACCTGCATAACAGAAATTTCCTAGTTGATGGTAGGCACTTCTGCATCAAGCTGGATGAGACCTTCGAAGTGGATACAGTAAGTCACAACGACAAGTCTTTTTTCGTAATTAAGCATCACTTCTGCTTCATTTGCTTCAACTTATAATTTTAATTTTTACTATTCTACTAGTGTATGCCATGCAATGCAAGAATTTTTATCTTGGGATAAGATTGGTTTCAGTCCTATGGAAACTATGGAGGTAAAGAGAGTTCACTTGAGGACTGAGCATGGTTATACTTTCGACTCAAAACGCGCGACCACTAGCATGCGTATTGAACTACTGTCACATCTATTTAGGAAAGATGGTAAGATTTTTACTATTTGTCCTGAGTGCATCTTTTGCAAACATTATTTTTAAGCTAAACTTCATTGCTAAGTATGTTACTACGTTGTTCCTCAATAGAGACTCCCGATGATAGTTGTGCCTCAATGGATCGAGCATAAAGGTCGCATGACAATGGTTAGCTTACGGCCAAGACATCCTACATTGCACTTCAGTGCATTTAAGATTTCTCGAAGCGAGCAAGTCTTAATAGGCAAAGACTGGAGCAAAATTGTGAAGGATCGCAACAGAGAAGTACTAGGGGAAGCAATCAGAAGCACGGTCCACAATTAGGAGACAGGTTCATTCTCATGCTCCAACATAATGAAGCAGGAGTGCTACACATGTTCTATGCTATTTTACCTGAGAGAGAGCAACAGGAGTGATTAGCTACACTATGACTATGATGATTAAATAGCTAGTGTTGGTGGTAATGACTATGATGATTAAATAGCTAGTGTTGGTGGTAATGTCTATGATGATTATTATCATCTAGTGTTGGTGGTGATTAGATAGCTACACTATGACTATGATGATTAAATAGTGTTGGTGGTAATGACTATGATGATTATTAGCTAGTGTTTTTGGTGACGATATGATGCAAGAGTTTTTATATTAATATGATGATGATATTGTTCATGATTATCATGATGATTTGTTATTAGCTAGTGTTGGTGGAAGGAACGTGGATTAGATTCATGTGGATGGATCAAAAGTGACCAAAAGTTGAATTAGTAGGATCGTCGTCCTAATTCAAGTTTTGATTCATCCAAATGAATCTAATCCATGTTTCTTTCTCACAACCTCTTAATTGGTACTATATCAAAATTTGTATAACGGCATATAAATACGCTAAAAGGTTAAAAACAATATACTAGTAGCACTGGACAGAAAGCACACTACTACTAGTTAGATTAGCAGCAGGGTGGCTTCACTAAAAGCGCTGCAGCTATTATCAGCAACGCGTTTCTACAAAGCACGCTGATAATGTAATGCCCCAGATGTAACACTTTCCAATATTGGCAATATATGAAACTTTGACTTCATCAATTCCATTCTGGGCTCTTCTTTCATTTCGGGTTTCTTCGTTTTGCCGTGTGCGTGTGTGCATTTCATTCATGTCATGTTGTCATGTGCATTGCATTGCATTCGTGTTGTCACTTGCACCCGGTACCACTCATCTCTTCCCGTTGTCCGTTTCGAGTTCCGATGCTCACACACATGCCCGTGGCACCCCCGAGTCCTTCTTTTGTGTGTGGTCGTGTAACATTCCCGGAATGACGTGATAATTGTCGTGCGTTGTTGTTTTGGGACGTGTAGGCCGCCTGTCAAGATTCGTCGCGTTTGGAGTTCATTTGGTACTCCAACGGTTAACCTAGTGGGCTAAAAGAACCTCTTATTTAAGGCTCAATACCCCCTCCACAACAGCCCACAAACCCAGCACAACCCTTCCCATCATCTCGGTCGTCGAATCATGACCGTGTGGCCGAAAACCGCTCCTCATTTGGAGTCTCCTAGCTCCTCGCGCCTATAAATTAGTCCCCCACGTCCATTTTTGTGTCCAAACCCTAGCTCCTCTCCTCCCGCAGCCGCCGGACATGTCCGTCCCCGGCCGGACGTGTCCGCCGCCGCGCCCGGACGAATCAGCACCCGCCATGTGGCACCTCCACCAACCGCCGGCGCTTCCCACCGCGAGGGCCTGCCGGGCCCGTTCCCACCCCCGCGGCCCGGGTCGCCGCCGCCACGCGTCACGCGAGCACCACCACCGTCTCCCTCCGTCCCAGCCGCGGCCCGCCTCCGGTCGGGGGCCGTGCCGGCACCTCGCCGCCGGCCGCCGCCACGTCCTCTGCCCCGCCTCCACGCGAGCCCCGCTGCTCCGCCCGCCCTGCCGCCGCCCCGCCGCTGGTATCCCGCCGCCTCGGCCGGCCCCGCGCCGCCTCCTCCTCCGGTCACCTCGCCGGCCGGCCCCGGCTCCGGCGAGCCACCACCGCCGCCGTCGTCGTCTCCAGCGACCGGATCCGATCTGGATAGGGGAGTGGATCAGATCCACCAAGCCCCCGATCCAAACGCCCGTCCCCAATCTGCACCCCTCCGTCCCGGTATCCCGCCGTCCACGTTGACTTTTGGAGGTATAAAAATCCACCAAGTCCCTAAGATCTGTTATTTTGTTGCTCCTTTGCATGGCCGTATCTTTGTGCTCGTAGATCCGTTTTGGGCGTGTGATATATGAAAATGATTGTGGTGATGTGCTCTACATTTTGTTCCATTGTGGCATGCTTGTTTGAGTTCATCTAGAGGTCCTAATCTTCGTGACAAGAGTGCTACTTGTTATAAACTGTTGTTACTTGTTATTTTTATGCCATGCTTGAGTTGTGATAACTTGGTGCATGTTTACCCAAATGAAGCAAATGATATGTCAAAATGTTCATTGTGAAATGCTCTACATGATGGTTGCTGTAGCATTCATGTTAGGTTTCATATTGCCATGTTAATCACTGTTGCAAAAGTGCATGTGGCTGTTGAGTGATGAAACATGTTAAGAGATGCTGATTTGAAGTGCTCGTTGTTATTGATCTGTTTGTCCCCATGTCACATGCCAAGATGTTTTAGAATCTCCATCATATGGTCTTTGCAGTGGTGCAAACCATTTTCCATGATATCCCTTGAGGTGACTTAAACATGCTTGCAAACATGCCATGCCAACATAACTGTTTTATACTTAGTGAAAATTCTGCTAAGTCTGGAGTCTGTTTTAACCTGATGCTATGTTTGCTTGATGCCCTAGTCAAATCCATGCATGTTTTGGAGTGGCCATTGATCATTCCTTGTTGTCCATGTTATTGTATATCCATCCATGCCCTCACTTGCTCATATGGCTTGTTGTAGCGTATTTATTTCTTGCTCCCAAGTTGCTATAAATTATGATTGTCAGGTTTTTAACAGCATGATCAAAATGGTGTAGCTTGTTGCTATTGATCCATGCCTCCTATTGGGTTGCTCCAATGGAGTTGTTTGCTGTAGGATATGTCTACTTCACGTCCATGCTTATTGTCATCATGTTTGGGTGTTGTAGAGTATATATTTCTTGCTCCAAAGTTGCTATGTGGCTGTTAATGTCAGCTTTGCATTGTATCTTGTTTCGTGTGTATGTGTTGAACCGTTGCTCCGTTTTGAGCGTGCCCTATATGTAACTTGTGTGATTTTGCATGTAGAATCATAATATCATGTTGGTTACATGCTTGGAGTGTGTTTGCTTGATGTTTGGGTGCATCTTGCACCGTTGCCATGCTTATTTTGTTTTGCTCATATCTTCTAGACCGTAGCTCCGAATTAAACAAACGTTATATGAAACTTGACTACAATTTCGTGTAGATCGTCATGGTGCATGTTAACTCTCTGTTCAACAACTTTAACTTAAGGTTTTTTCAGATCTGGACCTATTTCCAAATATGCATATGAGGGCTTACCGGTTTTGTTAAATGTTGATTCCGGCCTCATTTAAACTTGTGGTTTTGTGTTGTTCTTGTGTGCTTCTTCCCTTGCCATGAAATGCATCATACTTGCATCATGTCGATTGTGCATTGCACATTGTTTGATATTGTGCCATGTTGTGTTCTTATGTTGAGTAGAGCCGGAAGTCGAGACCGAGAACGAGAACGAGGGTCCTACCGAGGTTGAGTACGAGGAGCCATCTTACGATCCCATCGACGACTCGACAGGCAAGATGACCTCACCCAGATATCATTACTATCTTTGCCTATTGCTAGATGTCTCGCTCTTTAGCTCATTGCCTCGATGCCCATGTTTGTTTGTCAGCCTCCTATTGTAACCATGAATCTGTCTAACCACCCAACCTAGAAAGCCGTTGTTTGGCTACGTAAGCTTCGCTCAGCCCCTCTTATAGCATTGCTAGCTGCAGGAGAAGATTTGAAGATTCTTGCTTCCTGTTGAAGTTATTGTTGGGATATCACACTATATAAACTCTTAAACTAAATCATCTATATATTGGTAATGGGTGGAAAGCTAAGCCTCTTGCTTGGTGTTTTGTTCCACTCATGCCTCCCTAGGAACCGTTTAAACCGGTGTTATGTTCCTTGATTATGTGTTCCTAACACGGTTGGGGTTATGGGACCCCCTCGATAACCCGCTTAGCGCTAAAGCTTTTCCATCAAGGCCCGACATTGGTACTCCATTTGCCTAATAACTAAAACTTGCATAGGGACTAGCTATCCCGTGATTTTAATTAACAACCCCGGGCCAGTGCTCCACATGAGTGTTGGTCCAAACTAGAGCAATGTGCGGGTCCGCCCCTTGGCAACTTGGGGTATCTGGCACCTGTACGCTTCACTCATCCGGTCGTGGCCTGAGACTAGATACAGGCGGCTACTGTCAGGGTGTCGGCACACCGGGAGGTCTTGCTGGATTAGTTTTACCTATGTCGGAATATCTTGAGCACGGGATTCCGAGAATACTCGGGCCTTCCCACCTTGGAGTTGCGACTCTGCAGATCGTGAGCTTGTGATGGGCTAAGTTGGGACACCCCTGCAGGGTTTTGATCTTTCGAAAGCCGTGCCTGCGGTTATGTGGCAGATGGTAATTTGTTAATATCCGGTTGTAGAAAACTTGACACCATGTTCAGAACACAATACCAGCGTGAGTAACCGTGACGTTCATTTTCCGAAGGGGTTCGGGAAGTGAACACCGTGGGGTTATGTTTGACTTGCTTAGATAGGATCACTTTGTGATCACTTCGACGCTCGTGGCACTTCTCTTCTCGCTCTAAACACGTAAGCTAGTGCTAGTGCAGCTGCAACCTTTATCTTTTTTCAGCCTTGTTCCACACCCAAGGCTTAGATAGTTTTGCTACCCGGGAACGGGATTGCTGAGTCCTCCGTGGCTCACAGATTCTACACAACACCAGATGCATGTACTATGGTGAACTACACAGGTGACGGCACAGAGCTGTACGGGAGTATGATGAAGAACGTAGTCGATACTATGTGCACTATCTCGATGATCAGTAGTGGCTTCTACTAGGGGCGATTCGGACCTTGTGGCTATATTTATTTGGTATCTTTCATTTGGATCTTCGTCCGTAGTCGGACTGTGATGTTTATTGGATGATGATTGATTATGTAATGTATTGTGTGACATGGCGAGTGTAAGCCAACTACTCTTTTGCAATGTCATCCCTATTTTTACATGAGTTTTGAGAACTTCTCCAAGATTGCCAAGCTTCTCTCCAACTTGCTGCAGAAGAATGTCAAGTACATCCTGTCTCCTGATTGTGATGTGGCATTCAAAACACTCAAAGAAAAGATCATCTCTGCTCCGGTTCTTACTCCTCCGGATGAGTCCAAGCCCTACGAAGTATTCCGTGATGCTTATCTTCAAGGACTTGGTGGTGTTCTAATGCAAGACAAGAAGATTGTGGCATACACTTCTCGTCAATTGAAGCCAAATGAGAAGAACTACCCCACACATGATCTCGAGCTAGTAGCAGTGGTACACGCCTTGATCACGTGGAGACACCTTCTGTTGGGCAGAAAAGTGGACATCTTCACCAATCACAAGAGCTTGAAGTACATCTTCACACAACCGAACCTGAACCTTCGCCAGACTCGTTGGGTTGAGATGATCCAAGAGTATGATCCAAGCATCGAATACACACCTGGCAAGTCCAATGTCATTGCAGATGCCTTGAGCAGAAAGGCATCTTGCAACAGTCTCCTTATCAAGCTGTTTCAGCCCGAGCTTTGTGAATCATTCAGGAACCTCAACCTCCAAGTTGTTCCGCAAGGCTTTCTTGAAAATCTTCAAGTTGCTCCTACCTTGGAAGATCAGATCCGTGAGGCCCAGCTCAGTGATGCTATGGTGCAGAAAGTGAAACATGGTATTGCAAAGGGTACTCCCAAATACAAGTTCTATCGCGTTGATGAGAAAGACACCTTGTTCTTTGAGGACAGACTTGTGGTTCCCAAGGGTGATCTCAGAAAGCTCATAATGAACGAAGCACATGACTCCCTCCTCTCGATTCATCCCGGAAGTTCCAAGATGTACCAAGACCTCAAGCAATCTTACTGGTGGACTCGCATGAAAAGGGAGATTGCCCAATTCGTGAATGAATGTGATGTCTGCAGAAGAGTGAAGGCAGAGCATCAACGTCCAGCCGGTCTCCTCCAACCTCTTCCTATTCCCGAGTGGAAATTCGACCACATTGAAATGGATTTCGTCACTGGGTTTCCGAACTCCAAGAAGGGGAATGATGCTATCTTGGTTGTGAATGACAAGCTAACCAAAGTAGCTCACTTCCTTCCAGTCAAAGAATCCATCAATGCAGCTCAGTTGGTAGATTTGTACACTTCCAGAATTGTGTCGTTACATGTCATTCCTCAAGTTATCTCCTCAGATCTTGGAAGTTTGTTCACATCCAAGTTTTGGGACTCCTTGCAGTCAGCCATGGGCACTAAGATCCGTTTCAGCACTGCGTTTCACCCTTAGACTAGTGGTCAAGTCGAAAGAGTGAACCAGATCCTGGAAGACATGCTCAGAGCTTGTGTCATCTCTTTTGGCATGAAGTGGGAAGATTGTCTCCCGTTTGCCGAGTTCTCTTACAACAACAGTTTCCAAGCAAGTGCCGACAAAGCTCCTTTTGAAATCCTCTATGGCAGAAAGTGTCGTACTCCTCTCAACTGGTCCGAGACTGGTGAACGTCAACTTCTTGGCAATGACTTGATCTCAGAAGCCGAAGAAATGTGCAAAGTCATACGTGAGAATCTCAAGGCCGCTCAGTCGCGTCAAAAGAGTTACTATGACGACAAGCATCGCGATTTGGCTTTCGACATTGGAGATCATGTCTATCTCCGTGTTTCTCCTGTGAAAGGCACCCAAAGATTCGGTATCAAAGGAAATCTTGCTCCGAGATACGTGGGCCCTTTCAAGATTCTTGGCAAAAGAGGCGATCTAGCCTACCAACTCGAGCTTCCATCCAACTTTGCTAATGTTCATGATGTGTTTCACTTGTCTCAACTCCGCAAGTGCTTCAAGACACGTGAACGCACTATTCCATTTGAGGAGATTGATCTTCAACAAGACTTGTCTTACCGTGAGCACCCCGTTGCTATTCTTGAAGAAACTGAACGCAAGACCCACAACAAGTCAATCAAGTTCTTGAAAGTTAAGTGGTCACACCATACCGACCGAGAAGCTACGTGGGAACGAGAAGATCACCTTTGTTCCGAGTACCCTTCCTTCTTCCAGTCCTAGATCCCGAGACGAGATCTTTTCGTAGTAGAGGAGAGTTTGTAATGCCCCAGATGTAAAACTTTCCAATATTGGCAATATATGAAACTTTGACTTCATCAATTCCATTCTGGGCTCTTCTTTCATTTTGGGTTTCTTCGTTTTGTCGTGTCCGTGTGTGCATTTCATTCATGTCATGTTGTCATGTGCATTGCATTGCATTCGTGTTGTCACTTGCACCCGGTTCCACTCGTCTCTTCCCGTTGTCCGTTTCGAGTTTTGATGCTCACACACGTGCCCGTGGCACCCCCGAGTCCTTCTTTCGTGTGTGGCCGTGTAACATTCCCAGAATGACGTGAGACTTGTCGTGCGTTGTTGTTTTGGGACGTGTAGGCCGCCTGTCAAGTTTCGTCACGTTTGGAGTTCGTTGGGTACTCCAACGGTTAACCTAGTGGGCTAAACGAACCTCTTCTTTAAGGCCCAAGACCCCCTCCACAACAGCCCACAAACCCATCACAACCCTTCCCATCATCTCGGTTGTCGAATCGTGATCGCGTGGCCAAAAACTGCTCCTCATTTGGAGTCTCCTAGCTCCTTCTGCCTATAAATTAGTCCCCCACGTCCATTTTTGCGTCCAAACCCTAGCTCCTCTCCTCCCGCAGTCGCTGGACGTGTCCGCCGCCGCGCCCAGACGAATCAGCGCCCTCCACGTGGCACCTCCACCAACCGCCGGCGCCTCCCACCGCGCGGGCCCGCCGGGCCCGTTCCCGTTCCCCCCCCCCCGCGACCCGGGTCGCCGCCGCCGCGCGTCACGCGAGCACCGCCGCCGTCTCCCTCCGCCCCGGCCGCGCCCTGCCACCGGTCGCGGGCCGCGCCGCCGCCACGTCCTCTGCCCCCGCCTCCACGCGAGCCCCGCCGCTTCGCCCAGCTCGCCGCCGCCCCGCCGCCTGTATCCTGCCGCCTCGGCCGGCCCCGCGCCGCCTCCTCCTCCGGTCACCTCGCCGGCCGGCCCGGGCTCTGGCGAGCCACCACCGCCGCCATCGTCGTCTCCGGCGACCGGATCTGATCTGAATCGGGGAGTGGATCAGATCCACCAAGCCCCTGATCCAAACGCCCGTCCCTGATCTGCACCCCTCCGTCCCGGTATCCCGCAGTCCACGTTGACTTTTGGAGGTATAAAAATCCACTAAGTCCCTGAGATCTGTTATTTTGTTGCCTACTTTGCATGGCCGTATCTTTGTGCTCGTAGATCCGTTTTGGGCATGTGATATATCAAAATGATCATGGTGATGTGCTCTACATTTTGTTCCATTGTGGCATGCTTATTTGAGTTCATCTAGAGGTGACTTAAACAAGCTTGTAAACATGCCATGCCAACATAACTGTTTTATACTTAGTGAAAATTCTGCTAAGTCTGGAGTCTGTTTTAACCTGATGATATGTTTGCTTGATGCCCTAGTCAAATCCAGGCATGTTTTGGAGTGGCCACTGATCATTCCTTGTTGTACATGTTATTATCTATCCATCCATGCCCTCACTTGCTCATATGGCTTTCTGTAGCTTATTTATTTCTTGCTCCCAAGTTGCTATAAATTATGACTGTCAGGTTTTTAACAGCATGATCAAAATGGTGTAGCTTGTTGCTATTGATCCATGCCTCCTATGGAGTTGCTCCAATGGAGTTGTTTGCTGTAGGATATGTCTAATTCATGTCCATGCTTATTGTCATCATGTTTGGGTGCCGTAGAGTATATATTTCTTGCTCCAAAGTTGCTATGTGGCTGTTAATGTCAGCTTTGCATTGTATCTTGTTTCGTGTGTATGTGTTGAACCGTTGCTCCGTTTTGAGCGTGCCCTATATGTAACTTGTGTGATTTTGCATGTAGAATCATAATATCATGTTGGTTACATGCTTGGAGTGCGTTTTCTTGATGTTTGGGTGCATCTTGCACCGTTGCCATGCTTGTCTTGTTTTGCTCATATCTTCTAGACCGTAGCTCCGAATTAAACAAACTTTACATGAAACTTGACTAGAATTTCATGTAGATCATCATGGTGCATGTTAACTTACTGTTCAACAACTTTAACTTAAGGTTTGTTCAGATCTGGACATATTTCCAAATATGCATATGAGGGCTTACCGGTTTTGTTAAATGTTGATTCCGGCCTCATTTAAACTTGTGGTTTTGTGTTGTTCTTGTGTGCTTCTTCCCTTGCCATGAAATGCACCATACTTGCATCATGTTGATTGTGCATTGCACCTTGTTTGATATTGTGCCATGTTGTGTTCTTGTGTTGAGTAGAGCTGGAAGTCGAGACCAAGAACGAGAACGAGGGTCCTACCGAGGTTGAGTACGAGGAGCCGTCTTATGATCCCATTGACGAATCGACAGGCAAGATGACCTGACCCAGATATCATTACTATCTTTGCCTATTGCTAGATGTGCCACTCTTTAGCTCATTGTCTCGATGCCCATGTTTGTTTGTCAGCCTCCTATTGTAACCATGAATCTGTCTAACCACCCAACCTAGCAAACCGTTGTTTGGCTACGTAAGCTTCGCTCAGCCCCTCTTATAGCATTGCTAGCTGCAGGAGAAGATTTGAAGATTCTTGCTTCTTATTGAAGTTATTGTTGGGATATCACACTATATAAACTCTTAAACTAAATCATCTATGTATTGGTAATGGGTGGAAGGCTAAGCCTCTTGCTTGGTGTTTTGTTCCACTCATGCCGCCCTAGGAACCGTTTAAACCGGTGTTATGTTCCTTGATTATGCGCTCCTAACACGGTTGGGGTTATGGGACCCCCTCGATAACCCGCTTAGCGCTAAAGCTTTTCCAGCAAGGCCAGACATTGGTACTCCATTTGCCTAATAACTAAAACTTGCATAGGGACTAGATATCCCGTGACCTTAATTAACAACCCCGGGCCAGTGCTCCACATGAGTGTTGGTCCAAACTAGAGCACTGTGCGGGTCCGCCCCTTGGCAACTTGGGGTATCTGGCACCTGTACGCTTCGCTCATCCGGTCGTGGCCTGAGACTAGATACGCGCGGCTACTGTCAGGGTGTTGGCACACCGGGAGGTCTTGCTTGATTAGTTTTACCTATGTCAGAATATCTCGAGCACGGGATTCCGAGAGCACTCGGGCCTTCCCACCTTGGAGTTGCGACTCCGCAGATCATGAGCTTATGATGGGCTAAGTTGGGACACCCCTGCAGGGTTTTGATCTTTCGAAAGCCATGCCCGCGGTTATGTGGAAGATGGGAATTTGTTAATATCCGGTTGTAGAAAACTTGACACCATGTTCAGAACACACTACCAGCGTGAGTAACCGTGACAGTCATTTTCCGAAGGGGTTCGGGAAGTGAACACGGTGGGGTTATGTTTGACGTGCTTAGATAGGATCACTTTGTGATCACTTCGACGCTCGTGGCACTTCTCTTCTCGCTCTAAACACGTAAGCTAGTGCTAGTGCAGCTGCAACCTTTATCTTTCTTCAGCCTTGTTCCACACCCAAGGCTTAGATAGTTTTGCTACCCGGGAACGGGATTGCTGAGTCCTCCGTGGCTCACAGATTTTACACAAGTCCTCCGTGGCTCACAGATTCTACACAACACTAGATGCAGGTACTGTGGTGAACTACACATGTGACAGCATAGAGCTGTACTGGGAGTACGATGAAGAACATAGTCGATACTAGGTGCACTATCCCGATGATCAGTAGTGGCTTCTACTAGGGGCGATTCGGACCTTGTGGCTATATTTATTTGGTATCTTTCATTTGGATCTTCGGCCGTAGTCGGACTGCGATATTTATTGGATGATGATTGATTATGTAATGTATTGTGTGACGTGTCGAGTGTAAGCCAACTACTCTTTTGCAATTTCATCCCTATTTTTACATGAGTCGTGCAAAGATACCAAACTTGAGATCATTCTAGTATGAGCTTATACCTTTAAGTCGTGCCTCGACACGTAGGAAGTATAATCTCATACAGGGCATTATAGATAACCCACAAGTGTAGGGAATCGCAACAGTTTTCGAGGGTAAAGTATTCAACCCTAATTTATTGATTCGACACAAGGGGAGCCAAAGAATACTCTTAAGTATTAGCAGCTGAGTTGTCAATGTAACCACACCTGGAAACTTAGTATCTGCAGCAAGGTAATTTAGTAGCAAAGTAATATGGAAATAGTGGTAACAACAATAAAAGTAATGGTAGTGTTTTTGTAGTTTCTGTAATAGCAGTAGCGGAAAAGGGATTAAGCAACAAGCATTATGTGAAAAGGTCGTAGGCATTGGATCGGTGATGGAGAATTATGTCGGATGTGATTCCTCATGTAATAGTTATAACCTAGGGTGACACGGAACTAGCTCCAGTTCATCATTGTAATGTAGGCATGTATTCCGAATATGGTCATACATGCTTATGGAAAAGAACTTGCATGACATCTTTTGTCCTACCCTCCCGTGGTAGCGGGGTCCTAGTGGAAACTAATGGATATTAAGGCCTCCTTTTAATAGAGTACCGGACCAAAGCATTAACACATAGTGAATACATGAACTCCTCAAACTACGGTCATCACCGGGAGTGGTCCCGATTGTTGTCACTTCGGGGTTGCCGGATCATAACACATAGTAGGTGACTATTGAATTGCAAGATAGTATCAAGAACACACATATATTCATGAGAACATAATAGGTTCAGATCTGAAATCATGGCACTCGGGCCCTAATGACAAGCATTAAGCATGGCAAAGTCATAGCAACAATAATCTTAGAACATACTGGATACTAGGGATCAAACCCTAACAAAACTAACTCGATTACATGGTAAATCTCATCCAACCCATCACCGTCCAGCCAGCCTATGATGGAATTACTCACACACGGCGGTGAGCATTTTGGAATTGGTGATGGAGGAAGGTTGATGATGACGATGGCGACGATCTCCCCTCTCCGGAGCCCCGAACGGACTCCAGATCAGCCCTCCCAAGAGAGATTAGGGCTTGGCGGCGGGTACATATTGTAAAACGCGATAATTCTTCATCTCTGATTTTTTTCTCCCCGAAAGTAAATATATGGAGTCCGGGGGTATGTCGATGGAGCAACAGGGGGCCCACGAGGCAGGCGGGCGCGCCCAGGGGGAGGGGGCGCGCCCCCCACCCTCGTGGACAAGGTGTGGGCCCCCTGGCTTGGATCTTTCCGCAGATATTTTTTATATTTTCCAAAATAATTCCCCGTTAATTTCCAGGTCATTCCAAGAACTTTTATTTCTGCACAAAAATAACACCATGGCAATTCTGCTGAAAACAGCGTTAGTCCGGGTTTGTTCCATTCAAATCATGCAAGTTATAGTCCAAAACAAGGGCAAAAGTGTTTGGAAAAGTGGATACGTTGGAGACGTATCACACGCTACTGCTACCCATGTATAGCAGTAGCATGGGATGAGCCGCACGACTGATACAGGTTAGTTATAGCGCCGTATCAGTAGCGCGGTTGCCCGCGCTACTGATACGGCTAAAACCCGTGCTACTGCTAGGCTTTTCCCTAGTAGTGCTACAGTGCGCTCCCACTCAAATCAATATCTCTCATAATTGATTATGAGTGATACAAGACGCGTATTTCCATTCACTGTCATGGTTCGAGATGAACTCAAATGGCGTAAATTTCAATTGGTAGGCAAACTTGTCGATCACATCTCTATGCGATTCTTGTTCATCTTTCGATGTGTGTGTTCTGAGCTCAACACTGTCCTGCCTGAACGTCAAGACAACCAAGTGATATCGCTGCGAGGTCTCAACTCACCCGCCTCACACTTCTCTAATCGTTCGCATCCATGGAGATCATGTGATGCCCCAAAGAGATAGGTGTCGTGACGGTGCTACACTTGGGAGAACACTAACTACTTGATGTTTTTAAGTGAGAGATCACCCTAATAAAAAGGGATAATTGATTTTATGCCCCTAGTTGGGTCACACTCGGTAGGTTTACCCCTAGTTTCCGAAAACACTTGTTCCTGCCCAAACCACTTTTCTGCTCTTATGCTTTTGCCCTTTGACCGTTTGACCATCACTTTGAAAACTTCATAAAAAATTCATACTAACACAGAAAAAATCAAATAAGATATCAAAATGTTCAGAAAAGTATCACCTATATGTGCATGTCATTTTCATTCATGAAAAAAGTGTTGTCCAGTCCCCATCTCAGTTTTGACCATTTGCATTCATGGGGACTAGCCAACACTTTTTCCATGAATGCAAATGCCATGCACATATAGGTGATGCTTTTCTGAACATTTAGATATCTTATTTGAATTTTTCTGAGTTAGTATGAATTTTTTATGAAGTTTTCAAAGTGATGACCAAACGGTCAAAGGGCAAAAGCATAAGAGGAGCAAAGTGGTTTGGGCAGGAACAAGTGTTTTCGGAAACTAGGGGTAAACCTGCCGAGTGAGACACAACTAAGGGCACCAAATTAATTATCCCTAATAAAAAGGGGTCTTTTACATCTTTGTCTCTAACTCGAACCCACTACTCATATTTGCCCCTAATTTCAAAGCCTGCTCAAATTTGCCCCTTCGCCGTTAGGTGCAGTTATAGAAATGCCCTTCCACGCCGTTACCGTCCAGTCAAAGGGCTTTGCCCGTTTTTGGGACGTTATCTGGACATCTTTGCCCCTCTTTGGATGAGCCACTTACATGTGGGGCCCGTTCTTAAAAAAGGAAAAACTCTCTCTCATCCCTATATCTCACTTATAGGTGGGCCCAACAAAAACAATTAAATACTCTCTCTCTCTCTCTCAACCCCTTTCTCTATCACTTACATCTAGGACCCACCTTAGGAACTATAAATAAAAAACAAAACATAAAATCTCTTTTACTCTTTGTCTCTCTCTCACCCCTCCGGCGGCGGTGCATGCAGCCAACGACGGCTCGCCAGGGTGAGGTGCCCCGCAGCGTCGCCCCCTCCTATCTCTCTTCCTTCTCCCCACCCCTCTCTCTTCTTGCCAAATTCCTCTTGGCGAGGTGTGTCTCGAGCAAAAGGAATCGAGCTCATCCTCCGTCTCGGCCGCCGCCTTCGTCAAAGATCGCCGCCGACATAGCCCACCATATGAGCTGCAACCTTACCACTTGATTCCCCTAGACATGCCTCTCATTTACCCCAAAAGAGTCCATCTCCCTCTCTTCCTCTGAACCGAGCACGAGCACGACGTCCAGGGCGCACCTGCCACGGTCGACATCGCCGTCTGCGCGGCCAAAGACCTCCCCAAGGCCCAAGACCATGCCTTGGAGATTCTGCTCGGTCGAATTCGTCGCCCTAGAGAATTAATCGAGCCCGAATGGCCTCAATTGTCGTCGTTGCATTCATCCTCATCGGCTTCAGTGGAGCTCCGCCATGACCCAATCTCCTCCGACATAGCACCCAACCCACCTGCATACCTAGGCTTAGCCAATACCTACCGAAGACTCTGGCATTCTCCTCCCCGATCTCCGCGACCCCGAGCATTCCTACCTCGAACCAGTGCTCTGTCGGCTGCCTCCGACGATGGAGACGTCGCTGTAGTGTCTTCACGACAGGCTCAACCACGTGAACATGTTCCAGATGATCATCCCCTACTTCTCCCTCTCCCACTGGTCTCTCTCGTGCTTGATACGCTGCTCTTTGAACACTGGCGTAGCCATGACTTCCACATCCACGGCGTCGCCATGTGCTGCAATCTGCAGGCGCTTCCCCCACACCGGTGAAGGCCAAGTCCACGCGTCGCCATCTTCTGCCATCCGCACACACTCCCCCTCGCCGGCGACGGCCACCGGCTGAGCCGCGCTCGCCATGTCCATCTCAGGGAGAGACAGAGGAGTTAAAGAGAGACAGGGATGGTTTTTTATTTTAATTATTTTTTGTGGGGGTCCACATGCAAGTGAGATAGAGGGATGAGAAAGAGGTTTTTCTTTTATTTGTTAGAGTGGGTCCCCCATGTAAGTGTCTCATTCAAAGAGGGGCAAAAATGTCCAAAAAAACGTCCTAAAAACGGTCAAACCTCTCTGACTGGACGGTAACGGCATGGAAGGGTATTTCTATAAGTGTAAATGGCCGAATAAAAAGCGACTACCGCGCAATCGAGAAGGGTGCATCAAGAGGGATAAACATCCCAGTCAATTCATAATAGCATGATATGGTATAGCCCCTTCTGACAGAGAAGTCTAGTATTTCTTCGTCTTAGGCATTTGCATCGGTGTTCACCTTCGCGAACATTGCCACCACCTTATCGATGCACCAGATAATATTTCTATCTCTATAGCTAATAAAATAAGTGCATTACTTAAGGTTGACACGCAGGTCATTAAAGTGACAATCATATGGCTCCAACCATCATGCCGAATCATGACACGTAGGTCATGGTAATTTACATTATATAGTCATCTCATACATAATCAAATTGAATATGAGCTTGCTATACCACATCACATGCCATCCTGCAAAACCAAGTTAGACGCCTCTAATCGGTTTATGCAAAATTTTGTTTTTCATGGCTTGTAAGGTTTCGAAACAAACCGAAGCTACCAACTTCCATCATCAAGTATGATAATTCAAGTCGCTAGATTAACTTTGCGGGGTGTATGAAGCACGAGATAATAAAATCTCGAACCCAATACTAAACTTCGTCATACGCATGACCCCCGTGTAGATCATATCTGCATTGCCCTTTCGTCTGCGAAACATCCATCTTCCTTTAACTGTGGTGGAACCCAGAGAACTGTTAGCACTTTGTTTATCTATTAATCAGCATACTCAGGAGTAGCATGAAAGGATCGTGGATTTCCAGAACTTTGTGAGATTCCACTATGATGTCAAGATCAGGATTACGCAAATTCAAGGGAAGCAACAGGAACATCGGGTAACGGACTTCATCTGCTACCCGCACAAACAATTTTCAGTAATATAACTCATCCACTGCCTAATTATATTGTGCAACACCCATACATCTCTATGTATTCTAGATCACAACATGCATCTATGCATAATACGGCTCATGATGCCACTGTTGGGGAACGCAACAGAAAACAAAAAAAAAATCCGACCTACGCACCAGCCGAGGACCACTATGGAGACTGCATACAAGGTTTGATTTTTTTCGTTACCGACTCGTAGCGCAGCGGAAGTAGAGTCGATGACGATTGGCGGTGCAGATCCACGCAACTAGGATTTACAACCTCCCAACCACGAGGATGTACTGCCTCATCTGCTCCTCGGACAGCCCTCCGAGAGGTGGTCGGACAGTTTCTCCGACGATGTCGCAGACAGCCCTTCGGGAGGACCTTTGAAACTTGGACGATCACTCGGACAGCTGTAGCGACCTCGATCACAATGTATCGGAGTCTATATGCTCAGGTGTCATCCCTGGATCGGTATGCTGACACACAATGTACTTTAGGATTTATAATAGAGTTTCAATCACACATTTATTACATCGAGAATCCTCATAAAGAGTCTTATTACAAAAATACGGTGAAGGCCATCTAATAATAATTAAACTAAACTGAACTTCAGAAGCATCAAAGATAAGTTGAGTCCATCCAACTCCACGGCAAACATTGACTGCATGACAACGACCTATCGCACCTTAATCTTCGTCAAAAAACGATGCAACATGTGACGTTGCAGCCGTGTAGGTCAGCACATTGAAAGTGCTAGCAAGATCACACTGTAGCAATAATGATGAACAAATATCTACAACTATATGCATTTTGGCTGGTGGAGGCTGGAAAGTTTATTTTTACATAAAGATCATTTTTCCCTACAACAAAGGAATAAATTTTATTTACTACTCAGTTGAATTAAGCAATATTGAGAGTGGTTCCTCCGTCTCAATCCCAAAATCCACAATGTCATTAATAACCCAACAAGTTAATTAATAGAGTGATGAGATCAGTCCATAATTCAAATACCAGGATACTCAAGATGTCCATAACTGCGGACACGGCTACTCATGAATAGATTGTACACTCTGCAGAGGTTTGTGCACTTTCCCCCACAAGACTCGACCGCATCCATGATTAGAAGATCGAAACATAGCCTTTCAGAAGCATTCACTCTTTACTCTGGGTAGACCGATAGACCTACTTTCCCCTACATCTGCTATTCCACCACTGAAAGAGTTCACGCAACATACTCAACTATGCTCGAGCCCATAATGGCTTTGTAATGCCCAGGATGGGACTATACCTCCTACGTGTCGAGGCACGACTTAAAGGTATAAGCCCATTCTGGAATGATCTCAAGTTTGGTATCTTTGCACGACTCATGTAAAAGGGGGATTAAAATGCAAAAGGAGATAGTTGCCTTACACTCGCCACTTCACACAATACATTACATAAGCAAAACATCATTCAAAACATCACAGCCCATCTAAGGTTAAGATCCAAAAGACAAGATACCAAACATAATGTCAAACCACAGGTCTAGATCGAATCCTAGTAGAAACCACTACTGATCGTTGATGTCTACACACGCTTCTACTCTTGTAGACTATGTTGGGCCTCCAAGCGCAGAGGTTTGTAGGACAGCAGCAATTTCCCTCAAGGGGATGACCTAAGGTTTATCGAACTAAGGGAAGTAGAGGTTGAATATGGTCTCTCTCAAGCAACCCTGCAACTAAGATACAAGAAGTCTCTTGTGTCCCCAACACACCTAATACAACTAGGAGTTGTATAGATGCACTTGTTCGGCGAAGAGATGGTAAAATATGGATGATAGGAGTGGCAAAGCAAAGTAATATGAATCTATAATAAAAAGTGCAGCAAGCAAACAAGTGGTAAACGTGAGCACAAATGGTATTGCAATGGTGGAAACAAGGCCTAGGGATCATACTTTCACTAGTGGCAACTCCCAACAACATTAACATAATCGAATCACATGATATTTCCCATAAAACATGCAAGGGGGACGCACTCGGAGGTCATTCCTTTGTGGTCAAGAGAGGACGAGAATTATGTAGGGCTACAAAAGCACACCTCAAAGTTCGTAGTTCTCAATCTATGGATTTCCCAATGTCACCGCGGCCATCCAAAGAGAGTACCAGAATCACCACAACATATCTAAAGGATAGTCAAAGACAAGCACCAAGAGACTCTCAATCTTCAATCAACACACAAAAGAGGAAATCACTCATGAAAATATTCTTCTAATCCATGTCCAATAGACCGTTGTCACCTTGGTCTCGGAGATTATACTAGATAAAGACAAGTGAGTACATCAATCCAATACATAGAGGAATGGGAAATATCATGGGATCACCCTAGATTAACATAGCCTATGATCACAACGAAGATCACATCATGGGAGAGAGAATTGACCACATAGCTACTGGTAAGAACCTCAGCCCCGAGGAGGAACTACTCCCGCATCATGGAGGGATGAAGCAACATCGATGGAGATGAATCCGAGGGCACTTCCCCGTCCCGGCAGGGTGCCGACACAGGAATTCTGGTCACCCGAAACTTGGTGGCGATGGCGGCGGAGATCGGAATAGCTTCTGGAGAAAAGGGGTCTGGAATCGAGGGTTTCAGGACGCGGTGTAAATATATGCCAAAGGGGGCGTCAGAGGGGCTAAGGGGGGCCCAGGCGCCCCGGCGGCACGGCCAGGAGGGGGGCCGCGCCCTCTGGCCGACTGGAGCCCCTGTGGGCCCCCTCTGGCCCTACTTTGGCCGCATGGAAGCTTCCGGAACGCTGATTTTTTATATATTTTTCTCGGGGTTTTTCTGGCAATTTACGTAATGGGAAAACCTGAAATACAAAAACAGCAGACAACAGAAACTGGCACTGGGGTGCACTGAGTTAATAGGTTAGTCCAAATATGATCAAAAGTTTATGGAAGTGCATAAATATCATAGCAATATCACACAAAAGAGGCACGGAGCAAGCAGAAATTATAGATACGTTTTGGACGTATCAACATCCCCAAGCTTAATTCCTGCTCGTCCTCGAGTAGGTAAATGATAACAAGCATAATTTCTGTGGTGACATGCTATTAACCATATAAGAACTTTTCACAGTCACATGACAAGTGCTTACTGAGACAATGAATCTGTAGTAATTAAGTTGTCTCATGAGAATATCACAAAGAACTGAAAGTTTTACAATATGATACTGAAACACTCAATAGATTTGTAGTGAGCATGGTGTGTAAACATGACAAAGTGGTATCTCGCTTGCCCCCTTTAGTGAAGCAAAACATAAATGCAGGGGCACCTCCAAAGTTTAAGTGACGACTAGATACAATGATTTCAGAATAAACGATATCATAATCATGTACAAGACAATGGTACTTTGGGACAATGCACATTACACTCAGAATGACAATCATGCTCTCAATAGTTGGTGCTTTAAAGAAAGAAGGTGGAGACTCACGAATCGTGGCTTTAGATGGCAAGGTTGAAAACCCGTGGTCGGAAACAAAAACTTAACATGTACCAGAGCTCTTTGTTTTTAAAAATAGAGGTAATAATTTTTTTTAGAGATGCATATTTTGTCAACGAATGCTAGCAGATAACTCAATTACTTCTCGAGCTGGACAAGTTTCGAGGAACGGCTCCCGCACGAGGACGATCACATCCTCTTAATCTCCTTTGTTTATCACTGCCAAAGTTTTCTGATTTCTCATGAACAAAGCGTGAAGGAGGGTTTGTTTGTTGTATATTTTTAATGAGCCGGGCGCACTCTTTGCCAGTTCCTTCTCGTATTAGGGGTTTGCACATTAGACATGCAATCCCGGGGTGAAGCTTGTCCAACTTAAAAAGATCATGAATTAACTACTACTTCCTCATGAGCTAAAATAGAGGCATAAAAGAGAAATGCTTTTTTTTGAATAATTTCGAGATGGTACACGAAAGTCTTCGTTAGGAAAGGCAGGTAAATACCATGTATAGGAAGGTATGGTGGACTCATATGGCATAACTGGTTTAAAGGATTTTGGATGCACAAGCAGTCAGTCCGCTTAGTACAGGCGAAGGTTAGCAAAAGACTGGGAGCGACCAACTAAGAGAGCAATGACGGTAACAATCATGCAGAGCGACAAAGCAGCATTGAATCGGGCATGGAAGTTATATCACTACTCCAAAATTAAAGATCATCAAGGCTTGATAGACTTTCTTTACAGTCTTAAATATGCGTGAGCATATGCCAAGTCAATCAAAATAAATTCTTGGAGGAAGATATCACTATACCATGCCACATCATAGGCAAACAAATCATGTTGGTACTTCAATAACACATTAAGAACCCCCAGCTATTTGAGACTAACCATAAGAAAACATGAACTATTAAGCACCATTATGCACATAGCATTTTTATCATAGACATATCAACCAGTGCAACAGAAGCCAACTCTCTTAACAAGATAAGCATGATAACTCAAGAGAGTTCCAGCAACCAACTAAACAAAAGCTCTTTAAAAATAAAAGCATGAAAACTAAGAGCTTAACATGAGAGTAGCTATTGAAAGACAAAGAACATACACAGCAAAGATAAACATGAAAATCCTATGTTGTGTTCTAGGTTGAAGTGGAGCGTGTTTCTCTCCCACACAAAGAAAGATGGGTTCCAACTTGTTATGAACAGCAAGCAAAGCTAAAGAAAACTAAAATGGAAACTAAAAGCAAGACGCTCCAAGCATAGCACATAACACATGAAGTGATTAAAATATAGTGGAACGAAAGACGAACTGATAATTGTTGATGGAGAAGGGGATGCACGGGGGCATCCCCAAGCTTAGACGCTTGAGTATTCTTGAATATTTCTTGGGGGTGCACGGGGGCATCCCCTAGCTTGAGCGTTTGACACTCCTGAATCTTTTTATCATCTTCCCTCGCACACTTGAAAACTCCCTTTATACATAACTCATCATAATCTGATTAGCGAGGTTAGTACCCATAATAAAATATTTTTTCCTTGCTGGAAATAAATATAATCTTGAAGGTCTACTGTTTCTCAAGATTTCCAAAAGATTTTTATAAAGAAAAAGCAAGCCCAAGGTTTGCAAAACGAAGAAAAGGCAAAACAGGACAGAATCTATGAAAAACAGACCAGCAGGTAGTAAATAATTTTTTCGGGGCACTTCTGCAACTCAAATCAAAAAACTCAGAACAGAAGCCCGAAAGCCAATTGTATAGAGCACGCTGTCGAAAAAATTCAGACCAAAAAGATGATCTGGTGATTTTATACGAATTTTTCTGTCCAAGGACAGAATCTGTTTCCTGGACAGCACGTCACAACTTTTGAACTTTCTTGCAATCGGAGGCTAAACTTGGCACAAAGCTGAAAAATAAAGATACAATGATGTTGCTACGATAGTAGCAAACATCAAGACCACTAAAAACTGAAAGAACAAACTGAAAACAAGGATAACAAGGGTTGTCTCCCTAGAGCTCTTTCTTTATAGCCATAAAGATAGGCTTAAGACTTTAATGATGCTCTCGTAGGAATAAGAGTTGAAGAACGAAAGAGAGCATCAAGAAGCAAATACCAAACACATTTAAGCCTAACATGCTTCCTATGCATAGGAATATTGCAATAGAATAATTCATTGGAGCACAAAGCAATAAGCATAGGAAGACAAAACAAGTGCAGCTTAAAAACCTTCAATATAAAGAGAGGGAACTTGATATTATTGAAATATCTATAAGCATATGTTCCCTTCTCATAATAATTTTCAGTGGGATCACGAATAAACTCAACAATATAAGCATCACATAAAGCATTGTTACCATGATCCACATGCAAAAAGGTACTCTTACTCTCCACATAAGCATCATTGGGGAGCCCATGGTTAGGACATTTTAGCATTAACGTTTTCAGTCTCCCCCAAGCTTGAGCTATGCTCTCTCCGTCATGAGGATAGAAATTATAAACATAATTCCTATTCTCATGGACTTCATGAAGAGGATAAAACTTGGAGTAAAAGAGAGACTGGATCTCTTCCCAATCCAGCAGGTGAGAGTCATCTAGTAGCCTATACCATTCCAATGCTTTTCCTTTCAGGGACAAGGCAAATAATTTCCTCATGACTCCATCTCTTGTCAAACCTGAAATCTTAAACAACTCACAAAGTTCTGTAAGTTTCAACAAATGAATACTAGGATTGACTATCCCATCATAACGATCATTCATAATTATTTCAATTATCCCAAGTGGTATTTGGAACGGGATACATTCAGTAGGTGGAGGAGACTTCTCTACCATGGGTGTGGTAAAGCGGCCTTCCCCAAGCAGCGAACTAAGAGTGCGGTTTTCCATAAACATAACTAGTGAAACTAAAAACAAGAAACGAAAAGATTTAATTGCAAGATCTAAAGATATACCTTCAAGCACTCACCTCCCCGGCAACGGCGCCAGAAATAGCTTGATGTCTACACACGCTTCTACTCTTGTAGACTATATTGGGCCTCCAAGCGCAAAGGTTTGTAGGACAGCAGCAATTTCCCTCAAGTGGATGACCTAAGGTTTATCGAACTCAGGGAAGTAGAGGTTGAAGATGGTCTCTCTCAAGCAACCCTGCAACTAAGATACAAGAAGTCTCTTGTGTCCCCAACACACCTAATACAACTAGGAGTTGTATAGATGCACTAGTTCGGCGAAGAGATGGTAATATATGGATGATAGGAGTGGCAAAGCAAAGTAATATAAATCTATAATAAAAAGTGCAGAAAGCAAACAAGTGGTAAACGTGAGCACAAATGGTATTGCAATGGTGGAAACAAGGCCCACGGATCATACTTTCACTAGTGGCAACTCCCAACAACATTAACATAATCGAATCACATGATATTTCCCATAAAACATGCAAGGGGGACGCACTCGGAGGTCATTCCTTTGTGGTCAAGAGAGGACGAGAATTATGTAGGGCTACAAAAGCACACCTCAAAGTTCGTAGTTCTCAATCTATGGATTTCCCAATGTCACCGCGGCCATCGAAAGAGAGTACCACAATCACCACAACATATCTAAAGGATAGTCAAAGACAAGCACCAAGAGACTCTCAATCTTCAATCAACACACAAAAGAGGAAATCACTCATGAAAATATTCTTCTAATCCATGTCCAATAGACCGCTGTCACCTTGGTCTCGGAGATTATACTAGATAAAGACAAGTGAGTACATCAATCCAATACATAGAGGAAGGGGAAATATCATGGGATCACCCTAGATTAACATAGCCTATGATCACAACGAAGATCACATCATGGGAGAGAGAATTGACCACATAGCTACTGGTAAGAACCTCAGCCCCTATGAGGAACTACTCCCGCATCATGGAGGGAGGAAGCAACGTCGATGGAGATGAATCCGGGGGCACTTCCCCGTCCCGGCAGGGTGCCGGCACAGGAATTCTGGTCCCCCGAAACTTGGTGGCGATGGCGGCGGAGATCGGAATAGCTTCTGAAGGGGTCTGGAATCGAGGGTTTCGGGACGCGGTGTAAATATATGCCAAAGGGGGGCGTCAGAGGGGCTAAGGGGGGCCTAGGCGCCCTGGCGGCGCGACCAGGAGGGGGGCCGCGCCCTCTGGCCGCCTGGAGCCCCTGTGGGCCCCCTCTGGCCCTACTTTGGCCGCATGGAAGCTTCCGGAATGCTGATTTTTTATATATTTTTCCCGGGATTTTTTTGGCAATTTACGTAATGGGAAAACCTGAAATACAAAAACAGCAGAAAACAGAAACTAGCACTGGGGTGCACTGAGTTAATAGGTTAGTCCAAATATGATCAAAAGTGTATGGAAGTGCATAAATATCATAGCAATATCACACAAAAGTGGCATGGAGCAAGCAGAAATTATAGATACGTTTTGGACGTATCAATCGTCGAAACGTCACAAGCAAACGACCACTCTCTTCATCGAACTCCCGGAAGTTCTGATCCATCTTCTGCATCAATCTCGGCTGGACCTGTGTAGGATCGAAGAAGTATGTCTAGAGGGGGGGGTGATTAGACTACTTGACAATATAAAAAATCTGCCTTTTGATCATGCAAAGTTTTTGGCAGTTTCACAATTAAGATCAACTCAAGTATCACACTACACATGCAATTCTAGAGTATGGGCAGCGGAAAGTAAATTGCACATATAGTAAAGAGAGGTGGAGGAGATCAAACGCAGTTTGGTGACACGGAGATTTTTGTCGTGGTTCCGATAGGTGGTGCTATCGTACATCCACGTTGATGGAGACTTCAACCCACGGAGGGTAACGGCTGCGCGAGTCCACGGAGGGCTCCACCCACGAAGGGTCCACGAAGAAGCAACCTTGTCTATTCCATCATGGCCTACGCCCACGGAGGACTAGCCTTACTCGGGGTAGATCTTCACGAAGTAGGCGATCTCCTTGCCCTTACAAACTTCTTGGTTCAACTCCACATCTCAAAGACGGAGGCTCCCAAGCGACACCTAACCAATCTAGGAGGCACCACCCTCCAAAAGGTAATAGACGGTGTTGATGATGATGAACTCCTTGCTCTTGTGCTTCAGATGATAGTCTCCCCAACACTCAACTCTCCTCACTGATATGGCTGTGGTGGAAGAAAG
>LR738711.1:860806302-860878441 GCA_902687465.1 Secale cereale
TCAGCAAACATGTCTCCGAAACTAAAAGATTTTCAATGAACTCTGAGAGATTTTGTTATGGAAAGCAAAATCAAAAGAATGATGCCAATTGTAATGTCCAATGTAAAACACGACAAAGCTTTGATGTGATTCTCTCCCCCTTAAGATAAGATTGCTTTTCTTCTTCCCCTAAGTCTTCTCTTCTCCCCTACTCCCCCTACTCCCCCTAAGTCCTCTCCCCCTTTGACATCAAGTGCCGAAAAGGACAGCAAACTAGGTAGGGCAGTAAAGATGGAAAGAGAGAAAGAAAGAAAGAAGTGGGATCCTTAAGAATCACAATAGGGCAAATAAGAACATTCAACATTGAGAATTTAAATTTGAGTCTTCTCCCCCTTAAAATCTGAATTTGAGTGGAGCTGCAGAAGTTGATGTCCTGGAAGATAGATCGGTGACACCGAATTAGATGGATCGGTGGGTCCGAATCCTTTTCGGTTAGACCGAAAACTTCAAATCGGTGACGCCGAGTTTATTCCAAGGAAATACAGAAATAATTCAGCTCACTTTGCGAGGAGTATTTCAAAAGATTTGCAATGAATTTGTAAAAGATTTTCAAGGAATTGATCAGAGCCATAAAAAGATTTCCGGAAGGATATTCACAAAGAAATATAAGAAAAGAAATAAAAAGATTCCTAGATGAAGTTTTTTTTTTGTTTAAAGAAAACTCAATGAGAGAACATAAGAGAAAACAGAAAAACTCCAAAAGCATATGTACTTCATCTAGATAAAGGTCGGCGACAAAGTCACCTATGTTTGAGTATATTGACTTAGGAGTCAAATGAAGGCATTTGATCATAGGTCATACTCATCGTTTAAGCTCAAAATGGGGTTGCCATTTTTCGATTAAGCATTTGATGTGATCACATCTTATGAAGCTGCTTATACTCATGACTTTGAGTAAAGCTTCTTAAAGATGTGAAGAACATACCTTGGGCTTGTTGTTGCTTTACTCATGTAGGTAGACTTGATGTAGGTGCTCAATGAATGTGAAGTTGGAGCGCCGTTTCTACTTGTGTAGTTCATCTTCCTACATGGGTTAGGCAAGCAAGGAAATACTCGAGGATATCCAAGATGACAAGAGTGAAATACTAGATGTATAAGGTGTCAAAAAGGATATGTGGAATTTTGTTCCTTGAACTCAACATCCCGAAGGGCTAGATACTTGGTCAATGACAAGATTACTCATGATTTGAGTGCGTGGTAATCTTGTGGAATGTAGATCATTCAAGTACCTGCAAAGAGTTAGATGCAATACAAGGAGGCAAATGTGTCCAAGACATATGATCATCATCATAAGAGAAATATCAAGGATTAGTCAAGAGGCTCATGCCTTGCATGCATCAATGGAGTTATCACTCCAAGTTTGAAGCATCAATGATGTTCAAATCACTCCTTAAGCGACAAAACACTTTCTCATCAAGAGGTTTTGTAAAGATATCAGCAAGTTGTTTGTCAGTACGAACATGCTTAAGTTTTATGTCACCCTTGGCAATATGATCACGAATAAAATGGTGACGAACTTCAATATGCTTTGTTCGAGAGTGTTGCACAGGATTGTGTCCAATCTTGATTGCACTCTCATTGTCACAAAGCAAGGGAACACGTCTCACATGTATCCCATAATCTTTAAGCGTTTGTGTCATCCATAGTAATTGAGCACAACACGAACCAGCAGCAATATATTCTGCTTCGGCAGTGGATAATGATACCGAATTTTGTTTCTTGGAGGACCAAGATACAAGGGATCGACCAAGGAATTGACATGTACCCGAAGTTGACTTTCTATCAACCTTGTCACCGGCATAGTCCGAGTCGGAATAGCCAACAAGATCGAAAGAGGCTCTCTTAGGATACCAAATGCCAAAGTTTGGTGTGTGTATCAAGTATCTCACTATCCTTTTAACAGCTTTAAGATGACATTCTTTAGGGGCTGCTTGATATCGTGCACACATGCATACACTCAACATTATGTCAGGACGAGAAGCACAAAGATATAGTAGAGAACCAATCATAGAACGATAAACCCTTTGATCAACGGGTTCTCCATCTTTAGTCAAGTCATTATGTCCACTAGTAGGCATGGGGGTACTCATACCTTTGCTTTCTTGCATGTTGAACTTCTTGAAGAGATCCTTGGTGTACTTTGTTTGTGAGACAAAAGTACCCTCCTTAGATTGCTTGATTTGCAACCCAAGGAAGAATTTGAGTTCACACATCATGGACATTTCATACTTCTCCGACATGAGCTGTCCAAACTTCTTGCTAAAATGGGGGTTAGTTGAACCAAAGATAATATCATCAACATATATTTGGCACACAAATAGTTCACCATTAACCCTTTTCGTGAACAGCGTTGAGTCTATCTTTCCAATTTCAAAGCCTTTTTCAAGAAGAAAACTAGTTAAGCATTTGTACCAAGCTCTAGGAGCTTGTTTAAGACCATAAAGAGCTTTGTGCAACCTGTAAACATGATTAGGCTTTTTGGGATTCACAAATCCGGGAGGTTGTTTTACAAATACTTCCTCCTCAATTTCACCATTTAGGAAAGCACTTTTGATATCCATTTGACAGAGAGTAATATCATGATGATTGGCATAAGCAAGAAGAATGCGAATGGACTCAAGTCTAGCAACGGGGGCATAGGTCTCACCATAGTCCATACCTTCGACTTGTGTGTAACCTTGAGCTACGAGACGAGCCTTGTTGCGGATGACTTGTCCATCTTCATCTTGCTTGTTCCGAAACACCCATTTGGTTCCAATGATGTTTTGATCATCGTTGGGCTTCTCTACCAAAGTCCATACCTTGTTCCTCTCGAAGTTGTGTAGTTCTTCGTGCATAGCGTTCACCCAATCCGGGTCTTTAAGTGCTTCTTCTACCTTCATAGGTTCAATACTAGAGATAAATGAGTAATGCTCACAAAAGTTAGCTAAGCGAGTTTTAGAGCGAGTAATTCTCCCGGAGTTGATGTCGTTCATCATTTGTTCCACGGGATGATTCTTTTTGACTCTTGCTCGGACTCGAGATAGCTTTTGTTGATGTTGTGGCTGAGCTTCCTCATCATCTTCATCTTCCTCTTCTTCTTCTTCTTCATTGTTGTTGGTGTTGTCTTGAGGTGGTGGAGAAGGAGGTTGTGGTGGATCTTCTTGTTGCATTTCCTCATCTTGGTGAGTTCCACTTGTGGAGGCCTCCATGTTGCCTTGAGGTTCATCTTGCCGTGAGGTAGGTGGCTCCACATATGTAGATGAGGTACTCTCCTTCACTTCCATGGGACGAATCTTTCCAATAGATAAATCTTGGATAGCTTCCGATGGGTCCTTGTCTCCTACATCAATAGGCATTTGCTCTACTTGCGAGCCATTAGATTCATCAAACTTCACATCTACCGTCTCTTCAACCTTTCGGGTGAAATTATTGTAGACACGGTAGGTGTGGGAGTTTGATCCATAACCAAGGAGAAAGCCTTCATGAGATTTAGGAGCAAATTTAGACCGACGATGCTTATCAAGGATATAGCATTTTGAACCAAAGACACGAAAGTATCCCACTTGGGGTTTGTTACCGGTGAGAAGCTCATATGATGTCTTGCCAAGAAGCTTATGAAGATAAAGCCTGTTGATAGCATGACAAGCTGTCTCGACCGCTTCTCCCCAAAAGTGTTTCGGTGTCTTGTATTCATCAAGCATCGTTCTTGCCATCTCTATGAGCGTTCGGTTCTTCCTCTCAACAACTCCATTTTGTTGAGGAGTGTACGTAGCCGAGAACTCATGAAGAATTCCTTCCTCATCGAGAAAAGAGTCTACATTGGCGTTCTTGAACTCCGTTCCATTGTCACTCCGAACTTTCTTGATCTTCACCTCAAAATGATTTTGGGCCTTTTTGGCAAAGGTCTTGAAGATCCTCTGAACCTGCGATTTATCATCAAGGAAAAATACCCACGTAAATCTGGAATAATCATCAACTATGACTAGACCAAAGGAGTTACCACCAAGGCTTTTGTAAGCATTGGGACCGAAGAGATCCATATGAAGAAGCTCAAGCGGTCTCCTTGTGGTCATGATGTTTTTCACGGGATGACTTCCACCAACTTGTTTTCCTGCTTGACAAGCACTACAAAGTCTATCTTTGTCAAAGAAAACATCTTTAACACCAAGAATATGATCACCTTTGATTAGCTTGTCTAGATTACGCATACCAACATGTCCTAGCCTTCTATGCCATAACCAACCTTTAGAGGATTTAGCAATGAAACAAGCTCTAGGTTGGGCTTTCTTAGTGAAATCAACAATATATAGATCACCTCTACGGATACCAGTAAAGGCCATGTTTTGATTATCACGACGAAAGACTTGGCAATCTACTTTGGTGAATAGCACATTGAATCCAAAGTCAGCTAATCTAGACACGGAAAGTAAATTGTATCCAAGAGATTCTACAAGCATGACATTTTGAATAGAGCTATCATGAGATATGGCCACCTTACCAAGGCCAAGTACCTTACCCTTGGAGTTGTCTCCAAAAGTCACATACTTGCATGGACCATCATTCTTTGCAAGCTCTCGAAACATGTCTTTGTCTCCGGTCATGTGATCGGTGCATCCACTATCAAGAATCCACTCTTTTCCGCCGGACATGTAGTCTCTCATATTTGCCATGAGATTGAGACTCTTCATGACCTTGTCTAGCTCGGTGTCCGAATCTGAGTAATCATCATCATGCTCATGCTCATCATCATATTGACCCATAGATTGTTCATCATCAACACCTAGGTCAATTTGATAAGTACTTGCATTAGTTTGGTCAATGGAACAATAATATTCGGAATGCAATGCGAGAGCATTTCTAATGATAATATTGATAAGACCGGGATCACCCTTCTTTTTCATAAGATCACGAAGCTCAAAGAAGCATTTATCAAAGTTGGGATCATTGGGGTGCAACTTATCAAATTCAATAGTCTTGTGTAGAATTTCATCAAGACTTCTCAACGAGTAGTCCGGATAAAGTTCTTCCAAGAATTTCCACATAGCATAGGCACACTCAAAGTTTGTAACAAGATTAAGCAAGTCATCAGGTAACCCTTTAATGATAAGATTTACAGTTCTAAGGTTACGAGGCAAATCAAGCTCTTCATCCATGGTAGGGTGCAAGGGATCAAATGGAGGCACATATGGGGTCTCAATATATTTGCACAAATTGTACATTTTAAAGATACTAAGCATTTCGGACCTCCAAGAGTTATAGAACCTTCCATCAAGAACAGGCACTCTATGGCTAACACTCCCATCCGTAGACACGTCCATCTTCCTCCAATGGTGTGTAAACCAAAGCAATGGAGACCAAAGCTCTGATACCAATTGTAGGATCGAAGAAGTATGTCTAGAGGGGGGGGTGATTAGACTACTTGACAATATAAAAAATCTGCCTTTTGATCATGCAAAGTTTTTGGCAGTTTCACAATTAAGATCAACTCAAGTATCACACTACACATGCAATTCTAGAGTATGGGCAGCGGAAAGTAAATTGCACATATAGTAAAGAGAGGTGGAGGAGATCAAACGCAGTTTGGTGACACGGAGATTTTTGTCGTGGTTCCGATAGGTGGTGCTATCGTACATCCACGTTGATGGAGACTTCAACCCACGGAGGGTAACGGCTGCGCGAGTCCACGGAGGGCTCCACCCACGAAGGGTCCACGAAGAAGCAACCTTGTCTATTCCATCATGGCCTACGCCCACGGAGGACTAGCCTTACTCGGGGTAGATCTTCACGAAGTAGGCGATCTCCTTGCCCTTACAAACTTCTTGGTTCAACTCCACATCTCAAAGACGGAGGCTCCCAAGCGACACCTAACCAATCTAGGAGGCACCACCCTCCAAAAGGTAATAGACGGTGTTGATGATGATGAACTCCTTGCTCTTGTGCTTCAGATGATAGTCTCCCCAACACTCAACTCTCCTCACTGATATGGCTGTGGTGGAAGAAAGGTTTGAGTGGAAAGCAACTTGGGAAGGCTAGAAATCAAGTTTCATATGGTAGGAATGGAATGGCTTGATCTCAACACAAGGGTAGGTGGTTCACTTCTCAGAAAGTGTATGGTAGGAGTGGTAGACTTTCTGATGGCTCTCTCCACGAATGAAGAGGGGGTGGAGGGGTATATATAGCCTCCACACAAAATCCAACCGTTACACACACATTTGACCAATCTCGGTGAGACCGAAGTTGAAACTCGGTCAGACCGAAAGTTCAAATATAGTGAACGTTGGGATTTTCAGTGGGACCGAAAATACCATCTCGGTGGGACCGAAAGTGTATCTGATATGAACGTTGGAGTTTTCGGTGGGACCGAGAAAGAAAACTCGGTTGGACCGATTTGAGAAAGAGCAGGAACATGCCAGAATCGGTGAGACCGAAAATGAATTATCGGTGAGACCGATTTGAGCCAAGACAGAAGCTTGTCAATCTCGGTAAGACCGATAATGCAAACTCGGTTATTCCGATATGATGTGAAAAGGTTACAGAAGGTTGGCAGTTCAGTTTCGGTGAGACCGATCTCAAACTCGGTATGACCGATTTTTCTAGGGTTTGGAATATGGCAGAAGTGGTTCATCTCGGTGGGACTGAGTTGGAAGAATCGGTTTGTCCGAGATTACTTATGGGTGTGTATAGAAGTGAAAGGTGCTGATAGTTGAAGGAGATAAATCACTAAGCACTTTGAGCAACCAGATCATCAACACAACCTCATCCCCTTTTAATAGTATTGGCTTTTCCTATGGACTCAATGTGATCTTTGACCACTAAACCAGAAATGGAGTCTTGAGCTTTTGCCAATGCTTGCCTTAGCATTTGAGGGGTCCACTTCTTCAGTCATCTTGCCATACCAATGTGATTGGATTTCCTGAAACATACTTGATAAAAGCATTAGTCCAACCACAAAGTATGTTGTCATTAATTACCAAAACTACCCAGGGAGCAAATGTGCTTTCAACCTGCATCTGGTGTTGTAGTATCTGTGAGCCACGAGGACTCAACAATCCCATAACCATGGGTATCAAGACTAGCAAAGCTTTATGGGTAGGAGGAGGTAAAGTGGTGATGTTGCAGCAGCGGCTAAGCATAATATGGTGGCTACCTTACGAGTACAAGAATGAGATGAGCATCTACGCAAACGGTCGCAAAAGTAGTGATCGCTAAAGATCCTGAACTACATACGAGTCAAACATAACCCCACCGTGTTCTCTTCTCAAAGTGAAAAGAGACAGCCACGGTTACTCACACAGTTGTGTGTTTTTACTTCGGATCCTCTGTCAAGTTTTCTACAACTGGACATTAACAAATTCCAATCTGCCACATAACCGCGGGCACGGCTTTCGAAAGATCATAACCCTGCAGGGGTGTCCCAACTTAGCCCATCACAAGCTCTCACGATTAGCTGAAGTGATAAATATAATATCATCACTCCTTATCTTAGGGAAATACGATCAGGCTCGACATCCCGGTGCACAAGACATTTCGACAATGGTAAAACAAGTCCAGCAAGACCTCTCGGTGTGTCGACACCCTGCTAGTAGCCGCGCGTATCTCGTCTCAGGCCACAACCGGATGGGCGATTCTACAGGTTATACCAGATACCTCGAGTTTCCCCGTGGCGGTCCCGCAGAACCCCCGTTTGGGACCAACACCATCAGCACTGGACCCCCCTGCTATGTAGAAAGAATCCTCGAGTAGCGCTAACTCCCTATGCAATTTAATTAATTAAGTAAGTTGTTATTATGAGCAAATTAAAACCAATGTTGGGCCTTGCTGGAGGAGCTTTATTCAAAGTCGAACTGTCAAGGGGTCCCCATCCACCCATCGTGTAAGGAACGCAAAATCAAGGAACATAATGCCGGTTTATCGGCGCCTAAGGTGGCATGAGTGGAACAAAACACCAAGCAAAAGGCCAAGCCTTCCACCCATGCCCAGTATATAGGTGTGTTAATAATAATATAACATATTGTGATATTCCAACAACAAGTTCCCTCCTAGAACGATCTTCGTCTTCACCTGCAACTAACAACGCTATACGAGGGGCTGAGCAAGCGGGTAACATAGCCAAACAGTGGTTTTGCTAGGAAGGTTTCAAAGGTTAGAGGTTTCATGGCAACAAGGAGAGGCTGACAATAATGATGGGTAGCGCGACATGTAACGATAGCATCGAGACACTAAGCATGGCAATGATAGTAAAGGTATCCAAGGGTATGGTCATCTTGCTTGGGATTCCGCAAGGGAGAAGAACAAGTCCATGAAGTAGACGGAGCAACATAGTCGAGCGAAACCTCACAACTCCGGAACGAAACCGAAGCTAACAAGAGAAGCAACCGGAAAGAAGCAAACAACACGGTAAACACACAAGCATAAACATGGCATACGATGCACATCCAAGTATGATGCATGTCCGGTTTAATTATGCATGGCATGGCAAAGTGCACAAACAAAACTACAAGTTAAGTGGAGCTCAATATGCAACGAGTTGCATATTAATGAAACACCACATTTTATTTATTTAATTGACTCTCGTTTATTTACAAGACAAGATTAAATGTTTTTAACATGGCAAGAGGTGAAGCATAATAAAACTACACTATTTAGGCATTTTAAATGAGGCCGGAAATAACAACAACAATTCCGGAAAATCCCCATGAGCATGTTTAGCAATTATTAAAGCAACAACATTTAAGCATATTAATGTTGTTAACATGATGCGGATGACATGATCAAGTTTATGCAATTTTATTAAACGTTAACATGAAGATGATAAGGAGTATTTGTCACCGTGGTGGAAGGAAAAAGGGTGCCACGGCAACGATCCGAAAGTGATGCAATGGCAACATATCGGTTCTGGTAACTCGTTGAGAGTCCGGTGCAAAAGCAAAGGTGGAGTGAGCGAGCGGAACAAGATGAAAGGTGGGGTGATCCCGTCACCGGGTTCCCACGAGTCGGCGACGAGGCAACCGAGGAGCATGACAAAAGAAGGGCACAACGGGCACGGAGCACACAAGTGGAGCATCTCATACAACACAACAAGCATTCACACGGGTCATCGTCACGAGGTTATACCTTCGGAACATTCGTTCTCGGAGGGGTTCGAGGAGTACGAGCCTGGCGGCGGCTCGGGAGGAAAACGAGAGGAGCGGTCGGGAGTGATCGCTAGCTAGGGTTCGGCGAGGGAGTGGCCTGGAGGCTGGGCCGTGGGCCTTAGGGAGGTCAAGATGGCCTGGGCCAGCTGCGGCTGGTAGCTGGGAGGCCGGCCCAGCTGGTCTATCACTCTCCCTCTGCCTAAAAATAAAATAAAAAACAGAACAAGGAAGATAAAGAAAAGAAAGGAAGGATAGGGGAAGAATTTGGGCATGAGGTCAATTTTCCTGGACTCGCAAAAATGTCCACGGTCCACGAAAAATAGGAGAGGCAAGAATTCAAGAGATAAAATCGAACTCATTTGAATTAAATTCAAATGATTTGAATATGAATGGGGGTATTTAAAGAGTCCAAAAATGTTGAGGATTTTGGAGGAACCTCGATAGAATGGGTAAGAAATATAGGGAAGGTTTTTGACGGTGAAACTTGAATTAAAGAGGCATGGGGAATATATGCAAGTGTGTTGGGTTAAATCCACACAAATGGAATATTTATAATATAGCTCCCTAATAATATTGAGAGGCTTTTATATGTTATAAAGAGAAGTCATTCTTCCCTCGATTTAAATGGACCGAAGGTCCACACAATTTATTTAAGTTGAGATGCAAATATTAATGACATGATGGCATGATGACATGATGCAATGCAAAAATAAATAACACAAGCACAAAGAAACACACGGGAGAACCCGGAACATCTGGAATCTCTGGAATCTTCTAGGACGTCGGTCTTCGGGCGTCACAACTCTCCCACACTAACAGAGGATCTCGACCCAAGATCCTAGAGATAGCACCGGGTAAAAACGGAAGAGGAATAGGTAAAACAAAATTGCTTCTTTGACAGACGAGTGAAACCACGAAACTTGAGAGGATAAACAAGTTGAATAAGAGTACAATGGAGATGAACCAAGATGAAAACACTCCGTTAGAAAAGAGGAACAAGGAACATTATGAGAACCTTGAAGGCTGAAAGACATGAAAGAAGAGCTTAAGAACCAAAAGAATATGAAACTGCAATGGTATAGCCAAGGAATAAGAATGACAGAATCTGGACAGCAGTCCATCTGAAAATGGAAGGAATTAACATGAGCTTGAGGAGATGATATGATACTTGATGAAATCAGCAACACATTGCCTCCGAAGCAATTAAAAGAATGGCACAAGGGGGTAAGAAAGATTCAGATAGCACTCCGGTTGAAAAGAGAGGCAAAACTAGATAAGATGACGTAACTTGAATGAAGAATACAACACTCCGGTTAAATAGACAAGTGATGTCTACACACGCTTCTACTCTTGTAGACTATGTTGGGCCTCCAAGCGCAGAGGTTTGTAGGACAGCAGCAATTTCCCTCAAGTGGATGACCTAAGGTTTATCGAACTCAGGGAAGTAGAGGTTGAAGATGGTCTCTCTCAAGCAACCCTGCAACTAAGATACAAGAAGTCTATTGTGTCCCCAACACACCTAATACAACTAGGAGTTGTATAGGTGCACTAGTTCGGCGAAGAGATGTTAAATGGCAAGTGATATGGATGATAGGAGTGGCAAAGCAAAGTAATATAAATCTGTAATAAAAAGTGCAGCAAGCAAACAAGTGGTAAACGTGAGCACAAATGGTATTGCAATGGTGGAAACAAGGCCTAGGCTTCATACTTTCACTAGTGGCAACTCCCAACAACATTAACATTATCGAATCACATGATATTTCCCATAAAACATGCAATGGAGACGCACCCGGAGGTCATTCCTTCATGGTCAAGAGAGGACGAGAATTATGTAGGGCTACAAAAGCACACCTCAAAGTTCGTAGTTCTCAATCTAAGGATTTCCCAATGTCACCGCGGCCATCCAAAGAGAGTCCCACAATCACCACAACATATCTAAAGGATAGTCGAAGACAAGCACCAAGAGACTCTCAATCTTCAATCAACACACAAGAGAGGAAATCACTCATGAAAATATTTTTCTAATCCATGTCCAATAGACCGCTGTCACCTTGGTCTCGGGGATTATACTAGATAAAGACAAGTGAGTACATCAATCCAATACATAGAGGAAGGGGAAATATCATGGGATCACCCTAGATTAACATAGCCTATGATCACAACGAAGATCACATCATGGGAGAGAGAATTGACCACATAGCTACTGGTAGAAACCTCAGCCCCGAGGAGGAACTACTCCCGCATCATGGAGGGAGGAAGCAACGTCGATGGAGATGAATCCGAGGGCACTTCCCCGTCCCGGCAGGGTTCCGGCACAGGAATTCTGGTCCCCCGGAGCTTGATGGCGATGGCACCGGAGATCGGAATTGCGTCTGGAGAAAAGGGGTCCGGAATCAGGGTTTCCTCGACGGGTGTTAAATATATGCCAAAGGGGGTCGCCAGGGGAGCTAAGGGGGGCCCAGGCGGCCTGGCCAGGCGGCTAGGGGTGGGGCCGCCTGGGCAGGGCGCCTGGAGCCCCTGTGGCCCCCCTCCGGCCCTACTTTGGCCGCATAGAAGCTTCCAGAACGCTGATTTTTTATATAATTTTTCTGGGATTTTTCTGGCAGTTTACGTAATGGGAAAACCTAAAATACAAAAACAGCAGAAAACAGAAACTGGCACTGGGGTGCACTGAGTTAATAGGTTAGTCCAAATATGATCAAAAGGGTATGGAAGTGTATGAATATCATAGCAATATCACCCAAAAGAGGCATGGAGCAAGCAGAAATTATGGATACGTTTTGGACGTATCAACACCCCCAAGCTTAATTCCTGCTCGTCCACGAGTAGGTAAATGATAACAAGCATTATTTCTGTGGTGACATGCTATTAACCATATAAGGACTTTCATAGTCATATGACAAAAGCTTACTAAGACAATTAATCTATAGTAATTAAGTTGCCTCATGAGAAAATCACAAAGAACTGAAAGTTTTACAATATGATACTGAAACATCAAATAGATTTGTAATGAGCATGATGTGCAAATATGATAAAGTGATATCTCGCTTGCCCCCTTTAGTGAAGCAAAACATAAATGCAGGGGCACCTCCAAGGTTTAAGTGATGACTAGATACAATGATTTCAGAATAAACGATATCATAATCATGCAAAAGACCATGCTACTTTGGGACAATGCACATTACACTCAGAATGACAATCATGCTCTCAGTAGTTGGTGCTTAAAGAAGGCGGAGACTCTCGAACCGTGGCTTTTGTTGGCAAGGTTGAAAACCCGTGGTCGGAAACAAAGACAAAGCATGTACCAGAGCTCTTGGTTTTAAAAACAGAAGTAATAATTATTTTTTAGATTATGCATGTTTCGTCAACGAATGCTAGCAGATAACTCAATTACTTCTTGAGATGGACAAGTTTCGAGGAACGGCTCCCGAATGAGGACGATCACATCCTCTTAATCTCCTTTGTTTATCACTGCCAAAGTTTTCTGATTTCTCATGAACAAAGCATGAAGGAGGGTTTGTTTGTTTATATTATTTTTTTAATGAGCCAAGCGCACTCAATGCCAGTTCCTTCTCGTATTATGGGTTTGCACATTAGACATGCAATCCCGGGGTGAAGCTTGTCCAACTTAAAAAGATCATGAATTAACTACTACTTCCTCATGAAATAAAACAGAGGCACAAAAGAGAAATGCTTTTTTTGAATAATTTCAAGATGGTACATGAAAGTCTTCGTTAGGAATGGCAGGTAAATACCATGTATAGGAAGGTATGGTGGACTCATATGGCATAACTGGTTTAAAGGATTTTGGATGCACAAGCAGTCAGTCCGCTTAGTACAGGTGGAGGTTAGCAAAAGACTGGGAGCGACCAACTAAGAGAGCAATGACGGTCATAATCATGCACAGCGACAAAGCAACATTGAATCAGGCATGGAAGTTATATCGCTACTCAGAAATTAAAGATCATCAAGGCTTGACAGACTTTCTTTACAGTCTTAAATATGCGTGAGCATACGCCAAGTCAATCAAATAAATTCCTGGAGGAAGATACCACTAAACCATACCACATCATAGGCAAACAAATCATGTTGGTACTTCAATAACACATTAAGAACCCCCCAGCTATTTGAGACTAACCATAAGAAAACATGAACTACTAAGCACCATTATGCACATAGCATTTTTATCATAGACATATCAACCAATGCAACAGAAGCCAACTCTCTTAACAAGATAAGCATGATAACTAAAGAGAGTTCCAGCAACCAACTAAACAAAAGCTCTTTAAAAAGTAAAGCATGAAAACTAAGAGCTGAACATGACAGTAGCTATTGAAAGACAAAGAACACACACAGCAAAGATAGACATGAAAATTCTATGTTGTGTTCCAGGTTGAAGTGGAGGGTGTTTCTCTCCCACACAAAGAAAGAGGGGTTCCAGCTCATTATGACAGCAAGCAAAGCTAAAGAAAACTAAAAAGGAAACTAAAAGCAAGACGCTCCAAGCATAGCACATAACACATGAAGTGATAAAAATATAGTGGAACGAAAGACGAACTGATAATTGTTGATGGAGAAGGGGATGCACGGGGGCATCCCCAAGCTTAGATGCTTGAGTCTTCTTGAATATTTCTCGGGGGTGCACGGGGGCATCCCCAAGCTTGAGCGTTTGACACTCCTGAATCTTTTTATCATCTTCCCTCGCACACTTGAAAACTCCCTTCATACATAACTCATCATAATCTGATTAGCGAGGTTAGTACCCTTAATAAAATAATTGTTCCTTGCTGGAAATAAGGATATTATTGAAGGTCTACTGTTTCTCAAGATTGCCAAAAGGTTTTTGCAAAGAAAAAGCAAGCTCAAGGTTTGCAAAACGAAGGAAAGGCAAAACATGACAGAATCTGTGAAAAACAGACCAGCAGGTAGTAAATGATTTTTTCGGGGCACTTCTGCAACACGAATCAAAAAACTCAGAACAGATGCCGAAAGCCAATTGTATAGAGCACGCTGTCGAAAAAATTCAGACTAAAAAGATGATCTGGTGATTTTATACGAATTTTTCTGTCCAAGGACAGAATCTGTTTCCTGGACAGCACGTCACAACTTTTGAACTTTCTTGCAATCAGAGGCTACACTTGGCACAAAGCTGAAAAGTAAAGATACAATGATGATGCTACTGTAGTAACAACATCAAGACACAACAAAAGCAAAATAAAATTTTATTCATTGTGGGCTGCCTCCCAAAAGCGCTTTCTTTTTTGCCTTTAAGCTAGGCATAAGACTTTAATGATGCTCTCGTAGGAATAAGAGTTGAAGAACAAAAGAGAGCATCAAGAAGCAAATACCAAACACATTTAAGCCTAACATGCTTCCTATGCATAGGAATATTGCAATAGAATAATTCATTGAAGCACAAAGCAATAAGCATAGGAAGACAAAACAAGTGCAGCTTCAAAACCTTCAACATAAAGAGAGGGAACTTGATATTATTGAAATATCTATAAGCATATGTTCCCTTCTCATAAAAAATTTCAGCGGGATCACGAATAAACTCAACAATATAAGCATCACATAAAGCCTTGTTACCATGATCCACATGCAAAAAGGTACTCTTACTCTCCACATAAGCATAATCTTTCTCATTGGTAATAGTGGGAGTAGGACTATCATAAACAACTTGAACACTATAGATTAATTGTGTATTAGGAAGATGGTGTTCAACAAGGGAGTAATTCCCTCCATGATTATGACAAGTTTCATAATGATAATTTCTCCTTATGTCATAGGTACCTTTATAATCACTATAGATTGGAGTTACAACATCATCATAGTAGAGAAGAGCATTATCATTGCTAGCAACTATATTTGTAAACATGTTGTCTTTATTCTTACTAGCAAAAGAATTATCAATTGTCACATCACTAGTGGGTAAAGGATTTGCAATCCTATCATCCCCAAGCTTAGAGCTTTCCATATCATCACTTTCAGAGTTGGTACCAAAAAGATTTTCAAGATCATAAGCAGCATTATCATCATTTTCCCAATCACAATAAGTAACATGCATATCATAATCAAAATCATCTTCAATAGTACCTACGGACGTATCATCAAGATGAAAATTAAGGCAATAAACTTCACCTTCTTCTTTAAACTTACAACCGTTAGGATAAAAGTTGATGGGAGGAATATGCTCAGGCCAGGTTGATACCCATTCTTGTTCCTTCTCGCTCCTCTTCCTCCTCCTCTTCTTTTTATTCTTCTTCACCTTAGGAGGGAGTGGTTGGAGATGAAGCTTCTCCACATATCCTGGTTTATCATTAGAAACAATAGGGGAAACTTGGGAGAAACTCTCCTTTTTATTAGCAGAAATATAAGAGACATTTTTATACTTTGGTAAAGTTCCCTCCCTTCTAATCTTACTTATGTAATCATTTTCATGGCAATTAACAACACAATAGAGATGGCAATTTTGCAAAGTGTTTTTTATTCCTATGGCATTAACATCTAGCCAAGAAGTCTTTTCTAATAACTCCTCACACATCAAAAATAACATAAGCTCATCATAAAGATCAGAGGTGATCATGTTATCACACAACTGGTTAACAGTTATGTTTTGAAAGTTCATGCATTGAAAATTAAAGTGACCTTCTATACAACAAAGTTCACAAGTAAAAGGATAAATGTCACACAATTCTCTAGCAATTTCATTTAAATCTCTGACCCAAGTGATTGTTCTTTCATGCTTATGTTGCTTACAATACTTCTCTTCTTCAATCATAGGCGTTTCACAAGGTCTATCCACTCCACAAAAATTAACATGCTTACATAAAACTTCATTTTTAGGAATTGGATCATGCATGTTGCAATCATCATGAACAATTTCATTTTCTTTGCAAATCTCTTTAAAATGTTCATGATGCTTGTTCCAATCCTCCTTAGGCATATTAAGATGTGAAGCAAAAGATTTGAGGAAATCAACAAGGAGCTGAGAATCAAGCCCAAATTTAGCACTAAACTTATTTAAACTTGTAGTTTCGACAAAGGACTTAATGCAATCATACTCATAAACTATACCTGACTCTTTACCTTTGTCGATCTCCCAATCTTCAGTGTTGCGTTGAATTCTTTCAAGGAGTTCCCATTTAGCATCAATCTTTTCGTTTGTGAAAGAACCCATAGAGGAAGCATTGAGCAAATCTTTATGCTGTCGAGAGAGCCTCGCATAGAAATTAGTAATAATCATATCTTTGGGGAGCCCATGGTTAGGACATTTTAGCATTAACGTTTTCAGTCTCCCCCAAGCTTGAGATATGCTCTCTCCGTCACGAGGATAGAAATTATAAACATAATTCCTATTCTCATGGACTTCATGAAGAGGATAAAACTTGGAGTAAAAGAGAGACTGGATCTCTTCCCAATCAAGCAAGTGCGAGTTATCGAGAAGCTTATACCAATCTGAAGCTTTATCTATAAGTGATACGGCGAACAATTTCCTCATGACAAACTCCCTTGATACACCTGGAAGCTTAAATAATGAACATAGTTGTGACACATATAGCAAGTGTTCACCGGGATGTCTGTCTCCTGCATAACGATTAGCCAAAACATAATCGATAATACCAGCTGGTATTTTATAGGGCACAATTTCTGTAGGGGGAGGAGCAACCACCACAGGTGTGGGGCGTCTTCCCGCAAGCAACGATCCAATAGCACGATTTTCCATAACATAACTAGTGAAACTAAAAACAAGAAACGAAAAGATTTAATTGCAAGATCTAAAGATATACCTTCAAGCACTCACCTCCCCGACAACGGCGCCAGAAATAGCTTGATGTCTACACACGCTTCTACTCTTGTAGACTATGTTGGGCCTCCAAGCGCAGAGGTTTGTAGGACAGCAGCAATTTCCCTCAAGTGGATGACCTAAGGTTTATCGAACTCAGGGAAGTAGAGGTTGAAGATGGTCTCTCTCAAGCAACCCTGCAACTAAGATACAAGAAGTCTCTTGTGTCCCCAACACACCTAATACAACTAGGAGTTGTATAGGTGCACTTGTTCGGCGAAGAGATGTTAAATGGCAAGTGATATGGATGATAGGAGTGGCAAAGCAAAGTAATATAAATCTGTAATAATAAGTGCAGCAAGCAAACAAGTGGTAAACGTGAGCACAAATGGTATTGCAATGGTGGAAACAGGGCCTAGTCTTCATACTTTCACTAGTGGCAACTCCCAACAACATTAACGTAATCGAATCACATGATATTTCCCATAAAACATGCAATGGAGACGCACCCGAAGGTCATTCCTTTGTGGCAAGAGAGGACGAAAATTATGTAGGGCTACAAAAGCACACCTCAAAGTTCGTAGTTCTCAATCTAAGGATTTCCCAATGTCACCGCAGCCATCCAAAGAGAGTCCCACAATCACCACAACATATCTAAAGGATAGTCAAAGACAAGCACCAAGAGACTCTCAATCTTCAATCAACACACAAGAGAGGAAATCACTCATGAAAATATTTTTCTAATCCATGTCCAATAGACCGCTGTCACCTTGGTCTCGGGGATTATACTAGATAAAGACAAGTGAGTACATCAATCCAATACATAGAGGAAGGGGAAATATCATGGGATCACCCTAGATTAACATAGCCTATGATCACAACGAAGATCACATCATGGGAGAGAGAATTGACCACATAGCTACTGGTAGAAACCTCAGCCCCGAGGAGGAACTACTCCCGCATCATGGAGGGAGGAAGCAACGTCGATGGAGATGAATCCGGGGGCACTTCCCCGTCCCGGCAGGGTGCCGGCACAGGAATTCTGGTCCCCCGAAGCTTGATGGCGATGGCGGCGGAGATCGGAATTGCGTCTGGAGAAAAGGGGTCCGGAATCAGGGTTTCCTCGACGGGTGTTAAATATATGCCAAAGGGGGTCGCCAGGGGAGCTAAGGGGGGGGCCAGGCGGCCAGGGGTGGGGCCGCCTGGGCAGGTCGCCTGGAGCCCCTGTGGCCCCCCTCCGGCCCTACTTCGGCCGCATGGAAGCTTCCGGAACACTGATTTTTTATATAATTTTTCCGGGATTTTTCTGTCAGTTTACGTAATGGGAAAACCTGAAATACAAAAGAGCAGAAAACATAAACTGGCACTGGGGTGCACTGAGTTAATAGGTTAGTCCAAATATGATCAAAAGTGTATGGAAGTGTATGAATATCATAGCAATATCACCCAAAAGAGGCATGGAGCAAGCAGAAATTATAGATACGTTTTGGACGTATCAACAAGCAAGGGAGAATATGATCTTGATAAAACGAGATGATGGTCAAAGAGAGAAATATCACAAAGCCTCCGGAATGAAAGAAGAGGATATAGATCAACGAAAGAAATGAATGGAGAATAAAATGACAACTTCTCTCAAAAATGAATTGCAAATCATCCTTACGAAGAAGGTTGAATGGATTTGTTGGAAAATCAACAACGAAAACGAATAAGATTCATGTGGGCTTATGGAAAACATCTCCTGAACAAAGAAAATGATGGGTTGAAATATCTCATTCCTGACAACTTGTGAATCATGAAACATGAAGGAAAAATTGTCAAAAATGGCATAACACCATCTGAAAATATAAGGTAGAAAGGATTGCAATTGGAAAGCATGATGAAGAATGCTTGAGCTCCAACAAGAATCTTGAAGAACACTTCGAGGATGCATTAAATCTTGATGAACCACCATGAAAACTCCGGTAATGAAAGCATGAGAAGTGAAAGATGAAAATAATAAGATTCAAGGCATGCGATGAATTAGATGGAGCTTTGAAATGATATAATAGAAATAACTTGGAACTCCGGAAAACAAGATGCACAACTTAGAACCAAGGATATGATATGATGAACAAGCTCCGAAGGAAGGGATTAATCACTTCGAGGAAATACGAATAAGATTTACTGAGTGCTTATCCTTCATCAAATGAAATTGATGACAAGCAACGGATTTGGCATACTACTTATTCTCGTTGGAAAGAATTAAAGAGAGATCTCGCACAAACTTGGGAATAATCTTGAACGACTCACCGGTAGGATTATGAAAAGAACAAATGAATTAATATGATAACAACGGAAGAGTAATCTTGAACGAACCACCGTAAAAATATGGAGACGAACGAAGAGGCATCAATTAAGAATAGTTGGAGGACGAAGTTGCAAACAGAGAACGAAGAAATATTCTGAAATGATGGCCATCGGAGGATCACAATGGAAGAATTCATGAAATGCTTCGGACGGGTAAAAAAAGAATTCCTCACTAACGGAACACTTATGAGGATGGTAAGAAGCTAGAACCACGAATCTTCAAGAAGACGAGCCAAGATTTAAGAGAAACACGTCTTCGGTTTTCAAAATCTGAGAAGACGATGAGATACACCACCATGAATTGTATAGGCACTCCGTAATGAAGAATTAAAAGGTTGAACCAATGATGAAAAAGAATTTGAAAGTGATCTTGGAGAAGGCATGTGACTGATGGAAATCATTCTTACGTCACACTTTGAAACGAATTTGAGTATAACTCCGGAAAAAACTGGAAGAGTTAGGTAAGATCCTGGAAAAAAAACCTGTGGGTTAGGGCCCACTAAAGAAATCACCGTTGAAAAAGATTGCTTAAGAGATATTGCACCGGTTGAATTAAATGGCTTGAATAAGATAACAATCCTAAAAAATAATTTGACGGATTAAGAATGGAATTATGAATCTTCAGCACTCCGGATATGAATAGCAAGAGGAGAATGAATAATTGGTGCACCGGAATAAGAAAGCATTGTGAAATGAGGAAAAGGATAAGATCAACACCGAAATCTTGAATTACATCCACCCGCAGAATTTGAGAACAAAAGAATGAAAAACTTGAAGATCTTGAGCGTCTTCACGATAAATCACCAGATAAGAACATTGAAGGAATTGAATGAAGAAATATCACATGAATAAAATGGATACTTGATTTGAGAATTTCTGGCTCCATAAAGAAAAAGGGTGGGAGGGTGGGGAAAACAAAGACAACTTGGGATGAATGAAACAGACAAATCGTCAGATTTCACAACGGCGTCCATATGGAATAACTTGAAGAGAAGGCACGCCGGTTGAAAAGGATTAACATGAAAATCACGATGGTCAAGAAGAATTAGCACTCCCATAGAAATATGAGAACACCGATTAGGAAAGGTATGGAATCAACATTTGACATCGAAGCAACTCGAATACCAGAACGAAAACAAAACAAAGGATAGATATGTTTATGAAGAAGATTATGTTGCAAGATATCTATCCGAACAGAGAATTGAACGAATGAATTCCGTAGGTACATCAGCTTGACGAGAAGAGACTTGGAGAACAAAAGGTAAATAAAAGCAACAAGGATCAGATAGAACAAATATAAGATAGAAGTTTCAGTCCACATATTCGTGTTGAAAGCTCATGGAATGTGTTACAAAAGGGTTTTGCAATCCCCGGATCAGCATAGCCAAGGACCCTTTAAGATGCAACTCCCGATCGGAACATCGGCCATAAAACCACTTCACTCAATGTAGAACCCCGAACTTCATATCATGCACTCGTTGGAAGAATGCCTAGAACTGCTAGATGAACCCACCTATTAATTTCCGAAAGTTTCCAGTTATGCAATCAGGTGTTGGGGATATAGGGGAAGCATCGCGCACTCAACTCTAATCCTACATCCAGCTGTATCCATCCTTCAACACATAACCAGTTGTTTCCGGAAACCGTTTACCTCGGACCTTCGAAACGCATCCACTATACAAGCTATGGAAATACTCCCGAACTATCTCCCCAATACTGGGTGATGTCGGGGTTATCTTGCCACTAACCGCATAGGAGAGTTTTCGATGTCGGCCGTCTTAAGTATTCTAGTACTGCCGCGATGGATTTGTGACGACAACACCTCGGAGCTCAACTCCCCGGGACACTGCCACAACCCCTAATGACAGGAGGCATCGAGAACAATGTTCTCGTCACAAAGACATCGGAACAATCCAAACAATACTCCTGTGATCCTAAAAAAAATTTGGTGCAATTTTTGAGAGTAGAAGAGACAAGAGTAATCGTCAGGAGTCCTCACCAGAGTGAAAAGAGATGAGGAGCAAAAGAAATCCTACTCTCCGATATATATATATATATATATATATATATATATATATATATATATATATATATATATATATATATATATAGGACTCAAAACATTTTCAAGTGTGTGCCTAGACTCAACCGTCAACGATTCGATCAATCAGTGGGGGCTTCTAGGTTGGAGAAGGCTCTGATACCAACTTGTAATGCCTAGGATGGGACTATACCTCCTACGTGTCGAGGCACGACTTAAAGGTATAAGCCCATTCTGGAATGATCTCAAGTTTGGTATCTTTGCACGACTCATGTAAAAGGGGGATTAAAATGCAAAAGGAGATAGTTGGCTTACACTCGCCACTTCACACAATACATTACATAAGCAAAACATCATTCAAAACATCACAACCCATCTAAGGGTAAGATACAAAAGACAAGATACCAAACATAACGTTAAACCACAGGTCTAGATCGAATCCTAGTAGAAACCACTATCGATCGTCGAAACGTCACAAGCAAACGGCCACTCTCTTCATCGAACTCCCGGAAGTTCTGATCCATCTTCTGCATCAATCTCGGCTGGACCTGCATCTGGTGTTGTAGTATCTGTGAGCCACGAGGACTCAGCAATCCCATAACCATGGGTATCAAGACTAGCAAAGCTTTATGGGTAGGAGGAGGTAAAGTGGTGATGTTGCAGCAGCGGCTAAGCATAATATGGTGGCTAGCTTACGAGTTCAAGAATAAGATGAGCATCTACGCAAACGGTCGTAAAAGTAGTGATCGCTAAAGATCCTGAACTACATACGAGTCAAACATAACCCCACCGTGTTCTCTTCTCAAAGTGAAAAGAGACAGTCACGGTTACTCACACAGTTGTGTGTATTACTTCGGATCCTCTGTCAAGTTTTCTACAACCGGACATTAACAAATTCCAATCTGCCACATAACCGCGGGCACGGCTTTCGAAAGATCATAACCCTGCAGGGGTGTCCCAACTTAGCCCATCACAAGCTCTCACGATTAGCTGAAGTGATAAATATAATATCATCACTCCTTATCTTAGGGAAATCCGATCACGCTCGGCATCCCGGTGCACAAGACATTTCGACAATGGTAAAACATGTCCAGCAAGACCTCCCGGTGTGTCGACACCCTGATAGTAGCCGCGCGTATCTCGTCTCAGGCCACAACCGGATGGGCGATTCTACAGGTTATACCAGATACCTCGAGTTTCCCCGTGGCGGCCCCACAGAACCCCCGTTTGGGACCAACACCATCAGCACTGGCCCCCCCTGCTATGTAGAAAGAATCCTCGGGTAGAGCTAACTCCCTATGCAATTTAATTAATTAAGTTGTTATTATGAGCAAATTAAAACCAATGTTGGGCCTTGCTGGAGGAGTTTTATTCAAAGTCGAACTGTCAAGGGGTCCCCATCCACCCATCGTGTAAGGAACGCAAAATCAAGGAACATAATGCCGGTTTATCGGCGCCTAAGGTGGCATGAGTGGAACAAAACACCGAGCAAAAGGCCAAGCCTTCCACCCATGCCCAGTATATAGGTGTGTTAATAATAATATAACATATTGTGATATTCCAACAACAAGTTCCCTCCTTGAACGATCTTCATCTTCACCTGCAACTAACAACGCTATACGAGGGGCTGAGCAAGCGGGTAACATAGCCAAACAGTGGTTTTGCTAGGAAGGTTTCAAAGGTTAGAGGTTTCATGGCAACAAGGAGAGGCTGACAATAATGATGGGTAGCGCGACATGTAGCGATAGCATCGACACACTAAGCATGGCAATGATAGTAAAGGTATCCAAGGGTATGGTCATCTTGCTTGGGATTCCGCAAGGGAGAAGAACAAGTCCATGAAGTAGACGGAGCAACATAGTCGAGCGAAACCTCACAACTCCGGAACGAAACCGAAGCTAACAAGAGAAGCAACCGGAAAGAAGCAAACAACACGGTAAACACACAAGCATAAACATGGCATACGATGCACATCCAAGTATGATGCATGTCCGGTTTAATTATGCATGGCATGGCAAAGTGCACAAACAAAACTACAAGTTAAGTGGAGCTCAATATGCAACGTGTTGCATATTGACGAAACACCACATTTTATTTATTTAATTGACTCTCGTTTATTTACAAGACAAGATTAAATGTTTTTAACATGGCAAGAGGGGAAGCATAATAAAACTACACTATTTAGGCATTTTAAATGAGGCCGGAAATAACAACAACAATTCCGGAAAATCCCCATGAGCATGTTTAGCAATTATTAAAGCAACAACATTTAAGCATATTAATGTTGTTAACATGATGCGGATGACATGATCAAGTTTATGCAATTTTATTAAACATTAACATGAAGATGATAAGGAGTATTTGTCACCGTGGTGGAAGGAAAAAGGGTGCCACGGCAACGATCCGAAAGTGATGCAACGGCAACATATCGGTTCTGGTAACTCGTTGAGAGTCCGGTGCAAAAGCAAAGGTGGAGTGAGCGAGCGGAACAAGATGAAAGGTGGGGTGATCCCGTCACCGGGTTCCCACGAGTCGGCGACGAGGCAACCGAGGAGCATGACAAAAGAAGGGCACAACGGGCACGGAGCACACAAGTGGAGCATCTCATACAACACAACAAGCATTCACACGGGTCATCGTCACGAGGTTATACCTTCGGAACATTCGTTCTCGGAGGGGTTCGAGGAGTACGAGCCTAGCGGCGGCTCGGGAGGAAAACGAGAGGAGCGGTCGAGAGTGATCGCTAGCTAGGGTTCGGCGAGGGAGTGGCCTGGAGGCTGGGCCGTGGGCCTTAGGGAGGTCAAGATGGCCTGGGCCAGCTGCGGCTGGTAGCTGGGAGGCCGGCCCAGCTGGTCTATCACTCTCCCTCTGCCTAAAAATAAAATAAAAAACAGAACAAGGAAGAGAAAAAAAAGAAAGGAAGGATAGGGGAAGAATTTGGGCATGAGGTTAATTTTCCCGGACTCGGAAAAATGTCCACGGTCCACGAAAAATAGGAGAGGCAAGAATTCAAGAGATAAAATCGAACTCATTTGAATTAAATTCAAATGATTTGAATATGAATGGGGGTATTTAAAGAGTCCAAAATGTTGAGGATTTTGGAGGAACCTCGATAGAATGGATAAGAAATATAGGGAAGGTTTTTGACGTTGAAACTTTAATTAAAGAGGCATGGGGAATATATGCAAATGTGTTGGGTTAAATCCACACAAATGGAATATTTATAATATAGCTCCCTAATAATATTGAGAGGCTTTTATATGTTATAAAGAGAAGTCATTCTTCCCTCGATTTAAATGGACCGAAGGTCCACACAATTTATTTAAGTTGAGATGCAAAGATTAATGACATGATGGCATGATGACATGATGCAATGCAAAAATAAATAACACAAGCACAAAGAAACACACGGGAGAACCCGGAACATCTGGAATCTCTGGAATCTTCTGGGACGTCGGTCTCCGGGCATCACAGGCTTGTGGCTGCACACGGAAGTTTCTAGGTATGAATGATATATGATCCCTTTAAGCCTGGGTGGTATTCCATTGGATGATCACACAGTTTCTCTGGGATATCCTAGGACAACACTGGATTCTCCAGGTGCCCTGCAACCAATCCACCCTGATGTGTATTAAAGTTGCCACCTTAAAACTTTCTCTTAGTTGTTATTACACTCACAACTTTCATGAATCTCACATACCAATCCACGTCTACGAGCATGGCTAAGCAATAAGTAACAAAGCGTATATTCCCTGGGGTTGATCTCAAGTCATAGGTTCCTACCTCATCAACTACAAAGCAATTCCACATGTATCCAAGTCCTACTCATGCAATTCTTTGAGGGTAGAACTAATGGAATAAAAAATGGGTATTGAAAAGTATGATCAAAGTATGAACTTGCCTTACTGATAATCTTTGAAACCTAGAGGCTCGTAGTAGCAAGCTTCACACTCCGGAAATTCTATCGCCATCAAACAATAACATACATAAGCAATCATGTAACAGAATCGAAGAACAGGCCTCGAAAAACTCCTAAAACAAGAAAATGACTCTTGCAACTGATTTTTTTATAACATTACCAAAATTAGGTGAATTTGGCCTTATTATTAAGTTTAAGTGAAGAGCTTCGATTTGCAAAAAGAATCAACTCAAACAGATTTACGAAACTCAAGTTACGATCAAAAGAAGTTCAAATACAAATCTGTTTGAATTCAAATTTTGAAACTTTCAAAAAACAAATTTGAGTTGTATTAATTTATAGATGAGATCAAAACAAATATTTTGGCGTTGGTTTCATCTAATTCCGATAAACGAGTAAAAAGTAGTGATTGTTTTAAGATTAGGGACTAATTTGTGAAAACTTTAATCGCTGATAGGTCCCTGACTAAAAATAACAGGAAAAAGAAAAAGACTAAATAACGAACGTTCATTTTTCCGAACTAAAAAGTGAACGTTCACTAAATAACTAAACCTAAAAACAAATCTAGGTTTTCTAAAAAACGATCTAGGTTTTTTTAAACATACTAATACCGAAAAAACGGCGGCTTTACTGAGTTGACCGACGGGTCCAGTTCTGCCGGCGGAGCGGGTTCGGGCGGCAGGGCGGGTTCGAGTGGCGAAGAACTCCGGCGCGGGCGTCGGGGCGATGTCTGGCGAGGTGGCGGCGCGGCGGCGGGCGACGGCTCAGGGTGCGGGGGCGGCAGCGGAAGCGGCAGCCGCGGCTCGCGGGTGGCGGTGCGGCGACGGGCAGGTGGCGTGGGCGGCGATGCGGTGGAGGGGTGGAAGTCGAGGGGGGGCCGGGGCGGCGTATTTAAAGGGCCAGGGTGTGGCTGGCGTGGAGGAGGGGCAAGGCGGCGGCACTATCCGGGGCGGACACGACGACGGGGGGAGGCGTGTTGTGGCCGAACTCCCGCTCGGAGTCGGCACGCTGGGAGGAGGCGGCCTGCTGGGCCGGCTGGGCTTTGGTCCAGTCGATCTGAGAACTTTTGTTATATATAATTTTTTTCGAAAATACAGAAAAATAGAAAAATGCTATAAATACATTTTTTTAAATCACAGAAAAATTCACACATACTTAGGGCCTCATTATTGACCTGGTGAACATTTTTCTGGGCCTAAATGCCTGAAAACAAAATAAACTTTTTAGTGCAAATAAAATACTAAAAAGAAATACTTTGGCAAATAAAAATCCAATAAATATATTTTTACTCAAAATTCAAATTCTAATATTTTTATTCTGTTTTGAAGAAGACATATTATCTTCTCTCATTATTTAAAAAAATATTAAAATGAAAATTTGTAAAATATTTGATCCAACCCAAGTTGGAAAATAATAAAAATTGTGGGATCTCTTTGGAAACTTCCAACTCTCTCACTTGGGTCCTTGAGTTGCTTAAAGTCTTTGGGATCAATTTCGCAATAAAAACAAATTCAAAAATGCTAAATAGATGAATGCATATGAATGATCTATGTTAACATCCAAATTGAAAATTGGGATGTTACAAACCTACCCCCCTTAAGATGAATCTTGCCCTCGAGATTCGGGTTGGCTAGCAAAAAGGTGTGGGTGGTCTTGTCGAAGGTCTTCCTCTCTTTCCCAGGTGGCTTCGTCCTCTGTATGGTGACTCCACTGAACTTTTTAAAACTTGATGACTTTGCTGCGGGTAACTCTGTCGGCAACTCGAGAATCTTGACCGGCTTCTCCTCACAAGTCAGATCACTCTATAACTGAATTGCTTCCAGGGGCACTGTATCTCGTAGGGGAATATCGGCCATCTCTGCGTGACACTTCTTCAACTGAGAAACGTGAAACACATCATGAACTCCGGACAAAGTTTCAGGTAACTCTAGCTGATAAGCTACTTCTCCTCTGTGTTCCAAAACTCTGTACGGTCCCACAAATCGTGGTGCCAATTTACCCTTAACTCCAAACGCTTAACTCCTCGATGTGGGACACACGAAGGTATGCTCTATCTCCAACTTCGTAGTTTACCTCCTTGCATTTTGTATCTACATAACTCTTCTGTCGGGACTAGGCTATTTTCAATCTGTCATGAATCAACTTGACCTTCTCCTCTTAATCTCTGATTAAATCAGGTCCAAATAACTTGCGGTCTCCGAATTCATCCCACATAAATGGTGTCCTGCACCTCCTACCGTACAACGCCTCGAAAGGGGCCATCTGCAGACTAGTCTGGTAACTGTTGTTGTAAGTGAAATCTGCATAAGGCAAGTTATCATCCCAACTAGATCCGAAATCTAGCGCACAAGCTCTCAACATATCCTCCAGAATCTAATTGACTCTCTGTGTTTGTCCATCTGTCTGTGGATGAAAGGCTGTACTGAACTCTAGCCTCGTACCCAAAGTCTCGTGCATCTGCTTCCAAAATTTTGAGGTAAACTGTGTTCCTCTATCTGATACAATGGTCCTCAGAACTCGATGCAGACATACAATCCTGGTCATGTATATCTTGGTCAACTTAGCACTCGTGTAAGTGGTCTCCACGAGGATAAAGTGAGCTACCAAAGTCAACCGATCAATTATAACCCAGATAGAATCGTACCCTGAACGTGTCCTGGATAGTCCTGTGATAAAATCCATTGCAAGCTTATCCCACTTCCAATCTGGTATTGGTAACGACTGTAGCAACCCTGCTGGTTTCCGATGTTCTGCCTTAACTCTCTGACAAACGTAATATATCGCTACATACTCGGCAATGTCCTTCTTCATTCCGGTCTGCTACTTCTTGATCTTGCGTTGTATTCCCTCGAAGAGGAAAGGGAGATGCAACACAGTAGGGTAAGTATTTCCCTCAGTTTTTTTAGAACAAAGGTATCAATCCAGTAGGAGACCACGCGTGAGTCCCTCGCACTTGCACAAACAAATAAGAACTTCGCAGCCAACACAATAAGGGGTTATCAATCCCTTTACGGTCACTTACGAAAGTGAGATCGGAAAGAGATGATAGTTTATATTTTTGGTATTTTTGTTTATAAGAACAGAAACTAAAAGCGGTAAAAGTAAAGTAGATGTAGATTGATATGTTGAGAATAGACCCGGGGGCCATAGTGTTCTCTAGTGGCTTCTCTCATGATAGTGATATTCTAAGGCGGGTAAACAAATTACTGTTGAGCAATTGATAGAAAAACGAGTAATTATGAGACTATCTAGTCATGATCATTGTATATAGGCATCACGTCCGAGACAAGTAGACCAAAACGATTGTGCATCTACTACTATTACTCCACACATCGACCGCTATCCTGCATGCATCTAGTGTATTGAGTTCATAAGAACAAAGTAACACCTTAAGCAAGATGACATGATGTAGAGGGATAAACTCAAGCAATATGATATAAACCCCATCTTTTTATCCTCGATGGCAACAATACAATACGTGCCTTACTGCCACTACTGTCACTGGGAAAGGACACCGCAAGATTCAACCCAAAGCCAAGCACTTCTCCCATTGCAAGAACAATAGATCTAGTAGGCCAAACCAAACTAATAATTCGAAGAGACTTGCAAGGATATTATGAGCACACATAAAAAGTACAAAGAAGAACCAAATATTTCTCATAAATAATCTTGTTCATAAACTCAGAATTCATCGGATCTCGACAAACACACCGCAAAAAGAGATAACATCGAATAGATCTACTCGAGGACCGAGGAGAACTTTGTATTGAGATCCAGAGAGAGAGAGAGAAGAAGCCATCTAGATACTAGCTATGGACCCGAAGGTCAGTGGTAAACTACTCACAACTCATGGTGAGGGCGATGATGATGATGATGAAGAACTCCGTGATGGATCCCCCTCCGGTGGAGCTCCGGAACAAGCTCCAAGATGGGATCTCACGGGAACAGAAGGTTACGATGGTGGAATTAGGGTTTTCTCTCGGTTGTTGATGGTTTCGGGGTACGTAGACTTATGTAGGAGGAAGGAGGACACCGGGGGAGTCACGGGGGCCCCATGAGGCAGGGGCGCGCCTTGGGAAGGGGGCGCCCCCCCACCACCCTCGTGGCTCTTCTGACGTGGTTCTCGAGTTCTCCGTGCGTGATTTTCTCCAAAAATATCTCTTGCGAAGGTTTCATTCCGTTTGGACTCCGTTTGATATTCTTTTTCTGCAAAACCCAGAAACAGGCAAAAAACAGCAATCTGGACTGGGCCTTTGGGTTAGTAGGTTAGTCCCAAAAACGATATAAAAGTGTAAGATAAAGACCATTAAACATCCAAGACTTCATAAATAATAGCATGGAACAATCAAAATTATAGATACGTTGGAGACGTATCAAGCATCCCCAAGCTTAATTCCTGCTCGTCCTCGAGTAGGTAAATGATAAAGAAATAATTTTCTATGTGGAACAACATAGTTTTTCAATGTAATTCTCTTAATTGTGGCATGAATATTCAGATCTGAAAGATTCAAGATAAAAGTCTATATTGACATAAGAAATAATAATACTTCAAGCATACTAACAAAGCAATCATGTCTTCTCAAAATACTATGGCTAAAGAAAGTTATCCCTACAAAATCATATAGTCTGGCTATGCTCCCTCTTCATCACACAAAATATTCATATCATGCACAACCCCGATTTTAGCCAAGCACTTGTTTTCATACTCTATTCTTTCAAACCTTTCAACTTTCATGCAATACATGAGCGTGAGCCATGGACATAGCACTATGGATGGAATAGAGGTGGTTGTGGAGAAGACAAAAAGGAGGGAGATAGTCTCACATCGACTAGGCGTATCAACGGGCTATGGAGATGCCCATCAATAGATATCAATGTGAGTGAGTAGGGATTGCCATGCAACGGATGCACTAGAGCTAAAAATGTATGAAAGCTCAATAAAAGAAACTAGTGGGTGTGCATCCAACTTGCTTGCTCACGAAGACCTAGGGCATTTGAGGAAGCCCATCGTTGGAATATACAAGCCAAGTTCTATAATGAAAATTCCCACTAGTATATGAAAGTGACTAAACATGAGACTCTCTACAATGAAGAACATGGTGCTACTTTGAAGCACAAGTATGGAAAAAGATAGTAGCAATCGTCCCTTTTTTCTTTTCTTTTTTTTCTTTTTTTGGGCCTTTCTTTTTTTCTTTGGGTTTTTTTATTTTTTTGCGGAGGGGCTTTATAGATTCAGCCTTTCCTCCCATGGGACAATGCTCTAATAATGATGATCATCACACTTTCATTACAACTCGATACTACAACAAAGTATGACTCTATATCAATGCATCCGACGGTGTACCAGTATGTGCAATGAAACAAGAGTGACATGTATGAAAAATTATGCATGGTGGCTTTGCCACAAGTACGATGTCAACTACATGATCATGCATGGCAATATGACAATATGAAGCGTGTCATATGAACGGAACGGTGGAAAGTTGCATGGCAATATATCTCGGAATGGCTATGGAAATACCATGATAGGTAGGTATGGTGGCTGTTTTGAGGAATAATATGGTGGCTGTTTTAAGGAAGTATATATAGTGGGTTTACGGTACCGGCAAAAGTTGCGCGGTACAAGAAAGGCTAGCGATGGTGGAAGGGTGAGAGTGCGTATAATCCATGGACTCAACATTAGTCATAAGAACCCATATACTTATTGCAAAAATCTACGAGTCATCAAAACAAAGCAATCAACGCATGCTCCTAGGGGGGAAGTTGGTAGGAGTTAAGCATCGCGCGCCCTTGACCTCCACACAAAGGTTGGCACTTTACAAATACCTCATGCTCTAACTTCGTCACATAGCGGTTCACCATACATGCATGCTACAGGAATCACTAACCTTAACACAAGCATTTAACAATTTCATAATAACTCCACTAGCATGACTCTAATATCACTATCCTCATATCTCAAGACAATTATCAAGCATCCAACATCTCATCATATTCAATGCACTTAGTGTGACTTTTTTTACTACATTGACATTGGATGTCTATCATGTGAAGACTAGTTTTATAGCCTAAACACATTACCATGCGGTTTTAAGAGACTCTCAAATAGATATAAGTGAAGCATGAGAGTTCAAAAATTTCTACAAAATATAACCACCACCGTGCTTATAACATCCCAAAATTCTAAATTTTGGAATGTTATATAAATAGATAGATTTGATTCCGTGTTTGATGTGTTGTGTGAAATTGAGTGAATTTGAAACCTTTGAAAGTTAAATGAGAGGGAATAAAATGACTTTCCCAAAACTTTCACTTTGCATTTTGATCTCCGGGAATTCAAATTCTTTTCATCACAAAACCCTAGAGTGAAGATAATATGACTTCTTCCATTCATTTTAAATGATAAAGGGCTTTGAAAGGATTTTGAATTTCATTCTCGAAATATTTCAAATTCAGAAACTTTATGCAACTCAATGATTTTCACGAGAGAAGATAAAATGACTTCTTCAAATTATAGGAAATATGAGTTGGAAGTTTTTCTGAAATTTTCTATAACTCATTTTCAAAATTTGAGTTATTTGGGTTTATTCAAATTATGTTTCTCCAAAAATACAATATATGGAAATTTTGATATATTGGAAATTATTTTTCTCCAAAAATAAAATGATTTCTATTGGATTTTATTACAACCGTAGCACCTTTTGATTTATTAGAATTCATGAGGATTTTATTTGACTGTAGAAAAATGTTCATCTTGTAGATATTCTTTTTCTGAAAATTTTGATATATAATATTCCTATATAAATGTTTCCTTTATTTTCGTTATCTATTTTTTCTTTTCTGTTTCTATTAAAAAAAAACTTCGCGTGCACCTTTGTTTATGTGTCGCCCACGTGCGCAGATTAGTATCAGCGGGCGCCACGGTTTTTTTTCCTTCCTCCTAATGGGCCAGGCCCAGTAAGTTTTTTTCTCTTTTCCGTTTCTTTTTCCGGCCGATTAAAAAAAAACCTGCGCGTACGAGACTTGCGCCGCAGCTTTTTAGCCTATGCGGTTTACTATGTTTCGTTAAATTTCGTCTACGTTTAATCCCACATCTCCTAGTTATAGACTTTTAAGTCTCTTTTCTACCTATAAATATAGACCCATAGAGCCTCCAAAAATCATCCGATTCGGGTTAAATCAATATTTTGGTTTGACTAGATTCATAAAAGAAAAATATTTCTTCTCTCCGGCGAAAATTCTGGAAGTCGTCTCCTCTCTCCGAAGTCATCTTTTCTCTAACTTATAAAGGTATCTTTCTTCGTTTTTATTTATATACTCCTGTAACTTATTATTTCTAGACTAGTACGGTAGAATAATTAGATTTATAAATTAATCTATGTTTTATACATTAGACCTAGAATTCTTTTAGCCGTAGCTATTTTTCTTCCGTAAAACAGCTTGACTCTGATTTTTCAAATAGCCATAAATTTTTACTCGTTCGTCCAAATTAGATAAAACGAGCGCCCACAGTTTCGTTTTGACTCCACCTATCCAGTGAATCTATCAAATAAACTTTTACAACTTTTCAAATTTCGAAATTTGTTCAAATTAATATTAAAACTTCTTTTGATCATATCTTTTTAACCGTAACTCCGTTTGAGTTGATTCTTTTTGCAAATCGAAGCTCTTGACCTAAACTTTCTGATAAGACCAAATTCACATAATTTTGGTACTGTTAGAAATTGTTTTTTGTTTCAAGAGTCATTCGTTTGTTTTCAAAGTTTTCCGAAGTATTTTATTCGCCCTGTCCGATCTTCTGAGTGATGGCTTATGTGTGATTACTATTGTTTGCTTACGATAGATTGATCGGAGTGTGACGAATAGATCTATCACGAGTTCTGAGTGTGAATCTTCTACATCGTCAGTACAAGGCAAGTTCACACTTTGATCATATCCTTTTCATACCCAGTTTTATGCATTAGTTTCAACCCTCAAACATTGCATGAGTAGGATTGATAACATGTGGGTATCGGGAAGTAGTTGATGAGGTAGGAACCTATTGCCCTGCATTCAAACCCTTGGGAGTTACTATTACGTTATGCTTATATTGCCATGCTATGCTCGTAGACGTGGATTGGGTTTGAGAGTATTCATGACAGATGTGAGATTGTTAATTAATGGTATACTTAAGGTGGCAACTTTAACACACATCTGGGTGGACTGAGGCACCTGGGTATTCCAGCGATTGCTTGTTTAGGCACCTGGGTATTCCAGTGATTGCCTATTTTTCTTCATGGACCGCCACCCAGACTTAAAGGGATCATGAGATTATTCATACTAGAAACTTCCGTGTGCAGCCACAAGCTATTATGGGCTCTAGCATAGTTGACTAAGTCGTGCGAACTCTTACAGTGGTGGACTAGCAGATGTAGGGGATGTAGGTTGGTACGGTCCACCCGATCGTAAGGTGCTAGCGCTTCCGAAAGACTATATCTCGGTCATCCGTTTCTCAAACAACATGACGTGCAAGAATCCCAACGGAGGAGATCGGGTCTTGTGGGGAAAAGTGCGCAAACCTCTGCAGAGTGTACAAACTAATCATGATTAGCCGTGTCCCCGATTATGGACGTCTTGAGTATCTAGTACTTAGATTATCATGTGAATCTCATCATGTTACTTTAATTAATATTGTTTGGTTTTAATGATGATGATTAATTGGGATTGAGAGGATGTCTATCTTCTCAATGTTCAACAACCACCATGATAGTTAAAATAAATTTTTATTCCTTTGTTGTAGGGAAAAATTTGCTTTACGCAAAAAACTTTAACCTTACAGCCTCCACCAGCCAAATATGCATGTAGTTGTAGGATTTGTTCATCATTCTCATTACAGTGTGAAATTGCCATTACATTCAATGTACTGACCTACATGGCTGCAACGTCTCATGTTGCAGGATTTTATTCGACGAGTAAGTGTTACGTTAGGGTTGCGCTGTCTACACTCAACTTTGCCGTTGGTGTTGATGGGAATCCACATGTAATGCCCCGGACACACCCGCCGGTGGCCGTTACTCTTGGCGGGATCTAGACTAGCCCCACATATCAATACTATTCTTTTCTGCACACTTTGTCCTCACTCGTGCGCACCCAGGAGCAACTTCCCGGTCGGTCACCCATCCTGAAACTACTCCAAGCTGAGCACGCTTAACTTTGGAGTTCTATCCGAATGGGCTCCCGGAAAAGAAGGAATTCCTTATTGATATGAGTAGTCTATCATCCCTAATAAGCCAGGCCATCACATACACCCTCACTCAGAGGAACCGACGTCCTCGTCGGGCCACAAGAACGTTCCCTCTTGGCACAAACGTCTGTGCTTCCAGGACAGCACATGTGCCATGCTGTGTGCCACGACGGGTCACAAACGTCATGCACAACATGACTGCAAACTGTCCGCAAACATCCGTGTAACCGTGAGGGTCGGCTCTGTGTCACACCCTGATTTTCATGTCACTTTGCTTAAGCTTATTTTCATGTTAAAAATGTGGATTTACAAAAACTTTTGAGTGTTTTTGACTTTGCTTGATTTGACTTTTGTCTGCTGTTTGCTAGTGCTCTAAAAATCAAATAAATCCTCCAACTCTTATACTTCATCTCCTTGACCCAAAATCTTTTCCCAATGATCATGCCATGTGTATAGACCAGTATAGAATTTTCTTATAAAAATATTTTGGCCAAATGGTATTTTCTAAAATTAGTTTTTCCAAAAAACCCTGAATTGAGGTTTGCACTGCAAGTACCTTATTTAGGGTGTGAAAAATCTTTCAAAAAGTTTATTTGAATCCTATTAGGTATAGGACTCCCAGAAACCACAAAATTATAATTTTAAAATTTATTTTTATATTTTATTTAAAAGATTTTTCTTAAGGCCAGAAATGGTCTTTAATAGGGAAAAATTATTTAATCATTTCAAAAATATTTGCCAAAATTCAGGGAGACTCATAGGACATATATTGTCCATATATAAGAGTTTCAACACATGGTCATGTTCAAAATATTGGACAAATCCTTCCAAAACCCTTTCTGGATATTTCAAGCTTTTGAAATATTTACAAAGGAAATATTCTCCAAAAATTCCAGAGAAATTCTATCATGTCATATATGACATATTTGATGATCTTGCAAAGCCTCATGCCTTGAAGATCAAGGAAACATCATTTAGTCCCCTCAAAACCATTCTGTCCATACTTGAAGTTTGAGCAACTTTACATTGCCAAACTTGTCCAAATGCTCTCAAATTTGGTGCACATGCTAGAATGGCCTAATAAGGCATCTAGACCAAATGGCACAAGATTTGTAATAGAGCAACTTGATCTGATCACCTCAAAACCCCTTCTATTCAAATTCAAATTTGAACAACTTTACATTGTCAACATTTTATCTGGAGCCTCAAACTTTGTGGGAATGATCATAAACCCAAACTATGATGCTACACCAAGTGGTGCATCAAGGGGAGATGAATTGCTTGACTCAAACATGGTGAAACCATTTCTGTTGATTTCTAGGGTTCACCAAAGTTACATTGGCCATTTTGCCCAAATGAGCTCAAATTTGGTGGAGAGGCCTAATTATGTGTGACATTTGATCCTGTTAAGTCCCATGCCAATTGGAAGTCATTTACCTCCCCAGAACCTGATCAAACACCTTCTGTCCAATTACCAAAACAAGTGTTTGGACCTCTTTTACTTTTTCCCTTTACTTCCAATTTCTACCACAGCTCCCCCTGATCATCCTCTACCCCCAGTAACTCTCTATGGCCTCAGCTCAATCATTGGAGGGGGTAAAACCCCAATTCCTACTGTTGGACAACAGTTTTCACCTTCTTCCTCACCTCCCTCCTCATTTCAGTGGCTCACCAGAGCATCCAAGACTGCCTCCCCATTGTTTACTACTCCCTAGCACTACTGGACACTGGGGGACACGGCCTGGAAAGCAAAGACATAAGCATGCCGGCCAAAGGCGCGCTCTGTAGCACGCTACAGTGCACCGAGGCACTGTAGCTCGGCCCTCCCGAGGCTTCCAGGCGGCCTTGGGCAGAGCGACCGTGTCTCCCGAGGTGCCCTCGACGTCCACGACCTGCCGGGCTGTCGGTCTTATCCTCCCTTGCCCTCCTCCTCTCTCCACGAGCTTGCCCGAGCACGTCCATGGACGAAGCTCACGGTGCACCGTGGCTGTGCTTATAAAAAGCCTCCCCCCGAGCGCCCTTCGCCTCTTCTGGACCCTCCTCTCTCCTGTGCATCTCCTAGACATGCCCCCTCTTCCCCTAGTGCTCTCTTTCCCTCGCCATGGCCACCATGGTCGCCGTTGGCCTCTGCCCGGCACTGATGAACCAGAGCCTCTCCTCCTCTTCCTTGGCCACCAAGAGAACCGCAGCAGACCGGCGGAGCTCCCCCACTCTCTATCTCCTGCTCTGGTGCCCCGTGGTGCCCGCTCCACCATCAACCGACGAGGCCGCCGCCATGGTCAGGTGCAGGAGGTGCTCCGGCCCCTCCCCTGCCGCCCCAAGGGACCTCCTGGATGCGCCGCTCCCCGGGGACCCCTCCGGTGGCCGCGCCCTGGCCAGAGGTGGCCTGTGCCGCCGGGGACGGGCGCCGGCGTCGCGCGGCCCGAGCCTCCCCTCCCCTCTGTTGCGGGAGCGGGAGGAGGAAGAAGACCCTGCGGGGGGGGGCCCACCTGGCAGCGACCCGGCCAGCAGGGCCCACTTGTTTAAGTGGAGGCGGCTTCGGCGCAGCCCGCCTCCCCCGCGCGGAAGCGCATCCCTGAAAGACGCCTCCGGCGTGGCCCCCCTGCACGCGTGCGGCCGAGCCGCTGGGCCGGCCCGCGAGCTATCCCTCGCCCTGCACACCGTATAAGGTTGAACCCTTATTCCTTTTCTTTTTCTTTATTCTGTCAACTTCAAAAATGCCTAGATAATTCAAATGAACTCCAAATTGCATGATTCAAATTTCCTATGGCTCCATAAATCATGCTCTATCACATGGTGCAACATGCACATTATTCCAGAAACATTTCTTTCACAAATATTTATCAAATGCCTTTATTTAATTTCTGTGATGAACTTTAGAAAATCACAGAGAGCTCATTTTTGACCCAAATGCAGTGATTCAAGTTCCTAGGTGCTTGTCACATCCAAACTTAGTTTTGGAACATTTTTATTAATACTTTCTGTACCCCACCAAATATTGAGCCATTTCTTCATATTTATCAGCTTTGCAAAATCCTAGGAAATTCATTTGAATTCCAAATCCAGTGAAACCAACTCCTAGATGCTTCTAAAATCATGACTTGATGATGGGTACCTTTGCTCATCATTCAAGGAAATATTTCTGTATACTTCTTCCAAACCCATAAACCCTTTGGTTCCATCACATTGAAATGTTCCAAACTACCTATTGATCCAACACCTATGAAACCACCTTGGTTATTTTTCATATGACCAGAGGTATCCCAGAAAAGTCCAACTCCTATTTTTAGAGCACTTTTATTTTTGCTTTGATTGTGTTGCTTATTATGATTGTTTCCATCGTTAGTTGACGAAATAAGCGAAGTACTCGGAGTTGGACCAGAAGGTTTGAAGACTCGGAAGAATAAGGCAAGCAGCCCTTTGACCATGTTCAAGAAACCTTTTTATGCATGTCTCATAGCACCTTATTATTCAATGCATCGGAATCATGTTGAGGTGGAAACCCCTTTGGTTGCTACCCCTGTTACTTTACTGTTGAAACTTGCATCAAACATGACCCTACCTTCCTATGAGGGTTATGTGGGTGGGAATTGATAGATGTATGCTGTAGTAGTTGGCTACGCAAAATGGGTCGGGGTTATGCATTGAGTGAAACAAGTGTGGTCTGACATACTTGCAAATGACCCAGTGGGTGCCACTAATGCCCCTGGGAGTTGATAAGGAACTAGGGCACTACTTGGAGGAGAAGTAGTGTGCCGAGGCTTGATGAGAGTGTTGTTTACAGAGATGGATTAGATTTATGTGTGACTACCGTCCCAACCAAACATGCGCAACCACTCTACCCTTATATGGGAAAGGGCATTATTGATTACCTAGGTCGATACTAGCATGGTGCCCGCATTACTAGTGACGGGAGTGACATGAGGTCACTCTTGGGACGGGGTCGCGCTTGGATAGGCGGCCATGACTGTCTTTACAGGGCACCGGACACACCGTTGGTACCCCGTGCTTGTGATATGTGATGAAAACAGAGCGAGTCTCCACAAACCTTGAGATGTGAAATGTTTGGCACGGGGCTGCTACCAATCGAGTGGACTCTATGTTAGTGTCGTCTAGGGAAAGGTAGTGATCGGGTGCTTACCCCGGGTACCTGAAGTACCGCGGGTCGTGGATGACACAGAAGTTCCCCGGATCTTGTGGGTAAAGTGTGCAACCTCTGCAGAGTGTCAAACTATTCGAATAGCTATGTCCGGGGTCAAGGACAGTTGGGTGGTGCTACTTAGACTATGTCCATAAGTTTCTGGGAAACAACACGATTCAGAGATATTGTTGATGTGATTGTGAGGAAGTCACAATGAGCTTGTGCATGTGTTGATTACAACTCTTTCTCGATATTGATGTCTGTGACCTCCTCATACTTGTTACAGACACATGCATATCCATGATTATATGTTGATCATACTTGCATATGAAAAACTAGCTTTCCGCAAAACTACCAATTTAGCAGTAGAGCCTTGCATAAATTATTCTGTTATCACACTTGGGTTGCTTGCGAGTACATTCAAAGTACTCATTGGCTTGCCACTGGTTATTTTATTGGCCAGGCATGAGAAAAACAGGTTATGATGAAGATTTCCTGGTGACGAGCATGCGAGCTAGGACGCTTCCCAGTCAGAATGCATGTAGGGTTAAGGCAGATGGCATGGGTCCAAGTTGTCTTTGAAGATTTCCGCTGCGATAATATACTCAAGACCTGACCATTATGGTCCTATTTGTGTAACACGGTGTGTAAGGATGTAAGACTCTTGTTATTCAGCTTCTGTGTGTTCAGTGAGCATTGATCTCTGGGATCACTGTACATGTGCATTTGGTGATCACGACTTATGAGTCGGGGTCCCCACACTCTGATACCAACTTGTAACGCCCCGGACACACCCGCCGGTGGCCGTTACTCCTGCCGGAATCTAGACTGGCCCCACATATCAATACTAGTCTTTTCTGCGCACTTTGTCCTCACTCGTGCGCACCCAGGAGCAACTTCCCGGTCGGTCACCCATCCTGAAACTACTCCAAGCTGAGCATGCTTAACTTTGGAGTTCTATCCGAATGGGCTCCCGAAAAAGAAGGAATTCCTTATTGATATGAGTAGTCTATCATCCCTAATAAGCCAGGCCATCACACCACAACCTTTGTTGCTTCCGCTATGATTGATTGAGGTAATAGTATTTACGTTACTTTATACATGTGATTTACCTTTGTTATAAATCCTCGAGTATTGTGTGTGTCAGCATACCGTTCCAGGAATGACACTTAAGCACAGAGACTTGATCCATTCGGGTCGGGTCGCTACAAGATGGTATCAGAGCACATGTTGACTGTAGGACGTGACCCTATAAACTAGACATCCCATAGGAAAGGATTTCTCTAAAACCTTCTTATTCAAAAAGATTCTTTACCTCTCTTCTTTTCTGAGTTTTGTCAAATCTTCCCTCTTACCTTAAAAAGTTAGACAATACCCTTTTCCCATTTGGACCACTTCGGAGTAAAGAGGATTTTACCATTCATTGGAAGTGTTGAAGCTACAATAGTGGATACTCCGAAGATTTGAAGAGTTGACAACTTTGAAGAGATGATGACCTTTAGAAGACCAAACCCCTGTTATGTACTTACGTTAGATACGACGACTGTGAGCCGTCATTTGTTTGATGTTTTCCGATGGCCACAAAACAAAACCCGTATTTTTAAAACTATTATTTGTATTGAGTGTATCTCTCTCCATCTCCCGAATCTCATCCCAAAACCCTTGGACCCAATAGAGGATGAATGAAGATAGACTTGTATTCTCTGGAACGATGACCCAACCGGAGGCAGAACTATGGATACAAAACATGGTGGATCACTTCAGGAACAATTTGGTTGCAAGGAAGTATGAGGTTCAATACGCTCTTCGGTACCTTACAAAAAGTGCTGCCACATGGTGGAAGATGCATCAAGCCAAACAAGGATGTAATGGAGCAGGAATTTGGGACGAATTCAAGAAGACTCTGTTAAGATCCCGTCTCATCCGAGAGCATGGTGACAACCCGAAGAAGAAACGTTGTGCCTGTAGGATTTGTGGAGAAATAGGACACACCCAGGAGGAGCACAAGGATGAATGCCCTAATTGTGAAGGAAGTCATCCAGCTGAAGAATGCCCAACTAGGCATATTACTTGTTTCTTGTGTGAAGGGACTACCCACTACCCCGCCCAGTGTAATATTTACCCCAGTCCAGCAGAAGAAAGAAGCAATGAAAGAAGTCCTCGAGGAAACCTTAAAGGAATCCGCAATGGAGGAAGATATTGACGACCCTGATGGAGAATGCCTAAACAGATTTACTCCCGTGCTTGCTATTCATGTGGAGAAGAAGGACACTTTTCACAGCATTGCACGAAGGAAAGCCATGAGAATCTGGGAGACTTCCCGACAGAAGAAGTGGAGTTTGATCCACAAAAAGATAGAAGAATTGATAGGAACGAAGAAAACGAAGAAGAGAAAGAGCATGTATCCCCAGAACAACCCAATTTCGGTGAAAAAGGACCTGAGTCACATCACATGTTACCGGTGCAAGGATTTAGGTCATTATGCTAGCAAGTGCCCAACTAGGAAGCGAAGAACCCAGTGAACCAGGACAACCACTATGAAGTCCTTAGATTGGTCTTATGCCATTAGTTGACGCTGCAAGGAAGTAGGGCATTTTGCCAAGAGAAGGTTCAGACCAGAGGAAAGGTTGAACAGAGTAGTTGAGATTTTGATATTGAAATGAAGCATGTGGAATAAATTTTTATTACGATGTTGAGTTGAGTTATGGAATGACAATGTAAAGACTGGTGAAGAAATAGAAGTTGATATTTTTGGAATCCAAGAAGGAAATCCCATGAGTTGCTGGATGATTGTGAGTGCCCCTCACCCAGACCAAAACCTAGAACCCATGGACCAGTTGACCCCAAACCTTTCTCGGATAAACGACCCCATTTTACCCAATGATGTCCGTATGTTGTCCTGAGAACCCCTTCTGTCTTATACCCACAGATGACAACCCTTTACGAGTATTTTCTCAAGGGCCCGGAAACGATCATGACCCTAACTAGCGATCAGGATTACCCAAAGATCCTGAAGGATATGATGAAGCATATTCACCTTGAAGGAGATGAAGTTACAGGGGTATTCCTTCAGGGAGAATGGAGTTGAACTTTGGTACATGGAGGTACACCTCCACCGTGTGAACGAAGGGTCAATACTTTTTCATCTCCCGAGATGGAGAGGAAGCACACGACCAATAGGAGGAAGCAAAAGATCGAGGATTTCTAGAATCACATTGCACAATTCCAGTGGGACTGAAGCATCCTCATCAAGGACCAATGGATATGGATGAAAGGAACGCTTGACCCTACCAGACCTATGTGGATAGTAGCATTTGTAGTGATGCACCCTTGGAAATTTAGATTTTTTAATAATGGTTCAGGAGGTAATAAAAGATTTGATATGAGGAGAATATGGATTATGGATGAACCGGTGCATTTTGTTTAGTGGAGCCTCACTGTGTGAACCCCGGACCCATAGGAAGGAAACTACTGCCCCAATTAGTGGAGTTTGCACAAATAAGTTGGAATTTATTTTGATATGAAGCTTACCCCAAGGTATGAAGGAAATAAAGTACCATTGGATTTAAAGAGGGTGTAATGCTGGAAGTATGGAGCAATAGTGACTCCAAGGATGAGTTAAAGATACACAAGTTCTGAAGTGGACCCATAAGCCGAGGACCTAAGGAGGCTACGTAACCATGAGGGAACCACGATACTTGTCAGAAGTAATATGTTCCTGCTGTAGTGAAGCAGAACACTTTGCTAGTGCATTGTCCCAAGAAGAAGGAGTTTTGTGCTAAGTATTGGAGTTGAAGCAAGAAAGTGGAAGTGCAGTAGATCGTAGTAAGCTGAGAATCAATACAGTTGGCATCATGGTATTGATTTTGGATATTATAAGTTGGTACTATAAAGGTGATGAGTGAAGACATGATGCATGGAAGGAGATTTTGAAGAAACTAGTGTTTTTCATTTTAAGTGTGGTAGAATAAAACACCATTACCCGAATACGCTAGCTAGTGGTTAGATACGTCAGACTTGGAAAGGACTACCCAGGATGAGTGTGAGTAATTACACTCGGTTGTGTACCCAAAGAAGAAAGGGATACCAAACAAATTGGATGGATTTAAGAGCGCCAAGGAAGTTGGATGTTGGAAGTATGATCAGTGGCAAACCGATGATGAGACCAAGTGTTACTAGTGACAAGTTGGAGATGTGCCATAACCCACAGGCCCCAGGACCTGTCAAGAAAGCAAGCTCACTCTTTCTGAAGGAAAACCCCTGGAAGAAGTTACGACTCTGTCAACCGACGATCTTATAGGTGTTTACGCAAAACCCAAGGGTTGTGAAGAAACGATAGATGGTTGTTCAGCTTGCAGAATCAATGGATTGTATCCGAACTTAGTTCGTTGACAAGAGAAATTCTGCAATGCTTGTGAGGATGACCGAGTGTTAGAATGCGAGATTCACTAAACCATATAGAAGGTAATGATTTGGGCGCGGGATGGATTGATCACCATACCAACTTACTCTTATTATTCGCCTCTGTTATACGGGATGGTAAATCTGAGTGACTTACCTATAGTAGAGAGACGACAATGTCAAAACTTTGTTTAAACCTTAGAATGGTATAGAAATTTTTCCCTTGTACATGGCAGCTGTTGCCAACCGTAGGATATACGGTGAGTATGAAGCCCAGGCCCGTTTTCTGCAGGAACCTAGTTGAACTGTTTGATGACCACCATGAGAGAACGATATTTTTTTAGTATTGGCGCCAGACTTGTCAGCTAAGAAGAGCTAGTCACAGAAAGAACCTTACCAGGATGAATGACACAAGAATTGAGGACAAAGGTTAGACCCCTACCGAAGGAGCCCCGAGAAGTAATTACCCTGAAGATTTGAGGAGACCAACCCTGCCAGCAATAAGGATGTAGTACTTGAGTTTTGAAGGAACCGTAACCATGTTTCTAAGTGTGGTAGCACCCCAGACCATACAATCAATGGATTTGCTAGAAGACCCCAAACCCTAACATATTTCTTGATAGCCTCTCCGAATCTCGAGGACGAGATACATTTTAAGTGTGGTAGGTTTGTAACATCCCAAAATTCTAAATTTTGGAATGTTATATAAATAGATAGATTTGATTGCTTGTTTGATGTGCTGTGTGAAATTGAGTGAATTTGAAACCTTTGAAAGTTAAATGAGAGGGAATAAAATGACATTCCCAAAACTTTCACTTTGCATTTTTATCTCCGGGAATTCAAATTCTTTTCATCACAAAACCCTAGAGTGAAGATAATATGACTTCTTCCATTCATTTTAAATGATAAAGGGCTTTGAAAGGATTTTGAATTTCATTCTCGAAATATTTCAAATTCAGAAACTTTATGCAACTCAATGATTTTCCCGAGAGAAGATAAAATGACTTGTTCAAATTATAGGAAATATGAGTTGGAAGTTTTTCTGAAATTTTCTATAACTCATTTTCAAAATTTGAGTTATTTGGGTTTTATTCAAATTATTTTTCTCCAAAAATACAATATATGGAAAATAGGGTAACATGATTCCCTACAGCAGAAAATAAATTTTAAGTCTTTTTGGTATTTTTAAAATGATTTCTATTGGATTTTATTACAACAGTAGCACCTTTTGATTTATTAGAATTCACGAGTGTTTTATTTGACTGTAGAAAAATGTTCATCTTGTAGATATTATTTTTCTGAAATTTTTGATATATAATATTCCTATATAAATGTTTCCTTTATTTCCGTTATCTAATTTTTGTTTTCTGTTTCTATTAAAAAAAGAAAAACTGCGCGTGCACCTTTGGTATGTGTCGCCCACGTGCGCAGATTAGTATCAGCGGGCGCCACGTTTTTTTTCCTTCCTCCTAATGGGCCAGGCCCAGTAAGTTTTTTTTTCTCTTTTCCGTTTCTTTTTCCGGCCGATTAAAAAAAAAACCTGCGCGTACGAGACGTGCGCCGTAGCTTTTTAGCCTACGCGGTTTACTATGTTTCGTTAAATTTCGTCTACATTTAATCCCACATTGCCTAGTTATAGACTTTTAAGCCTCTTTTCCATCTATAAATATAGATCTTAAAGCCTCCAAAAATCATCCGATTCGGGTTAAATCAATATTTTGGTTTGACTAGATTCATAAAAGAAAAATATTTCTTCTTTCGGACGAAAATTCTGGGAGTCGTCTCCTCTCTCCGAAGTCATATTTTCTCTAACTTATAAAGGTATGTTTCTTCGTTTTTATTTATATACTCCCGTAGCTTATTATTTCTAGACTAATACGGTACAATAATTAGATTTATAAATTAATCTATGTATTTATACATTAGACCTAGAATTCTTTTAGCCATAACTATTTTTCTTTCGTAAAACAGCTTGGCCCTGATTTTTCAAATAGCCATAAATTTTTACTCGTTCGTCCAAATTAGATGAAACCAGCGCCCAAAGTTTCGTTTTGACTCCACCTATCCAGTGAATCTATCAAATAAACTTTTACAACTTTTCAAATTTCGAAATTTGTTCAAATTCATATTAAAACATCTTTTGATCATATCTTTTTAACCGTAACTCCGTTTGAGTTGATTTTTTTTGCAAATCGAAGCTCTTGACCTAAACTTTCTGATAAGACCAAATTAACATAATTTTGGTACTGTTAGAAATTGTTTTCTGTTTCAAGAGTCATTCGTTTGTTTTCGAAGTTTTCCGAAGTGTTTTATTCGCCCTGTCCGATCTTCTGAGTGATTGCTTATGTGTGATTACTATTGTTTGCTTACGATAGATTGATCGGAGTGTGACGAATAGATCTATCACGAGTTCTGAGTGCGAATCTTCTACATCGTCAGTACAAGGCAAGTTCACACTTTGATCATATCCTTTTCATACCCAGTTTTATGCATTAGTTTCAACCCTCAAACATTGCATGAGTAGTATTGATAACATGTGGGTATCGGGAAGTAGTTGATGAGGTAGGAACCTATTGCCCTGCATTCAAACCCTTGGGAGTTACTATTACGTTATGCTTATATTGCCATGCTATGCTGGTAGACGTGGATTGGGTTTTAGAGTATTCATGACAGATGTGAGATTGTTAATTAATGGTATACTTAAGGTGGCAACTTTAACACACATCTGGGTGGATTGAGGCACCTGGGTATTCCAGCGATTGCCTGTTTAGGCACCTGGGTATTCCAGCGATTGCCTATTTTTCTTTATGGACCACCACCCAGGCTCAAAGGGATCATGAGATTATTCATACTAGAAACTTCCGTGTGCAACCACAAGCTATTATGGGCTCTAGCATAGTTGACTAAGTCGTGCAAACTCTTACAGTGGTGGACTAGCAGATGTAGGGGATGTAGGTTGGTACGGTCCACCCGATCGTAAGGTGCTAGCGCTTCTGAAAGACTATATCTCGGTCATCCGTTTCTCAAACAACATGACGTGCGAGAATCCCAATGGAGGAGATCGGGTCTTGTGGGTAAAAGTGCACAAACCTCTGCATAGTGTACAAACTAATCATGATTAGCCGTGTCTCCGGTTATGGACGTCTTGAGTATCTAGTACTTGGATTATCATGTGAATCTCATCATGTTACTTTAATTAATATTGTTGGGTTTTAATGATGATGATTGATTGGGATTGAGAGGATGTCTATCTTCTCAATGTTCAACAACCACCATGATAGTTAAAACAAATGTTTATTCCTTTGTTGTAGGAAAAAAATTGCTTTACACAAAAACTTTAACCTTACAACCTCCACCAGCCAAATATGCATGCAGTTGTAGGCTTTGTTCATCATTATCATTACAGTGTGAAATTGCTAGTACATTCAATGTACTGACCTACATGGCTGCAACGTCTCATGTTGCAGGATTTTATTCGACGAGTAAGTGTTACGTTAGGGTTGCGCTGTCTACACTCAACTTTGCCGTTGGTGTTGATGGGAACCCACAACCTTTGTTGCTTCCGTTATGATTGATTGAGGTAATAGTATTTACGCTACTTTATACATGTGATTTACCTCTGTATAAATCCTCGAGTATTGTGTGTGTCAGCATACTGATCCAGGGATGACACTTAAGCACAGAGACTTGATCCATTCGGGTCGGGTCGCTATAGTGCTCTAAAAGATCTAAGTGAAGCACTAGAGCAAAAACTATTCAACTCAAAAGATATAAATGAAGCACATAGAGTATTCTAACAATTCCTAAGCCATATTTAACTCTCTCAAATAGGTGTGTCCGGTAAGGATGATTGTGACAAACTAACAAGCAAAGACTCAAATTATACAAGACGCTCCAAGCAAAACACATATCATGTGGCGAATAAAAATATAATTCCAAGTATAGTTACTGATGGATGAAGACGAAAGAGGGGATGCCGTCCCGGGGCATCCCCAAGCTTAGGCTTTTGATTATCCTTGAATTTTACTTGGGGTGCCTTGGGCATCCCCAAGCTTAGGCCTTTGCTACTCTTTGTTCCATAGTCCATCAAAGCAATACTCAAAACTTGAAAACTTCACAACACAAAACTTAGACAAAAATTCTCGTGAGCTCCGTTAGTATAAGAAAGCAAACCACTACTCAAAGGTATTGCAATGAATTCATTCTTTGTTTATATTGGTGTTAAAACTACTATATTACAACTTTTCTATGGTTTGTACCTCAAAATATTACTCATAGATGCATTGAAATAAGCAAACAACACACGAAAAACAGAATCTGTCAAAAACAGAACAGTCTGTAGTAATCTGCAGGTTTCGCATACTTCTGTAACTACAAAAAATTCAAACTAAATTGTTAAATGTGATCAATTTGTCTATTAATCATCTGCAAAAATAATCAACTAAATAGCGCGCTCTAATAAAATCTGGCGACCATTCTAGTGAGAGCTAACGATTCTGTTTTTTCACGGCAAGGTCACATAAACTTCACACACATCTTCTCAAAGGTTCTACTTGGCACAAACACTAAACAAAACATGAAACCACATCTAAACAGAGGCTAGATGCAATTTTTATTCCCTAACAGCAACAAAAACAAAAAATATAAAATTTGGTTGCCTCCCAACAAGCGCTATCGTTTTACGCCCCTAGCTAGGCACGAGAATTCAATGATGCTCACATTAAAGACAAGGATTGAAGCACAAAGAGAGCATCATAAAACATGTGACAAACACATCTAAGTCTAACATACTTCCTATGCATAGGTATCTTATAGGAAAACAAATTACCAAGACAAGCAAGATCTAGCATATGCAAGGAAAGAGAAAGAAACAATAGCAATCTCAACATAACGAGAGGTAATTTAGTAACATGAAGATTTCTACAAACATATTTTCCTCTCTCATAATAATTGCATGTAGGATCATGAGTAAATTCAACAATATAGCTATCACATAAATTACTTTCTACATGATCCATATGCATGCAAAGTTGATCCTCATTCAAGATAGTGGGATTAACATAGAACAAAGACATTACTTCTCTAAGCCCACTTTCAATATTAATGCAAACATTATTATCAATCTTATATTCATCATGGGGATTAAATAAATTTTCAAGATCATAAGAAAAATCACCCCAATCATGATCATTGTAACAAGTGGTAGACATAGCAAAACTAGCATCGCCAAGCTTAGGGTTTTGCATATTATTAGCACAATTGACATCAATAGAATTTATAGTAACATCATTGCAATCATGATTTTTATTTAAGGAGCTAACATGAATCACTTTTTCTTTTAACAATTCCTCACAATTTTTGATTCATAAATTTCAAGCAAAACCCCATAAAGATAATCTACTGCACGCAGCTCACTAGCAATAGGTTCAACATAATTGGATCTCTTAAAGAGATTAGCAAGTGGATGAGGATTCATACTTTAGCAGGCGAAGATGCAAGCTAAATGAGGGCACATAGCAATACAAGCACACAAGAGGCAGGCGAACGGTAAACACACGGCAGAAGAAGGGCAAATAAAACGGCAAGGGTGAAGTGGGGGAGAGGAAAACGAGAGGCAAAAAATGTAATGTGAAGGATAAGGGTTTGTGATAGGTACTTGGTATATGAATTTTGCGTAAGCCTCCCCGGCAACGGCACCAGAAATTCTTATTGCTACTTCTTGAGCTTGCATTGTATTCCCTCGAAGAGCAAAGGGAGATGCAACACAATAGCGTAATTATTTCCCTCAGTTTTTGAGAACCAAGGTATCAATCCAGTAGGAGACCACGAGCGAGTCCCTCGCACCTGCACAAACAAATAAGAACTTCGCAGCCAATGCGATAAGGGGTTGTCAATCCCTTTACGGTCACTTACGAAAGTGAGATCTGATAGAGATGATAGTTTATATTTTTGGTATTTTTGTTTATAAGAACGGAAAATAAAAGCAGTAAAAGTAAAGTAGATGTAGATTGATATATTGAGAATAGACCCGGGGGCCATAGTGTTCTCTAGTGGCTTCTCACATGACAGCGATATTCTACCGCGGGTAAACAAATTACTGTCGAGCAATTGATAGAAAAGCGAATAATTATGAGACTATCTAGGCATGATCATTATATATAGGCATCACGTCTGAGACAAGTAGACCGAAACGATTCTGCATCTACTACTATTACTCCACACATCGATCGCTATCCAGCATGCATCTAGTGTATTGAGTTCATAAGAACAGAGTAACACCTTAAGCAAGATGACATGATGTAGAGGGATAAACTCAAGCAATATGATATAAACCCCAACTTTTTATCCTTGATGGCAACAATACAATACGTGCCTTGCTTCCCCTACTGTCACTGGGAAAGGACACCGCAAGCTTGAACCCAAAGTCAAGCACTTCTCCCATTGCAAGAACTATAGATCTAGTAGGCCAAACCAAACCAATAATTCGAAGAGACTTGCAAGGATATTATGAGCACACATAAAAAGTTTAGAGAAGAACCAAATATTTCTCATAAATAATCTTGATCATGAGCTCACAATTCATCGGATCTCGACAAACACACTGCAAAAAGAGATTATATCGAATAGGTCTCCTCAAAGACCAAGGAGAACATTGTATTGAGATCCAGAGAGAGATAAGAAGCCATTTAGATACTAGCTATGGACCTGAAGGTCTGTGGTAAACTACTCACAACTCATGGTGAGGGCGATGATGATGATGATGAAGAACTCCGTGATGGACCCCCCTCTGGTGGAGCTCCGGAACAGGCTCCAAGATGGGATCTCACGGGAACAGAAGGTTACGGTAGTGGAATTAGGGTGTTCTCTCTGTTGTCGATGGTTTCGGGGTACGTAGACTTATATAGGAGGAAGGAGGACACCGGGGGAGTCACGGGGGCCCCACGAGGCAGGGGGCACACCCTGGGAAGGGGGGCGCGCCCCCCACCCTCTTGGCTCTTCTGACGTGGTTCTCAAGTTCTCCGTGCGTGATTTTCTCCAAAAATATCTCTTGCGAAGATTTCATTCCGTTTGGACTCCGTTTGATATTGTTTTTCTGCAAAAACCCGAAACAGGCAAAAAACAGCAATATGGATTGGGCCTTTGGGTTAGTAGGTTAGTCCCAAAAATGATATAAAAGTGTAAGATAAAGCCCATTAAACATCCAAGACTTCATAAATAATAGCATGGAACAATAAAAAATTATAGATACGTTGGAGACGTATCACAGTCCACCAGAAATTCTGCTTCAAATCCAAGTACATCTGGGTGTTGCATGGGTGTATCGAGTACGACGAATCATGAGCCTCCTGAAGAATCAACTTCCTGATCTCCGAGTCATTGGGCACATAAATACGTTCTTCAAACCATAGTGTTCCGTGTTCATCCTCACGAAATCCTTCTGCCTTTCCTTTGCTCATTCCGCCCTTTATTTTTGCAATTCCTTCGTCCGTCTTCCCGGCTTCTCGAATCTTGCCCAACAAAGTAGACTGAATTTCCAATGTGGTAACATAGCCTCTAGGGACTATCTCCAGCTGTAAATCTCCGAAGTCATCTATCAACTCGTGGGGTAAACCTCCGGTTATGATAGTGTTAACATAACTCTTGCGACTTAAAGCATGAGCCACGACATTGGCTTTTCTTGGGTGATAATGCAATCTCATGTCGTAGTCCTTTATGAGCTCCAGCCATCTCCTTTGCCGGAGATTTAACTCCTTCTACGTGAAGATGTATTTCCAACTCTTATGATCCGTGTATACATCACAACGGTTTCTGTAAGTGCATCTAGTGCCCCTTAGTGATTTTGGTGTATTGGAGACTTATAGGTTAAGGGACTAATGTGTTTATGAGTGTACATATGTCTATAAGTCTATGAGGAGTTTGATATTTACAGAGAAAGTCGACCCCTAAAAATGAAGTTCTTCGAGTGAAGACTTTGGATTTCTGAAGACTTTCTGAAGACTTTGAAAGTGAAGAAATTGGTGTGACCTTGAAGACTTGGTATTCATTTGAGGAACATGAAGCGTGAAGACTTTTGTTTTTCGTAGTTTCATTTTCTCTTTCTTGAGTCATAGGAAACACCGTACTGTTAAAGGGGGTCGAGGAAATACTAAGGAAAAATTTCCATTTGATGCTCAACTCAAAATCCTACACCTACCAATCCCTTCGAGCGAAGCCATTGGAAATCTCATACAGTTCAGTCATATTCTTCGGTGATAGAGACGAAATTCTTCTGGTCTCTGAGGAATTTGTTCTGACTGAAGAGTTAGGAATTCGCCAGTGCGGATTGCCTACACAGTGAGGAACATGATAGCCCTGAGGAATTTGATACTCAAATTTCCGACCGTTGCTGTGCTACGTGCCAGCTGTCCCAAAATATCTACCTACCTAACGATCATATCATTAAAGGGCATTTATGTCTTATCATGTCGGGCTGCTCCCTAGGCTATAAATAGCCACCCCCTACATCCAGTAGCTGGTTGGCTGCTCCGAGAGAAACTGACACTTGTCATTAGAGCAACCCATCTTCCGAGGACTTTGAGCGAAAATCATCAAGTGATGGAAAACCCAAAACCAGAACCAAACACCTACAAACCCAAAAGTGATTGAGCATCACTGAAGAGATTGATCCTGCGTGGATCAGACGCTTGTTACCTTTGAAGATTGTGCTTCTTCCAGACGGTTAGGCGTCATGGTCTAGAGCATCCAAGAGGAATTGTGGATTGCCGAGTGACCGAGTCTGTGAAGGTTCAGAAGTCACCTGAAGACTTACCACGAGTGATTGGACGAGGTCTGTGTGACCTTAGCTCAAGGGGGAATACGGTGAGGACTTGGTGTCTTGGACTGTGTGTCTAGGACTGGGTGTCCGGGACTGTGTGTCCTCAGGTTTAAATACCTAACCGCCATAACCAGATGTACAACTGAGACATCAGTTGGAACTGGTCGAACAAATCATTGTCTTCACCAAGATTACTGGTTCTATTTCCTCCACTCTTTCATTTCCTCATATCTGTGTTGTGTGCTTGTTCATATCTGTTTGAAGACTTTGACTGAAGACTTTCTCAATTTCCTCAGTTCAATTTCTTCAGTCTGTTTGTCTTCATCCTGTGTTATCCTGTGATTACGCTTTCTGTACTCTATGTTTGTCTTCATTTCTTCATGATGACCATGCTTGTATTCTGCTATGTTTACTTATGATTACTTATTCCGCTGCAAGTAGTTCTTCATTATGGAATTTCCTCAACAGCAAATTCCTCAGTGAAGAATTCATAAAAATCGCCTATTCACCCCACCTCTAGTCGATATAACACACTTTCAATTGGTATCAGAGCAAGGTACTCCCTTGTTCTGTGTGATTTTTGTTTGACCGCCTAGAGTTTTATTTATGTTGACCGCATGTATGATCAAGGTCTCAGCTGGGTGTCCTACCTTCGATGGGACGGACTACCCCTATTGGAAGAACAAGATGCGAATGCATCTTGAGCCAATTGATAACGATCTCTGGTATGTTGTGGAAAATGGTGTTCCCTCGGTATCACCTTCTCTGAATGCTGCTGATGTGAAGAGATTCAAGCAACTCGATTCTCAAGCGAAGAATATCATTTGTGGTCATTTGATCAAAGGACATTATGGAAGAGTGAGTGCTTTGGAAACTGCTAAGCTTATCTGGGATAGGTTGTCCAAAGTCAACGAAGGAGTCTCAACACAGCGTGACTCTCGAGTTGATGTTCTTCGCAATCTCTTCAACCGCTTCAAAAGACTTGACAATGAAAATGTTCAGCAGACCTTCGATCGCCTTACTGACATCTCAAATGAACTTCAAGCACTTGGTGCCACTGACATCACCGACCGTTAGGTGGTGAAGAAATTGCTGAGATCGCTTGATTCCTCGTTTGATACTCTCGCATTGATGATTCAAGAGCGTGGTGATTACAAGTCACTTGATCCCGCTGATATCCTCGAAAGGCTAAACACTCATGTGTTCCAGCTTGCTGAAAATAGAGATCTCTATGGTCCAAGCTATGGCAGATCTCATGCCCTGAAGGCCAAGGTCATCTCTGAATTTGAAGATGAAGATTCTGGTAGTAGCCTTGGTGATCCTGAAGAACTAAGCTAGGAGCTAGCACTGCTCATGAAGAAATTTCAAAGGTTCTCAAGACGTGGTCGCTTTGGAAAGTTCTCAAAGAGAAATGATTCCTCATCCAGTGACTACAATAAGAGGCTATGCCACAAATGCAAGAAGCCTGGTCACTACATTCAAGATTGTCCTCAGTGGGAAAAGGAATCTAAGAAGAAGAAATCGTCAAAATCTACATCATCAAAATCCTCGAAGTCTTCATCTCACAAGAAGAACAGCTCCAAGAAAGCTCGGGCATTCATTGGCAAGGAAATGGACTCTGAAGCTGAATTTGAGGATCATGAGGAAGAGGAGGAATCTGAGGAGTCTGAGTCTGGTGTGGCAAGTCTAGCTCTCACTTCTGCATTCGTCAGCAAGTCTATCTTCAACACTGAAGAAAATGGTTTCACCAACAAGGCTGATGAAGGCAATGATGACTATGCTCCCACCTATTGCTTCATGGCGAAGGGTGCCAAGGTACTCAAATATACCTCCTCTGAATCTAGTGAAAATGAATATGATGAAAACCTTAAGCCCAACTATTCTAAACTTGCTAAGATTGCTGTGCAACAACAAAAGGCTCTTGATAAGGTTCAAAACATGCTAGATAAAAGTGATGATATGTTGGGTGAAGAAATGGATCGATCTAAAATCTTGACTGAAAATCTTCAGAGACTTCAGTCCAAGTATGATTACCTTCAAGGTCATCATAACACTCTCTTGTCTGATCATGAGAAGCTTTCTTATGAATTTCTTCAAAGAAAGCAAGATCTTGAAAAGCTAAGAGTGAGTTATGAAGATCTTCAGAAGGAGCGCGATTCATTACTTTCTCAACAAATCAGCGCTTCTCGGGAAGAATTCATTCCTCCATGCTTGAAATGCATTGACGAGAAACTGCTAATTCTTCACCTGAATGTTCAAATGCTTCTAATGCTACAAATTCTTCAACTGTCTCTGCTATCACTAATTCCTCATCTGAGGACATTGCTAGTATCACTGACAATGCAGGGCTGAAGGAATTGTACATGACATGCATGTACAAAAGCCTCAAAGGGCATCAGACTCTTTGTGATGTGCTTAAAAAACAGATCCTCAACACGAATCCTAGGAAAGAGGGTATTGCCTTTGAGAAGAAACTTAATGCTGATGGTTCATATTGGAAGCCTGAGCAGTATCCCAAACCCTCATGGGTTGCTGCAAAGGGACCTCCAGTTGATCCATCCAATTTATCTAGATTTACATGTGAATCTCCTCATTCTTCTGATGAGTCATTTGACTCCAACTATAAACTGTTCAAAAATTAGAATGGTGAAGTATTTTCTAGATATGTTGGAACTAACTGCAGGAATGGTCCCCCTATGAAGAAAATCTGGGTCCCTAGGAGGCACCTTGAAAATCTTCAAGTGAATGTCCTCATTACACCTCGTGTGAGGAATAGGAACCCCAGATCCAATTATTCATATGGATCAAAATCTTCAGATGGATTAAAATCCTCATACAGATCAAATTCCTCACGTGGATCAAATTCCTCAAAAGGATCAAAGTCCTCATGTGAATATCATTGTGCTAATAACTCTGTTTCGCAGGGAAGAGCTAAGGGCTATGAATATGAGCATTATTCTTCTAACCATTATGTTCATAAGTCCTCGAAGAATTACTCTGCTTATTCATATGCTTATCCTAACTCCTCTTATGTGAACCGAAATGAGCTGGCTTCTATGCCACCTTTCTCGTATGGAGCTCATAGAGTGATGAACTCTTTGCCACCCCTTCAGATGTGGGTGGTGAAGAAAAAGAACTAATCTCTTCTGCAGGGTTAGGTCTCCAGACGTACTCTAACGTTTGAAGAATTTGCTGGAGACCTGAAAAGTGCCTGAAAGGACGTAGGCTAATCATGAAGAAATGAACTCTCATTTCTCACGTCCTCAGACTGCTTTATCTGTAGCATTGCTTGATGAAATTGATCTGTTGAATTGATGTCATATTCTTCACTGATGAAGTATATGAGTTTGTAAGCTGCACTAATTCATCTGCAGGATGATCAACCCAAAGCCTCTGAGTGGGTCCTCGATAGTGGATGTACAAATCACATGACTGGTGACAAGAATCTCTTGATGGATGCACCCTTATCACCATCTCATCTGAAGCATATCATCTTCACTGACAAAGGCAAAAGTCAGGTATTGGGTCTAGGTAAGGTTGCGATCTCAAAGGATCGACACACCGACAAAGTCATGTTTGTCGAGTCCTTAGGATACAACCTCATGTCCGTCTCAATGCTTTTAGATCTTGATATGGTTGTAGTCTTCGGCAAGTATCGTTGTGGTGTGGTCATGGAATCTGACAACTCCAAAGTCTTCGAAGACTTTAGGAGAGGAGACTTGTATATTCTTGATTTCTCTACAGGTCCTCAACCAGCTGTGTGTCTACTTGCAAAAGCTTCAGAAGGCTGGCTATGGCATCGACGACTTGGTCATGCAGGCATGAGGAATTTGCATACGCTTGCAAAGAAGAAGCATGTCATTGGCATTGAGAATGTCAAATTCCTCAAGGATCACTTATGCGGTGCCTGTGAAGCTGAGAAGATGACCAAGGACAAGCATCCAGCGAAGACTATCATGACTACTACTCGACCATTTGAATTGCTTCACATGGATCTCTTCGATCCTAATCATTATTTTGCAGTTTCAAATGATGCTTATGAATATGGCTTTGTTATTGTTGATGATTACTCTTCATACACATGGGTACACATTGTTACTTACAAACATGAAGTGCAGGAAGTCTTCAAACGATTTTCCTCGAGGGCTTCAACCAACATTAGTGTGAAGATCAAGTACATCAGAAGTGACAATGGAACTGAGTTCAAGAACTCTGGTCTCGAGGACTATCTTGATGAACTTGGTATTACTCATGAGTTATCTGCTCCTTATACTCCTCAGCAGAATGGCGTCATGGAGCGCAAGAACATGACTCTTGCTGAGATGGCTCACACTATGCTTGATGAATACAAAACGCCTTGTCGTTTCTGGATTGATGCAATTGATAATGCGTGCCACATCATCAACAGAGTATATCTTCACAAATTCTTCAAGAAGACTGCCTATGAACTCCTCACTGACAAGAAACCCAATGTGAGTTATTTCAATGTCTTCGGTGCTAAATGTTGGATTAGAGATCCTCATCACAACTCAAACTTTGCACCGAAAGCACATGAAGGGTTTATGCTTGGTTACGGAAAGGACTCGCACACCTACAGAGTCTTCAACAACGTTCTTCACAAGGTTGTTGAAACTGTAGACGTGCGGTTCGATGAAACTAACGGCTCGCAAAGAGAGCACCTACCTTCTGTGATAGATGAACCAACACCTGAGGAAACTATCAAATTCAAGGCTACTGAGGATGTCATTCCTACCGAAGAATCTGCTAAAGAATTCATTCCAGTACGTGAAGAACATCAAGCAAATGCACCTGAAGAAAATGTTGAAGAAAATGGTGCTGAAGAAAATGCTGATCAAATTCCTCGACGACAACCAGCTCATCCTCGCGTTGCAAAAGAAGTGCAGATTGAGAAAATCATCAGCGACATCAATATACCAGGTCCTCTCACACGCTCAAGAGCTTCACATTTATCTAACTTTTGTGGGCATTTTGCTTTTGTCTCTATCATAGAGCCCACTAAGGTAGATGAAGCATTTCTGGAGCCTGAGTGGATTCAAGCTATGCAAGAAGAATTACATCATTTCGAGCTCAACAACGTCTGGGAACTGGTCAAATGTCCAGATCCTCGCAAGTACAACATCATTGGCACAAAGTGGATCTACCGCAACAAGCAAGATGAAAATGGCCTTGTTGTAAGGCATATGGCACGGCTTGTAGCTCAAGGCTACACACAGGTTGAAGGAATTGACTTTGATGAAACTTTTGCACCTGTTGCTAGACTTGAGGCTATTCACATATTACTTGCTCATGCTAACCATCATGATATCATTCTATATCAAATGGATGTGAAAAGTGCATTCCTCAATGGTAAGTGCTACTTCTCGAGCTTGCGTTGTATTCCCTTGAAGAGGAAAGGGAGATGAAGCACAGTAGCGTAATCATTTCCCTCAGTTTTTGAGAACCAAGGTATCAATCCAGTCAGAGACCACGCGCGAGTCCCTCGCACCTGTACACAAACAAATAAGAACTTCGCAGCCAACGCAATAAGGGGTTGTCAATCCCTTTACAGTCAGTTACGAAAGTGAGATCTGATGGAGATGATAGTTTATATTTTTGGTTTTATAAGAACAAAAAATAAAAGCGATAAAAGTAAAGTAGATGTAGGTTGATATGTTGAGAATAGACCCGGGGGCCATAGTGTTCTCTAGTGGCTTCTCTCATGATAGCGATATTCTACGGCGGGTAAACAAATTACAGTCGAGCAACTGATAGAAAAGCGAATAATTATGAGACTATCTAGACATGATCATTGTATATAGGCATCACGTCCAAGACAAGTAGACCGAAACAATTCTGCATATACTACTATTACTCCACACATCGACTGCTATCCAGCATGCATCTAGTGTATTGAGTTCATAAGAACAGAGTAACGCCTTAAGCAAGATGACATGATGTAGAGGGATAAACTCAAGCAATATGATATAAACCCCATCTGTTTATCCTCGATGGCAACAATATAATACGTGCCTTGCTGCCCCTACTGTCACTGGGAAAGGACACCGCAAGATTGAACCCAAAGCCAAGCACTTCTCCCATTGCAAGAACTGTAGATCGTGTAGGTCAAACCAAACCAATAATTCGAAGAGACTTGCAAGGATATTATGAGCACACATAAAAAGTTCATAGAAGAACCAAATATTTCTCATAGATAATCTTGATCATAAACCCACAATTCATCGGATCTCGACAAACACACCGCAAAAAGAGATTACATCGAATAGATCTCCTCGAAGACCGAGGAGAACTTTGTATTGAGATCCAGAGAGAGAGAAGAAGCCATCTAGATACTAGCTATGGACCCGAAGGTCTATGGTAAACTACTCACAACTCATGGTGAGGGCGATGATGATGATGAAGAAGAAGAACTCCGTGATGGATCCCCCTCCGGTGGAGCTCCGGAACAGGCTCCAAGATGGGATCTCACGGGAACAGAAGGTTACGGCGGTGGAATTAGGGTTTTCCCTCTGTTGTCGAAGGTTTCAGAGTACGTAGACTTATATAGGAGGAAGGAGGACACCAGGGGGGTGCTCGAGGGGCCCACGAGGCAGGCGGGCGCGCCCTGGGTAGGGGGGCACGCCCCCACCCTTGTGGACACCCCGAGGCTCCCCTGACGTGGTTCTCAAGTCCCCTGTGCGTGATTTTCTCCAAAAATATCTCTCGCAAAGGTTTCATTCTATTTGGACTCCGTTTGATATATTTTTCTGCAAAACCCTGAAACAGGCAAAAAACAGCAATCTGGACTGGGCCTTTGGGTTAGTAGGTTAGTCCCAAAAATGATACAAAAGTGTATGATAAAGCCCATTAAACATCCAAGACTTCATAAATAATAGCATGGAACAATAAAAAATTATAGATACGTTGGAGACGTATCAAGCATCCCCAAGCTTAATTCCTGTTCGTCGTGGAGTAGGTAAATGATAAAGAAAGAATTTTTGATGTGGAATGCTAACCAATATAGTTTCTCAATGTAATTCTCTTAATTGTGGCATGAATGTTCAGATATGAAAGATTCAAGATAAAAGTCTATATTGACATAATAAATAACAATACTTCAAGCATACTAACAAAGCAATCATGTCTTCTCAAAATACTATGGCTAAAGAAAGTTATCCCTACAAAATCATATAGTCTGGCTATGCTCCCTCTTCATCACACAAAATATTCATATCATGCACAACCTCGATTTCAGCCAAGCACTTGTTTTCATACTCTATCTTTTCAAACCTTTCAACTTTCACACAATACATGAGCGTGAGCCATGGACATAGCACTATGGTTGGAATAGATGTGGTTGTGGAGAAGACAAAAAGGAGGGAGATAGTCTCACATCAACTAGGCGTATCAACGGGCTATGGAGATGCCCATCAATAGATATCAATGTGAGTGAGTAGGGATTGTCATGCAACGGATGCACTAGAGTTAAATATGAATGAAAGCTCAACAAAAGAAACTAGTGGGTGTGCATCCAACTTGCTTGCTCACGAAGACCTAGAGAATTTGAGGAAGCCCGTCGTTGGAATATACAAGCCAAGTTCTATAACGAAAAATTCCCACTAGTATATGACAGTGACTAAGCATGAGACTCTCTACAATGAAGAACATGGTGCTACTTTGAAGCACAAGTGTGGAAAAAGATAGTAGCAATTGTACCTTTTTTCTTTTTTTGGGCCTTTCTTTTTTTCTTTGGCCTTTCTCTTTTTTTTCTCTTTTTTTTGCGGAGGGTCTTTATAGATTTAGCCTTTCCTCCCATGAGACAATGCTCTAATAATGATGATCATCACATTTTCATTACAACTCGATATTACAACTCGATACTACAACTAAGTATGACTCTATATGAATGCCTCCGGCGGTGTACCGGTATGTGCAATGAAACAAGAGTGACATGTATAAAAAATTATGCATGGTGGCCTTGCCACGAATATTATGTCAACTACATGATCATGCATGGCAATATGACAATATGATGCATGTCATATGAATGGAACAATGGAAAGTTGCATGGCAATATATCTAAGAATGGATATGGAAATGCCATGATAGGTAGGTATGGTGGCTATTTTGAGGAATAATATGGTGGTTGTTTTGAGGAAGGATATATAGTGGGTTTATGGCACCGGCGAATGTTGCACGGTACAAAAGAGGCTAGCAATGGTGGAAGGGTGAGAGTGCGTATAATACATGGACACAACATTAGTCATAAGAACTCATATACTTATTGCAAAAATCTTCGAGTCATCAAAACAAAGCAATCAACACATGCTCCTAGGGGGGAGGTTGGTAGGAGTTAACCATCGCGCGCCCCCGACCTCCACACAAAGGTTGGCACTCTGCAAATACCTCATGCTCTAACTTTGTCACATAGCGGTTCACCATAAGTGCATATACGGGAATCACTAACCTTAACACAAGTATTTATCAATTTTATAATAACTCCACTAGCATGACTCTAATATTACTATCCTTATATCTCAAAACAATTATCAAGCATCCAACATCTCATCATATTCAATGCACTTAGTGTTAATTTTTTTTACTACATTGACATTGGATGTCTATCATGTGAAGACTAGTTCTTATAGCCTAAACATATTACCATGATGTTTTAAGAGACTCTCAAATAGATATAAGTGAAGCATGAGAGTTCAACAATTTCTAAAAAATATAACCACCACCGTGCTCTAAAAGATATAAGTGAAACACTGGAGCAACAACTATTCAACTCAAAAGATATAAGTGAAGCACATAGAGTGTTCTAACAATTCCTAGGCCATATTTAACTCTCTCAAATAGGTGTGTCCACCAAAGATGATTGTGAAAAACTAACAAGCAAAGACTCAAATTATATAATACTCTCCAAGCAAAACACATATCATGTGGTAAATAAAAATATAGCTCCAAGTATAGTTACCGATGGATGAAGACGAAAGAGGGAATGCCTTCCCGGGGCATCCCCAAGCTTAGGCTTTTGATTATCCTTGAGTTTCACTTTGGGTGCCATGGGAATCCCCAATCTTATGACTTTGCTACTCTTTGTTCCATAGTCCATCAAAGCAATACTCAAAACTTGAAAACTTCACAACACAAAACTTAGACAAAAATTCTCGTGAGCTCCGTTAGTATAAGAAAGCAAACCACTACTCAAAGGTAATGCAATGAATTCATTCTTTGTTTATATTGGTGTTAAACCTACTGTATTCCAACTTCTCTATGGTTCATACCTCCAAATATTACTCATAGATGCATTGAAATACGCAAACAACACACGAAAAACAGAATCTATCAAAAACATAACAGTCTGTAGTAATCTGCAGGTTTTGCCTACTTATGGAACTCCAAAAAATTCAAACTAAATTGGTAAATTTGAGGAATTTGTCTATTAATCATGTGCAAAAATAATCAACTAAATAGAACACACCAGTAAAATCTGACGACCACTTTAGCGAGCGCTAATGATTCTGTTTTTCACAGCAAGATCACATAAACTTCACACAAGTCTTCCCAAAGGTTCTACTTGGCACAAACACTAAACAAAACATGAAACTACATCTAATCAGAGGCTATATGCAATATTTATTCCCTAACAGCAACAAATAAAATATAAAATTGGGTTGCCTCCCAACAAGAGCTATCGGTTTACGCCCCTAACCAGGCACGATTTTAGTGATGCTCTCAAAAAGACAAGACTTGAAGCACAAAAAGAGCATCATAAGCATGTGAAAATCACATCTAAGTCTAACATATTTCCTATGCATAGGCATTTTATAAGCAAACAAATTATCAAGGCAAGCAAGATCGAGCATATGCAAGGAAGAAGAAAGAAACAATAGCAATCTCAACATAACAAGAGGTAAATTAGTAACATGAAAATTTCTACAATCATATTTTCCTCTCTTATAATAGTTGTATGTAGGATCATAAGAAAATTCAACAATATGGCTAACACATAACATATTCTCAATACGATGCACATGCATGCAAAGTTGACACTCTTCTTAAATAGTGGGATCAAAAGTTGACACTCTTTCAAATCTACTTTCAATATTATGGCAAACATTATTATCAATCTCATATTCATGATGGGGTTTAAATAAATTTTCAAGATCATAAGAATCATCACCCCAATCATGGTCATTGCAACAAGTAGCGGCCATAGCAAAATAAGCATCCCCAAGCTTAGGGTTTTGCATATCATTAACACAATTGACATTAATAGAATTTACAATAACATCATTGCAATCATGCTTTTTATTTAACAAACTATCATGAATCACTTTTTCTTTTAGCAATTCCTCACAATTTTCAGATTCATAAATTTCAAGCAAAACCCCATAAAGATAATCTAGTGCACGCAACTCATTAGCAATAGGTTCAACATAATTGGATCTCTTAAAGAGATTAGCAAGTGGATGAGGATTCATACTTTAGCAAGCGAAGATGCAAGCTAATTGAGGCACATAGCAACACAAGCAAACAAGAGGCACACGAACGGTAAACACACGGCAAAAGAAGGGCAAATAAAACGACAAGGGTGAAGTGGGGGAGATGAAAACGAGAGGCAAAAAATGTAATGTGAAGGATAGGGGTTTGTGATAGGTACTTGGTATATGACTTTTGCGTAAGCCTCCCCGGCAACGGCGCCAGAAATTCTTCTTGCTACTTCTAAAGCTTGCGTTGTATTCCCTCAAAGAGGAAAGGGAGATGAAGCATAGTAGCGTAAGTATTTCCCCCAGTTTTTGAGAACCAAGGTATCAATCCAGTAGGAGACCACGCGCGAGTCCCTCGCACCTGCACACACAAATAAGAACTTCACAGCCAACGCGATAAGGGGTTGTCAATCCCTTTACGGTCAATTACAAAAGTGAGATCTGATAGAGATGATAGTTTAGATTTTTGGTATTTTTGGTTTTATAAGAACAGAAAATAAAAGCGATAAAAGTAAAGTAGACGTAGATTGATATGTTGAGAATAGACCCCGGGGCCATAGTGTTCTCTAGTGGCTTCTCTCATGATAGCGATATTCTACGGCGGGCAAACAAATTACTGTCAAGCAATTGATAGAAAAGCGAATAATTATGAGACTATCTACGCATGATCATTGTATATAGGCATCACGTCCGAGACAAGTAGACCGAAACGATTCTGCATCTACAACTATTACTCCACACATCGACCGCTATCCAGCATGCATCTAGTGTATTGAGTTCTGTGGGGACCCCGACTTAGAAGTCGAGATCACCGAATGCACGTGTACAGTGATCCCAGAGATCAATGCTAACTGAACACACAGAAGCTGAATAACAAGAGTCTTACATCCATACATACCGTCTTACACAAATTAAGGCCATTATGGCCAAGTCTTACATAGATAAAGCCTCACGGGCTGAATAGCGAATAACTCAAATAGCGTAAGTCTTCGATAATAGGTAGAACCCATGCCATCTGCCTTAACCCTACAGGTATTCTGACTGGGATAGCATCCTAGTTCGCATGTTCGTCTCCAAAGAACTCTTCCTCATATTCCTGTTCCTCCATGCCTGGCCAATTAAATAACCAGTGGCAAGCCAATGAGTACTTTGAATGTACTCGCAAGCAACCCATGATGTGGTACAAGTAATAGTGCAATAATGAACAATAATGAACAATCTAGCAAAGGGCTAGAATAAATATTCTACCATCAAGTTTATGCATCAATACTCTCGCGTAACCTCGAAGACAGGTTACCGATATCAACATGAATATGATTCAACTCATCGAGTCGAGTCACCACCTTGACTCATCACACACATACTGTCACCGATGAAGTAAAATTCTGGACATAGTTTAAGTAGCACCACCCAACTGTCCATGACCGTGGACACGGCTATTCGAATAGTTTTACACTCTGCAGAGGTTGCGCACTTTACCCACAAGATCCGGGGAACTTCCGTGTCATCCACGACCCGCGGTACCTCAAGTACCCGGGGTAAGTACCAGGTCATTACCTTTCCTTAGACGACACTAACATAGAGTCCACTCGTTGGTACACGGCCCTCGGGTACAAACAATAGATCACGGGACTTGCCCTAATTTCAATGTCACGTGTACCCGAAGGGACCAACGGTGTGTCCGGTGCCCTGTGAAAACAGTCATGGTCATCTATCCAAGCACGACCCCGTCCCAGGAAAGACCTCAAGTCTTCCCGTCACTAGTAATGCAGGCACCATGCTAGTATCGACCTAAGTAATCAATAAAGCCCCGTCCCATAAGGGGTAGTGTGGTTGCACATGTTTGGTTGGGACTGTAGTCACACATAAATCTAATCCATTATTTCGCCCATACACAAGATTTTACCGGCGCATCACTTCTTCCTCAAGTGATGACCTAACTCAACATCACCCTCGGGCATTAGGGGCACCCGATGGGTTCATGCAAGGATTTCAACCACGAAGGTTCATATCACACATGCATCACTAAGCATCATTACTAACTATTAGCATGCTATCTAGCACATAGCAAAATCAAGATCATGGCATGCATCATGTAGTGGTTTCAACTAGGTCACCACCGTAACCCTAACATCATGCATCGGAAACAAACGGGTTCCGAAGAACAAGTGTATCATGGTCAAAGGGCTGCTTGCCTAGATTGGCTTGGTCTTCAAAGTCTTCAAATCCTTCTCCTTCTCCTTCTTCAGCAACTTCGTCAAATACGGTATCTATACGTCGCATAATAACAACGGAAAAATAAGACCACAAATAAAACAGAAAAATCAAAGTGCTCAGAAAAATTTCAACTTATTTTTGTTAAATACTAGAGGGATTTCTAAGATGGGGAAAATTCTTAGTTGGAGTTTTGGAGTAACAGAATGGAATCTAGGGATTTTTGAACAGGAGTTTTATTGCTCAAATTTGAATTTAAATTTGAACAGAACAGAAAAGTTTCATAGATATGAGTGAAAGTGACACCATTAAATAGGTTGGAATATTACATGAATTTAGGAGTTGGAATTATTTCATTTGGACCAATATTCATTTCTGTAAAAATGTTTGAAATATTTATAGAACGAATAAAAGAAAATGCCCCTGTGCTACTGGGCCAGAGGGGCCACAGTGCGCGGTCCCAGGGCAAACCAGCCCAGCTGCACGGGCGCCAGCGCGCATGTCAGGTTTTCAAACCTGACAGGCGGGGCCCGGGGGTCAGTGGCTGAGAGGAGGGGGAGAGAGGGGTGAGGATGACAGGTGGGGCCCGCCTGTCATCTCCAACCTCACGGCCACGACGACGGCGAGCTCACCGGCAACGATTCCGGCCACGGCGACGGCAACGGAGGGCAGGGACGAGTTCAACGTCGTGTTGCGGAGGCAGGGGTGGTGGTGCGGCACGCCGGGGAGGTCGGGTTCGCCGGCGGCGAGGTGGGACGGCGGAGGATCGTCGGGAGGTCGTCGCTCCGGCCGTTTCCGACTGCAACAGAAGGGGGAAACAGAGGGGAACGCATCAGTGAGGTGTGGGGGTTCCAAATCTAGCGAGAGGAAGGGCTGAGGAGGCCCGTACTGCGAGATCGCCGGCGGCCCGACGCGGCGGAGCTCCGGTCGATCCCGAGCACTGGAGCTTCCTGGGGAAGAATGGGTGGTGCTGGGGGACTGAGGGAGATGTGGTGAAGCTGTTGGTGTTGTTGGAGAGGCTCGGGAGGGGGGGGGAGTCCTATTTATAGGGGAACGGCGGAGTCCCGTGGACCGGTGCGCCGGCGAGCTCCTGCTCGACGCTACAGCGCACGGGAGGTGATGGGAGTGAGTCCACGGCGTTGCTGGACGAGCTCTACGTCCATTTGAGGTGAGAGGAGGAGCGGGGAAGCTTCCAGATAAAAAGTTGGTAATGTAAAGTTGTTCAAATTTGCATTTGAACAGTAAGGGTTTTGGGGTGTTCTGATCAAGTTGCTCTATTCCAAATCTTGTGCCATTTGGTCTAGATGCCTTATTAGGCATTTCTAGCATGTGCACCAAGTTTGAGAACATTTGGACAAGTTTGGCAATGTAAAGTTGCTCAAACTTCAAATATGGACATAATGGTTATGGAGGGTTTTGATGATGTTTTCTTGCTTCCCAAGGCATGGGACTTGGCAAGATCATCAAATATGTCATATATGACATGATAGAATTTCCTTGGAATTTTTGGAGAATATTCCCTTTGTAAATATTTCAAAAGCTTGAAATATCCAGGAAGGGTTTTAGAGGGATTAGCCCATTATTTTGAACATGACCAAGTGTTGAAACTCTTATATATGGACAATATATGTCCTATGAGTCTCCCTGAATTTTGGCAAATATTTTTGAAATAGTTAAATAATTTTTCCCTATTAAAGACCATTTCTGGCTTTAAGAAAAAGCTTTTAAATAAAATAGGAAAATAACTTTTAAAATTATACTTTTGTGGTTTCTGGGAGTCCTATGACTACTAGGTTTCAAATATACTTTTTGAAATAATTTTCTCACCCTAAATCAAGTACTTGCAGTGCAAATCTCAATTCAGGGGTTTTTTGAAAACTAAATTTATAAAATACATATTGGCCAAATTAATTTTGTAAGAAAATACTATACTGTTATATAACACTTGGCATGATCATTGGGCAGTAGTTTTGGGTATGGAGATGAATTCTACAAGAGGGAATAGTTGACTTTAATGAGCACATGAAAAGCATATGAAGAAAAACTCAATTCAAATAAAAGCCAAATGATGCCAAAAAAAATTGCTGGTCCAAATTTTCATGCTTCATTGATGCAAATAACATGTTACAAAATGCAGGGTGTGACAAGTTCATAAGAACAGAGTAACGCCTTAAGCAAGATGACATGATGTAGAGGGATAAACTCAAGCAATATGATATAAACCCCATCTTTTTATCCTCGGTGGCAACAATACAATACGTGCCTTGCTGCCCCTACTGTCACTGGGAAAGGACACCGCAAGATTGAACCCAAAGCCAAGCACTTCTCCCATTGTAAGAACTATAGATCTAGTAGGCCAAACCAAACCAATAATTCGAAGAGACTTGCAAGGATATTATGAGCACACATAAAAAGTTCAGAGAAGAACCAAATATTTCTCATAGATAATCTTGATCATAAACCCACAATTCATCGGATCTCGACAAACACACCGCAAAAAGAGATTACATTGAATAGATCTCCTTGAAGACCGAGGAGAACTTTGTATTGAGATCCAAAGAAAGAGAAGAAGCCATCTAGATACTAGCTATGGACCCGAAGGTTTGTGGTAAACTACTCACAACTCATGGTGAGGGCGATGATGATGATGATGAAGGACTCCGTGATGGATCCCCCTTCGGTGGAGCTCCGGAACAGGCTCCAAGATGGGATCTCATGGGAACAGAAGGTTACGACGGTGGAATTAGGGTTTTCTCTCTGTTGTCGAAGGTTTCGGGGTACGTAGACTTATATAGGAGGAAGGAGGACACCGGCGGGTGCTCGAGGGGCCCACGAGGCAGGGGCGCGCCCCCTACCTTCGTGGACACCCCGAGGCTCCCCTGACGTGGTTCTCAAGTCCCCTGTCCGTGATTTTCTCCAAAAAATATCTCTCGCGAAGGTTTCATTCCGTTTGGACTCCGTTTGATATTATTTTTCTGCAAACCCTGAAACAGGCAAAAACAGCAATCTGGACTGGGCCTTTGGGTTAGTAGGTTAGTCCCAAAAAAATGATATAAAAGTGTATGATAAAGTCCATTAAACATCCAAGACTTCATAAATAATAGCATGGAACAATAAAAAATTATAGATACATTGGAGACGTATCAGTAAGCTTGAGGAAGAAGTATATGTTGCTCAACCCGCGGGTTTTGACGATCCAAAGAATCCTGACAAATTCTTCAGACTCAATAAGGCCCTCTATGGCCTCAAGCAGGCCCTCGGGCGTGGTATGACACTTTGAAGGAATTCCTCATGAAGTAAGGCTTCAAACCCGGTTCACTTGATCCTACTCTTTTCACTAAATCTTATGATGGTGAATTATTTGTGTGCCAAATATATGTTGATAATATTATCTTTGGCTGTACTGACCAATGTTATAGTGTTGAATTTGCTTATATGATGCGTGAAGAATATCAAATGTCTATGATGGGAGAGTTTAAATTCTTCTTAGGTCTTCAAATTCATCAACAATGCAATGTCATATTATATCTCAGGAGAAATACCTCAAGGATGTACTGAGGAAATTCGGCATGCACGATTGCAAAGGCGTAAAAATTCCTATGCCCACAAATGGCCATCTGTGCACTGATGAAAATGGTATTGACTTCGATCATAAGGTATACCGCTCCATGATTGGCTCTTTATTGTACTTATGTGCATCTAGGCCAGTATAATGCTTAGTGTTTGCATGTGTGCCCGATTTCAAGCTACACCGAAGGAATCACAGCATAAGGCTGTGAAACATATTCTTCGATATCTAGCTCACACACCAACACTTGGATTATGATACCCCAAGGGCTCGGCTTTTGATCTCATTGGATATTCAGACTCTGACTATGCTAGTGATCGTGTGGACCGCAAGTCAACATCTGGTACATGTCACTTCCTCGGAAGATCTTTGGTCTGTTGGTCTTCGAAGAAACAAAACTGCGTATCACTGTCTACTGCTGAAGCTGAGTATATTGCTGCTGGCTCTTGATATGCTCAATTTTTATGGATGAAGCAAACGCTCAAGGACTATGGCGTCAACGTGAAGAATGTGCCTCTCTTCTGTGACAATGAGAGTGCCATCAAGATTGCTCACAACCCAGTTCAGCACTCGAAGACAAAGCACATTCAGATTCATCATCATTTTCTTCGTGATCATGTGTTGAAGGGCGACATTTCTATTGAGCATGTGAAGACTGAAGAACAGCTAGCCGATATCTTCACAAAGCCCTTGGATGAGAAGAGATTTAGCAAGTTGCGGTGTGAGCTAAATATCTTAGAATCTTCGAATGTTCTTTGAAAATGGACACTCATCCTAACTTATACTCCCTCCGTTCCTAAATGTAAGTCTTTTTAGACATTTCAAATGGACTACAACATACGGATGTATGTAGACATATTTTAGAGTGTAGATTCATTCATTTTGCTCCGTATGTAGTCACTTGTTGGAAACTCTAGAAAGACTTATATTTGGGAACGGAGGGAGTACAAAATTGATGACTTTGATGTGCAACACATGAAGAAATTGTTTTTCTTCAATCAATGAAGAATAACGCTCTAAGTGTGAAGAAATTAATGAAGAATTTGATTCTCAGAGCCGTACAACAATTGTACGCGGTGTCTGAAATCATCATTCTTATACGGTGGGTCACGCCACCACCAAAGTTGAAAATCTTCTATTTGAGTTTTTGTTTTGAAATTCCTCAGTTGTTCATATTCTTTAACTTTGCATTGTCTTCACCTTTTCCGTCATTTTTCTTCATTGGCTATATATATATATATATATATATATATATATATATATATATATATACAGCCGGTCTATTCTCATAACATTATGAGAATAATATTCTCATAACACTTCCGAACTGCATTGCAAAATTGCATTGGAGAGCTAAACGCACCGCACCACACAGACCAGTGTTCTTTTTTCGGTACCTTTTTTGCTCTAGTTTTTTAACCGTTTACCGGAATTATGCGCGTAATATACCGTTGAAAAGCTATGGAGTAGACGCAACTTCGTCATGTTGAACACTTTTCAAAATTCATCATAGTTTAAGAGCAATTTCGAAAATCGTGCGGCTCATAACGAATGGCAGCGAGCGTTTTTTGGCGTTGTTTTCTAAACAGCTCGTCGGAATGTAACATATGATACACCGTTGGAAAGGTATCGTCGCTACGCATCTTTTTCATATCTATTATTTTTTCTAATTCACTACGGTTTAAGAGCAGTTTTGAATTTACTAAATCGCGGAACTGTGTTTTTCGAAATTTTTCAAATTTTCGGTACTGTTTTCGTTCCAGTTTTTTAACCGTTTGTCGAAACAAGGCATGTAATATACCGTTGGAAAGCTACAAACGAGGCGCAACTTTCATATGTTGAAATGTTTTTGAGATTCTTTACGGTTTTTAGTTAAATTTGAAAGTCGTGCGGCTGGCTACGAACGGCAGTAGCCGTATTTTTGTGAAATTTTTACAAAACATTGGCCTAAATGATCCAAATGATACACCGTTGGAAAGATATCGTCGAGACGCTTCTTTCTCTTGTAGAACACGCCCTCTAATTCATTACGGTTTAAGAGCAGTTTTGAAATTACAAAAACGCGAAAAGCGCACTGCTTCAAACTGAAGAACGCACTGCATCAGACAGTTAACCGAACCTCATGATTTACTTTGTTGGACGTAGATTTTTCTCAGAGAAGTTTTGTTGTCTTTTTTGCAACTTTTTTTTCCGAAGAAAAGTGGACCGCAATACTCCCGAAAGTGAAGCGGAACACTACCAAAAGTGAACCTCATTAATTTTTTGCGCGCGTTGAGAAGTGTTTGAGAAGTGAGCTGCTTTCCGATGTGTGTTTTGTTTTTTGATCACCAAGTGAACCGCATTACTTTTTGGTGTTGTTTTGGTAACAATTTTTTTACACGGGCGATTTGTTGTTGTCTTTTCTCGTACTAATTAATTTTTTACACGCGTTTGAGAAGTGTTGAGAAGTGAGCTGCTTTCCGATGTGTTTTTGTTTTTGGATCACCAAGTGAACCACAACAGTTTTTTTATGACCAACTTTCGTGAGAGAACAAAGTGAGCTTCAAAGAGTCCGTTTGCAATGGACTTTTTTAGACCAAAGTGCACTGCATTTTTTGCTTTTCCAACAATTACAAAACAAACATTGCAAGTTTTACACAGCAAGCGATCAAACAGAAGTTAAAAAAATAAGGCTCGGTGAACAATATAAACCACACGACCACAGTGAACGAACTGCGTCCTCGTACGCCATACTTGTTGAACTGCATCACCCGCGAGGCCAATCCGCACACATGGCTTCACCGCACTGCACATCCATACACAGTCGACGAGGACCAAATCACGACAACGGAGATGACCAATAGACTTATCCCTGCTACATGTAAATCCAATATCCATGAAATACTTGTCATGACTTACGCTGTCACTTCATTGAGTTAGCTTTCATTGATAACTTTGTGCTGGGAAGACACAAATACTATCATTGGAGAAAAAAAGCACTACCAGTCAGTTAAAATCCTCAGTTCGATGATGCATGGCTCATCTGTGCTTCAGAGATTCTGCAGTCCTCACATACTGTGTCACAAAGCTGACAGTGATAGCACACATATAACATGTTTAATTGTCATAAAGGGTCCACGATAACAAAAGGTAAAAATAAAACGGGCGACAAACGCGAGAAGACAAAACACAAAGTGAGAAAGACATGGACACCTCTTCAGCACACTGAATCCGGTCGCGACATCGGCGACGCAACGCACAAAGGGGAGTTGATCCGGGCGCGACGGAGTCTGGAAACGTACCGAAGCAGCAAGCACTCCAAGGCGGGGCACCTGGCAATGAGGATCCTGTTGATTGGTTTCGGCTGTTGAACTTGAGCTCATGGAGGTTGTCGAGGGCGGGCAACCGGAGCCAGGCTTCCAGCTTGGCGGCCTTTCGGCCGTCCCTCCAGGGCACGCGGAGGCGGCGCCCGGGCCCCGTGTGGGCGGCAAGGATGCGCGACACGAGGCGGTCGAGATCAGGGTGGTGGGTTGGGGTTGGGGTTGGGAAGACGAAGAGGCCGCCGCCGGGACGCGAGGACCTGGGTGCGGGCGCCATCCTTGGAGCCGCGTGCGCCTGCTCCTCCGCCGCCGCTCCTCGCCCCCCCAATCGGCGTGGGTGAGGGGAAAGGAGAGATGGACACAACCGAGCTGCACGGGAGCCGCGACCGAGCTGCACAGGGGGGGCGACCGAGCTGCATAGGGATGGGTCAGCACCCGAGCACCACGGATGACGCCCCGGCCGAAGACCGCAACGAGGAGGAGAGAGCTCACCATGATATGATCTGAACCAGGGAGGAGGAGAAGGCGGGGCAACCCCATGCGATGGAGGGAGAGGAGGCGGCTCGCGCGAGGCCTTGCGGGCTCCGGGCTGGCAATGGTGGGGCCGCAGTTTTGTCTGGATCCGGCGTTGGGTGGCCTCGCGGCGGCGACGGTTCGCGGGGGGAAGGGAGGCGCAGCTGCGGGGGAGGGGGCGGCGCTACGGTCGAGGGGGCGGTGCGGCGGGGGAGGGAGGCGGCGCTG
>LR738711.1:860878787-860970319 GCA_902687465.1 Secale cereale
GGGAGGGAGGCGGGCGCTGCCGATCCGTGTACGGGGGCGGTGTTGGGCCGGTCATGACACCGGGGATCACCGGATCCGTAGGTGGTCGGCACCGGGATCCCGTGGCTTGGATCCTGCGGCGCGGTGGCGGTGCGTGGCCGGGGCGGCTAGGATCGGGTGGGCGGCAGCGCTACGGTTGGGGCGGGGGAAGAGAAAGAAGGTGGTTTTGGAGGGAATGGGTGGTGGAGAGGCGCCTGGTTTGCGGGGTCGGGGGAGGAGGCGTCCGGCGGAGAGAAGAAGGTGGTTCAGCGGGGTCGGGGTGTTAGCAGAATAAGGCTAGTGTTAGGAGAATAAGGTCTTAAGGGGTGTTATGAGAATAGACCCACCCTATATATATATATAGGGTGTGTGTGTGTGTGTGTGTGTGTGTGTGATTTTATGTCCTCTACAGTATTCACTTATTGCTATTTCTTCAAGTTGCTTTTTCTGCTAAGTGAATGTGATCGGACCCTTTCCCCTCTATACTAAACTCAACCCATTCCATTCACAAATTCTTCATGTGCGTTCTATTTTAAATTCATTCAGAATATTCACTGTGTCCTTGTCAGCTGAAGAATTTGCGGACGCAACGTTAAACCTTATCCTATCCAAAATTTTCGGTTTTGCCTCTCAAATCGCTCTGCATACCACGATAATACATATCTATTCACTCACGATCTTCACTACACAGTACGTGGGTGACACATGTCGTGTGAATGAGAAGGGTCAGGGGCACGTTCATCCAAATTCTTCGGGTGAAGGGTTATTCATCTCAGCTATCAATACCCCTCCCCTTCCCTCACTTCACTTTTTACCCCACTCGTTCTCACTCTCCCGCTCGAGCTTCTCCAACCCAGCGCCGCCGCTACTTCATCATCGCCGGTGAGGAAGAGCTTCACTGCCTCGACCTCGTCGCCGTCATACTCGCGCCGGCCGTGGATTTATTCACTTCGCCGTTGCCGTAGCTGTCTTCCTCTGCCAAGTTAGGGCGTGGAAGATCTACACAGACAAACTTCACTTCTCTACTTCACAGTTCGTCGTGTTCTTCATCCAGAGTAATTAAAAGTTACTTTTACTGCCCTCCTTGATTCGAATGTTTTCTTCAAGATTCTCAAAAGGTGGTTTCTTCTTCAAATCTTTTGAGAACGCATATGACCTCTCCAAATTCCTCGCAACTATACTCTGTTCACAGGTACTCATGTCCGCTGCTGAATCACTAGGTTCTCATCAACTTAACTCATTTGCAGTGTTCCTCGAAGAAAAAGTTGCATACTTCTTCAGAGAATTCAATTGTTCAAATTCCTCGTCTGAAGAAAATGGCTGATGGAAAGAAGCCACAGAAGGGAGGAAAGAGGCCTGAGGTCAATACTGCTTTCGAGATACCTGAAGACATATAAGCTGACTATTGCACTCCTGATGAGGCAAAGTACGGAAAAGAGGACAAGAATCAGTGCAAGGTGCGCATACAAAGAATAGAGAGGAGATGGGCAAGAGAGTGGAGGGAGTACACATATGTAACTCCCAAATACATGAAGAAATTCACACTCAATCCTCCCCGTCCAAGGCCTCCATTGGCACATGGCCAAGTTGCTGATCCCACTAGCCTCAAGCGCCATGAGGATTATCCTGAGGAATGGCTAAGCGCCAGGCCAAGTTGGCCAAACAAGCAAAAGAAGCAGTGAGGAAATTCAATGAAAACTCTGCTGCTGCTGCTGCTGCCTCTTCCGAGGCATCTGCTTCCAAGCCTAAGAAGGCCATGGCAAAGAAGCCTGCTCACAAGCCAAGTGCTTCTTCTTCAATGCCCTCATGGCCCAGTTCCTCAGCAATGCTCTCACGACTAGATTCTTCAAAGCCCTCACGGCAAATTCCTCAGACTGCTCCTGCTCCTCCTAAGTCCTCAGCTCCGCCGCCAAAGTATTCAGATGCTCCAGCAAAATCATCTGCTCGGGTACATCTTGCCGCATGTCAAAGGACTGCGGGCATATCCATTGCCTCAGGAGCCTCTGCAAGTTTCTCAGCTGCTCCTAGTTCCTCAGCGATACCAAGTTCCTCAGCTGGTCCATCTCTACTGAAGAAAAATACCACTACTGGACGAGGCTCTCGCCCAAGTCCTCACAAGAAACAAGTTGCTTTCCAAGTGCCATCTGATGACGAAGCTGATGATGAAGAACTTGTTCAAATCATCAGAGACATGCAAGAAAGAGCCGCTAGAGCCAAAGGAAGCGAAGTGACACTGCTTTTGGATCCAAAAGTGATCGATCTCTCGCACAAGGATCCCAACACTCCTATGCCTGACTTCAACCTGACTCCTGGCCAAAGTCACATGCTGACCGCCTTCATAGGCGAAGAAAAATAGAAATTTGAAAGGGCTGGGCATACGAAGAAAGCGCAGTACAAGAAGGAGCGCTTCCTGAAGAAGAATGTTGCCAACATGACAACTGAAGAACTTGTAAAGCTTCAGGGTGAAATTAAAACCCTCGGTGATGAATTTGAAGCATATTGCGCAGACTGGATGGGCGTCAAAGTCAGATTTTTGAATTTGACTAAAGGTTTTTCTTCAAGTGCTGCTCGTCAAACGCACATTGAAATTCCTCAGGCTGAAGCATCTGCTCAGTCTACTGAAGGACATGCCAGCACCGCTGAAGAACGTCAGGCTGCTGAAGAAAATACCAGGGCTGATGACTGGATTCTAGCCGCTGAAGAAATTACCAGGGCAACCTCTAGTGTTGCGCCTGAAGAAAATGTCGGTCCAGCTGAAGCCCCAAAGATTGTGCCTGAAGAACATGAAGAAGTCAGGGCAACTGCATCAGTTGTGCCTGTAGAAATTCAACGAACTTCCTCTGCTCCTCTCGCGCCTACTCCAACACCAATCCTTCCATCTGCATCAGATGTAAAGAAGACAAAGGCTGCAGAGTGTGCAGTTGTGAAGAAAAGGAAGGCATTAGCTTCATCAGATTCTTCAGCTCCGAAGAAGATGAAGCCTTTGACAAGCTCAGCTAACAATCCAATCGATGCCGTTCCCATTTCATCCATGCCATTAAAGGAACTTATTCTGTTTGATGAAGAATATGTGATTCCCAGTGAATCGATGAAGACATTCCCTCTGCTGCTTCCTCAGAGCAGAAAGATGAAGAAATTGAAGTCGATGCAATCCCTTCAACCCCAATCATCTCCTCGCCCATGCCTTAGTTTACTACTAAAGAGGCCGGCGTTGAAGAATTGGAAGAACAAGACTCGGACGTGGACATTGGGAGTGCTACTCCTTTTATGAATGATGAATTTTGGGACAATTAACATCCCAAATCTCCTCTGTTCACTCCGCAGCAACAAATTCCTCAGTCCCCAGCGCAAACTGTTCCATTGGGCTCTGAAGAAACTCATCCCACACAGTTTGTCCATGAAGACATTCCAGCCACTAGTGTTGAAGAAACTGCCGCTATCGCTGAATCTATGAAGACTGCCACTGAAGAGGAACCAGAAATTCCTCAGACTGCAGAACTTGAGACTGCAAATCCGGAGGTTGTGATGCAATTGACTGACACTCCTCAACCCAAGCCAAAGGATCCTTTCTCAAGAAAGCAAACTTTCAAGAAGGCTGATTTCTTCGGCGAGCACGTGTTTTTCACTGACTACAATCCTTATGACTCTGCTCGCATTAGGAAAAGGCGTTTCTGGACTGCCAGTCAGGCAAATTTCTATTCCTCTATGCTATTCAACAAAGACAAGGTCTTCAATCATCAGCATATTCCTCACGTGGATATGGAATACCTGTCGTGCTTCATGCCAGTCCTCAGTGTTCTTCATGACGTTGGACTGTTGGGTTTCTGCACCGACATATGTGATTGGAATGAAGAACTGATCTTCAATTCTATGCAACGCTGCACATCACTGGCAATTTTGAAGATGTAAATTCATGGGTGCTGGACTGGATGACCGAAAACACTCACTACAAGGCACCGGCTTTTGAATTACTTCAAGCTCTCCCTCTCAATCCTCCCACTGAAGCAACTCGTTGCATGTATGAAGAAACTGAACTTACAGATCACTACATGCAAGTGCTGATGAAGCCTTTGAAGCCAGGTCAAGTCCCAAGGACCAAATTCCTCGTGAAGGAATTGCTGTTTCTGCCTCGGACTATCTATCGCATTCTGACGAAGACATTGAGTCCAATCAAGGACCACGACTCAAATGATGAAGAAGTCGTTGGCATCATGAAGAATCTACTATTCAACATCATCCATGGCGTTCCCATCAACTTCCATGATTTCTTCATGAGCACTATGGCAAATGTTGCACTGTCCCCTTTCAAGCTGAAGCCTTAAGCTCCGTGGATTATAAGATTCATCAGGACAAGGTCTTCAGTGAACTACAAAGCCGACACTCTAAATCATTGTAGCTACTTGCCCCCAATTGAAGTCCTCAAACGGACATTTTTCTCAGCTGATGACAAGGGCAAGGCCACTGCTATCTTTGATGAAGGCATTCGTCCATTGGATGGTCAATTTCGCAAAGTTGCATCCTACTCCACCAATCATGACTATGCCACCCATGACTCTGCCGCCAACGCTCCCAAGCAAAATCCTCAAGGCACAGCTCCCAGGGCGATGACTGATCGTGAGCTTCTCCTCAGTCTTCACCACAAGGTTGATCGCAACCACAAATGGGTCAAGCATTAGTTTGGTTCAATTCTTCACAACATGACTTCTACACACAATGTAGTGAAGAATAACCATTACTACCTCCATGAAACCCTCAACCGCACCTGGGTCGTTCTGTCTCATCTTTATGGCGAAGAAGATCTGAAGAAAATGGGTCTCAAGGATGACTTTGACTGGTCTGCTCCTCCACCGAAGAAATACAAGAAGGTCAAGGTTCCTCCCTTGGTGGCCAGCTCCTATTCTTCATCGCGCGAAACCGACGAGTATGAAGACTTGGACAACACTGCGGCAGGCCCTTCATCAACCATCGACCCCAACAATGCTGGCGCTCCTTCGTCATCTTGAGATTCTTCAGGGGCGTTAGTCCTCAGTTTCGATCCTTTTGGTCATTCGATGACAAAGGGGAAGAAATTTGAGTTAGTCTTCAAGCGGGTCTACTTATATGGGCGTTTTTTGCTAAGTTACAACTCTCATTCTTCTGATGACTTTATTGGATCGAGTTGTAAACTTAAAGTCTATGGTGACCGGATAATTTTGCTGTGGTGTTTCTGCATGCTTATTCCTCATTAATGTTATGCACGCATAATGAATTACATCAGTCACCATATTTCATCATGCATTTCAAATTCTTCATAATTATATGTCAACTGCTTGTATGAATTACAAGATATAGGGGGGGAGCTCCATGATATTACTCTTCAAGTGTGCATTGCTTCAAAAGAAAATTCCTCACGATGCACATCTTCAGGGGGAGGTCTTCTATATATTGCAATCAAATTCCTTAATATCAGTATTTACACTTCATATGTTTATCCACGTTGAAAACTTAACCTATATTGTCATCAATCACCAAAAAGGGGGAGATTGTAAGTGCATCTAGTGCCCCTTAGTGATTTTGGTGTATTGAAGACTTATAGGTTAAGGGACTAGTGTGTTTATGAGTGTACACAGGTCTATAAGTCTATTAGGAGTTTGATATTTACAGAGAAAGTCGACCCCTAAAAATGAAGTTCTTCGACTGAAGACTTTGGATTTCTGAAGACTTTCTGAAGACTTTGAAAGTGAAGAAATTGGTGTGACCTTGAAGACTTGGTATTCATTTGAGGAACATGAAGCGTGAAGACTTTTGTTTTTCGTAGTTTCATTTTCTCTTTCTTGAGTCATAGGAAACACCATACTGTTAAAGGTGGTCGAGGAAATACTAAGGAAAAATTTCCATTTGATGCTCAACTCAAAATCCTACACCTACCAATCCCTTCGAGTGAAGCCATTGGAAATCTCATACAGTTCAGTCATATTCTTCAGTGACAGAGACGAAGTTCTTCTGGTCTTTGAGGAATTTGTTCTGACTGTAGAGTTAGGAATTCGCCAGTGCGGATTGCCTACACAGTGAGGAACATAATAGCCCTAAGGAATTTGATACTCAAATTTCCGACCGATGCTGTGCTACGCGCCAGCTGTCCCAAAATATCTACCTACCTAACGGTCATATCATTAAAGGGCATTTATGTCTTATCATGTCGGGCTGCTCCCTAGGCTATAAATAGCCACCCCCCTACAACCACTAGCTGGTTGGCTGCTCCGAGAGAAACTGACACTTGTCATTAGAGCAACCCATCCTCCGAGGACTTTGAGCGAAAATCGTCAAGTGAGGAAAAACCCAAAATAAAAACCAAACACCTACAAACCCAAAAGTGATTGAGCATCACTGAAGAGATTGATCTTACGTGGATCCGACGCTTGTTACCTTTGAAGACCGTGCTTATTCTAGACGGTTAGGCGTCATGGTCTAGAGCATCCAAGAGGAATTGTGGATTGTTGAGTGACCGAGTCTGTGAAGGTTCGGAAGTCACCGGAAGACTTACCACGAGTGATTGGGCGAGGTCTATGTGACCTTAGCTCAAGGGGGGAATACAGTGAGGACTTGGTGTCTTGGACTGTGTGTCCGGGACTGTGTGTCCTCAGGTATAAATACCTACTCGCCCTAACCAGATGTACAACTGAGACAGCAGTTGGAACTGGTCTAACAAATCATTGTCTTCACCAAGCTTACTGGTTCTATTTCCTCAACTCTTTCATTTCCTCATATCTATGTTGTGTGCTTGTTCACATCTGTTTGAAGACTTTGACTGAAGACTTTCTCAATTTCCTCGGTTCAATTTCTTCAGTCTGTTTGTCTTCATCTTGTGTTATCCTGTTATTACGCTTTCTGTACTCTGTGTTTGTCTTCATTTCTTCATGATGACCATGCTTGTATTCTGCTATGTTTACTTCTGAGTACTTATTCCACTGCAAGTAGTTCTTCGTTACGGAATTTCCTGAACAGAAAATTCCACAGTGAAGAATTCATAAAAATCGCCGATTCACCCCTCCTCTAGTCGATATAACGCACTTTCAATTTCCAATAAGAAAGTGCCTCCCGGTCTTGAGTGCGTACACTATGGCTGCTAGCTCCAAATCACACGTGGCATAATTCAACTCATGGGGTCGAAGTTGATGTGAGGCATATGAAACAACTCTTCCTTCTTGCATGAGAACGCCTCCAAGTCCTTGATGTGAAGTGTCACAATATACTTGAAAATCCTTACGAATATTCAGGAGAATCATCACTGGGGCCGTAACCAAATGTTTCTTCAACTCCTAAAAACTGGCCTCACATTCTTTGGTCCAATTGTACTTACTTTCTATCTTCAGCAACTCTGTCATGGGCTTCGCAATCTTGGAGAAATTCTCAATGAACCTCCGATAATATCCTGCGAGTCCAAGAAAACTGCGAATCTCACCAACTAAGGTGGATGCCTCCATTTCGCGACGGCCTCTACTTTGGAGGGGTCTACTGCTATACCATCTCCTGATATAACATGTCCAAGAAATCCGACTTCCTTCAACCAAAACTCACATTTGATGAACTTGGCATATAACTGATGTTCCCTGAGATTCTCGAGAACCTAACGCAAATGTTCCTTGTGCTCCTCTTCATTCTTGGAGTAAACCAATATGTCATCAATGAATACTACCACAAACTTGTCCAAGAACTCCATGAACACCTTGTTCATCATGCTCATGAAATAGGCAGGGGCATTAGTCAAACCAAATGACATAACCGTATATTCATAAATCCCGTACCTTGTGGTAAAAGTTGTCTTAGGTATGTCCTGTTCTCGGATCTTCAATTGATGATATCCCGATCGTAAATCGATCTTAGAGAAAACTTTGGCTCCTTGCAACTGGTCAAACAAATCGTTGATCATCGGCAGAGGGTACTTGTTCTTGATCATCACCTCATTCAGCGCATGGTAATCCACAAGCATCCTTAATGAACCATCCTTCTTCTCAACTAAGAGCTATGGGCTCCCCAAGGTGAAGAACTTGGTAGAATGTAACATTTCTCCATTAACTCCTTGATTTGCTTCTTGATCTCTTCCAAATCATTTGCGGGCATCCGGTACGGTCTCTTGGATACTGGTCTGATGCTTGGTAATAATTCAATCAAGAACTCGATGTCTTGATCTGGTGGCATGCCTGGTAACTCCTTCGGGAATACATCAGGGTAATCCTTAACAATTGGTACTTCCTCCTGAACAACTTCCGAGAGTGCATTCACTTGCGTCTTCCGGGGTGTGTTCCTCGACGCATACTTGATCATCTTTCCTCCCGGGATGGTGAGGAGAATAGATCTACTAGTACAATCAATGTTTCCCTCAAAATTGGATAGCCAATCCATTCCTATGATTACATCCAAACCCTGGGATTCCAAAATGATGAGGTCGGTGGGGAAAACATGTCTCCCAATGGTCAAGGGCAATTGATAACATCCTCGACTAGCCATGTACTCTGCTCCAGGGGAACTCACTAACATAGGCGGCTTAAGGGCTACTGTTGGCAATTTATACTTTCCACAAAACCCCTTGATATTTTTGAATGCGATGCACGAGTGTCAAAAAGAACAAGGGCGGTAAATGCATTAACCAAAAACTTACCAACCACTACATCGGGCTGCTCGTCAATCTCCTCCACATTGACGTGCTTCACCAGTCCTCTGGTGAATGGGTTGGGCTTCTTTCCTGAGCTTCCATTGCCATTTCCATTCTTGGCTTCAGGACACTCTGTGGCATAATGTCCAGTCTTCCCACACTTGAAACAAGTAATGTGACTCAGATCCTTCTTGGCGGGTGGTGATGGAGTGGAATGGTTCTGATTGTTGTTTCCTCCATTCCCATTGCCATTTCTGGGGCCACTATGGTTGTGTGAATTTCCACCATTGTGAGAATGGCCTCCATGGGTGGGATGGTTATGTCCTCCTGAGTATGGGGAATAGCGGGGCTTCTGCTAAGCTCCAGAGTTATACTTTCCTTGTCCATACTTCCTCTTGCAGCTCTCAATCTGCTGCTGCTTTCCTTCAATCATGATGGCTCTGTCTACCAGCTCCAGGTAGTTGTTGTAGGTTGCTACCATCAGCTGCATACTCAAATCATCATTGAGTCCCTCAAGAAACTTCTCCTGCTTCGCGACGTCAGTGGCCACATCATCTGGCGCATAGCAAGCTAACTGCTTGAAATCATCCACGTACTTCCCCACAATACGGTTCCCTTGGCGCAAGTTGCGAAACTCATGCTTCTTCAGGTTCATGGCTCCAGCTGAAACATGTGCAGTGCGAAAGGCTTGCTGAAACTGATCCCAAGTAAATGTACCAAGTGGGTATGTGGCGGTGTAGTTCTCCCACCAAGCGGCCGCTGGTCCCTCAAGCTGATGTGCGGAAAAGCGCACTCTCTCTACATTTGTGCATCCCGCAGTTGCAAGCTCTCTTCCCATCTTGCGGAGCCAGTCATCTGCCACAGTCGGCTCGGTGCTACTAGAGAACACCGGCGGATTTAACCTTAGGAAACGGGTCAGGTTGTCGTGTGGAGGAGGAGGTGGGTTGTTGTTGTTGTTGTTGTTGTTGTTGTTGTTGTTGTTGTTGTTGTTGTTGTTGTTGTTGTTGTTGTTGTTGCCTTGGTTTTGAACAAGTAGTTGCATCAAAGTGTTCTGCTGCTGGATCAACTGAGTGAGCTCACGTGGGAACTAGAATCCGGGATCACGTCTCAGAGGCATCCGATGGGTTAGAGGGATGATAAAATAGAATATAATGAGGTCTAGGGGGATTTCACTGCCCATATGCACATGAGACAAACATATTCATATCATATCACTCAATTCAAGCAAGGTCACACAAAAGATCCTAATACAAAGCTCGCGAACAATTCTAACTACTTGGAAGAATACTAATGATTACAGGGTGGTCATCTAATAGCTGTCATCGGAAAAAGACTCCATAATATCTGCTCCAGCTTCGTCTTCATAGTCGCTTTCATCACTGTCGGTGTTGTCTATCACAATGTAGTTTTCCGAATGAATTCCCATCTCTGGTTCTGGCTTCACCACGGGTGCTCCAACCTTCTTCTTCAGCTCTTCATTCTTCTCCAATAGCACAACAAACTCCTCTTCATATCCATCGCGTGTTGTCTTGAGTTCCTCTTCTAGCTCGATGTTCCATGTCATCACCATCTTGGTCTTTAGCATGAGCGTGCACATTTGATTCTCATAGCGGCGAATGTGCTGGTCCATCTCTTGTATGAATGCTGCATTGGACTTGTCGTTCCTGGTGCGAATCATCTCCCATTGCTCATCTCGGCGTCCACAAATCTGGTAGATGGTGTCTTCAAGATCCTTGTTGTAGACTACACAAATGCGTCCAACATTGATGTGTGCTGCCATACTCTTTCCCAAGTTCCAAGTTGGTGCATCAAAGGCAAGCTCGAGAGGTTCTGTGACTGGTGCAATAGTCCCCCAAGGAACACTAACTTTGATCCTCCAGCACTCCTCTTCCGGTAATGTTGCAATGAAGGTTCCAGTGAAACTTGGTATTTCGATGTGCAGGTACCTCGTGACTTACTTCAAGTGTCCTTCGAAAGGGTCTGGCATCTATAGAATAGAAATAGAGAAGGATTAGAAATGAGTAGAGAAGAGCATCCTGAGGCTTATCCTAGTGGTCGTGTCCTACAGTCAACGTGTGCTCTGATACCATCTTGTAGCGACCTCGATCCCAATGGATCGTAGTCTCTGTGCTTAAGTGTCATCCCTGGATCGGTATGCTGACACACGTAGTACTTGAGGACTTATAATAGAGTTTCAATCACACATTTATTACATCGAGAATCCTCATAAAGAGTCTTATTACAAAAATATGGCTGAAGTCCATCTAATAATAATTAAGCTAAACTGAACTGCAGAAGCATCAAAGATAAGTTGAGTCCATCCAACTCCATGGCAAACATTGAGTGCATGACAACAACCTATCGCACCTTAATCTTCGTCGGAAAAATCTGCAACATGAGACATTCCAGCCGTGTAGGTCAGCACATTGAAAATGTTATGAAGATCACACTTTAGCAATAATAGTGAACAAATATCTACAACTATATGCATATTTGGCTGGTGGAGGCTGTAAAGTTTATTTTTGCATAAAGCTAATTTTTTCCTACAACAAAGGAATACATTTTATTTACTACTCAGTTGAATTAAGCAATATTGAGAGTGGTTCCTCCATCTCAATCCCAAAATCCATAATGTCATTTATAACCCAACAAGTTAATTAATAGAGTGATGAGATCAGTCCATAATTCAAATACCAGGATACTCAAGATGTCCATAACCGGGGACACGGCTACTCATGAATAGATTGTACACTCTGCACAGGTTTATGCACTTTTCCCTACAAGACTCGACCGCATCCATGATCGGAAGATCGAAACATAGCCTTTCAGAAGCATTCACTCTTTACTCTGGGTAGACCGGTACACCTACATTCCCCTACAGCTGCTTTTCCACCACTGAAAGAGTTCACACAACATACTCAACTATGCCAGAGCCCATAATGGCTTGTGGCTGCACACGGAAGTTTCTAGGCATGAATGATATATGATCACTTTGAGCCTGGGTGGCATTACACAGGATGATCACACGGTTCCTCCGGGATATCCTAGGACAACACTAAGTTCTCCAGGTGCCCTGCAACCAATCCACCCATATGTGTATTAAAGTTGTCACCTTAAAACTTTCCCTTAGTTGTTATTACACTCACAACTTTCATGAATCTCACATACCAATCCACGTCTACGAGCATGGCTAAGCAATAAGTAACAAAGCGTATATTCCCCAAAGTTGATCGCATAGGTTCCTACCTCATGAACTACAAAGCAATTCCACATGTATCCAAGTCCTACTCATGCAATTCTTTGAGGGTAGAACTAATGCAATAAAAACTGGGTATTGAAAAGTATGACCAAAGTATGAACTTGCCTTGCTGATGATCGTTGAAACCTAGAGACTCGTAGTAGCAAGCTTCGCACTACGGAAATTCTATCGCAATCAAACAATACCATACATAAGCAATCATGTAACATAATCAAAGAACATGTCTCGAAAGCCTCTGAATACAAGCAAACGACTCTTGCAACGGAAAACAATTTCTAACAGTACCAAAATTAGGTGAATTTGGCCTTATCAGAAAGTTTAAGTCAAGAGCTTCGATTTGCAAAAAGAATCAACTCGAACGGAGTTACGAAACTCAAGTTACGATAAAAATAAGTTCAAATACGAATCTATTTGAATTCATATTTTAAAACATTCAAAAACAAATTTGAGTTGGAGTACTGGATAGATGAGATCAAAACGAAGAGTTTGGCGTTGGTTTCATCTAATTCCGATAAACGAGTAAAAAGTAGTAATTGTTTTAAGATTAGGGACTAATCTGTAAAACAAATAGTGGATTGGTCCCTGAGTAAAAATAACAGAAAAAGAAAAAAGACTAAACAACGAATGTTCTTTTTTTGAACTAACCAGTGATAGTTCACTCAATAACTAAACCTAAAAAAACAGATCTAGGTTTTCTAAAAAAATGATGTAGGTTTTTTCAAAGAACTAAAACCAAAAAAACGGCGGCTTTACCGAGTTGACCGGCGGGTCGGGTTCTGGCGGCGGAGTGGGTTCGGGCGGCGGGGCGGGTTCGGGCGGCGTCGAACTCTGGCGTGGGCGTTGGGGCGGTGTCCGACGGGGTGGCGGCGAGGCGGCGGCGACGGTTCAGGGTGCGGGCGCGGCAACATCGGCGGCGGCGCCTCGCAGGTGGCGGCGCTGCGGCGAGGTGGCAGCATGGCGGTGGCAGGCAGCGTGGGCGGCGATGCGGCGGCAGGGTGGAAGTCGAGGGGGGCCGAGGCGGCGTATTTAAAGGGCCAGGGGGTGGCTGGCTTGGAGGAGGGGCAAGGCGGCGACGCTGTTCAGGGCGAACCTGACGGTGGTGGGAGGCGTGCCGTGGCCGGACTCCGGCTCGGAGTGGGCGCGTGGGGAGGAGGCGGCCGGCTGGGCTGCGGCCCAGTCGGTCCGAGAACTTTTTATATACATATAATTTTTTTTCCGAAAATACAGAAAAATAGAAAATGCTATAAATACATTTTTAAAAATCATAGAAAAATTCACACGTACTTAGGGCTTCATTATTGACCTGGTGAACATTTTTCTGGGCCTAAATGCCTAAAAACAAAATAATTTTTTTAGTGCAAATAAAATACTAAAAAGAAATACTTCGGCAAAAAAATCCAATAAATATATTTTTACTCAAAATTCAAATTCCAACATTTTTTTCTATTTTGATGAAGTCATATTATATTCTCTCATTATTTTTAAAATATTGAAAATGAAAATTGGTAAATTTTTTGATCCAACCCCACTTGGAAAATAATGAAAATTGTGGGTCCTCTTTGGAAACTTCCAACTCTCTCACTTCGGTCCTTGAGTTGCTTAAAGTCTTTTGGATCAATTTCCCAATAAAATCAAATTAAAAATGCTCAATAGATGAATGCATATGAATGATCTATGTTAACATCCAAATTGAAAATTGGGATGTTACAACAGCCCTTCGGGAGAACTTCTGAAACTCGGACGGACACACGGACAGCCCTTCGGGAGGCACTCTCGAACTAAGACCGAAACTACGATCTCTGTACAGAGTTGCACATATACGGTGTCATGTATCCAACAGGGCTTCGCCGTCCAGAACTAGTTCCTGCCGGAACCCAGACAGCCTTTCGGCTCTACGAAACTATTTCGCTGGAAGGGAGAGAGAGAGCTAGATCATGCATGGAATTTGTATGAGAGCAAGGATGAGGTTTGGGCAGCCCCCTCACTTCCTATTTATAGGAAAACCAAGGGGGTAGTGTGCCACATGAAACATCCAAAGTGCCCATGCTTTATGTCATACATAAGGGCAAAATGGGGAGGCAAGTGGAGTACCAAATGGTGGAAGGAAGCCCCATGCCCCCCAAGGCCATGAACGAAAATGGCTGCCTCCTTGGGTGGCCCCACCACCTTTCCATCGACCAAGTCAACCCTTAGATCTTTTGAGCAAAGCCCAAAAAAGTGGCTTCCCAAAAAATATCCAAAAAGCACTTTCACTATTCACGACGTCATTTTTCAGTGTCCGTTCGAACTAAAAATGTTTATGTGGGCTTAGAACATTTCCAGTACACACAAAAATAATTTTCAACACGCTCTGAAACAATTTTGGATTAGTGATTTTCATCTACGAAAAGCAGCTAAAGCGGTCCTGGACTATTTCGCTATTCTCTCTCCGGAACACTTGATATATGTCTTGCAATTGAATACCCGTGGTGACAATGGGGTATCATATTGATTCACTTGCTATATGTTTTGGCACTCAACTTGCGGATTCTCAAGGTGACATTGGGGTAATCTATGCACATGGGTTGATGAACATTCTTGTCTTTGTTTCTCCGGTAGAAATCTTGGGGCACTCTTTGAGTATTATGAATCTGAATTTGTCTTGGGGTTATGATTAGTACGGACTCTTGATAGATAGATGAGGAAGGATAACTTTATGTTGTTTTTGTACGAACTCTTGATAGATCGAACGAAAAGGATAACTTTGAGGTGGTTTCGTTGAGGGGTGGTTATGTGATCCAATTATATTAGCATTGTTGAGAGATTGCACTAGCGAAAGTACGGACCCAAGGCCTTGTGTTCAAGCACTACAATACCATTTGTGCTCACTTTTGTTACTTGCTACCTTGCTATTTTTTATTGTTACTACTACAAAAGGGACGTGGAGTTTCTACACCCAGGAGCAAATGCTCCTGGTGTGAACAGTAGTATCAAAAAAATTCAAAAAACATTCAAAAAATTCTGAATTTTTTGTATGACATACTTACGCAAATGTTTGACGTGTGTGCAAAATTTCATCATGAAATCACATCGTTGCAAGTCGTGCCGAAAAAAAAAACAAAATCGATGCACTGAAAATGTAACTTACAAATGCATTTTGGAGCTTTGATTTTGTTTTTTCGGCACGACTTGCACCGATGTGATTTTGTGATGAAATTGTGCATGCACGTCAAACATTTGCGAAAGTATGTCCCTAAAAAAATTCAGAATTTTTTGAATGTTTTTTGAATTTTTTTATTGTACTATTCACACCAGGAGCAAATGCTCCTGGGTGTAGAAAGGTACTTCCGCTACAAAAGTCAATATCTACTATCAATATTACACTTGTATCACCATATCTTTGCCGAACTAGTGCACCTATACAATCTCCCATTGTATTTGGTATGTTGGGGACACAAGAGACTTTTTATTATTTGGTCGCAGGGTTGTTTGAGAGAGACCATCTTCATCCTACACCTCCTATGGATTGATAAACCTTAGGTCATCCACTTGAGGGAAAATTGCTACTGTCCTACAAAACTCTACGCTTGGTGGCCCAACACGTGTCTACAAGAATAAAGTTGCGTAGTAGGCATCACGTGGACACCCATATTGACCCCTATACCCACAGAAATGAATATTCAAGTGAACCTCCAGTTGTTGTGTGCTATTCCTGTTGCTTCGCGATATGTTACGAATACCCGAGGTGAGATTTACTTGCATCCCCGTGGATCAACAACTTGTCCACTATGATAGTTACCTTGTTACATGTTTTGTTCTCTTTTCTCGTTTCCATGTTCCCGCATCCCTTAGATCAAATCACACTGTGTCTGGCCAGACGATTATGGATACCGTAGCACCAAGAGGGCCCAAGAATATCTCTCCATCTTCGGAGGAGCAAATCCCAATCTTGAGCTATCAAGTTACTTGACATACTTTTCCATGAACCCGTAAGCCGCCGTAATAGCCACCCATTTACGGATGACGTTTAACAAACCCCAAAGTTCATGAAGCAAGCATAAAGAAACTCGATACTGTCATGGTCTATGGAATTATGCAAACGCAAACTTTCTCTGTGTTATAAACCATTAACTTGTGATGAATGTATCTCATAGCAAAACATCAATTCGGGTCAATTCAACACAAATGTTCTTCTAACATTGTGCCCTCAAAGTTGCTGGCATAGACATGCCCATGATTAGGAAAACAGAACAATCATGCAACACTTGACCTAGTCTTAGAGGCCAGACTAGGAATACTTTTTACCATTTATTATTCCACACGTGCATATGTGTCTTCCTCTGAGCCTCTTGGTTATTGTAGACTCGAGAGCCACAACAGTTATAGCATGGAACATAAACATAATTATGAAGAGGGGAGGTAATCAATAACATTTATTATTGCCTCTAGGGCATATCTCCTAGACTAACCACATTCACAATAACATTTAGGTCTCATATTTACTCATATCAATGACATAATTAACTAGCAAGCAATAATAATAAATCTCGGATGACAACACTTTTTATAAACAATCATGATATAATATGATAAAGTGGTATCTCGCAAGACCTTTCTGAGACCGCAAAACATAAATGCAGAGCACCTGAGAAGATCAAGGACTGACTAGACATTGTAATTCATTTTTAAAGAGATCCAGTCACACTCATACTCAATATCAATTAATAACAAATCATATAAATGACAGAGGTGCTCTCTAGCTGGTTCTTTTTATAAGAGGATGATGACTCAACAATAAAAGTAAATAGATAGGCCCTTCACAGAGGGAAGCAGGGATTTCCATAGGTGCCAGAGTTCAAGTTTTTAAATCAGGGATGAATAGTATTTTGAGCGGTATGCTTTCTTTGTCAATGCTACGACCAAGAGTTCTCAATATCTTCCATGCTACATTCATTATAGGCGGTTCCCAAATAGAATGGTAAAGTTTTACTCCCCCTCAACCATCAAACACACTCCACAGCTTATCCGAAACAACGGGTACCGTCCAAACCAACAATAGTCCTGGGGGAGCTTTGTTTAATTATTTGCGATTTTATTTTTGATCTTTTGATCACAGGAATGGGCATGTTGATTACCAGCCATTTTCTCATGAATGACAAGCGGAGTCCACTCATCATGAGAATAACCCACCTAGCATGGAAGATAAAGACAACCCCCAGTCGCCACATGAGCGATTTGGGCATACAAAATAGATTTTTATTTGAAGGTTTAGAGTTTGGCACATGCAAATTTACTTGGAACGGCAGGTAAATATCGCATATAGGTAAGTATGGTGGACTCATATGGAACAACTTTTGGATTTATGGAAGTGGATGCACCAGCAGTATTCCCGCTTAGTACATGTGAAGGCTAGAAAGAGATTGGGAAGCGACGAGCTAGAGAGCTAGCGACAACGGTCATAAACATACATTGAGATTAACCAACATTGAGTGCAAGCATGAGTAGGATATAAATTACCATGAACATAAATATCGTGGAGGCTATGTTGATTTTGTTTCAACTACATGTGTGAACATGTGCCAAGTCAAGCCACTTAAATCATCGAAAGGAGGATACCATCCTATCATACTACATCACAACCATTTAAAAATCATGTTGGCACGCAAGGTGAACCATTATAAACTCCTAGCTAATTAAGCATGGCATGAGTAACTATAATCTCTAATTGTCATTGCAAGCCTGTTTCATTCATAATAAGATGAATCAGGAATGACAAGCTAATCATATTTACAAAAAAAAATAGGTCAAGTTCATACCAGCTTTTCTCAATCTCAATCATTTCATCATATATCGCCATTACTGGCTTTCACTTGCACAACCAAACGGTGTGAATAATAATAATAGTGCACGTGCGTTGGACTGAGCTGGAATATGTAAACATTTATTCAAAGGAGAAAACAAGGTAGTATGGGCTCTTTGTTAGATCAACACACTAGTATAGCGAGCTCCAAAACAAACGGTTTTTAACCCCTTTCCGCGATGGTATTTGGAACCGTCGCCAAGTGAGTGTGGGTGATAGGGGGGTCCTACCCACACAAACCAGAAACCGTTGGGGATATGCCGTCCTGGCACACACATTCGGCAAAATAAGGTCGTGTGCGACCGACGAGCGCTCAAATACGGAAATACATACAATAGAGCTAAAAAATTACAATTATACGACGAAATTGTTTCCGATCGCAAGTACATCCCACAAAGTCAGTCCCCGCTAAATGTTTCTGTTCGTATGTACATCCCACACAATCGCTCGAAGGAAAACGTTTCCGCTCACAGGTACATCACACACAATTTTTTTCCGTTAAATCGCTTGCGTTGTTGAATATATCACACCCGATCCATGGAAGAAACTGTGTGGCAAAGGCTGTCCATCACACACAGTTTTCATGTGGTAAATGTTTGCGCAGGGTGGCCTAACGCAAACAGTTTTCAAGAGAAAGTCGTGTGTAATTGTTCATTGATCCAACACGGTTTATTCCTAGAAATTGTGTGCGTTGCCTGAGGTCATGGCCCACGGTATTTTTTCAACAACCCTTTGCAATAGCAAAACCCAATTAGCAGGCTAATTCGCCACTAGCAGGCTAATTATCCGATTATTCATAATCCGTTTATTAATCAAATTGATAGTTCATATTAAGCACACAATATATTTCATTTTCATAACTGAAATACATCAGGGTACAACATCATATAGCTTCAGCACTCAGCTACCCCATTACACTACTACACCAGGACCAAGTTTCACATGCAACATCTATAACCTTTCGAAATTAGCATCATAGACGGTACATAGATAGTATCTCATCTGGAAAACTACTGAAGCAGAAGGCAAATATTGAGCCTTCATTGATGTTGAAGGTCTTTGTAACTTTAGGCCAGTGCCTGTGGATGATTGACCGTCCATCCTTCGTCCTCTTCAGGAATACTTCAATATTGAACCGTGGGTGTTGTATGAATACCTTCCTCGCCTCCTGACCATACAGGTGGTTTGAGAGGTAATCATCAGTGAACTGCTTTGGAAAGGCCTGAAAACAAGGATGTGCATAAATATCTTCTTTATATTGGAAATGGGGCAAAGGAATTAAAAAGGCAAGGTATAATAGTTAGTACCATCCTTTAGTGAACTGATGTCTTCTTCATTGTGCACACAAAGATCTTGTTGTTTTTTGTCGCTAATTTCTTTATCCTAACAATCTTTCTGAGTTTCTTGACTTGACTGATATTCATGGACAACTCATTTCCCCATATGCAAAAAGGGTCGAACAGTCGGTCAAAACCTCTGACAGCAGAACCTACATGTGCAAGACCAAATTGTTAAAAACCTAAATATTAGAATTGTTCCTGCAATTGCACAATATTGTGCTATTAGACAATGGACCATGCACGTGCTAACCTCGGTTGTAAACCTCAGTGCTTCCCATTGTTTCCCTGCAACACATATAAGGTAGATAGTCATCAGGTTAAGTAAGGGTTCCGTCGGGGGAAACTGTCCGCCACGAACACCTATGGGACCGGAGCCCCTTGTCTGTGCGGTAAGAGGGCGGAGGGAGCACGAAGAGCAGATCGTAGCGAACACGCGGGCAGTTTTACCCAGGTTCGGGCCGCGGTGGACGCGTAAAACCCTACTCCTGCTTAGTTTGTATTGAGTTGGAGAGCTCGGGAGCTTGAAGAACCAGCTACACCGAGCGTATCAACGATCTAGGTTCTGAACCCCCTCTACGTTGTGCATGGGCCTCCTTTTATAGTGCAAGGGGTCTCCGACAGGTGTCAACGTAAGAGAAAGGGGTAAAAATGTAAAAGAGGTGGTAGTTGTAACAGTGCGGAATAGTGGAGCTACAGTGCGCGAACAGTGGTCGCTACCTACTTTGACAGTGGGGGACAAGAGCATTTAATGCCCGTCGCCGTCGACCCCAAAAGCTCCCGCCCTTGCGTCTCCGTTCGCCACGGTGATGGCTTCACCACCGTGGAGTGCCACCGTGTCCCCCAGGCTGCACAGCCATCCGCCACGCGTCCCTGGAATGGCCCCAGGGCGACGCGTGGGCCGATGAGCTGGAGCGCGGGCACTCAGCGCAACTCTCCCGGCAAGCACCTTGCCGGGGTCTTGACCTTGCCGGGCCCGGGAGCTTGCCGGGCTCTGAAGCTTGTCGCTCCCCGGGCCCTCGCCGGGACGCATATAGCGCCGAGGCGTGTCTTCTATGATGTAATCTTCTAGTCTTCCTGGCAAGCTCCTCTTGCCAGGGCCTTGCGTGAGTGAAGTAACCTTGAGCCTGGAGCGGCCTTCCCGGCAAGCTGCGCTTGCCGGGGTCTCGATCTTCTGTCTTGTATACTTTGTTTTTGAATGGTCTGACATGGAGTAGGAAGGTCTCCGGCGAGCACGTGGTAAACCCTGCCGCGAGAAGCTGCAACTGCCCGTGCACAAGTTGGGGTACTGAGGTACCCCTACCTTAGTACACCGACAGGAGCCCCCGGGCCTGGGCCACACACGGTGCCGAGCGCTGTTGGGCCAGGCCCAAAACAGTGCAGGGCACACGCGGCCCACAGCGCGCCGAATCCACTTCCGCATCTGCCGCATCCCCCCGTAACGGCACGCGTCGATTGCGGCGTCGTGGGATGGGACGTGCCCACGTTCTTTTAATGGAAAGAGCGAAACGCCCCCCACTTCCCCATAAAAGCAGAGGAAGCAGGAGCGGTTCCCCTCCTTACGCTTTCATCGCATCTTCTTCCTCCTCCAGAGATCCCCTTTGCGCTCCGCCTCCACACCTCCGCCGCCGCCGTCTGCATCTCCGGCGCCGCCGGGCCCTTCATCCCCCTTCCTCCGCCGCCTCCGCCATGGCCCCGAAGACCGAGAAGGCGAAGGCGGAGAAGGCCAAGAAGGATAAATCGGAGCAAGCGGCGAGGCTTACCGCGTATCGGAAGCGGAACCTCGTCTTCCCGCCGAGGCTCAGCGCGCGGGAGCTCTGGAACAAGTATTACTTGTTCTGGTCCAAGGGAACCAAGGCGCACCCCCGCACTCGAGCTTATCCGGCCGCCGCCAAGGACAACTACCCCGGCGGGTACTATTTCTTCGCAGCCTTCTTCCACTGCGGTCTTTGCCCTCCTTTTTCTGAATTCTTCTGTGATATAATGCACACCTACGGCCTCCATCTTCTTGACTTCACCCCCAACGCCATCCTCACAATGGCGGTTTTCGCACACATGTGCGAAAACTATATAGGAATACACCCAAACGTAGCGCTGTTTAGGCACTTCTTCACCCCTAGAGCAGAGGCCGGCGCCCCCCTCTCCGGAGGAATATCTTGGGTTTTTCGTCTGAACAAGAAGGAGTCCTACTTGCCGGGGGAGCTCCGCGGCAAGTGGGAGGAATGGCGTGCGGAATGGTGTTGGATCGTCGAGGACCAGCCACAATCCTTCACCGCGCCGCGCACAACGCCTATCGTGCGCGGCAGGGACTGGAGCGAGCTGGATTCGGACGACAAGAAGCTCGACGTCGCCCTCATTAGGATTCTCCGTCTCCGGACAGCTAGGTTGTCTGTCGCAGAAGTAGGCACAGATTTCCTCCGCCGCCGCATCGCCCCTCTCCAAGACAGGAAAAGGCCGGCCTGGGAGTACGGCAACTCGGCGGATATCATGAGGTTGCGACCCGGGCTCAACTTTAACTTCACGTCGCTGGAGCTGAAGGGGATGGTCCGGGAGCTGTTTAAGCACGACCCGGCCCACCCGGAGTGGTTCAGGGGGCCCCGGGGAGTGGTGCCCCTTTGCAACAGCACGGCCTGCGATCCTCTTCGCGCCATAATGCCCGCGTGTGATTCGCACGGCGTGGATCGCACATGGATTCCGCCCACGCCATCAGACATCCTCAGCTTCTTCGACAACCTTGTGGAGGTGGCGAAGAACAAGAACGAGACCCGGGAGCTGACACGGGACACCACCGACCAGGAGATAGCGTACATCGCATCTCGGGTTGAAGAGGCCGCTGCAGCCGCAGCGGCAGGAGAGTTCGGCTACACGCCCGACGAGGCAGATGCTGCGGAGGCGTCCTGCCAAGCGGAGGAGGCTGAGATCCGCAGGCTACTGAAGCTGCCTCCCGACGAGCTCGCCGGAGTCCCATCCTTGAGGCACTCCGGGATCATTGGGATCCAGACGGAGGCCGCGGCGAGAGGCAACGCCGCCGGAGGGAACAGGGGAGCCGCAGGGAGCGGAGGCGCCGGAAGGAGCGGAGGCGCCGGAGGGAAGGAGGCCGCGGCGCAGGACGCCGGGTCCAGCAAGCCTGTCGGGGAGGAGGAGGAGGAGGACGCCGAGGCCGCCGAGGACTCCGACGGGTCTACGGAGCTCTACGCCGACGAGATCTCCTCGTCGTCGGAGACCTCCCCGCCCCGGGCAAGCCCTAGGCGGTCTCCACTGAAGCGTCTCCGCAAGACGGCGACGGGGGCGAGGGCGCAGGCGCCCCGGCAACAACCAGCTCGCCGGGCAGCGCGAGTTCCCCGGGGGAGCCAAGCTGCGCCGGGGGCGACCGGCGCACCAGCCACGGCGGAGGCGGCCCGCACGCAGGCCACGGCAGAGGCGCCTCGCAAGTCGGCGCCGAGCGGACAGGAGTCTTCACGGAGCGGAGCGACGGCTCCGCCCGCTCCCCGGGCCCCGGCTACCACAGGGGCTGGGTCTTCGCAGCCCCCAGCCCCAGGGACCGCCAAGCGCCCGAGGGAGTCTTCGCCTCCCGCTCCTCGCGCAGACGCGCCCCAGGTGGAGTTTGACTTCTCCGCCTTGAGCGACGACGACGAGGAGGAGCAGGAGTAAGAACTCGACATCCTTCATCTTCTCAAATTTCGTCTTGATTATCGTTGATGCTAATCTTGTTTTTTTTTGCTTTGATTTCAGGACCTTGGCGGAGCGAGTGGCAAAGAAAGCCAAGGTGCCCGTGGTCGAGGTCGCGGACGACTCGCCCGCCGCGGCAACTGGGGACGTGCCGGAGCCAAGCTTGCCGGACCCGAGCGCTGCTCCGAGGAGCAGCCCCCAGCGCAGCCCCCAGCGTAAGTCTGGGTTCTGTATTTCCATTTGTCGGGTGCGCTTGAGCATCTGTCCTTGTGCTAATATCCTGATTATTTTGTCTTGACTTGTGCAGAGGTGGAGCCACAGCCGCAGGAGCGTCCAGAGGTCGCCCCCGAGGAGCCGCAGGCCCCGCCGTCCCCGCCAAGGCCGAACTCCCCGGCAAGGGAGAGCGCTCCGCCAAGGGCGGGTACTCCGCCAAGGGCGAGTACCCCGCCAAGGGCGAGCAGCCCGGCGAGGGCGGCCACTCCGCCAAGGCAGAGCTCCCCGGCGAGGGAGCCCGCCGCTGACGACGTCCGCCAAGGTAGGTCTTGTAACTTTGTTTTCTCGGCATTGTCTCTTTTTGGATATTTGCTTGAGCTTCTCTTGCTTCTTCTTCTTCTAGATCCTCGTCCCCCCGAGCAGATGGAGACGGAAGTCATCATCATCGAGGAGGAGGGCGCGCAGGGCGGCGGCGGCGACGCCCCTGTCGCTGAGGACACGGCGGGAGCCGCCGAGCCGGCCGCGCAGGAGACCGCTCCGGCTGCGGACGCAGCGGCCGAGGAGGGGGACGGCGACCGCACCGCCGACCCGGAGGCGGCGGGAGCATCAAGTGCTGCGCCGGCCGCCGACCCCTCCGCCGGAAAGGAGCAGGCCGGCTATTACCTTGAAGCCCCCAACGGCGTATTTATCCAAGTGCCGTGGGGTTCTTCGTCGCGAGCCCCCGCGGAGGGCGAGGCCTTTGATGGAGAGGTCCTCGCCTCCGCGGGCTTGAAGATCGTCGAGGCGCCCGGCGGAAGTGAAGGGCCCGAGGAGGAGAAGCTGCTCCACCAACTCCTGGCCCTTTACCGGGCCAGGCAGGCGAAGCTTGCTTCTCGGGAGGCCCTCGCCGCCAAGGCCGCCGCTGAGATGGAGAAGCGCGCGGCGGAGCTCAGCGCCGCCAACCAGACAGCCCTCCGCGAGGTGGCGAAGGAGCGCGAGAGACTCGCCGGGGAGTATCAAGAGTGGTTGCTGGAGAAGGCCGAGGCCGAAGAGCAGCAGCGGCTCGCCGGGGTGGAGCTGTCCCGGCGAGAAGGAGAGCTCGCCCAGCGGAAGGTCAACCTCGACTCCCACGAGGAAGACCTTGCCGCTCGGGAGCAGGCCCTTGGCGGGGAGCTGAAGGAGGCGAAAGCCGCCGCGGCTGCCGCGGAGACCGCCAAGGAGGAGCTTTCCGCCAAGGTCGCGCAGCTGGAGGAGTCGCTGAAGGCGAGCGTGGAGAGGGTCGCCGCGCTCAACATAGAGCGCGAGAAGGACGCCCACACCAACTCAGAACTCCAGGTGCGTCTTTCTGAGAAGGGCGACGAGCTGAAGGCCGCCAAGGACTCCATCGAGGATCTGGAGCTGAAGGTCTCCACGCTGAAGGACTCGCTTGATGCCGTCCGGGATCGGGAGACCAAGCTGAAGGAGGAGCTCCGCAAGGAGCGAACCTTGGTGGACAGTGCCAACAAAGCGGCCGAGAACTTCCGTCGTACCATTGAGGTATGGACCGAGGACTTGGTATCTTCTGCGTCCAACATCGACCAGGAGCTGCTGGCGCTGAAAGTTGAGCATCTCATCTACTCTCCGGATCCGAATCTCCCCCACAGCGCCAAACTCAGCCTCTTCTTCAGAGGGATTGCGCCGGCTCTTGCAGGTCTTCGGAAGCAGATTCCCGCGCAGCTGGCCGAGGAGTCGCGTCTGCTCTGCACGGGGACCTTGGAGCGTGTGCTGACGAAGATTGTATACCGCAATCCCGGCATCAACCTCACCAACGTTCTCCGCAGCTTGCCGGCCGACGCAAACATGGAGGTGCTGAAGGAGCAGGCCGCCCACATTATTGCTAAAGTGAACAAGATCTCCAGGATCGAAGGCGACCGCGTAGACTAGGCCTCCTTTATCTTTATCTCTTTTTGTTGCTGCGTAGGGAGTTATGAACTCATTAATCCATTGGGACAAGTTATCTTTTGTATGATATTTATCTCATTTTGATCAATCAGTGCAATGTCATCTTCCTTGTCCTGGTCATTTACTTTGTATGCTTTTCACCCTACGCTCCCGGGGAGCTTGCCGGCAAGGGTCCCTTGCCGCGAGCGCTGAGTGCCTAACTCTGAGCAGCCTGCTGGCCAAGGTCTCACCGGCAAGCAACCTTGCCGCAGCTAGTCGCAACGCACTTAACTTGCTGAGCGAACTCGAAAACGAAGTAAGGGCGCGACACTTGTTGCAGCTCACTTAAATCGTTGAGCGTACTCGGAAACAAGACAAGGGTGCGGCTAGCTACGGGTAGGTTCCTCCGCGCACAGGTTTTCCATACAAAGTGTGATTGTTCAAGGAAGACAACTAAAATTTAAAAATTTGAACTGCTCAAATTCTAATAACTTAGCTTTCATATATTGCTTGCTTCTCGGTAAGGCTTCTCTTTCTTGAACAGCACTTGGTTCCTCTTCCATCTCCTCCCCCCCGGCAAACTTGTGCGCGAGGAACGTTCCTTCTGCTTAAGAGGCAAAGGAAAAGAAGAGGGAAACAAGTACATGGCCTTTCGGCGTTGTAATGCTTACCGGATGTGTATGTTGCGCAAGATGCCAAAAGAAGACACGCAAATAGCAATGAAAAGCATGCAAGAGGCAAATAGCGCAAAACACGAAACTTTACTGATGCTCGGGGTCTGCGCCCGGCTTTGTACAAAGGGTTACATGCAACAGCGGCAAAGCTTGTACAAAAGGTGGTTGCCGGAGCGGATCACGGCAACCGCGCCTTATGGGTGAAACTTGCGAAGATGCTCTATGTTCCAGGAGTTGCTCACCGGTAAGCCTTCTTCGGTCTCGAGGCGGACAGCGCCGGGTCTCGTGACTTGTCTCACCCGATAAGGGCCTTCCCACTTCGGCGTCAACTTGTTGGAATTCTTGGCGGACTGAACTCGCCGAAGAACAAGGTCGCCTTCCTCGAGACTCCTGGCCTTAACCTTGCGGCTATGATAGCGGCGCAAGGCTTGCTGGTATCGAGCAGCTCGTACAACAGCCTGGAGACGTCCCTCCTCGAGGAGCAATGCATCATCTTGTCGCAGTTGCTCTTGCTCGAGCTCATCATAAGCGAGCACTCTAGGAGATCCGTATACGAGTTCCGTGGGGAGAACTGCCTCTGCCCCATAGACTAGGGCAAAGGGTGTCTGCCCGGTGGCTCGATTTGGTGTCGTTCTGATTGACCAAAGAGCCGCCGGTAGCTCCTCTATCCAATTTCTTCCGCACTTGTGCAGCCTGTCAAAGGTCCTTGTCTTGAGTCCGCGCAGCACTTCAGCATTGGCCCTCTCCGCTTGACCGTTGCTCCTCGGGTGAGCAACAGAAGCGAAACAGACCTTGGCGCCAAGGTCTTGGACGTACTGCATGAAGGTGCGACTAGTAAATTGTGTACCGTTGTCGGTGATGATCCTGTTAGGGATCCCGAAACGGCAAACAATCGATCTGAAGAACCTGACTGCTGACTGTGCTGTCACCTTTCTCACTGGCTCCACTTCTGGCCACTTTGTGAACTTGTCGATTGCAACGTACAAGTACTCAAAGCCCCCGACTGCTCGGGGGAAGGGGCCGAGGATATCGAGCCCCCAGACCGAGAAGGGCCAGGACAAAGGAATTGTTTGGAGAGCTTGAGCTGGCTGATGAATCTGCTTTGCATGGAACTGGCACGCTTCACACTTGGTTACTAGTGCAGTTGCATCTTGGAGGGCTTCTTGCCAAAAGAACCCTTGCCGGAAAGCTTTCCCGGCAAGCGCCCTTGCGCCAATGTGGTGGCCGCATATGCCTCCGTGTATTTCTGCCAACAGCTTCTGTCCATCTTCCCTGGAGATGCACTTCAGTCTGACACCATTGAGCCTTCTTCTGTACAGCTCGTTATCCACGAACTGGTACATACTTGACTGCCTGGTTATCTTCTCTATTTCTTCTGGGTCGTCGGGAAGTTCTCCAGTCTGCAGAAAACGGACGATCCGCTGCGTCCATGCCGGAGCTTGGGGCTCAACGGCAAGGATTAAAGGCATGAGGGCCGCTGCGGGGACCTCGGCTTCTACGGCCAGAACCTCTGGCTCTGCCGGAGCTGAAGGTCCCCCGGCAAGCTCGCCGGGGCGAGGCTTGTCGGGAACGCTTGCTTCAACTGTACAGACCCGAGGATCTGCAGGAGCAAACTGTTCCTCAGCATTCTGGTTGTTGATCTTGGGGACCTTGGCGGCGGTTTCAGGAAGATCCGCCGGCAAGTAGTCGCCGGAGACCAACTTTCTCTTCTTGGACTGCCCAATTGATGGTGTAACAGATGGTTGAGTCAGCTTGAGCAAGAAGGTCCCTGGTTCCACAGGTAACTTCATCGAAGCACACTTTGAAAGGCCATCTGCTATTTCATTCTGAGCTCTCGGGACATGCTCCATTTGCAGACCTTCAAAGTGCTCCTCAAGCTTCCTCACTTCATCTACATAAGCTTCCATCAAAGGGCTCTGATAACTCTTGTTGACTTGCCGGACCACCAACTGAGAATCTCCTCGTACAATCAGCTTCCTGATCCCAAGTTCGGCCGCAATCCTGAGGCCGGCAAGCAAGCCTTCATATTCAGCAGTGTTGTTTGTCGCTTGCTCCCTGGGAAAGTGCATCTGGATAACGTATTTGAGGTGCTCTCCGGTGGGCGCGATGAGTACCACGCCAGCACCGGCGCCTTGCAGCGAGAAGGCACCATCAAAATACATTACCCATTCACTTGTCGCTTCTTGTGCGGGTGCACTTGTTTCTTGGGCTTCCTCATCGGGTGTTGGGGTCCACTCAGCTATGAATTCTGCCAAAGCTCAGCTCCGTATGGTTGAAGTACTTTCAAACTTGAGTCCAAAGCTCGACAGCTCCAGTGCCCACTCAACGATTCTGCCTGTTGCTTCTGGGTTGTGCAATATTCTCTTCAGCGGAAAGCGAGTGACCACTGTTATCTCATGTGCTTGGAAGTAATGGCGCAGCTTTCTCGAGGCCATGAGGAGGCCGAAAAGCAACTTTTGCACACCAGAGTACCTTGATCTAGCCCCCTGGAGAAGGGAACTCACAAAATACACTGGGCGCTGCACCATTTTCTTCCGCACTTCTTCCTGTTCCTGCACAGAGTTGTCCTTGTCGGGGCCAGAGCTTGCCGGAGCAGCCCCCTGCTTGTCGCTGGACTCGCTTGCCGGTGGTGTAGCCTCCTCGTCGGACTCCCTTTCCGCTACTAACGCAGCACTAACCACCTGGTTGGTTGCCGCTAGGTACAGCAGCAACTTTTCCTGTGGTCTAGGTGCGACAAGTATTGGAGTAGAGGATAGGTACCGTTTCAAATCCTGCAGCGCTGCCTCCGCTTCCGGAGTCCACTTCATGGGACCTGCCTTCTTCAAGATTTTGAAGAAAGGCAGGGCGCGTTCTGCAGATTTCGAAATGAACCTACTGAGAGCAGCCACACAACCTGCAAGCCTTCTGACATCCTTGACGCGCTTCGGGGCCTCGATCTGCTCAATGGCTTTAATCTTGTCGGGATTAGCTTCAATCCCCCTCTGTGACACAAAGAACCCGAGAAGCTTGCCGGAGGGGACTCCGAAGACGCACTTCTCGGGGTTCAACTTGAGCTGTATCCTGCGCAGGTTCTGAAATGTTTCTTCCAAATCTTGGATCAGGGTTTCCTTGCTCTTACTCTTCACCACGATGTCATCCATGTAAGCCTCTACATTTCTGGGGATCTGTGGCTCGAAAGCAGTGTGCACTACCCTTGCAAATGTTGATCCCGCATTCTTCAGTCCAAATGGCATGCGTATGAAGCAATAAGTGCCACATGGAGTGATAAATGCAGTCTTCTCCTCATCCTCTTTGGCCATAAAGATCTGGTGGTAGCCTGAATATGCATCAAGAAAAGAGAGTAGCTCACATCCGGCAGTGGAGTCAACGATCTGGTCGATGCGCGGCAAAGGGAATGGATCCTTGGGACATGCTTTATTCACATCGGTGAAGTCTATACACAGTCTCCACTTCCCGTTGGCCTTGCGCACGACGACTGGGTTCGCTAACCACGTTGGATGGATCACACCTCTAACTAGGCCTGCTGCCTCTAGCTTCTTGATCTCTTCGTTGATGAATTCTTGGCGCTCCACGGCTTGCTTTCTCACTTTTTGCTTGATGGGCCGCGCATGAGGACAGACAGCAAGCTTGTGCTCAATTACCTTCCTGGGAACACTGGGGATGTCAGATGGTTGCCAGGCAAACACATCGACATTCGCCCGCAGGAAGGCAACGAGCGCGCTTTCCTATTTGCTGTCAAGCGTGGCACTGATGGTGAAGGTACCACCAGTGCCGTCCTCCTTGGCGGACACCTTCTTGGTTGCCGGAGGAGCGGCCATTCCCTTCTTACACTTGCCGGTGGAGCTCGATGGGACGTCCTCGACAGCGACGCAGCACTCCGAAGAGGTGCGGTTGCCGGAGTGGGCCCCAGAGCATTTGCCGGACTTGTCCCCGGGAGCTTCAGCGGCAAGTGTATCTTTTTCTGCTGCGGCTGCTGCATCCCGGTAGATCTTGTCGACGCAGACAAGCGCATCCTTCTTGTCGCCGTGGACAGTGATGACGCTTATCGGCCCCGGCATCTTGAGTACGTTGTAGGCATAGTGGGAAGCTGCCATGAACTTGGCGAGGGCGGGACAGCCGAGTATTCCATTGGATGGCAATGGAATATCGGCGACGTCGAAGGTGATGCGCTCAGTTCTGAAGTTGAGCTCCCCGCCAAAGGTCACCGGCAGAGTGATCTTCCCCTTGGGCTTGCTCCTTCCCGGGTTGATTCCTTGGAAAGAACCGGTCTCTTCGAGCTCGCCATCTGGGATTTGGAGTTTCTTGATCACAGCAGAGGAGATCAAGTTCAGCCCGGCCCCGCCGTCAACCAACATTTTGGTGACCTTGAGGTTGCAGATGGTGGGTGAGACCAGCATCGGCAAGCACCCGACCGCAGTGGTGCGGTCAGGGTGATCCTCAAGATCAAAAATGATGGGCGTGCTGGACCATTTGAGGAGCCTGCGCGAGTCCACGGGCGGCTCTGCTGCATTCACCTCGCGCACCCACTGCTTCAGCTGGCGGTGGGAGGTGTGCAGAGAGGCACCACCGTCGACGCACAGGACCTCCGTGGCCTTCTGGAACTCCTGCTCGCTGTTATCCTCGTCCTCCATGTCTTCGTCGTCGTCCTCTTCATCCTTGTCGCGGCCCCGGGGAGGTCGATCACCTTGCCGCTGCTTGGCCTTGCCGCGGCGTCCTCCCCGGCCATTGAACGACCGGTTCTTGCTCGGCTCTCCCCCGCCACCTTGGGCCTTCTCCTTGTCGCGCCTCTCGTACTCAGCTTTCTGCTGCTCGACGAGGTACTCGACGCGCTTGCAGTTGGAGAGGTCGTGGCCTTTGGTGCGGTGGATCTTGCAGTACTGCTTGTCGGAGCCGTCCTGCTTGTCGGCTGCCGCTACAGGGGCAGGCTCCTTGCCGGAGCCACCAGCCTGTGTTTGCTTGGCGGGAGCCTCCTTGCCGGACTTCTCGACGGCAAGCACTTCCTTCTTGTTTTTCCTTCTGTTGTTCCGCCGCCGGCCCTTCTTTGCCAGGGCGGCGTCGTCGCTGTCGCTTCCTCCTGCGCCAGCATCCTCCCCGGGGAGTCTCCTCCCCTCTTCTGCGCGTGCGCACTTATCAGCCAGAGCATAGAGCTCGCTGACATCCCGAATCTTGGTCATGGCCATTTCTTCACGCATGCGGTGGTTACGCACGTTCTGGTGGAACGCGCTGATAACCGCGGTAGGGTGAACGTCGGGGATGTTGTGCTGTACACGGCTGAAGCGTTGGATGTACTTGCGCAGGGGTTCTCCTTCCTTCTGGGCCAGAATGTGGAGATCGCTCTCCTGGCCGTGGGGTTTGTGGCCGCCGGTGAAGGCGCCAACAAACTGGTGGCAAAGGTCTGCCCAAGAAGAAATGGAACCTTCCGGCAAGTGCATAAGCCACGAACGGACGTTCGGGTTAAGCACGAGCGGAAAGTAATTTGCCAAAATCTTCTCGTCGCGCCCCCCGGCAGCCTGCACCGCAATGGTGTAAACGCTGAGGAACTCCGAGGGGTGCGTCTTGCCGTCGTACTTCTCCGGTACGTCGGGCTTGAAATTCTTCATGCTGGGCCACTGGACGCGCCGCAGCTCACGGGTAAACGCAGGGCAGCCTGCCGCGTACGGCAAGTCGCCTGGTTCACCGGGCGCGCGCGCGTCGACAGCGTCCCCAGCCCTCTGGTCTGATTGTCGCCGAGCTTCTCGGCGGCGCTCGATTGTTGTTCGAGCGTCTTCTTGTCGCCGGTCGTCGAGGACCTGGCGCTGGTCCCGACGAGCCCGCGGATCTGACGATGCCGTGGAGCCGTCGTCGGCGTTGTTCCGGCGGGGTGGCGTCTTCTGCTTCCGCGGCGGGGAGTGCACGGTTGTCGCACCCCCGGCGGTCTTGTCGCCGTCGGCCTTCGTCTTCTCAGCTTGCCGCGGCCGCGAGGTCGCCGGCTGCTGTGGAGAGTCATTGTTGGCGAAGGCGATCAGGCTCTAGATGGTAGCCCTCCAGTCTTCGGCCTTGTCTGCCGCTGGAGGGAAGTCGAGGAGCAGTTGCGCCCTTGCGAGCGCTTCTGCTGGAGTGGAGGGGAACGGGGGCGAGCGGTGCGAGGAGCGGGATATGCTCGGACTCCTAACGGCGTTAGAAGGAGCAGGGTCCCGCCCCGGCGCCTTCGCTTTGCTTGTGCCCGGATGTTGGCCTGGGGCATCCCGCGAACCTCCGGTTTGCCCTTGGCCCAGCAAGCGGATGCCACCTCCCGTGACATGGCGCTGCTGGGTTGTCGTGTGCTGAGATGGACGCGGCGCGTCCACGGAGACCGAGGCTCGGTCATCCGTCCTGTCCTTGGATTTGGTGGCGCCGCGAGTGTCCTCGCCGGCGACCACCCTTCCGACGGCGTCTCCCCCGCCCACCGTTGGTTTCGGTGGCGGCGGATGAGACGCAGACGGGCCTCCGACCTCCGAAGCCTTCTTCTTCGGGGCCATGGCGTTGTTGCTGATGAAGTCACTGATGAAACTGGAGAGGTTGATGAAGAATGCGCCCGCGTGAACGCCGGATCAGATTCGCACAACCTCGACGCCCCCTACCTGGGGCGCCAAAGATGTCGGGGGAAACTGTCCGCCACGAACACCTATGGGACCGGAGCCCCTTGTCTGTGCGGTAAGAGGGCGGAGGGAGCACGAAGAGCAGATCGTAGCGAACACGCGGGCAGTTTTACCCAGGTTCGGGCCGCGGTGGACGCGTAAAACCCTACTCCTGCTTAGTTTGTATTGAGTTGGAGAGCTCGGGAGCTTGAAGAACCAGCTACACCGAGCGTATCAACGATCTAGGTTCCGAACCCCCTCTACGTTGTGCATGGGCCTCCTTTTATAGTGCAAGGGGTCTCCGACAGGTGTCAACGTAAGAGAAAGGGGTAAAAAAGTAAAAGAGGTGGTAGTTGTAACAGTGCGGAATAGTGGAGCTACAGTGCACGAACAGTGGTCGCTACCTACTTTGACAGTGGGGGACAAGAGCATTTAATGCCCGTCGCCGTCGACCCCAAAAGCTCCCGCCCTTGCGTCTCCGTTCGCCACGGCGATGGCTTCACCACCGTGGAGTGCCACCGTGTCCCCCAGGCTGCACAGCCATCCGCCACGCATCCCTGGAATGGCCCCAGGGCGACGCGTGGGCCGATGAGCTGGAGCGCGGGCACTCAGCGCAACTCTCTCGGCAAGGACCTTGCCGGGGTCTTGACCTTGCCGGGCCCGGGATCTTGCCGGGCTCTGAAGCTTGTCGCTCCCCGGGCCCTCGCCGGGACGCATATAGCGCCGAGGCGTGTCTTCTATGATGTAATCTTCTAGTCTTCCTGGCAAGCTCCTCTTGCCAGGGCCTTGCGTGAGTGAAGTAACCTTGAGCCTGGAGCGGCCTTCCCGGCAAGCTCCGCTTGCCGGGGTCTCGATCTTCTGTCTTGTATACTTTGTTTTTGAATGGTCTGACATGGAGTAGGAAGGTCTCCGGCGAGCACGTGGTAAACCCTGCCGCGGGAAGCTGCAACTGCCCGTGCACAAGTTGGGGTACTGAGGTACCCCTACCTTAGTACACCGACAGGTTCGCATGCTATTAGTAAAATATGTTGATGAAAAATAATCACATTGCAGATTCATCAGATTAATTCATGCCACATGGAAAACCCATTTATCCAAATGAGTTTGATTAAGAACTAGGAAATATAACACTTGTATATGTTTCTCATGTATTAAGTGCATCCAAATTCGATTTATTCCTCACATGCACAATAATACAAAATTCTACCCATGATAATTGGACATCGCATTGCAGAATTGAACCAAGCAGTTAGCTAAACACCACAACAAATGAACCAAACATTAACTGAGCACCACATTGCACAATTTAACATACTCCTAATAGAAGATCAGACAGTTAACCAAACCAAGCATGCTTAACAACTTGGAAATATAGCAATTGTATTTGTTTCTCATGTATTTAGTACAGCCAAATTTGATTTATTCCTCACATGGTATAGAATAACAGAATACAGCCACAACAATTGAACATCGCATTGCAGAATTGAACCAGGCAGTTCACTAAACACCACAACAAGTGAACCAAGCCACAACAAATGAACCAAGCAGTTAAGTAAACACTAATTGAACAATGTAACATACTCCTAATAAAATATCAGACAGTTAACCAAACCAAGCATGCTTAACAAGTTGGAAATATTGCACCCTGAAGAATTGAACATCACATTTGCAGAATTGAACCAAGCAGTTAATTGAACACCACATTGCACGACATATAGAACATATACACTATAGCAGAAGATTGCATGGTGAAAGTAGATAGCACAATTCACTAGCATTGGTTACGGAAATGCAGTAGTTAGCAAACTGAACATGGGTCCTTATAGTGAGCTAATAAGACAAGCTACTCCTCATTGTCGGAAATATCGATGATGATTGACTCCTTGGACATGGAAGAGGGAGAGGCCTCCGCATCGTGGGTGCCCTCGTTGTAGTGGTGAGTTGCCTTAGCCGCTCCGGGCACCAACCTTCCGGATCTCGAGATGAGGTAAGCACGCGCATGCTGAGAAAACACCTCGTAGTCTTCATCGAAGGCACCGACGATGGCCTCGAGAAAATGCCACGGACTGTCGTTAAAGTAGCCAACCGCGTCGCGGCGTCGGCGCACGAGGCCTCAACGGTGGCCTCGACGGCGAGGTGCTGCTCCAAGATCAGGGGGTGTAACATCCCAAATTTCTAATTTGGAATGTTATATATTAGATCATCAATGCATATCATATTTTCTTGCTTTTGGTGGATCCAAGAAAATCCTACGCAACTCAAGGACCCTCGGAGAGAGTTGGGGATTTCGTTATTTTCATATTTGAGGTTTCTCAAATTTTGAAAATAGGATCATTTGATTTTATTTATTTTATTTTCAAGTATTTCTAATATAAAATATGAGAGAGGGAGTAAAATGACTCACCCAAAAATAAAGAAATACTGAGGATTTAACAGAAAAAAATCAAATAAGTTTTTTCTTTGGAGTTTTGCTATTTTATTTGAATTAGGAAAAATTGCATGTTTTCAAAAATGCATTTAGGGCTAAGATAAATGTTCATCTTGTTCTAAATATTTCATTTAGACGGTGAAAGTTTGTTTTGGCAATTTTAGATTATTTTTCATAGGATTTTTCATAGCTTCGGCGGTTTTTTTTAAATAGGAGACCCGTGCCCGACTGGGCCGAAGGCCCAGCCGAGCCAGGCCTGCGCTGCCGCCGCCGCCTTCCTCGCGCCGCGCCGCTCGTGTCCGAGCCGGACACCACCGCCGCCGGCCGATGCCTTGCCCCCTCCCCCAAGCAGCACACCCCCTCCTATAAATGCCGTCGCCCCCGCCCCCTTCTTGCCTCGCCTCGCCTTGCCGCACCGCCGCCGTAGCCGCCGCTTGCCGCAGCAGCAGCCGCCGCCGCAGCTGGCAGCCCCACCGCCGCCTGCGACCGCCCACGCCGCCTTCCGCCGACGCCCTCCCGCCGGAATCCGACGAGGTAGCCGCACCGCCGCCGGTTTTCGGTAGAAACCGCCCGGTTTTTTAGAACCCTAGTTTGTTTTTTTAGTTAGATCGGTTTTATTTCTTTCTCGGTTTAGTTGTTTAGCGAGCGTCCGCCCGTTCTTTCGTTTAAACGAACGAATTCGTCGTTTAGCCCCAGCTGACGAACACCCGTTCGTTAAGCTGTTTTTCAGTTTTCTTTTTCGTAGTTATTTTCTGATCGCGATTTCTGATCCGATCTTTGTTCTAGTTTATCTTTTCGCTCGTTTATCGGAATCAGGCGATTCAAGCGCCTTGAGTTTCGTCTCGAAACCCTCTTTCCGTTTAACTTAGTCACCCAAGATTTTGATTCTGTTATATTTGGACTTAGGTCCAGATTGGTAGCGTAGTCGGTTCTTTTCGCCGTTTGACTTTCGTTGTTTTGTTTGGTTTGTTTCTTTTTGCAAACCGGAGTTCTTAAGTTGAACTTTCTGGTTAGATCTCTTATTTGAGTTTTACCCGTGCATTAGTTGATTACTTATTGTATGCTTGTTTGTTTGTGATAGAGTACCCGGAGTGTGCCGCTTGCTACTTTGAATCTCTAGGTTTTGCGGATCATCAGCAAGGCAAGTAACACTTTGATCATACTTTCCAATACCCAGTTTTCATTGCATTAGTATTATCCTCAAACACATTGCATGAGTAGGATCCAATAACATGTGGGACTAGGAAGTAGATGAGGTAGTACCTATTACCTGCATTATTTTCAAACCCTTGGGAGTTACCTCTACGTTTGCTGTTAGGGTATGCTATGCTCGTAGACGTGGATTGGGTGAGTGTATCCATGATAGATGTGAGATTGTTAATTCAATGGTTCAACTTAAGGTGGCAACTTAAACACACATCTGGGTGGACTGAGGCACCTGGGTATTCCAGCGATTGCATGTTTTCGTTATGGACCGCCACCCAGGCTCAAAGGGATCATGAGTTTATTCATACTAGAAACTTCTGTGTGCAGCCACAAGCTATTATGGGCTCTAGCATAGTTGACTAAGTCGTGCGAACTCTTAAAGTGGTGGACTAGCAGATGTAGGGGATGTAGGTTGGTACGGTCCACCTGATCATAAGGTGGTAGCGATTCTGAAAGACTATATCTCGGTCATCCGTTTCTCAAACATCATGTAGTGCGAGAATCCTAACGGAGGAGGTCGAGTCTTGTGGGGAAAAGTGCACAAACCTCTGCAGAGTGTACAAACTAATCATGATTAGCCGTGTCCCCGGTTATGGACGTCTTGAGTATCTAGTACTTGGATTATCGTGTGTATCTCATCACTCTAAAAGATAATTTGTTGGGTTAATGTTTACTTTAATTGGGATTGAGTTGGGTGAACCTTCTCAATGATGTTTCAACTACCATGATAGTTAAATGAAAATCTATTCCTTTGCAGTAGGGAAAAATTTGCTTTATGCAAAAACTATAACCATAGAGCTTACCACCAGCCATATTACATATAGTATAGTTTTACTTTTTTACTCTTTATGTGTTACTTTGCCAGCTTATTCCATGTGCTGACCTGTTTTCGGGCTGCAACGTTCATGTTTCAGACTTTTCAGACGACGAGTAAGGTGCCTCTTAGGTCGTGGTTCTATACTCAGTGATGTCGTTGGAGTTGATGGACTCACTTATCTTCCAAGCCTTCCGCTGTTATCATTGTTAGATGGCCTTAAGCCATTTTTATTGTAATAAGTTCATCGTTGGAACTATCGATGTAATAAGTGTGTGATTACCACTCTGTTATAAATCCTTCAAGTACTATGCATGTCAGCATTATTGATCCAGGGATGACACTGATGCACAGAGATCGGACTGTTTGAGGTCTGGTCGCTACAGGGGGTCGGCACGAATGGCAACCATCGCGACCAAATGCTCCTTGAGGTCTTGGCTATACTGCGTGCACCATGGCTTAGGCCGGCGCTTATTTGGTGGAGGGGTCGGTGATTTGGGTGGATGGTGGCGCACTCGCATCGGCGGTTGGGGCATGTGGGATATGGAAGGAGGAGGAGGATGGGGTCGGGTGTGGATTACCTGCCTGGATAGGCGAGGCCGAGTAGCGTGAAGAAGGGTCGCCGGCGAGGAGGCGGCGGTGCTGCAAGCAAGGAGTGAAGGTTTCAACTTGGAAAGGAAGGCGGAAAGTGGGCAAAGGTGGCTTTTGGTAAGGGGGGGATGGGGAGGTAGATATTTCCGAGGAAGCTGAAAATTTGGAATCGCTTCAGCCAAAATGCTGGTGCGCAAAGTGTCATCAAACACGATCCCTTATTCAGACACGGTCCGAAGATATTTTGTGCTCCATCTCACACGGTTGGTTATAATAAAATGTGTGCGGTCTACTTGATTTATCGTCTTGATCATTTGAATTACGTAATGGGGTCATAGCTACAAAGGATGGTGTTTGAATTGTTAGAAATTTTATCTGCAATGAACATGCAACTATAGGTGCGTCGTCAAAAAAATTGGAATTATTCACGGTTCGTTTATACATTCGTATACATTAACTGGGTTTTCCAGGCAATTTATGAGCATAATTCAAATTTGAACTACATGCACTTGCTCCAATGCATATAAACTTATTGAAAAATCAAATATGTGTCCTTGGTTGCATGCTTAGGTCCCATGCAAGAAATGGGAATGAATTTCAAACACCCTGCACCGTCACTCGGCTGCAAACATTGAGATGCATGGTTTTTAAATTCTAGTAAATCCAAAACTCGTCTGAAATTCATGAAACTTGGCATGCTATCATGGAGCGGCATCAACATGCCGTGGTACAAATTTTGTCCCATTTGGAGCAGGTTCGGGTATATGCTTCTCACAAACCGGAGCTTCTCACAACAAGCATGATGGTTTTCGATAGGGAACGTCCCACCTTTGAGGACAAAACGATATCCATTGCCTCTTATTGCTTTCAAAAAAATCTCGTGTCAACATAGAACAATAGGTGTGTTGTGTGATTTTTTGTGATTTTTAGTGGTTCGTTTGATCATTTTTATGCATTAACTGAGTTTTCAATGCATAGATGTGCATAATTCAAATTTGAACTACATGCACATGCTCCAGTGCATATAAATTGGTCGAAAAATCAAATATGTGTCCTTGGGTGAATGCTTAGGTCCCATGCAATAAATGGGCATGAACTTCGAACACCAGGGCACAATTAATTGTCGGCAAAACATTGAGATGCCTGGTTTTTAAATTCTAGTAAATTCAAAACTCGTCTGAAATTCATGAAATTTGGCATGATATCATGGAGCGGCATCAACTTGCCATGGTACAAATTTTGTCCCATTTAGGGCAGGTTTGGGTATATGCTTCTCACAAACTGGAGCTTCTCGCAACAAGGATGATGGTTTTCGGTAGGGAACGTCCCACCTTTCGGGACGAAACGATATCCATTGCCTCTTATTGCTTTCAATTTTTTTTTCTCGTGTCAACATAGAGCAACAGGAGTGTTGTGTGAATTTTTGTGATTTTTCGGGGTTCCTTAAGACATTTGTATGCATTAACTAAGTTTCCAATGCATTTATGTGCATAATTCAAATTTGAACTACATGCACATGATCCAGTGCATATAGATTGGTTGAAAAATCAAATATGTGTCCCTGGGTGCATGCTTAGGTCCCATGCAAGAAATGGGAATGAATTTCGAACACCAGGGCACCGTTGATTGCCGGCAAAACATTGAGATGCCTGGTTTTAAATTCTAGTAAATCCAAAACTCATCTGAAATTCATGAAACTTGGCATGCTATCATGGAGCGGCATTAACATGTCGTGGTACAAATTTTGTCCCATTTGGGAAAGGTTTGCGTATATGCTTCTCACAAACCGGAGCTTCTCACAACAAGCATGATGGTTTTCGGTAGGGAACGTCCCACCTTTGGGGACGAAACGACATCCATTGCCTCTTATTGCTTTCAATTTTTTTTCACGTGTCAACATAGAACAACAGGAGTGTTGTGTGATTTTTTTTCATTTTTCGGGGTTCGTTTGGACATTTTTAGGCATTAACTGAGTTTTCAATGCATTTATGTGCATAATTCAAATTTGAAGTACATGCACATGCTCCAGTGTATATAATTTGGTTGAAAAATCAAATATGTGTCCTTGGGTGCATGCTTAGGTCGCATGGAAGAAATGGGAATGAATTTCGAACACCAGGGCACCGTTGATTGCCGGCAAAACATTTAGATGCGTGGTTTTTAAATTCTAGTAAATCCAAAACTTATCTGAAATTCATGAAACTTGGCATGCTATCATGGAGCGGCATCAACATGCCGTGGTACAAATTTTGTCCCATTTGGGGCAGGTTTGGGTATATGCTTCTCACAAACCGGAGCTTCTCACAACAAGCATGATGGTTTTCGGTAGGGAACGTCCCACCTTTGGGGACGAAGCGATATCCATTGCCTCTTATTGCTTTCAAATTTTTTCTCGTGCCAACATAGAACAACAGGAGTGTTGTATGAATTTTTTTAGGTTTTTCAGGGTTCGTTTGGACATTTTTATGCATTAACTGAGTTTTCGATGCATTTATGTGCATAATTCAAATTTGAACTACATGCACATGCTCAAGTGGATATAAATTGGTTGAAAAATCAAATATGTGTCCTTGGGTGCAAGCTTAGGTCCCATGCAATAAATGGGAATGAATTTTGAACACCAAGACACCGTTGATTGCCGGTAAAACATTGACATGCCTGGTTTTTAAATTCTAGTAAATTCAAAACTCGTCTGAAATTTATGAAACTTGGCATGCTATCATGGAGCGGCATCAACATGTCGTGGTACAAATTTTGTCCCATTTGGGGCAGGTTTGGGTATATGCTTCTCACAAACCGGAGCTTCTCACCACAAGCATGATGGTTTTCGGTAGGGAACGTCCCACCTTTGGGGAAAAAACAATATCCATTGCCTCTTATTGCTTTCAATTTTTTTTCTCATGTCAACATAGAACAACAGGAGTGTTGTGTGATTTTTTGTGATTTTTCGGGGTTCGTTTGGACATTTTTATGCATGAACTAAGTGTTCAATGCATTTATGTGCATAATTCAAATTTGAACTAGATGCACATGCTCCAGTGAATATAAATTGGTTGCAAACTCAAATTTGTGTCCTTGGGTGCAAGCTTAGGTCCCATGCAAATAATGGGCATGAATTTCGAACACGAGGGCACCGTTGATTGCCGGCAAAACATTGAGATGCCTGGTTTTTAAATTCTAGTAAATCAAAAACTCATTTGAAATTCATGAAACTTGGCATGCTATCATGGAGCGGAATCAACATGCCATGGTACAAATTTTGTCCCATTTGGGGCAGGCTTGGGTATATGCTTCTCACAAACTGGAGCTTCTCACAACAAACATGATGGTTTTCGGTGGGGAACGTCCCACCTTTGGGGATGAAATGATATCCATTACCTCTTATTGCTTTCAATTTTTTTTCTCGTGTCAACATAGAACGACATGAGTGTTGTGTGAATTTTGTGATTTTTCGGGGTTCATTTGGACATTTTTATGCATTAAATGAGTTTTCCATGCATTTATGTGCATAATTCAAATTTGAACTACATGCACATACTTCAGTGCATATAAGTTGGTTGAAAAATCAAATATGTGTTCTTGGGTGAATGCTAAGGTCCCATGCAAGAAATGGGAATGAATTTCAAACACCCAGCCACCGTCACTCGGCTGCAAACATTGAGATGCCTGGTTTTTATATTCTAGTAAATCCAAAACTCGTCTGAAATTCATGAAACTTGGCATGCTATCATGGAGCGGCATCAACATGCCGCGGTACAAATTTTGTCCCATTTGGGGCAGGTTTGGGTATATGCTTCTCACAAACCGGAGCTTCTCACAACAAGCATGATAGTTTTCTGGTAGGGGACGTCCCACCTTTGTGGACAAAACGATATCCATTGCCTCTTATTGCTTTCAATTTTTTTCTCGTATCAACATAGAACAACATGTGTGTTGTGTGATTTTTTGGGGTTCGTTTGGACATTTTTTAGGCATTAACTGAGTTTTCAATGCATTTATGTGCATAATTGAAATTTGAACTACATGCACATGCTCCTCTGCATATAAATTGGTTGAAAAATCAAATATGTGTCCTTGGGTGCATGCTTAGATCCCATGCAAGAAATGTGAATGAATTTCGAACACCTGGGCACCGTTGATTGCCGGCAAAACATTGAGATGCGTGGTTTTTAAATTCTAGTTAATCCAAAACTCGTCTAAAATTCGTGAAACTTGGCATGCTATCATGGAGCGGCATCAACATGCCGTGCTACAAATTTTGTCCCATTTGGGGTAGGTTTGGGTATATGCTTCTCACAAACCGGAGCTTCTGACAACAAGCATGACGGTTTTCGGTAGGGAACGTCCCACCTTTGGGGACGAAGCGATATCCATTGCCTATTATTGCTTTCAATTTTTTCTCATGTCAACATAGAACAAGAAGAGTGTTGTGTAAATGTTTGTGATTTTTCAGGGTTCGTTTGGACATTTTTATGCATTAACTGAGTTTTCTATGCAGTTATGTGCATAATTCAAATTTGAGCTACATGCACATGCTCCAGTGCATATAAATTGGTTGAAAAATCAAATCTGTGTCCTTGGGTGCATGCTTAGGTCCCATGCAAGAAATGGGACTGAATTTCGAACACCAAGGCACCGTTGATTGCCGGCAAAACATTGAGATGCCTGGTTTTAAATTCTAGTAAATCCAAAATTCGTCTGAAATTCATGAAACTTGGCGTGCTATCATGGAGCGGCATCAACATGCCATGGTACAAATTTTGTCCCATTTGGGACTGGTTTGGGTATATGCTTCTGACAAACCGGAGCTTCTCACAATAAGCATGATGGTTTTCGGTAGGGAACATCCCACCTTTGGGGACTAAACGATATCCATTGCCTCTTATTGCTTTCAAATTTTTTTCTCGTGTCAACATAGAACAACAGGAGTATTGTGTGATTTTTTCTGATTTTCCGGGGTTCGTTTGGACATATTTATGCATTAACTAAGTTTTGATGCATTTATATGCATAATTCAAATTTGAACTACATTCACATGCTCCAGTGCATATAAATTGGTTGAAATATCAAATATGTGTCCTTGTGTGCATGCTTAGGTCCCATGCAAGAAATGGGAATGAATTTCGAACACCAAGGCACCGTTGATTGCCGGCAAAACATTGAGATGCCTGGTTTTTAAATTCTAGTAAATCCAAAACTCGACTGAAATTCATGAAACTTGGCATGCTATCATGGAGCAGCATCAACATGTCATGGTACTAAATTTGTCCCATTTGGGGCAGGTTTGCGTATATGCTTCTCACAAACCGGTGCTTCTCACTACAACCATGATGGTTTTCGGTAGGGAACGTCCCACCTTTGGGACGAAACAATATCCATTGCCTCTTATTGCTTTCAAATTTGTTTTGCGTGTCAACATAGAACAACAGTAGTCTTGCGTGAATTTTTGTGATTTTTCGTGGTTCGTTTGGACACATTTAGGAATTCACTGAGTTTTCAATGCATTTATGTGCATAATTCAAATTTGAACTACATGCACATGCTCCACTGCATATAAATTGGTTGAAAAATCAAATTTGTGTCATTGGGTGCATGCTTAAGTCCGATGCAAGAAATGGGAATGAATTTCGAACACCAGGGCACCGTTGATTGCCAACAAAACATGAGATGCCTGGTTTTTAAATTCTAGTAAATCCAAAACTCGTCTGAAATTCATGAAACTTGGCATGCTATCATGGAGCGGCATCAACATGCCGTGGTACAAATTTCTTCCCATTTGGGGCAGGTTTGGGTATATGCTTCTCACAAACCGGAGCTTCTCACAACAAGCATGATGGTTTTCAGTAGGGAACGTCCCACCTTTGGGGAAAAACAATATTCATTGCTTCTTATTGCTTTCAATTTTTTTTCCCCGTGTCAACATAGAACAACAGGAGTATTCTGTGATTTTTCGGGGTTCATTTGGACATTTTTATGCATTAACTAAATGTTCAATGCATTTATGTGCATAATTCAAATTTGAACTACATGCACATGCTCCAGTGCATATAAATTGGTCGAAAAATCAAATTTGTGTCCTTGGGTGCAAGCTTAGGTCCCATGCAAGAAATGGGCATGAATTTCGAACACGAGGGCGCTGTTGATTGCCCGCAAAACATTGAGATGCCTGGTTTCTAAATTTTAGGAAATCCAAAACTCATCTGAAATTCATGAAACCTGGCATGCTATCATGGAGCGGCACCAACATGCCGTGGTACAAATTTTTTCCCATTTGGGGCAGGCTTGGGTATATGCTTTTCACAAACTGGAGCTTCTCACAACAAGCATGATGGTTTTTGGTGGGGAACGTTCCACCTTTGGGGACGAAACGATATACATTACCTCTTATTGCTTTCAAAAAAAATTCTCGTGTCAACGTAGAACAACATGAGTGTTGTGTGAATTTTTGTGATTTTTCGAGGTTCGTTTGGACATTTTTATGCATTAACTGAGTTTTCCATGCATTTATGTGCATAATTCAAATTTGAACTACATCGAGATGTTCCTGTGCATATAAATTGGTTGAAAAATCAAATATGTGTCCTTGGGTGCATGCTTAGGTCCCATAAAAGAAATGTGAATGAATTTCGAGCACCAGGGCACCGTTGATTGCCGAGAAAACATTGAGATGCGTGGTTTTTAAATTCTAGTAAATCCAAAACTCGTCTAAAATTCATGAAACTTGGCATGTTATCATGGAGCGGCATCAACATTCAGTGGTACAAATTTTGTCCCATTTGGGGCAGGTTTGGGTATATGCTTCTCACAAACCGGAGCTTCTCACAACAAGCATGATGGTTTTCGGTAGGGAACGTCCTACCTTTGGGGACGAAACGATATCCATTGCCTATTATTGCTTTCAATTTTTTTTTCTCGTGTCAACGTAGAACAAGAGTGTTGGGTGAATTTTTGTCATTTTTCGGGGTTCGTTTGGACATTTTTATGTATTAACTGAGTTTTCTATGCATTTGTGTGCATAATTAAAATTTGAACTACATGCACATGCTCCAGTGCATATAAATTGGTTGAAAAATCAAATCTATGACCTTGGGTGCATGCTTCGGTCCCATGCAAGAAATGGGACTGAATTTCGAACACCAAGGCACCGTTGATTGCCGGCAAAACATTGAGATGCTTGGTTTTAAATTCTAGTAAATCCAAAACTCGTCTGAAATTCATGAAACTTGGCGAGTTATCATGGAGCGGCATCAACATGTCGTGGTACAAATTTTGTCCCATTTGGGACTGGTTTGGGTTTATGCTTCTCACAAACTGGAGCTTCTCACAATAAGCATGATGGTTTTCGGTAGGGAACACCCCACCTTTGGGGACAAAACAATATCCATTTCCTCTTATTGCTTTCAATTATTTTTCTCGTGTCAACATAGAATAACAGGAGTATTGTGTGATTTTCCGGGTTTCGTTTGGACATATTTATGCATTAACTAAGTTTCAATGCATTTATATGCATAATTCAAATTTGAACTACGTTCACATGCACCAGTGCATATAAATTGGTTGAAAAATCAAATCTGTGCCCTTGTGTGCATGCTTAGGTCCCATGCAAGAAATGGGCATGAATTTCGAACACCAGGGCACCGTTGATTGCCGGCAAATCATTGAGATGCCTGGTTTTAAAATTCTAGTAAATCCAAAACTCGTCTAAAATTCATGAAACTTGGCATGCTATCATGGAGCGGCACCAACATGTTGTGGTACAAATTTTGTCCCATTTGGGGCAGGTTTGGGTATATGCTTCTCTCAAACCGAAGCTCCACACAACAAGCATGATGGTTTTCGGTAGGGAACATCTCACCTATGGGGACGAAACGATATCCATTGCCTCTTATTGATTTAAAAAAATCTCGTGTTAACATAGAACAACAGGAGTGTTGTGTGATTTTTTGTGATTTTTTGGGGTTTGTTTGGACATTTTTATGCATTAACTGAGGTTTCAATGCATTTATGTGCATAATTCAAATTTGAACTACATGCACATGCTCGAGTGCATATAAATTGGTTGAAAAAACAAATCTATGTCCTTGGGTGCATGCTTAGGTCCCATGCAGGAAATGGGCATAAATTTTGAACACCAGGGCACCGTTGATTGCTGGCAAAACATTGAGATGCCTGGTTTCTAAATTCTAGTAAATCCAAAATTATGTTAACCATTCACGTGACACCACGTGTCTTGGTTTTAACGGCTGTAGGAGGTGTCGTGCGGACAGATGCTTGACCTTGACTGAACATGAGGCGTGCGAGCATCGTCCGATGCGCAGGCTGGCCGAGAGGCGTGCAAGCTGTCCTCGAGTGCGCACGCTCACCGGGAAGCATGCGAGCTGTATGCTGCACAGGCTCACTGGGAAGCGAGCCCTTTGATTTCCATGGCCACCCGCCTTGCTCGCGTCGTCTACATTTGTCAGGGGGAAACTATCCTCCCACGAGCACCTATGGGACCGGAGCCCCTTCTACGTTGCGGTAAGGGGAGCGGAGGGAGCACGGAGGGCAGATCGAGGAGAACACGCGGGTAGTTTACCCAGGTTCGGGCCGCGCGGACGCGTAAAACCATACTCCTGCTTGGATTGTATTGAGTTTTTGAGCTCGGGAGCTTGAAGAGCTAGCTACACCGAGCGAAAGAGTTGTCTAGGTTCCGAACCCTTTCTACGTTGTGCATGGGCCTCCTTTTATAGCTCAAGGGGGTCACCGACAGGTGTCAACGTAGAGGAGGGCAAAAGTGTAATTTTGGTGGTAGTTGTAACAGTGCGGGAATAGTGCATGAACAGTGGATGAACAGTGGTCTCCACCTAACTTTGACAATGGGGGACAAGGGCATTAAATGCCCGTCGCCGTCGACCCCAAAAGTGTCCGTCCATGCTCCTCCGTTCGCCACGACAGTAGCTTCGTCACCGTGGCTCGCCACCGTGTACCCCAGGCTGCACAGCCATCCGCCACATGCCCCTGGAAGGGCCCCAGGGCGACACGTGGGCCGATGAGCTGGAGCGCGGGCACACAGCATAGGTTTCCCCGACAAGCACCTTGCCGGGGTCTTGATCTTGCCGGGCCCGGAAGCTTGTCGCTCTCCGGGCCCTGCCGTGGCGCATGATGCGCCGAGGCATCTCTTGGGATATGTGTTCTTCGGTCCTCCTGGCAAGCTCCTCTTTCCAAGGGTCTTGTGTTAAAGTGATAACCTTGAGCCTGGTACGGCCTTCCCGGCAAGCTCCACTTGCCGGGGTCTCGATCTTCTGACTTGTATACTTTGTTCTTGAATGGCTTCATAAGGACCGAAAAGGTACTCGGCGGGCACGTGGTAAACCCTGCCGCGGGAAGCTGCTACTGCCCGTTCACAAGTTGGGGTACTAAGGTGCCCCTATCTTAGTACACCGACAGGAGCCCCCGGGCCTGGGCCACACACGGTGCCGAGCGCTGTTGGGCCAGGCCCAAGACAGTGCACGGGCACGCGCGGCCCACGGCACGCCGTATCTCCTTCCGCGTCCGCCGCTTCCCGCCCTAACGGCACGCGTCGATTGCGGCGTCGTGGGGGAGATCGTGGCCTCGTTCTTTAATGGGAAATGCGGAACGTCCCCCACTTCCCCCTTAAAAGCAGAGGAAGCAGAGGCAGTTCCTCTCCTTCGTCTTCATTGCGCTTTTCTTCTCCAGAAACCTTCACTGCTTCTTGCCTCCGCCCCTCCTCCGCCGTCTTCCGCATCCACGGCGCCGTCGAGCTCCTCGCTTCTTCCCACGCCGCCTCCTCCATGGCTCCGAAGAGCGACAAGGCAAAGAGCGACAAGGCCAAGAACGACAAGGCCAAGAAGGAGAAGTCCGAGCAGGCGGCGAAGCTGGCCACCCTGCGGAAGAGGTCCGTGGTCTTCGCGCCGAGGCTTGGCGCGAGGGAGCTGCGGAACAAATACTATCTGTTCTGGGCGAGGGAGACCAAAGCCCATCCCGGCACCAGAGTCTTCCCCGCCGTCGCCAAGGATATGTTCCCCGGCGGGTATTTCTTCTTCGCTGCATTTTTCCACTATGGACTGTGCCCTCCGTTTTCGGAGTTCTTTTGTGATATCATGAACACATATGGCCTCCATCTCCTAGATTTCACCCCCAACGCCATCCTTACGATGGCCGTTTTCGCACATCTGTGCAAAAACTATGTTGGGATTCATCCAAACGTAGCCCTTTTCCGCCACTTTTTTATGCCTAGAGTAGAGGCTGGCGCTCCCCTCTCCGGCGGCATCTCCTGGATCTTCAGGCTGAACAAGAAGGATTCGTACCTGAAGGGAGAGCTCCGCGGCAAGTGGGAAGAATGGAGAGCCGATTGGTGCTGGGTGGTGGAGGAGAAGCCGGAGCCATTCACTGCGCCGCGCACAACTGCCATAGTGCGCGGCAGGGACTGGAGCGAATTGGCCCCGGAGGACAACAAGCTTAGTATTGCCCTTATCAGGATTATTCGTCTCTGGGTAGCCAAACTGACCATCGGAGAGGTTGGGGCAGATTTCCTCCGCCGCCGCATCGCCCCCTTACAAGAAAGGAAAAGGGCCGCCTGGGAATTCGGCAATGCGGCGGATATCATGAGGCTGCGCCCTGGATTAAACTATAATTTCACAGCTCTGGAGTTGAAGGGGATGGTCCGAGAACTCTTCAAGCACGACCCGGCCCACTCGGAATGGTTCAGACCTCCCCGGGGAGTGGTGCCGCTGTGCAACAGCATTGCCCGGGATTCCTTGCGTGCAATGATGCCTGCGTGTGACTCCCATGGCGTCGTCCCCACCTGGATCGAGCCTCCGCCGGACGCCGTGCTGAGCTTTTTCGACAACTTGGTCGAGACGCCCAAGAACGCCGAGGAGAACAAGGGCCTCACCCGGGCCACTACGGCGAGGGATATAGCCTACATCGCCACCAGGATGGAGGAGGCCGCCGCAGCTGCAGCGGCGGGTGACTTTGGGTACACTGTGGAAGAGGCACAGGCCGCGGACGAGGTGAGCCAAGCAGAAGAGGCGGAGATCCTCCAGCTGCTCAAGCTTCTGCCCGAGGAGTTTGCCGGGGTGCCATCTCTGAAATTTGCCGGGACGAGTGAAGTCGCCGGGGGAAGCGAAGTTGCCGGAGGAAGCGAGGTCGCCGGACATGGCGCTGAGTCCAGCGGGCCTGCCGAGGTGGAGGAGGGCGCCGAGGCTGATGAAGACTCTGGTGGATCCCTGAATCTCGATGACGACGCCTCCTCGTCCTCAGAGAACTCCCCGCCTCCGGCAAGTCCCAAGCAGCAACCGAGGAAGCGCCTCCGCAAGGCAGCTGAGACGGCGAGGCCGCAGGCGCCCCGACAGCAGCCAGCGCGCCGTGCGTCGCGTGCCACCAGGACGAGCGAAGCCGTCGAGGAGGCGCCTCGCGCTGAAGCGCCAAGCGGAGGAGGATCTTCCCGGAGCGGAACGGGTGCTCCATCTGCCCCTCGGGCCCCGGCGACGACGGGGGCTGGGTCTTCACAGCCCGCAGCCCCGTAGACCGCCAAGCGCCCGAGGGATCCTTCTCCTCCGGCTCCCCGCGCGGGGGCAAACCAGGCGGAGTTTGACTTCTCCGCCCTCAGCTCCGACGACGAGGAAGAGGAGTAAGTGCTTGTACTTCTTTAGTTTCTTTGATTCTGTCTTGATTTTCCTTGTTGATTCTGATCTTGCTCTTGTTTTGCTCTCAGGACCCTGACCCAGCGGATGGCGAAGAGGGCCAAGATCCCTGTGGTCGAGGTCGAAGACGACTCGCCCGTCGCGGCGACTGAAGATGTGCCAGCGGCAAGCTTGCCGGATCAACCTGCTGCTCCGAGGAGCAGCCCCCAGCGCAGCCCCCAGCGTAAGTCTGGTATCCGACCTTCTGCTTGACGGGCGCGCTTGAGGTTATCGCTCGTACTGATATTTTTGTTGTCTTGTTTGTCTTGTGCAGAAGTGGAGCCGCAGCCGCAGGAGCACCAGGTGGTCGCCCCCGACGAGCCACTTGCTCCACCCTCCCCGCCAAGGGTGAACTCCCCGGCGAGGGAGAACGCTCCACCAAGGACGGGCACCCCACCAAGGGCGGGCACCCCGCCAAGGGTGAGCAGCCCGACGAGGGTGAGCACCCCGCCAAGGGAGGGCGCAAGCGGCCCTCCGCCAGCAGGGGCCACTACTCCGCCGCGAAGGGTGGATTCCCCGGCGAGGGAGCCTGTCGTTGAAGAAGTCCGCGAAGGTAAATCTTGTAGCTTCTTCTCCTTGGACTTGTCTTTTTGGATATTTGCTTGACTCTTTATTTTTTCTTTTCTTCTGCTAGATCCTCCTGCACCGGAGCGGATGGAGACGGAGGCCACCGTCGAGGAGGAGGTTCACGGCGACGACGGCAACGCCACTGCCGCCGAGGGCATGGCCGGAGCCGACGAGCCTGCCGTTGAAGAGACCGCCCCGCCCGCAGACGCCGCGGCTGGGGAAGGGACCGGCGACCAAACTACTGGCCCGGAGGCAGCAGGAGCGTCAAGCGCTGCACCGGCCGCCGACCCTTCCGCCTCTGCGGCTGGGCAGGGCGTCTACCTGGAGGCCCCCAACGGGGTTTTCATACAAGTCCCGTGGGGGTCCTCGTCTCGAGCCCCCGTGGAGGGAGAGACCTTTGACGGAGAGGTCCTCGCCTCCGCGGGGTTGAAGGTTGTTGAAGCGCCTGGCGGCAGCGACGAGCCCGAAGAGGAGAAACTCCTTCGCCGGCTCTTGGCTCTGTACCGGGCCAGGCAGGCGAAGCTGGAGTCTCGGGAAGCTCTTGCCGCCAAGGCTGGAGTTGACCTGGAGAAGCGCACCGTAGAGCTTCGTGCCGACAACCAAGCAGCCCTCCGCCACTTGGCTGAGGAGCGCGACGAGCTTGCCGGGGTGCAGCAAGCCTTCCTCCTGGAGAAGGCCGAGGTGGACGAGCAGCAACGGTTGGCCGCCGAGGAGCTGTCCCGGCGAGAAGGAGTCCTCAACCAGCGGAAGGTCGACCTCGATGCCCACGAGGACGACCTCACCGCCCGGGAACAGGCTATTGGCGGGGCCCTGAAGGAAGCGAAGGCCGCCGCAGCCACCGCGGAGACCACCAAGAAGGATCTTGAGGCCAAGGTGGAGCAGCTGGAGCGGTACCTGAAGGCGAGTGCGGACAGAATCACCGCGCTCAATGTGGAGAGGGAGAAAGATGCCCACACCAACTCTGACTTGCAGGTACGTCTCTCCAAGAAGGGCGACGAGATCACTGCCGCCAAAGATTCTATTGCTGACTTGGAGTTGAAGGTCTCCACTCTGACTGATTCGCTCGACGCCGCCCGGGATCGCGAGACGAAGCTGAAGGATGAACTCCACAAGGAACGGGGCCTGGTGGAGAGCGCCGCCGTCTCAGCGAGCAACTTCAGCCGGGCAGTGGAGCAGTGGACTCACGATCTGGTCACCTCCGCTGCCAATATTGACAAGGAGATGGTGGCGCTGAGGGCGGAGCATCTCGCGTACTCCCCGGACGAGAACCTCCCCCACAGCGCCAAGTTAAGTCTGTTCTTCAGGGGAATAGCGCCGGCACTTGCGCGGTTGCAGGAGAAGATCCCCGTGCAGCTGGCCGACGAGGCGCGTCGGCTCTGCATGGGCACCTTGGAGCGTGTCCTGACGAAGATCGTCTACCGCAACCCCGGCATTAACCTTGTCAACGTCCTCCGCACCTTGTCGGACGATGCTGATCAGGAGGCGTTGAAGGCGCAGGTTGCCCACATTGTCGCCAAGGTGAACAAGATCACAAGGCGTGAAGGCGACCGCGTAGATTATATTTCTTTCTTTCTATTTCCCTTGCCGCTGCAAGGCATGTTATGGACAAAAATCTATTAGTGTTATGGCAAGTTATCTTTGTAATATACAATCTTATTTTGATCAGTCAATGCAGTGTTATCTCCCTTGCTTTTGGTCCTCCACTTTGTATGCTTTCTACCCTACGCTTTCAGGGGACTTGCCGGCAAGGGGCCCTTGCCGCGAGCGCTGAGTGCTGGACTCTTAGCAGCCTGCTGGCGAAAGACCTTGTCGGCAAGTAACCTTGCCGCAACTATCCGCAGCACACTTAGACTGCTGAGCGAACTCGAAAACGAAGTAAGGGCGCGACATTTGTCGCAGCTCACTTAAGCCGTTGAGCATGCTCGAAACAGAGTAAGGGCGCGGCTAGCCGCGGGTAGGTTCCTCCGCGTACAGGTTTTCCATACAAAGTGTGGTTGTTCAAGGAAGGTAACTAAAATTTAAAAATTTGAATTACTCAAACTTCGGTAACTTAGCTTTCATAAATTGCTTGTTCCCCGACAAGGCTTCTCTTTCTTGAACAACACTTGGTTTGTCCTCCACCTCCTTCCCCCCCCCCCCGGCAAACTTGTGCGCGAGGAATACTTCTTCTGCTTAAGAGGGAAAGAAAAAGAGGAGGGAAAAACAAGTATAGGGCCTCTCGGCTTGCTAATGCTTACCGGGGTTGTGCGTTGCACGAGGTGCCAATCAATGCATGCAAATAACAAAGAAAAGCATGGAAATGGCAAATAGTGCGAAGCACAAAAAGCTTTACTGATGCACGAGGTCTGCGCCCGGCTTTGTACAAAGGTTCACATGCAATAGTGGCAAGTCTCGTACAAAAGGTGGTTGCCGGAGCGGATCATGGCAACCGCGCCTTATGGGTGAAACTTGCGAAGATGCTCTATGTTCCAGGAGTTGCTCACCGGTAAGCCTTCCTCGGTCTCAAGGCGGACAGCGCCGGGCCTTGTGACTTGTCTCACCCGATAAGGGCCTTCCCACTTCGGCGTCAACTTGTTGGAATTCTTGGCGGACTGAACACGCCGAAGAACAAGGTCGCCTTCCTCGAGACTCCTAGCCTTAACCTTGCGGCTATGATAGCGACGCAAGGCCTGCTGGTATCGAGCAGCTCGTACAACAGCCTGGAGACGTTCCTCCTCGAGGAGCAATGCATCATCTTGTCGCAGTTTCTCTTGCTCGAGCTCATCATAAGCGAGCACTCGAGGAAATCCGTATACGAGTTCCGTGGGGAGAACTGCCTCTGCTCCATAGACTAGAGCAAAGGGTGTCTGTCCGGTGGCTCGACTTGGTGTCGTCCTGATCGACCAAAGAGCCGCCGGCAACTCCTCTATCCAGTTTCTTCCGCACTTGCGCAGCCTGTCGAAGGTTCTTGTCTTGAGTCCGCGCAGCACTTCAGCATTGGCCCTTTCCGCTTGACCATTGCTCCTCGGGTGAGCAACAGAAGCGAAGCAGGCCTTGGCGCCAAGGTCTTGGACGTACTGCATGAAGGTGCGACTTGTGAACTGTGTGCCGTTGTCGGTGATGATCCTGTTAGGGATTCCGAAACGGCAAACAATTACTCTGAAGAACCTGACTGCTGACTGTGCTGTCACCTTTCTCACTGGTTCCACTTCTGGCCACTTTGTGAACTTGTCGATTGCTACGTACAAGTACTCAAAGCCCCCGGCAGCGCGGGGAAAGGGGCCGAGGATATCGAGCCCCCAGACCGAGAAGGGCCAGGACAATGGGATCGTCTGGAGAGCTTGAGCTGGCTGGTGAATTTGCTTGGCGTGGAACTGGCACGCTTCACACTTGGTTACTTGTGCAGTTGCATCCTGGAGGGCTTCTTGCCAGAAGAACCCTTGCCGGAACGCCTTCCCGGCAAGTGCCCTTGCGCCAATGTGGTGGCCACATATGCGTCCATGTATCTCTGCCAACAGCTTCTGCCCATCTTCTCTGGAGATGCACTTCAACCTGACACCATTGAGTCTTCTTCTGTACAGTTCATTGTCAACGAACTGGTACATACTTGACTGCCTGGTTATTTTCTCTATCTCTTCTGGCTCGTCGGGAAGTTCTCCAGTTTGCAGAAAACGGACGATCTGCTGTGCCCATGCCGGAGCCCGAGGCTCAACGGCAAGGACTAAAGGCATGAGGGCTGTTGCGGGAACCCCAGCTTCTACGGCAAGAACCTCCGGCTCCGCCGGAGCTGATGGTCCCCCGGCAAGCCTGCCGGGGCAGGGCTTGTCGGGAACGCCTGCTTCAACTGTACAGACCCTTGGGTCTGCAGGAGCAAACTGTTCCTCAGCATCTTGGCCGCTGATCTTGGGGACCTTGGCGGCGGATTCGGGAAGATCCGCCGGCAAGTAGTCGCCGGAGACCAACTTTCTCTTCTTGTTCTGCCCGACTGATGGCGTAACGGATGGTTGAGTTAACTTGAGCAGGAAGGTCCCTGGTTCCACAGGTAACTTCATCGCAGCACACTTTGAAAGGCCATCCGCAATATCATTCTGAGCTCTTGGGACGTGCTCCATCTGTAGACCTTCAAAGTGCTCATCAAGCTTCCTCACTTCATCAACATAAGCTTCCATCAAAGGGCTCTGGTAACTCTTATTCACTTGTCGGACCACCAACTGTGAATCTCCCCGCACAATCAACTTCTTGATCCCAAGCTCGGCTGCGATTCTGAGGCCGGCAAGCAGACCTTCATACTCAGCAGTATTGTTTGTCGCTTGTTCTCTGGGAAAGTGCATCTGGATGACATACTTGAGGTGCTCTCCGGTGGGCGCTATGAGTACCACGCCGGCACCGGCGCCTTGCAGCGAGAAAGCACCATCAAAGTACATCATCCATTCGCTGCTCGCTTCTTGTACGGGGACGCTTGTCTCTTGGACTTCTTCATCTGGTGTTGGGGTCCATTCCGCTATGAATTCTGCCAAAGCTCTGCTCTGTATGATTGAAGTACTCTCAAACTTGAGACCAAAGCTCGACAGCTCCAGTGCCCACTCAACGATCCTACCTGTTGCTTCTGGATTCTGCAGTATCCTTTTCAACGGAAATATCTCGTGTGCTTGGAAGTAATGGCGCAGCTTTCTTGAGGCCATGAGGAGGCCAAACAGCAACTTCTGCACCCCAGAGTATCTTGATCTAGCCCCCTGCAAGAGGGAACTTACAAAATACACTGGGCGCTGCACCATCTTCCTTCGCACTTCTCCTTGCTCCTGCACAGAGTTGTCCTTGTCGGGGCCAGAGCTTGTCGGAGTAGCCCCCTGCTTGTCGCTGAATTCGCTTGTCGGAGGTGTGGGCTCTTCCTCTGCCTCCCTTTCCGCTACCAACGCAGCACTAACCACTTGATAGGTTGCTGCTAGGTACAGCAGCAACTTCTCTTGTGGCCTAGGTGCGACAAGTATTGGAGTGGAGGACAGGTATCCTTTCAAGTCCTGCAGCGCTGCCTCTGCTTCCGGAGTCCATTTCATAGGACCTGCCTTTTTCAAGATTTTGAAGAAAGCCAGGGCGCGTTCTGCAGACTTTGAAATGAACCTGCTGAGGGCAGCTACACAACCAGCAAGTCTCCTTACGTCCTTGACACGCTTCGGGGCTTCAATCTGCTCGATGGCTTTTATCTTGTCGGGATTGGCCTCAATCCCCCTCTGGGACACAAAGAACCCGAGAAGCTTGCCGGAGGGGACTCCGAAGACGCACTTCTCGGGGTTCAACTTGAGCTGGATCTTGCGCAGGTTTGCAAATGTTTCTTCCAAGTCTTGGATCAGGGTATCCTTGCTCTTGCTCTTGACCACGATATCGTCCATGTAGGCTTCCACGTTTCTGTGTATCTGTGGCTCGAAAGCGGTGTGCACCACCCTTGCAAATGTAGAGCCTGCATTCTTCAGTCCAAAGGGCATGCGTATGAAGCAATATGTGCCGCATGGAGTAATGAATGCAGTCTTCTCTTCGTCTTCCTTGGCCATGAAAATCTGGTGGTAACCTGAGTATGCATCAAGGAAGGAAAGCAGCTCACATCCAGCGGTGGAGTCAACAATCTGGTCAATACGCGGCAAGGGAAATGGATCCTTGGGACATGCTTTATTCACATCAGTGAAGTCTATACAAAGTCTCCACTTCCCATTGGCCTTGCGCACGACAACTGGATTGGCCAACCACGTAGGATGGATCACGCCTCTAACTAGGCCTGCTGCCTCCAACTTCTTTATCTCTTCAGTGATGAACTCTTGGCGCTCCACGGCTTGCTTCCTTACCTTCTGCTTGACGGGCCGCGCATGAGGACAAACAGCAAGCTTGTGCTCAATTACCTTCCTGGGAACGCCGGGGATGTCAGATGGTTGCCATGCAAACACATCGACATTCGCCCGCAGGAAGGCAACGAGCGCGCTTTCCTATTTGTCATCGAGTGTAGCACTGATGGTGAAGGTACCACCAGTGCCGTCCTCCTTGGCGGACACCTTCTTGGTTGCCGGTGGAGCTACCATTCCTTTCTTACACTTGCCGGTGGCGCTCGATGGTGCGTCCTCGACGGCAGCGCAGCACTCCGAAGAGGTGCGTTTGCCGGAGTGGGCCCCAGAGCTCTTGCCGGACTTGGTCTTGTTCTTCCCCCCGGGAGCTTCAGCGGCAAGTGTGTTGCTTTCTGCTGCGGCTGCTGCATCCCGGTAGATCTTGTCTGCGCAGATAAGCGCGTCCTTCTTGTCGCCGGGGACATAAATGACGCTTATCGGCCCCGGCATCTTGAGTACGTTGTAGGCATAGTGGGAAGCTGCCATGAACTTGGTGAGGGCAGGACGTCCAAGTATCCCATTGTATGGTAATGGGATATCGGCAACATCAAATGTGATCCTTTCCGTCCTGAAGTTGAGTTCCCCGCCAAAGGTCACTGGCAGAGTAATCTTCCCCTTCGGCTTGCTCCTTCCCGGATTTAATCCTTGGAACGACCCGGTTTCTTCGAGCTCGCCGTTTGGGATCTGGAGTTTCTTGATCACAGCTGAGGAGATCAAGTTCAGGCCGGCCCCGCCGTCAACCAACATCTTGGTGACCTTGAGGTTGCGGATAGTTGGTGAGACCAACATCGGCAAGCACCCGACCTCCGTGGTGCGGTCAGGGTGGTCCTCAAGGTCAAAGATAATGGGCGTGCCAGACCACTTCAGCAGCCTGCGTGCCTCGACGGGCGGCTCTGCTGCATTCACTTCTCGCACCCACTGCTTGAGTTGGCGGTGGGAAGTGTGCAGAGAGGCGCCTCCGTCGACACACAGAACTTCTGTGGCCTTCTGGAACTCCTGCTCGCTGTTATCTCCTTCCTCCATGTCATCGTCGTCGCCTTCTTCCTCATCCTTGTCGCGGCCCCGGGGAGGTCGATCACCTTGCCGCTGCTTGGCCTTGCCGCGGCGTCCTCCCCGGCCATTGAATGGCCGCTTCTTGCTGGGCTCTCCTCCGCCTCCTTGGGCCTTCTCCTTGTCGCGACGCTCGTATTCAGCCTTTTGTTGTTCTACGAGGTACTCGACTCGCTTGCAGTTCTGAAGATCGTGGCCCTTGGTGCGGTGGATCTTGCAGTACTGCTTGTCGGAGCCGTCCTGCTTGTCGGCTGCCGCTACAGGGGCAGGCTCCTTGCCGGAACCGCCAGCCTGTGCTGTCTTGGTGGGAGCCTCCTTGCCGGACTGCTCGACAACCAGCACCTCCTTGTTCTTCTTCTTCCTGTTGTTCCGCCGCCGGCTCTTCTTTGCCGGGGCGGCATCCTCGCTGTCGCTTCCTCCTGCGCCAGCATCCTCTCCGGGGAGTCTCCTCCCCTCTTCGGCGCGCGCGCACTTGTCAGCCAGAGCGTAGAGCTCGCTGACATCCCGGATCTTGGTCATGGCCATCTCCTCCCTCATGCGGCGGTTACGCACGTTCTGGTGGAACGCACTGATAACCGCGGCAGGGTGGACGTCGGGAATGTTGTGTTGCATGCGGCTGAATCTCTGGATGTACTTGCGCAGGGATTCTCCCTCCTTCTGGGCCAAGATGTGGAGATCGCTCTCCTGGCCGTGGGGTTTGTGGCCGCCCGTGAAGGCGCCAACAAACTGGTGGCACAGATCTGCCCATGAAGAAATGGAGTTCTCCGGCAAGTGCATAAGCCAAGACCGAACGTTTGGCTTAAGCACTAGCGGGAAGTAGTTGGCTAGTATCTTCTCGTCGCGTCCCCCGGCAGCCTGCACTGCGATGGTGTAGATGCTGAGTAACTCCGAGGGGTGTGTCTTGCCGTCGTACTTCTCGGGTACGTCGGGCTTGAAGTTTTTCATGCTGGGCCACTAGACGCGCCGCAGCTCACGGGTGAACGCAGGGCAACCTGCTGCGTACGGCAAGTCGCCTGGTTCACCGGGCGCGTGCGTATCGACAGCGGTCCCAGCGCGGTGGTCCGACTGTCGTCGGGCTTCTCGTCGGCGCTCGATGCGCGTCCGAGCGTCTTCTTGCCGCCTGTCGTTAAGGACTTGGCGCTGGTCCCGACGAGCCCGCGGATCCGACGACGCCGTGGAGTCGTCGTCGACGTTGATCTGGCGGGGTGGCGTCTTCTGTTTCCGCGGCGGGGAGTGCACAGTGTTCGCACCCACGGCGGTCTTGTTGCCATCGGCCTTCGTTTGGTCGACTTTCCGTGGCCGCGATGTCGCCGGCTGCTGCGGCGTGTCGTTGTTGGCGAAGGCGATGAGGCTCTGGATCGTCGCCCTCCAGTCTTCGGCTTTGTCTGCCGCTGGAGGGCAGTCGAGGAGCAGCTGTGCTCTTGCTAGAGCTTCTGCTGGAGAGGAGGGGAGCGGCGGCGAGCGGTGCGAGGAGCGAGATATGCTCGGACTTCTAACAGGGTTAGAAGGAGCAGTTTCTCGCCCCGGCGACCGCGCCTTGCTCGTACCAGGACGGTGTCCTTGAGCATCCCGCGATCCTCCAGATTGCCCTTGCCCCAGCAAGTGTATGGTACCTCCTGTACCACGGCGCTGCTGGCTTGGCACCTCCCGAGAGAGACGTGGCGCGTCCACGGACACCGAGGCCTTGGAATTCGCCCGGTCGTCCGTCTTGTCCTTGGACTTGGTGGCGCCGTGAGTTTCCTCACCGGCGACCACCCTTCCGCCGACGTCTCCTCCACCAACCGTTGGTTCTGGTGGCGGTGGGATCGACGCAGACGGGCCTCCGACCTCCGAAGCCTTCTTTTTCGGAGGCATGCTATTGATGTTGATGAAGTTGATGAAGCTGAAGAAGTTGATGAAGAACGCGCCCGCGTGAGCGCCGGATCAGGTCCGCACAACCTCGACGCCCCCTACCTGGTGCGCCAAATATGTCGGGGGAAACTGTCCTCCCACGAGCACCTATGGGACCGGAGCCCCTTCTACGTTGCGGTAAGGGGAGCGGAGGGAGCACGGAGAGCAGATCGAGGAGAACACGCGGGCAGTTTACCCAGGTTCGGGCCGCGCGGACGCGTAAAACCCTACTCCTGCTTGGATTGTATTGAGTTTTTGAGCTCGGGAGCTTGAAGAGCTAGCTACACCGAGCGAAAGAGTTGTGTAGGTTCCGAACCCTTTCTACGTTGTGCATGGGCCTCCTTTTATAGCTCAAGGGGGTCACCGACAGGTGTCAACATAGAGGAGGGCAAAAGTGTAATTTTGGTGGTAGTTGTAACAGTGCGGGAATAGTGCGTGAACAGTGGATGAACAGTGGTCTCCACCTAACTTTGACAGTGGGGGACAAGGGCATTAAATGCCCATCGCCGTCGACCCCAAAAGTGTCCGTCCATGCTCCTCCGTTCGCCACGACGGTAGCTTCGTCACCGTGGCTCGCCACCGTGTACCCCAGGCTGCACAGCCATCCGCCACGTGCCCCTGGAAGGGCCCCAGGGCGACGCGTGGGCCGATGAGCTGGAGCGCGGGCACACAGCATAGGTTTCCCCGGCAAGCACCTTGCCGGGGTCTTGATCTTGCCGGGCCCGGAAGCTTGTCGCTCTCCGTGCCCTGCCGGGGCGCATGATGCGCCGAGGCATCTCTTGGGATATGTGTTCTTCGGTCCTCCTGGCAAGCTCCTCTTGCCAAGGGTCTTGTGTTAAAGTGATAACCTTGAGCCTGGTACGGCCTTCCCGGCAAGCTCCACTTGCCGGGGTCTCGATCTTCTGACTTGTATACTTTGTTCTTGAATGGCTTCATAAGGACCGAAAAGGTACTCAGCGGGCACGTGGTAAACCCTGCCGCGGGAATCTGCTACTGCCCGTGCACAAGTTGGGGTACTAAGGTACCCCTATCTTAGTACACCGACACCATTAATCGCGCCCAAGCCACAGTTTAATTCGCTTTTTAAATATAAAACACTCATCGCAAACGTTTTAGTTAGAACACCCGTATGCAAACCGACAGCTTCCCCAGGAAGCCAAGAGAAAATGTGCCAAGCAGGATTTCTGCAGCTCTTGATCGCAAACGATTTAGATAGAACACATGTATGCAAAGTGAGAGCATCGCGAGATTTGTGCATCCCTTCAATGCAAACGATTGTTCTAGATGACCCGTGTGCAACCACGTACAAACAATTTGGTAAGATTTGCATCTATCATATTGGGTTTGTTGCCATTTGTCAAACTGGAAAGATTTACATTTGTTTATCTAGTAATGTTGCCATTTGTCCATCCTTGTAACACTGCGATTTGTCAAAATATGCAGCTAGAAATCATTAGCACTGTGTAATTTTTGCAAGTAAAATTCAGTAAGTAAGCATAGATTTCATTCATAGATTAAGCAGTCATTCTTAATTTATACAAACAGTTCAACTCGATAGCTGAACCGACCAAACTTCTCCCCAATTACTGCCAACCACGTGCTGAAATAGCTAGTTCAACTATATATACTAGCTAATTTTAAGTACGTTGTACAGTTCCACCACACATCTATAGTCAGATGAACTGAACAAAATAGCCCCTAAATACTACTACTACCACAGAGGGGCTTTGTCCTACTTCCGGCAGCCTCTCCTCTACCGAGCATGCTCAGTAAGAGGCAGAGGAGGAGGAGGAGCCTACCGATTAGCTGGACAAATGCAATACGGTGCCTGGCGCTACTGCATGTTCAGCGACGCTCACCAGCTCGAACGCCCACTGCCGCTCCAGACGATCCCTCTCGAAGCGGCGGGACTGCTCGTAGATCTCCTCATACCTCGCCTCTGCGTCGGCGTTTGTTGCGGCCACGACAGCGGTAAGGCTCTTTGCATGCTTGACGAGGCGCTTCTCCTCCTCCCGCAGGAACTCGATGTGGAGAGCAAGGTCGCTGACGCACGTGTGGTCCTAAACCTCCGCCTCCCTCCTTCGGGCGGCGGTAGCAGAGCGGGTGATGATCCCAACGATAAACGGTGGGCTAGCGGCCATGGCGGACGATGATGGGGCGGCGGCCACGACCACACCTCCCGTATTCGGGCCGCAGTGGCGGAGCGGGTGATGGCCACGGTGGCCGGCAGTGGGGTGGCGGCCACGACGGCCACCTCCCACCTTCGAGCCGCGGCAGCGGAGCGGGTGATGGCCCTGGCTTTCGACGGTGGTGTGGTGGCAACGGCGGCCGGCAACAGATGCCAACGGGCAGCGGCGGAGCGTGTGGTGGGTGTTCCGCGCACACCCAACAGGGAGCCACACGCACTACACTACGCCGGGGACTGCGCCGTCGCTGCGGTATAGCCTCCCAGCTGGAGCTATCCTCTGATGATGATGGAGTGGCTGAGCGACGATGACGGACCAGTGCCATTGGCTATTGTGGGAGAAGCAAACGAGATAAGCTACATGGAGGGAGGGGAAAATGCGACGCAGGACTCGCCGGCCGTGAGGGTTTTTATAGCAGGCCGGAAAGCATTGGGATTTTGGGGGATTTCACCGAGTCCACGGGAAGCTTGCGCGGGAACCTACGAGGTTGCGTGGGAACGGGCTCACCGATGATTCATTGGCGCCACCGTTTGGCCAAAATAACGCCCGCGCGCGCGGCGCAAGCTTGCGCTGTAAGCCGTTTGCGGTAGCGGGGTGACAAGACGTGCGAGAGGAGGAAGAGAGTACACGTACACATACAGTTAATAAAAAAACGTTTGCCCGCAATAAAAATGCATATCACCATATATTATATTGTTGGAGTCGTATTTGAACACAGTTTCCAGCTATACAATTTTTGTAACATGCATTAACACTTTTTTGGTTAAATTTAAGGTTATACACCATCGAGCGTTTGCCCGCAACACACACGGCTTATCCCGTCACAGAAAACTCTGATGGATCAACTGTCTGCCATGTATCACACACGCAACTCTAATATGATTTGTGCTTGATGTCTCTCACATCGCTTGCACAGTTCGTCTTGTTTGCCATGTATCACTGTGTCGTCCTCTACTCGGATCCCTCGGCTAGCTCTGTTCGCCGTTAGGCTCCGCAACATGTTGTGCTCGCCGTTAGGCGCCGTGGCGTGCTCTGTCGTGTCCGTTGGCGCGCTCTGCTCCTGTCCGTCGGCGCGCTCGACTTGTAGACATCTTTTCCTTGAGGTGACCGTGGAGCGCTCTACTCACGTCCCTCCGTGCGCGCTCTACCAGCGGTTGGGCATGCACACGATCACGTCGGGGGCCCCATATGCATGCGGTTGCGCCGCGCGCGTTGCCACACAATGCAGTTATGTGCGGCACGATGGCGTTACGTGCTGCAAATTAGAACTACCATCAGGGCCTACCGATGTTCATGGCCGTCCGGCTTCCCCTTTAATTCCCGCGGCCATTATAACCTTAGTCTCTTCAACCTTTCGATCGCGCCCCACAACACAACAAGCACACCCATGACGACACATAGAGAGGGGATGTCTAGCGGCGCTCCAATGGAGTTCGGCGAGCATAGAGTGGAGACCCACGCGAGGGAGATGGATCTCTCAGTGGTGTACACCATCAACCCGGCCGTGTTGGACGACTACATTAACATCGTTGAGCAGTTGCTTGCTGGAGACAAGTACAAGGTGGTCGGCATCGACCTCCAGTACACTGTCGGTCATCTCGACATAGATGAGAAGGTTGTTGTCGCCCAGTTGTGCGTGTGCCATCATGTCCTCATCTACCACTACTGCATGGCCAAAGAGCCTTGCGACCGTTTCAACAGGTTTGTCGACAACAACGACTACAAGTTCACCAGACTACAAGTTCACCATGGTGGAAATCATTGACGATGTAAAAGCGCTCAGGGTTACGGGGTTGGCATGCCAGAACCTTGTCAAAATCTGTGAGCACTACAAGGTCTGGGGAAGCACGAAGAAGGACTCCCTAGTTGAACTCACCTTGGCCATCATCGATCCCTACTACGAAAAGATGAAGTGGGATGCCAAGAGAACAAGTCTCGTATCCTGGCACAGGGCCTAGATGCGGCAACTAGATGAACCTCACCTCAGGTTTGCGGCCAAGAGCGTGTACACATGCTATGAGATGCACAGGCGGATCGTTGACATGAGGAAGTGCCTCGTTACCCAAATCGATGAGCCCGGATCGAGCCACAAGCAGAGCAAGCGTCACAAGAAGTAGATGATGATCGGATGATCATTTATGCTAGTTAATCATGCATGTAATATATAGTTTACTTTATTGGTGTCTGGAAATGTCATGTGTGCCGTAGCCACCTATGTAATTATGCATGTAATAGTTTACTATGGTGTGTGCAAATGCCATGGTTGTAGTAGCCACCTATATACACACACACACACTTATAAGGACATGCTTGCATAACCAAATTAAACATCCACTTACATAGGTGGCTACTACAACCATGGCATTTGCACACACCATAGTAAACTATTACATGCATTATATATATATATATATATATATATATATATATATATATATATATATATATATATATATATATATATATATATATATATATATATATATATATATATATATATATATATATATATATATATATATATATATATATTGTTCTGTATGCAATCCCATTGCACAACACACACGTCTTGTTAGCAGCAACCGCATGTGTTATTATTGGTCTTCACACACATTTCTGATTATAGACCTGTTTGCCGCGTATCACACACATCTTGTTAAGTTGAACTGTTTCTGTCCTCATGTCTCAACGTAAATAGTTCATCCGAGTGAACCGCATGCCGTATATCGCACACACCTTGATCTGGCTGACCATTTCTTTTGTGTTGCCTAATCACAAACAGTTCATCCGAGTGAATCGTATGTTGTGAATCGCACACGCCTTCATCTGGTTGTCCGTTTCTTTTGTTCCTCCTCATTGCAAACAGTTCATTGAACTGAACCGTGTGCCCTTCAACGCACACGTAAATAAAACCTGAACCGTATTTGATGCATCCGTCATTGCAAACGTTTTATACATTTCTGACGGTTTTCATACAGTACCGTTTGCGATTATTGCATCGCACACAGTTTCTCGAAGGGTCTCTGATCGTAATGTCGCGTTAGCAGCATCCTGCAGTAGTGACAATAATGCATATGAGAGCCACTCATCATTTTCATCATGGTCTTCTCCTCTAGACCCCCAAAGAAAAAGAAAAGAATTTCAAAGAAACACACTGAAATGTTTTTGGAGTTTTTGTTTTTCCGAAGAAAGCAAAACAAGGACGAGAAAAACTATTCATAGGGGAAAGCTCCCAACAAACAACAGAAGAAAGAGAAATCTTTTTGGATTTTCTTTTAATACTAACAACTACTAAGAAACTAACTAAAAGAAAAGACAAAAAGAAACGAGAAATATTTTTGAGTTTTCAAAGTTTTTCAAACACACAAGTAGAGAGCGAGAGAGAAAAACTAACATGGATAATACAATGAAAAATAAGAACACCGACAACTGGAATGAATGTGTGAACATGAATGTAATGTCGGTGAGAAATACGTACTCCCCCAATCTTAGGCTTTTGGCCTAAGTTGGTCTAGGGCCACCACTGGCCTGGATGATATCCAAAATCATAGTTGGGGTTGTACTGTGTTGCAGCAGCTACTGCTTGGCGAGCTTCTTCTTGGAGGCGAGCGGTCTCCGCCTCTCTCTCATATGCGTTCGCCTCCTCTCTCGTTATAAAATATCTCCCTTTTCTTGAAAATTAAAGAAGGCAGGAGCAGGAAGAGCAATATGGAGGGCACGCCGTCTGTCAAAGATTAGTCAGTACTGGAGGTGCTATTCGTTCCTCTCGAGAAATTGATAACGTATCATAGCTTCATAATCTAGAAAAGCAGGTGGCAACTCAACATCATATCCTCTTATGGGTACACCTAAATAATTAGCTAAGCGAGTTGCATAAATTCCTCCAAATAAATCTCCATATTTAGCTATATGATGTAACCTCCTTGCAATAATAGCCCCCAAGTTATAACGCTTATCACTTAACACCGCACACTTAAGAACACTAAGATCTGGAACACAAATGTGGCTACGTTCACGTTTACCATTAATGCATCTTCCTATAAATAGAGCAAAATAATGTAGCAGGAAAATGAATGCTCCCTATGGTGGCTTGTGTAATATTTCTAGTTTCCCCCACGGTGATGCTAGCAAGAAAATCATTGTAATCAGATTTGTGAGGATCATTAAGACTGCCCCGGTGTGGGATTTTGCATGCATCACATACTGAAGAAAAATCCCCCAAAATATTTTTGCAAATGATGATTTGAGCAAGGGGATCGAAAATGGCAGCAAGATGAGCTAGAACATGGGTTTGAGCTGTGGGATGATTTTTCCTGGAGGAAGAAGGAGAGGATGGGTGCTGGAATAAGTGGAGGGGGCACGTGGGGCCCACAAGGACAGGGGGCGCGCCCAGGAGGTAGGGCACGCCCTCCACCCTTGTGGCCCATTGGTGCAGCCCTCTGGTGCATTCTCAGTGCCAAAAATCTTAAAATGTTCCAAAAAAACAATTTAAATTTTCAGGGCATTTGGAGAACTTTTATTTTCGGGGCATTTTTATTGCATGGATAATTCAGAAAACAGTCAGATAATACTATTTTTTGCTTTATTTAATCTAAATAACAAAAAGTAAAAGATGGGTACAAAAGGTGGTGCTCTCTAATTTCATCCATCTTATGCTCATCAAAAGGAATCCGTTAACGAGGTTGATTAAGTCTCATTAACAAACTTCTTTCGAATAACATAAAACTGGAGAATTTTCGAATAACACTAGGTTACCTCAATGGGGATATGCATGTCCCCAACAATAAGAATATCATATTTCCTTTTGACAGTAGGAATAGGGGATTCAAAACCTCCAATAGCAATAGTTGAAATTTTTCCAATAGAATTGACACTATTAACTTGAGGTTGTTTCTTCGGAAAGTGTACCGTATGCTCATTACCATTAACATGAAAAGTGACATTGCCCTTCTTGCAATCAATAACAGTCTCTACAGTATTAAAAAAGGGTCTACCAAGGATGATCGACATGCTGTCGTCCTCGGGAATATTAAGAATAACAAAGTCCATTAAGATAGTAACATTTGCAACCACAACAGGCACATCCTCACAAATACCGATGGGTATAGCAGTTGATTTATCATCCATTTGTAAACAGATTTCAGTAGGTGCCAACTTATTCAAATCAAGTCTACGATACAAAGAGAAAGGCATAACACTAACACCGGCTCGAAGTTCACATAAAGCAGTTTTAACATTGTTTCCTTTAATGGAGCATGGTATAGTAGGTATTCCTGGATCTCCAAGTTTCTTCGGTATTCCACCCTTAAAAGTATAATTAGCCAGCATGGTGGAAATTTTAGCTTCCGGTATCTTTCTTTTATTAGTAACAATTTCTTTCACATACTTAGCATAAGGAGACATTTTAAGAATATCAGTCAAACGCATATGCAAAAAAAGATAGGTCTAATCATCTCATAATAGCGTTGAAATTCCTCATCATCCTTTTTCTTGGATGGCTTAGGAGGAAAGGGCAGGGGTTTCTGAACCCATGGTTCCCTTTCTTTACGATGTTTCCTAGCAATGAAGTCTCTCTTATCATAACGTTGATTCTTTGATTGTGGGTTATCAAGATCAACATCCTGTTCAGTCTCTACAACATTAGCATTACTAGGTTGAGCATCAGTATGAACATCATCATTAACATTATCCCTAGGTTCATGTTCATTACCCGACTGTGTCTCAGCATCAGAAATAGAAATATTATTGGGATTCTCAGGTGTGTCTATAACAGGTTCACTAGAAGCATACAAAGTCCTATCAGTTTTCTTTTTCTTTTTCTTACTAGGACTAGGTTTGTCAATATTAATTCTGTGAGAATCTTGCTCAATTCTCTTAGGATGGCCCTCCGGATACAAAGGTTCCTGAGTCACTTTACCACCTCTAGTTGCAACCATAACAACATTATCGTTTTTCTTAATATTCAACTCATTAAGCAAGTCATTTTGTGCTTTAAAAACTTGTTCTACATGAGTGGTAACCATGGATGCATATTTACTAATAAGCTTAAGATTAACAGTTCTAGTCATATAATCACCCAAGTATTCAAGAGTATGAGCATTACGTTTCAATTGTCTACTAACATAAGCATTGAAGTTTTCTTATTTCACAATAAAATTATCAAACTCATCCAAGCATTAACTAGCAGACTTATTATGAGGAATATCACCTTCATCAAATCTATAGAGAGAATTTACCTTTCACTACCTATGTCGGGTTATCAAGACCATGTATTTCTCCAATAGGCGGTAAATTCTTAACATCTTCAGCTTTAATACCCTTTTCCTCCATAGATTTCTTTGCCTCTTGCATATCTTCGGGACGGAGAAATAGAATCCTCTTTTCTTCGGAGTTGGTCTGGGAAGAGTCCAATCGTTATCATTGCTCAATATATTGTTCAATATTTTTCAGCTTGTTCAACAATTCGTTCCCTGACAACACAACCAGCACAATTATCTAGGTGGTACCTAGAAGCATCAGTTAGTCCGTTATAAAAGATCTCAAGTATTTCATTTTTCTTGAGAGGATGATTAGGCAAGGCATTAAGTAATTGGAGAAGCCTCCCCCAAGCTTGTGGGAGACTCTCTTCTTCAATTTGCACAAAATTAAATATTTTATGTAAGGCAGCTTGTTTCTTATGAGCAGTAAAATATTTTGCAGAGAAGTAGTAAATCATATCTTTGGGACTACGCACACAACCAGGAGAAAGAGAGTTAAACCATAACTTAGCATCACCCTTTAGTGAGAAAGGAAACAACTTAAGAATATAATAATAGCGATTTTTTCCTCATGAGCAAATAGGGTGGCTATATCATTTAATTTAGTCAGGTGTGCCACAACAGTTTCATTCATAACCATGAAAAGGATCAGATTCAACTAAAGTAATTAACTCAGGAACAACACAGAATTCATAATCCTTATCAGTAATATGGATAGGTGAAGTAGCAAATTCAGGATCATATTGCATTCTAGCATTCAAAGATTTTTTTCCACTTGCTTAGTAATTTCTTAAGATCGTTCCTGTCGGTGTACTAAGGTAGGGGTACCTCAGTACCCCAACTTGTGCACGGGCAGTTGCAGCTTCCCGCGGCAGGGTTTACCGCGTGCTTGCCGGAGACCTTCCTGCTCCATATCAAACCATTCAAAAACAAAGTATACAAGACAGAATATCGAGACCCCGGCAAGCGGAGCTTGCCGGGAAGGCCGCTCCAGGCTCAAGTTTACTTCACTCACGCAAGGCCCTGGCAAGAGGAGCTTGCCAGGAAGACTAGAAGATTACATCATAGAAGACACGCCTCGGCGCTATATGCGCCCCCGCGAGGGCCCGGGGAGCGACAAGCCTCAGAGCCCGGCAAGCTCCCGGGCCCGGCAAGATCAAGACCCCGGCAAGGTGCTTGCCGGGAGAGTTGTGCTGTGTGCCCGCGCTCCAGCTCATCGGCCCACGCGTCGTCCTAGGGCCATCCCAGGGACGCGTGGCGGATGGCTGTGCAGCCTGGGGGACACGGTGGCACTCCACGGTGGTGAAGCCATCGCCGTGGCGAACGGAGACGCGAAGGCGGGAGCTTTGGGGGTCGACGGCGACGGGCATTAAATGCTCTTGTCCCCCACTGTCAAAGTAGGTAGCGACCACTGTTCGCACACTGTAGCTCCACTATTCCCGCACTGTTACAACTACCACCTCTTTTACGTTTTTACCCCTTTCTCCTACGTTGACACCTGTCGGTGACCCCTTGCACTATAAAAGGAGGCCCATGCACAACGTGGAGGGGGTTCGGAACCTAGATCGCTCATACGCTCGGTGTAACTGCTTCTTCAAGCTCCCGAGCTCTCCAACTCAATACACAACTAAGCAGGAGTAGGGTTTTACGCGTCTACCGCGGCCCGAACCTGGGTAAAACTGCCCGCGTGCTCGCTACGATCTGCTCTTCGTGCTCCCTCCGCCCTCGTACCGCACAGACAAGGGGCTCCGGTCCCATAGGTGTTCGTGGTGGACAGTTTCCCCCGACATCTTTACCGTGTGTGGGCCAGGCCCAAAACAGTGCACGGGCACACGCGGCCCACAGCGCGCCGAATCCACTTCCGCATCCGCCGCGTCCCCCCGTAACGGCACGCGTCAATTGCGGCGTCGTGGGATGGGACGTGCCCACGTTCCTTCAATGGAAAGAGCGAAACGCCCCCCCCCCACTTCCCCATAAAAGCAGAGGAAGCAGGAGCGGTTCCCCTCCTTACGCTTTCATTGCATCCTCTTCTTCCTCCAGAGATCCCCATTGCGCTCCGCCTCTACACCTCCGCCGCCGCCGGGCTCTTCGTCCCTCTTCCTCCGCCGCCTCCGCCATGGCCCCGAAGACCGAGAAGGCGAAGGCGGAGAAAGCCAAGAAGGAGAAGTCGGAGCAAGCGGCGAAGCTCGCCGCGTATCGGAAGCGGAACCTCGTCTTCCCGCCGAAGCTCAGCGCGCGGGAACTCTGGAACAAGTATTGCTTGTTCTGGTCCAAGGGAACCAAGGCGCACCCCCGCACTCGAGCTTATCCGGCCGCCGCCAAGGACAACTACCCCGGCGGGTACTATTTCTTCGCAGCCTTCTTCCACTGCGGTCTTTGCCCTCCTTTTTCCGATTTCTTCTGTGACATAATGCACACCTATGGCCTCCATCTTCTTGACTTCACCCCCAACACCATCCTCACAATGGCGGTTTTCGCACACATGTGTGAAAACTATATAGGAATACACCCAAACGTAGCGCTGTTTAGGCATTTCTTCACCCCTAGAGCAGAGGCCGGCGCCCCCCTCTCCGGAGGAATTTCTTGGGTTTTCCGTCTGAACAAGAAGGAGTCCTACTTGCCGGGGGAGCTCCGCGGCAAGTGGGAGGAGTGGCGTGCGGAATGGTGCTGGATTGTCGAGGACCAGCCGCAATCCTTCACCGCGCCGCGCACAACGCCCATCGTGCGCGGCAGGGACTGGAGCGAGCTGGATTCGGACGACGGCAAGCTCAACGTCGCCCTCATCAGGATTCTGCGTCTTCGGACCGCTAGGCTGTCTGTCGCAGAAGTAGGCACAGACTTCCTCCGCCGCCGCCTCGCCCCTCTCCAAGACAGGAAAAGGCCGGCCTGGGAGTACGGCAACTCAGCGGATATCATGAGGTTGCGGCCCGGGCTCAACTACAACTTCACGTCGCTGGAGCTGAAGGGGATGGTCCGGGAGCTGTTTAAGCACGACCCGGCCCACCCGGAATGGTTCAGGGGGCCCCGGGGAGTGGTGCCCCTTTGCAACAGTACGGCTTGTGATCCTCTTCGCGCGATGATGCCCGCGTGTGATTCGCACGGCGTGGACCGCACGTGGATTCCGCCCCAGCCATCAGACATTCTCAGCTTCTTCGACAACCTTGTGGAGGTGGCGAAGAACAAGAACGAGACCCGGGAGCTGACGCGGGACACCACCGACCAGGAGATAGCGTACATCGCTTCTCGGGTTGAAGAGGCCGCCGTAGCCGCAGCGGCAGGAGAGTTCGGCTACATGCCCGACGAGGCAGATGCTGCGGAGGCGTCCTGCCAAGCGGAGGAGGCGGAGATCCGCAGGCTACTGAAGCTGCCTCCCGACGAGCTCACCGGGGTCCCATCCTTGAGGCACTCCGGGATCATCGGGATCCAGACGGAGGCCGCGGCGAGAGGCCACGCCGCCGGAGGGAACAGGGGCGCCGCAGGGAGCGGAGGCGCCGGAGGGAGCGGAGGCGCCGGAGGAAAGGAGGCCGCAGCGCAGGGCGCTGGGCCCAGCAAGCCAGCCGGGGAGGAGGAGGAGGACGCCGAGGCCGCCGAGGACTCCGGCGGGTCTACGGAGCTCTACGCCGACGACCTCTCCTCGTCGGAGACCTCCCCGCCCCGGGCAAGCCCTAGGCGGTCTCCACTGAAGCGTCTCCGCAAGACGGCGACGGGGGAGGGGGCGCAGGCGCCCCGGCAACAACCAGCTCGCCGGGCAGCGCGAGCTCCCCGGGGGAGCCAAGCTGCGCCGGGGGCGACCGGCGCACCGGCTACAGCGGAGGCGGCCCGCGCGCAGGCCACGACGGAGGCGCCCCGCAAGCAGACCACAACAGAGGCGCCTCGCAGGCCGGCGTCGAGCCGACAGGAGTCTTCACGGGGCGGAGCGGCGGCTCCGCCCGCTCCCCGGGCCTCGGCTACCACAGGGGCTGGGTCTTCGCAGCCCCCAGCCCCAGGGACCGCCAAGCGCCCGAGGGAATCTTCGCCTCCCGCTCCTCGCGCAGACGCGCCCCAGGTGGAGTTTGACTTCTCCGCCTTGAGCGACGACGACGAGGAGGAACAGGAGTAAGCATTCGAGATCTTTATCTTCTCAAACTTCGTCTTGATTATTGTTGATGCTAATCTTGTTTTTTTCTTTTTTTGCTTTGATTTCAGGACCTTGGCCCAGCGCGCGGCGAAGAAAGCCAAGGTGCCCGTGGTCGAGGTCGCGGATGGCTCGCCCACCGCGGCAACTGGGGACGCGCCGGAGCCAAGTCTGCCGGACCCGAGCGCTGCTTCGAGGAGCAGCCCCCAGCGCAGCCCCCAGCGTAAGTCTGGATTCTGTACTTTCGCTCGCCGGGCGCGCTTGGAGATTTTGTCTTGATCCAGTATCTTGATATTTTTGTCTTGACTTGCGCAGAGGTGGAGCCACAGCCGCAGGAGCGTCCGGAGGTCGCCCCCGAGGAGCCGCAGGCCCCGCCGTCCCCGCCAAGGCCGGCCTCCCCGGCAAGGGAGAGCGCTCCGCCAAGGGCGGGTACTCCGCCAAGGGCGAGTACCCCGCCAAGGGCGAGCAGCCCGGCGAGGGTGGCTACTCCGCCAAGGCAGAGCTCCCCGGCGAGGGAGCCCGCCGCTGACGACGTCCGCCAAGGTAGGTCTTGTAACTTTGTCTTCTTGGCGTTGTTTCTTTTTGGATATTTGCTTGAACTTCCTTTGCTTCTTCTTCTTCTTCTAGATCCTCCTCCCCCCGAGCAGATGGAGACGGAAGTCATCATCATCGAGGAGGAGGGCGCGCAGGGCGGTGGCGGCGACGCGCCTGTCGCCGAGGACACGGCGGGAGCCGCCGAGCCAGCTGCGCCAGAGACCGCCCCGGCTGCGGACGCAGCGGCCGGGGAGGGGGACGGCGATCGCACCGCCGGCCCGGAGGCGGCGGGAGCATCAAGTGCTGCGCCGGCCGCCGACCCCTCCGCCGGAACGGAGCAGGCCGGCTATTATCTCGAAGCCCCCAACGGCGTCTTCATCCAGGTGCCGTGGGGTTCCTCGTCGCGAGCTCCCGCGGAGGGCGAGGCCTTTGATGGAGAGGTCCTCGCCTCCGCGGGCTTGAAGATCGTCGAGGCGCCCGGCGGAAGCGAAGGGCCTGAGGAGGAGAAGCTGCTTCACCAGCTCCTGGCCCTTTACCGGGCCAGGCAGGCGAAGCTTGCTTGTCGGGAGGTCCTCGCCGCCAAGGCCGCCGCGGAGATGGAGAAGCGCGCGGCGGAGCTCAGCGCCGCCAACCAGGCGGCCCTCCGCGAGGTGGCGGAGGAGCGCGAGCGACTCGCCGGAGAATACCAAGAGTGGGTGCTGGAGAAGGCCGAGGCCGAAGAGCAGCAGCGGCTCGCCGGGGTGGAGCTGTCCCGGCGAGAAGGAGAACTCACCCAGCGGAAGGTCAACCTCGACGCCCACGAGGAAGAACTTGCCGCTCGGGAGCAGGCCCTTGGCGGGGAGCTGAAGGAGGCGAGAGCTGCCGCGGCTACCGCGGAGACCGCCAAGGAGGAGCTTGCCGCCAAGGTAGCGCAGCTGGAGGAGTCGCTGAAGGCGAGCGTGGAGAAGGTCGCCGCGCTCAATATAGAGCGCGAGAAGGACGCCCACACTAACTCAGAACTCCAGGTGCGTCTTTCTGAGAGGGGCGACGAGTTGAAGGCCGCCAAGGACTCCATCGAGGATCTGGAGCTGAAGGTCTCCACACTGAAGGACTCGCTTGACGCCGCCCGGGATCGGGAGACCAAGTTGAAGGAGGAGCTCCGCAAGGAGCGAGCCTTGGTGGACAGCGCAAACAAGGCGGCCGAGAACTTCCGCCGTACCATTGAGGTATGGACCGAGGACTTGGTATCTTCTGCGTCTAACATCGACCAGGAGCTGCTGGCGCTGAAAGTCGAGCATCTCATCTACTCCCCGGATCCGAACCTCCCTCACAGCGCCAAGCTCAGCCTCTTCTTCAGAGGGATCGCGCCGGCTCTTGCAGGTCTTCGGAAGAAGATCCCCGCGCAGCTGGCCGAGGAGTCGCGCCTGCTCTGCACGGGAACCTTGGAGCGCGTGCTGACGAAGATTGTATACCGCAATCCCGGCATAAACCTCACCAACGTTCTTCGCAGCCTGCCGGCCGACGCAAACATGGAGGTGTTGAAGGAGCAGGTCGCCCACATCATCACCAAGGTGAACAAGATCTCCAGGATTGAGGGCGACCACGTAGATTAGGCCTCCATTATCTTTATCTCTTTTTGTTGCTGCATAGGATGTTTGTGGACTCATTAATCATTGCGACAAGTTATCCTTTGTAAGATGTTTATCTTATTTTGATCAATTAGTGCAATGTTATCTTCCTTGTCTTGGTCATCTACTTTGTATGCTTTTCACCCTACGTTCCCGGGGAGCTTGCCGGCAAGGGGCCTTTGCCGCGAGCGCTGAGTGCTATACTCTGAGCAGCCTGCTGGCCAAGGTCTCACCGGCAAGCAACTTTGTCGCAGCTAGTCGCAACGCACTTAGCTTGCTGAGCGAACTCGAAAACGAAGTAAGGGCGCGACACTTGTCGCAGCTCGCTTAGATCGTTGAGCGTACTTGGAAACAAGACAAGGGTGCGGCTAGCTACGGGTAGGTTCCTCCGCGCACAGGTTTTCCATACAAAGTGTGATTGTTCAAGGAAGACAACTAGAATTTAAAAATTTGAACTGGCCAAATTCTAATAACTTAGCTTTCATATATTGCTTCCTTCTCGGTAAGGCCTTTCTTTCTTGAACAGCACTTGGTTCCTCCTCCATCTCCTTCCCCCCCGGCAAACTTGTGCGCGAGGAACGTTCCTTCTGCTTAAGAGGCAAAGGAAAAGAAGAGGGAAACAAGACATGGCCTTTCGGCGTGCTAATGCTTACCGGATGTGTATGTTGCACAAGACCCCAAATAACACATGCAAATAGCAAAGAAAAGCATGCAAAAGGCAAATAGTGCAAAACACAAAATCTTTACTGATGCACGGGGTCTGCGCCCGGCTTTGTACAAAGGGTTACATGCAACAGCGGCAAAGCTCGTACAAAAGGTGGTTGCCGGAGCGGATCGCGGCAACCGCGCCTTATGGGTGAAACTTGCGAAGATGCTCTATGTTCCAGGAGTTGCTCACCGGTAAGCCTTCTTCGGTCTCGAGGCGGACAGCGCCGGGCCTCGTGACTTGTCTCACCCGATAAGGGCCTTCCCACTTCGGCGTCAACTTGTTGGAATTCTTGGCGGACTGAACACGCCGAAGAACAAGGTCGCCTTCCTCGAGACTCCTGGCCTTGACCTTGCGGCTATGGTAGCGACGCAAGGCTTGCTGGTATCGAGCAGCTCGTACAGCAGCCTGGAGACGTCCCTCCTCGAGGAGCAACGCATCATCTTGTCGCAGTTGCTCTTGCTCGAGCTCATCATAAGCGAGCACTCGAGGAGATCCGTATACGAGTTCCGTGGGGAGAACTGCCTCTGCTCCATAGACTAGAGCAAAGGGTGTCTGTCCGGTGGCTCGACTTGGTGTCGTTCTTATTGACCAAAGAGCCGCCGGTAGCTCCTCTATCCAATTTCTTCCGCACTTGCGCAGCCTGTCAAAGGTCCTTGTCTTGAGTCCGCGCAGCACTTCAGCATTGGCCCTCTCCGCTTGACCGTTGCTCCTCGGGTGAGCAACAGAAGCGAAACAGACCTTGGCGCCAAGGTCTTGGACGTACTGCATGAAGGTGCGACTAGTGAATTGTGTACCGTTGTCGGTGATGATCCTGTTAGGGATCCCGAAACGGCAAACAATCGACCTGAAGAACCTGACTGCTGACTGTGCTGTCACCTTTCTCACTGGTTCCACTTCTGGCCACTTTGTGAACTTGTCGATTGCAACGTACAAGTACTCAAAGCCCCCGACGGCTCGGGGGAAGGGGCCGAGGATATCGAGTCCCCAGACCGAGAAGGGCCAGGACAAAGGGATTGTTTGGAGAGCTTGAGCTGGTTGATGAATCTGCTTTGCATGGAACTGGCACGCTTCACACTTGGTTACTAGTGCAGTTGCGTCTTGGAGGGCTTCTTGCCAAAAGAACCCTTGCCGGAAAGCTTTCCCGGCAAGCGCCCTTGCGCCAATGTGGTGGCCGCATATGCCTCCGTGTATTTCTGCCAACAGCTTCTGTCCATCTTCCCTGGAGATACACTTCAGTATGACACCATTGAGCCTTCTTCTGTACAGCTCGTTATCCACGAACTGGTACATACTTGACTGCCTGGTTATCTTCTCTATTTCTTCTGGGTCGTCGGGAAGTTCTCCAGTTTGCAGAAAACGGACGATCTGCTGTGCCCATGCCGGAGCTTGGGGCTCAACGACAAGGACTAAAGGCATGAGGGCCGCTGCAGGGACCTTAGCTTCTGCGGCAAGAACCTCTGGCTCTGCCGGAGCTGAAGGTCCCCCGGCAAGCTCGCCGGGGCGAGGCTTGTCGGGAACACTTGCTTCAACTGTACAGACCCGAGGATCTGCAGGAGCAAACTGTTCCTCAGCGTTGTGGTTGTCGATCTTGGGGACCTTGGCAGCGGTTTCGGGAAGATCCGCCGGCAAGTAGTCGCCGGAGACCAACTTTCTCTTCTTGGACTGCCCAATTGATGGTGTAACGGATGGTTGAGTCAGCTTGAGCAAGAAGGTCCCTGGTTCCATAGGTAACTTCATCGAAGCACGCTTTGAAAGGCCATCTGCTATTTCATTCTGAGCTCTCGGGACGTGCTCCATCTGCAGACCTTCAAAGTGCTCCTCAAGCTTCCTCACTTCATCTACATAAGCTTCCATCAAAGGGCTCTGATAATTCTTGTTGACTTGCCGGACCACCAACTGAGAATCTCCCCGCACAATCAGCTTCCTGATCCCAAGTTCGGCCGCAATCCTGAGGCCGGCAAGCAAGCCTTCATATTCAGCAGTGTTGTTTGTCTCTTGCTCCCTGGGAAAGTGCATCTGGATAACATATTTGAGGTGCTCTCCGGTGGGCGCGATGAGTACCACGCCAGCACCGGTGCCTTGCAGCGAGAAGGCACCATCGAAATACATTACCCATTCACTTGTCGCCTCTTGTACGGGTGTACTTGTTTCTTGGACTTCTTCATCGGGCGTTGGGGTCCACTCAGCTATGAATTCTGCCAAGGCTCGGCTCTGTATGGTTGAAGTACTTTCAAACTTGAGTCCAAAGCTCGACAGCTCCAGTGCCCACTCAACGATCCTGCCTGTTGCTTCTGGGTTGTGCAATATCCTCTTCAGCGGAAAGCGTGTGACCACTGTTATCTCATGTGCTTGGAAGTAATGGCGCAGCTTTCTCGAGGCCATAAGGAGGCCGAAAAGCAACTTTTGCACACCAGAGTATCTCGATCTAGCCCCCTGGAGAAGGGAACTTACAAAATACACTGGGCGCTGCACCATTTTCTTCCACACTTCATCCTGTTCCTGCGCAGAGTTGTCCTTGTCGGGGCCAGAGCATGCCGGAGCAGCCCCCTGCTTGTCGCTGGATTCGCTTGCCGGTAGTGTAGCCTCCTCGTCGGACTCCCTCTCCGCTACTAACGCAGCACTAACCACCTGGTTGGTTGCCGCTAGGTATAGCAACAACTTTTCCTGTGGTCTAGGTGCGACAAGTATTGGAGTGGAGGATAGGTACCGTTTCAAATCTTGCAGCGCTGCCTCCGCTTCCAGAGTCCACTTCATGGGACCTGCCTTCTTCAAGATTTTGAAGAAAGGTAGGGCGCGTTCTGCAGACTTCGAAATGAACCTACTAAGGGCATCCACACAACCTGCAAGCCTTCTGACATCCTTGACGCGCTTCGGGGCCTCAATCTGCTCAATGGCTTTAATCTTGTCGGGGTTGGCTTCAATACCCCTCTGTGATACAAAGAATCCGAGAAGCTTGCCGGAGGGAACTCCAAAGACGCACTTCTCGGGGTTCAACTTGAGCTGTATTCTGCGCAGGTTCTGAAATGTCTCTTCCAAATCTTGGATCAGGGTTTCTTTGCTCTTACTTTTCACCACGATGTCATCCATGTAAGCCTCTACATTTCTATGGATCTGTGGCTCGAAAGTAGTGTATACTACCCTTGCAAACGTTGATCCTGCATTCTTCAGTCCAAATGGCATGCGTATGAAGCAATAAGTGCCACATGGAGTGATAAACGCGGTCTTCTCTTCATCTTCTTTGGCCATAAAGATTTGGTGGTAGCCTGAATATGCATCAAGAAAACAGAGTAGCTCACATCCGGCAGTGGAGTCAACGATCTGGTCAATGCGCGGCAAAGGGAATGGATCCTTGGGGCATGCTTTATTCACATCGGTGAAGTCTATACACAGTCTCCACTTCCCGTTGGCCTTGCGCACGACGACTGGGTTTGCCAACCACGTCGGATGGATCACACCTCTAACTAGGCATGCTGCCTCTAGCTTCTTGATTTCTTCGTTGATGAATTCTTGGCGCTCCACGGCTTGCTTCCTCACCTTCTGCTTGATGGGCCGCGCATGAGGACAAACAGCAAGCTTGTGCTCAATTACCTTCCTGGGAACACCGGGGATGTCAGATGGTTGCCAGGCAAACACATCGACATTCGCCCGCAGGAAGGCAACGAGCGCGCTTTCCTATTTGTTGTCAAGCGTGGCACTGATGGTGAAGGTACCACCAGTACCGTCCTCCTTGGCGGACACCTTCTTGGTTGCCGGAGGAGCGGCCATCCCTTTCTTATACTTGCCGGTGGAGCCCGATGGGACGTCCTCGACGGCAGCGCAGCACTCCGAAGAGGTGCGGTCGCCGGAGTGGGCCCCAGAGCACTTGCCGGACTTGGTCTTCGTCTTCTTCCCCCCGGGAGCTTCAGCGGCAAGTGTATCCTTCTCTGCTGCAACTGCTGCATCCCGGTAGATCTTGTCGGCGCAAACAAGCGCATCTTTCTTGTCGCCGTGGACAGTGATGACGCTTATCGGCCCCGGCATCTTGAGTACGTTGTAGGCATAATGGGAAGCTGCCATGAACTTGGCGAGGGCAGGACGGCCGAGTATTCCATTGTATGGTAATGGAATATCGGCGACGTCGAAAGTGATACGCTCAGTTCTGAAGTTGAGCTCCCCGCCAAAGGTCACCGGCAGAGTGATCATCCCCTTGGGCTTGCTCCTTCCCGGGTTGATTCCTTGGAAAGAACCGGTCTCTTCGAGCTCGCCATCTGGGATTTGGAGTTTCTTGATCACAGCAGAGGAGATCAAGTTCAGCCCGGCCCCGCCGTCAACCAACATTTTGGTGACCTTGAGGTTGCGGATGGTGGGTGAGACCAGCATCGGCAAGCACCCGACCGCAGTGGTGCGGTCAGGGTGATCCTCAAGATCAAAAATGATGGGCGTGCTGGACCATTTGAGGAGCCTGCGTTTAGGTGAACTGGAGGGCCACCATCCAGAGCCTGATAGCCTTCACCAACAACGATTCTCCACAGCAGCCAGCGGCCTCGCGGCCGCGGCAAGCTGAGAAGACGAAGGCCGACGGCGACAAGACCGCCGGGGGTGCGACAAGCGTGCACTCCCCGTCGCGGAAGCAGAAGACGCCACCCCGCCGGAACAACGCCGACGACGGCTCCACGGCATCGTCGGATCCGCGGGCCCGTCGGGACCAGCGCCAGGTCCTCGACGACCGGCGACAAGAAGACGCTCGAACAACAATCGAGCGCCGCCGAGAAGCTCGGCGACAATCGGACCAGAGGGCTGGGTACGCTGTCGACGCGCGCGCGCCCGGTGAACCAGGCTACTTGCCGTACGCGGCAGGCTGCCCTGCGTTTACCCGTGAGCTGCGGCGCGTCCAGTGGCCCAGCATGAAGAATTTCAAGCCCGACGTACCGGAGAAGTACGACGGCAAGACGCACCCCTCAGAATTCCTCAGCGTTTACACCATCGCGGTGCAGGCTGCCGGGGGGCGCGACGAGAAGATCTTGGCAAACTACTTCCCGCTCGTGCTTAAGCCGAACGTCCGTTCGTGGCTTATGCACTTGCCGGAAGGCTCCATTTCTTCTTGGGCAGACCTTTGCCATCAGTTTGTTGGCGCCTTCACCGGCGGCCACAAACCCCACGGCCAGGAGAGCGATCTCCACATTCTGGCCCAGAAGGAAGGAGAGTCCCTGCGCAAGTACATCCAACGCTTCAGCCGTGTACAGCACAACATCCCTGATGTCCACCCTGCCGCGGTTATCAGTGCGTTCCACCAGAACGTGCGTAACCGCCGCATGCGTGAAGAAATGGCGATGACCAAGATTCGGGATGTCAGCGAGCTCTATGCTCTGGCTGACAAGTGCGCACGCGCAGAAGAGGGGAGGAGACTCCCCGGGGAGGATGCTGGCGCAGGAGGAAGCGACAGCGACGACGCCGCCCCGGCAAAGAAGGGCCGGCGACGGAACAACAGAAGGAAGAACAAGAAGGAGGTGCTTGCCATCGAGAAGTCCGGCAAGGAGGCTCCCGCCAAGCAAACACAGGCTGGCGGCTCCGGCAAGGAGCCTGCCCCTGTAGCGGCGGCCGACAAGCAGGACGGCTCCGACAAGCAATACTGTAAAATCCACCGCACCAAGGGCCACGACCTCTCCAACTGCAAGCGCGTCGAGTACCTCGTCGAGCAGCAGAAGGCTGAGTACGAGAGGCGCGACAAGGAGAAGGCCCAAGGTGGCGGCGGAGAGCCAAGCAAGAAGCGGCCATTCAATGGCCGGGGAGGACGCCGCGGCAAGGCCAAGCAGCGGCAAGGTGACCGACCTCCCCGGGGCCGGGACAAGGATGAAGAAGACGACGACGAAGACATGGAGGACGAGGATAACAGCGAGCAGGAGTTCCAGAAGGCCACGGAGGTCCTGTGCGTCGACGGTGGCGCCTCTCTGCACACCTCCCACCGTCAGCTAAAGCAGTGGGTGCGTGAGGTGAATGCAGCAGAGCCGCCCGTGGAGTCGCGCAGGCTCCTCAAATGGTCCAGCACGCCCATCATTTTTGATCTTGAGGATCACCCTGACCGCACCACTGGGGTCGGGTGCTTGTCGATGTTGGTCTCACCCACCATCCGCAACCTCAAGGTCACCAAAATGTTGGTTGACGGCGGGGCCGGGCTGAACTTGATCTCCTCTGCTGTGATCAAGAAACTCCAAATCCCATATGGCGAGCTCGAAGAGACCGGTTCTTTCCAAGGAATCAACCCGGGAAGGAGCAAGCCCAAGGGGAAGATCACTCTGCCGGTGACCTTTGGCGGGGAGCTCAACTTCAGAACTGAGCATATCACTTTCGACGTCGCCGATATTCCATTACCATACAATGGAATACTCGGCCGTCCTGCCCTCGCCAAGTTCATGGCAGCTTCCCATTATGCCTACAACGTACTCAAGATGTCGGGGCCGATAAGCGTCATCACTGTCCACGGCGACAAGAAAGATGCGCTTGTTTACGCCGACAAGATCTACCGGGATGCAGCAGTTGCGGCAGAGAAGGATACACTTGCCGCTGAAGCTCCCGGGGGGAAGAAGACGAAGACCAAGTCCGGCAAGTGCTCTGGGGCCCACTCCGGCGACCGCACCTCTTCGGAGTGCTGCGCTGCCGTCGAGGACGTCCCAACGGGCTCCACCGGCAAGTATAAGAAAGGGATGGCCGCTCCTCCGGCAACCAAGAAGGTGTCCGCCAAGGAGGACGGTACTGGTGGTACCTTCACCATCAGTGCCACGCTTGACAACAAATAGGAAAGCGCGCTCGTTGCCTTCCTGCGGGCGAATGTCGATGTGTTTGCCTGGCAACCATCTGACATCCCCGGTGTTCCCAGGAAGGTAATTGAGCACAAGCTTGCTGTTTGTCCTCATGCGCGGCCCATCAAGCAGAAGGTGAGGAAGCAAGCCGTGGAGCGCCAAGAATTCATCAACGAAGAAATCAAGAAGCTAGAGGCAGCAGGCCTAGTTAGAGGTGTGATCCATCTGACGTGGTTGGCAAACCCAGTCGTCGTGCGCAAGGCCAACGGGAAGTGGAGACTGTGTATAGACTTCACCGATGTGAATAAAGCATGCCCCAAGGATCCATTCCCTTTGCCGCGCATTGACCAGATCGTTGACTCCACTGCCGGATGTGAGCTACTCTGTTTTCTTGATGCATATTCAGGCTACCACCAAATCTTTATGGCCAAAGAAGATGAAGAGAAGACCGCGTTTATCACTCCATGTGGCACTTATTGCTTCATACGCATGCCATTTGGACTGAAGAATGCAGGATCAACGTTTGCAAGGGTAGTATACACTGCTTTCGAGCCACAGATCCACAGAAATGTAGAGGCTTACATGGATGACATCGTGGTGAAAAGTAAGAGCAAAGAAACCCTGATCCAAGATTTGGAAGAGACATTTCAGAACCTGCGCAGAATACAGCTCAAGTTGAACCCCGAGAAGTGCGTCTTTGGAGTTCCCTCCGGCAAGCTTCTCGGATTCTTTGTGTCACAGAGGGGTATTGAAGCCAACCCCGACAAGATTAAAGCCATTGAGCAGATTGAGGCCCCGAAGCGCGTCAAGGATGTCAGAAGGCTTGCAGGTTGTGTGGCTGCCCTCAGTAGGTTCATTTCGAAGTCTGCAGAACGCGCCCTACCTTTCTTCAAAATCTTGAAGAAGGCAGGTCCCATGAAGTGGACTCCGGAAGCGGAGGCAGCGCTGCAAGATTTGAAACGGTACCTATCCTCCACTCCAATACTTGTCGCACCTAGACCACAGGAAAAGTTGTTGCTATACCTAGCGGCAACCAACCAGGTGGTTAGTGCTGCGTTAGTAGCGCAGAGGGAGTCCGACGAGGAGGCTACACTACCGGCAAGCGAATCCAGCGACAAGCAGGGGGCTGCTCCGGCAAGCTCTGGCCCCGACAAGGACAACTCTGCGCAGGAACAGGATGAAGTGCGGAAGAAAATGGTGCAGCGCCCAGTGTATTTTGTAAGTTCCCTTCTCCAGGGGGCTAGATCGAGATACTCTGGTGTGCAAAAGTTGCTTTTCGGCCTCCTTATGGCCTCGAGAAAGCTGCGCCATTACTTCCAAGCACATGAGATAACAGTGGTCACTCGCTTTCCGGTGAAGAGGATATTGCACAACCCAGAAGCAACAGGCAGGATCGTTGAGTGGGCACTGGAGCTGTCGAGCTTTGGACTCAAGTTTGAAAGTACTTCAACCATACAGAGCCGAGCCTTGGCAGAATTCATAGCTGAGTGGACCCCAACGCCCGATGAAGAAGTCCAAGAAACAAGTACACCTGTACAAGAGGCGACAAGTGAATGGGTAATGTATTTCGATGGTGCCTTCTCGCTGCAAGGCGCCGGTGCTGGCGTGGTACTCATCGCGCCCACCGGAGAGCACCTCAAATATGTTATCCAGATGCACTTTCCCAGGGAGCAAGCGACAAACAACACTGCTGAATATGAAGGCTTGCTTGCCGGCCTCAGGATTGCGGCCGAACTTGGGATCAGGAAACTGATTGTGCGGGGAGATTCTCAGTTGGTGGTCCGGCAAGTCAACAAGAATTATCAGAGCCCTTTGATGGAAGCTTATGTAGATGAAGTGAGGAAGCTTGAGGAGCACTTTGAAGGTCTGCAGACGGAGCACGTCCCGAGAGCTCAGAATGAAATAGCAGATGGCCTTTCAAAGCGTGCTTCGATGAAGTTACCTATGGAACCAGGGACCTTCTTGCTCAAGCTGACTCAACCATCCGTTACACCATCAATTGGGCAGTCCAAGAAGAGAAAGTTGGTCTCCGGCGACTACTTGCCGGCGGATCTTCCCGAAACTGCCGCCAAGGTCCCCAAGATCGACAACCACAACGCTGAGGAACAGTTTGCTCCTGCAGATCCTCGGGTCTGTACAGTTGAAGCAAGTGTTCCCGACAAGCCTCGCCCCGGCAAGCTTGCCGGGGGACCTTCAGCTCCGGCAGAGCCAGAGGTTCTTGCCGCAGAAGCTGATGTCCCCGCAGCGGCCCTCATGCCTTTAGTCCTTGTCGTTGAGCCCCAAGCTCCGGCATGGGCACAGCAGATCGTCCGTTTTCTGCAAACTGGAGAACTTCCCGACGACCCAGAAGAAATAGAGAAGATAACCAGGCAGTCAAGTATGTACCAGTTCGTGGATAACGAGCTGTACAGAAGAAGGCTCAATGGTGTCAGACTGAAGTGTATCTCCAGGGAAGATGGACAGAAGCTGTTGGCAGAAATACACGGAGGCATATGCGGCCACCACATTGGCGCAAGGGTGCTTGCCGGGAAAGCTTTCCGGCAAGGGTTCTTTTGGCAAGAAGCCCTCCAAGACGCAACTGCACTAGTAACCAAGTGTGAAGCGTGCCAGTTCCATGCAAAGCAGATTCATCAACCAGCTCAAGCTCTCCAAACAATCCCTTTGTCCTGGCCCTTCTCGGTCTGGGGACTCGATATCCTCGGCCCCTTCCCCCGAGCCGTCGGGGGCTTTGAGTACTTGTACGTTGCAATCGACAAGTTCACAAAGTGGCCAGAAGTGGAACCAGTGAGAAAGGTGACAGCACAGTCAGCAGTCAGGTTCTTCAGGTCGATTGTTTGCCGTTTCGGGATCCCTAACAGGATCATCACCGACAACGGTACACAATTCACTAGTCGCACCTTCATGCAGTACGTCCAAGACCTTGGCGCCAAGGTCTGTTTCGCTTCTGTTGCTCACCCGAGGAGCAACGGTCAAGCGGAGAGGGCCAATGCTGAAGTGCTGCGCGGACTCAAGACAAGGACCTTTGACAGGCTGCGCAAGTGCGGAAGAAATTGGATAGAGGAGCTACCGGCGGCTCTTTGGTCAATAAGAACGACACCAAGTCGAGCCACCGGACAGACACCCTTTGCTCTAGTCTATGGAGCAGAGGCAGTTCTCCCCACGGAACTCGTATACGGATCTCCTCGAGTGCTCGCTTATGATGAGCTCGAGCAAGAGCAACTGCGACAAGATGATGCGTTGCTCCTCGAGGAGGGACGTCTCCAGGCTGCTGTACGAGCTGCTCGATACCAGCAAGCCTTGCGTCGCTACCATAGCCGCAAGGTCAAGGCCAGGAGTCTCGAGGAAGGCGACCTTGTTCTTCGGCGTGTTCAGTCCGCCAAGAATTCCAACAAGTTGACGCCGAAGTGGGAAGGCCCTTATCGGGTGAGACAAGTCACGAGGCCCGGCGCTGTCCGCCTCGAGACCGAAGAAGGCTTACCGGTGAGCAACTCCTGGAACATAGAGCATCTTCGCAAGTTTCACCCATAAGGCGCGGTTGCCGCGATCCGCTCCGGCAACCACCTTTTGTACGAGCTTTGCCGCTGTTGCATGTAACCCTTTGTACAAAGCCGGGCGCAGACCCCGTGCATCAGTAAAGATTTTGTGTTTTGCACTATTTGCCTTTTGCATGCTTTTCTTTGCTATTTGCATGTGTTATTTGGCGTCTTGTGCAACATACACATCCGGTAAGCATTAGCACGCCGAAAGGCCATGTCTTGTTTCCCTCTTCTTTTCCTTTGCCTCTTAACCAGAAGGAACGTTCCTCGCGCACAAGTTTGCCGGGGGGGAAGGAGATGGAGGAGGAACCAAGTGCTGTTCAAGAAAGAAAGGCCTTACCGAGAAGGAAGCAATATATGAAAGCGAAGTTATTAGAATTTGGCCAGTTCAAAATTTTAAATTCTAGTTGTCTTCCTTGAACAATCACACTTTGTATGGAAAACCTGTGCGCGGAGGAACCTACCCGTAGCTAGCCGCACCCTTGTCTTGTTTCCGAGTACGCTCAACGATCTAAGCGAGCTGCGACAAGTGTCGCGCCCTTACTTCGTTTTCGAGTTCGCTCAGCAAGCTAAGTGCGTTGCGACTAGCTGCGGCAAAGTTGCTTGCCAGTGAGACCTTGGCCAGCAGGCTGCTCAGAGTATAGCACTCAGCGCTCGCGGCAAAGGCCCCTTGCCGGCAAGCTCCCCGGGAACGTAGGGTGAAAAGCATACAAAGTAGATGACCAAGACAAGGAAGATAACATTGCACTAATTGATCAAAATAAGATAAACATCTTACAAAGGATAACTTGTCACAATGATTAATGAGTCCACAAACATCCTATGTAGCAACAAAAAGAGATAAAGATAATGGAGGCCTAATCTACGCGGTCGCCCTCAATCCTGGAGATCTTGTTCACCTTGGCGATGATGTGGGCGACCTGCTCCTTCAACACCTCCATGTTTGCGTCGGCCGGCAGGCTGCGAAGAACGTTGGTGAGGTTTATGCCGGGATTGCGGTATACAATCTTCGTCAGCACGCGCTCCAAGGTTCCCGTGCAGAGCAGGCGCGACTCCTCGGCCAGCTGCGTGGGGATCTTCTTCCGAAGACCTGCAAGAGCCGGCGCGATCCCTCTGAAGAAGAGGCTGAGCTTGGCGCTGTGAGGGAGGTTCGGATCCGGGGAGTAGATGAGATGCTCGACTTTCAGCGCCAGCAGCTCCTGGTCGATGTTGGACGCAGAAGATACCAAGTCCTCGGTCCATACCTCAATGGTACGGCGGAAGTTCTCGGCCGCCTTGTTGGCGCTGTCCACCAAGGCTCGCTCCTTGCGGAGCTCCTCCTTCAACTTGGTCTCCCGATCCCGGGCGGCATCAAGCGAGTCCTTCAGTGTGGAGACCTTCAGCTCCAGATCCTCGATGGAGTCCTTGGCGGCCTTCAACTCGTCGCCCCTCTCAGAAAGACGCACCTGGAGTTCTGAGTTAGTGTGGGCGTCCTTCTCGCGCTCTATATTGAGCGCGGCGACCTTCTCCACGCTCGCCTTCAGCGACTCCTCCAGCTGCGCGACCTTGGCGGCAAGCTCCTCCTTGGCGGTCTCCGCGGTAGCCGCGGCAGCTCTCGCCTCCTTCAGCTCCCCGCCAAGGGCTTGCTCCCGAGCGGCAAGTTCTTCCTCGTGGGCGTCGAGGTTGACCTTCCGCTGGGCGAGTTCTCCTTCTCGCCGGGACAGCTCCACCCCGGCGAGCCGCTGCTGCTCTTCGGCCTCGGCCTTCTCCAGCACCCACTCTTGGTATTCTCCGGCGAGTCGCTCGCGCTCCTCCGCCACCTCGCGGAGGGCCGCCTGGTTGGCGGCGCTGAGCTCCGCCGCGCGCTTCTCCATCTCCGCGGCGGCCTTGGCGGCGAGGACCTCCCGACAAGCAAGCTTCGCCTGCCTGGCCCGGTAAAGGGCCAGGAGCTGGTGAAGCAGCTTCTCCTCCTCAGGCCCTTCGCTTCCGCCGGGCGCCTCGACGATCTTCAAGCCCGCGGAGGCGAGGACCTCTCCATCAAAGGCCTCGCCCTCCGCGGGAGCTCACGACGAGGAACCCCACGGCACCTGGATGAAGACGCCGTTGGGGGCTTCGAGATAATAGCCGGCCTGCTCCGTTCCGGCGGAGGGGTCGGCGGCCGGCGCAGCACTTGATGCTCCCGCCGCCTCCGGGCTGGCGGTGCGATCGCCGTCCCCCTCCCCGGCCGCTGCGTCCGCAGCCGGGGCGGTCTCTGGCGCAGCTGGCTCGGCGGCTCCCGCCGTGTCCTCGGCGACAGGCGCGTCGCCGCCGCCGCCCTGCGCGCCCTCCTCCTCGATGATGATGACTTCCGTCTCCATCTGCTCGGGGGGAGGAGGATCTAGAAGAAGAAGAAGAAGAAGCAAAGGAAGTTCAAGCAAATATCCAAAAAGAAACAACGCCAAGAAGACAAAGTTACAAGACCTACCTTGGCGGACGTCGTCAGCGGCGGGCTCCCTCGCCGGGGAGCTCTGCCTTGGCGGAGTAGCCACCCTCGCCGGGCTGCTCGCCCTTGGCGGGGTACTCGCCCTTGGCGGAGTACCCGCCCTTGGCGGAGCGCTCTCCCTTGCCGGGGAGGCCGGCCTTGGCGGGGACGGCGGGGCCTGCGGCTCCTCGGGGGCGACCTCCGGACGCTCCTGCGGCTGTGGCTCCACCTCTGCGCAAGTCAAGACAAAAATATCAAGATACTGGAACAAGACAAAATCTCCAAGCGCGCCCGGCGAGCGAAAGTACAGAATCCAGACTTACGCTGGGGGCTGCGCTGGGGGCTGCTCCTCGGAGCAGCGCTCGGGTCCGGCAGACTTGGCTCCGGCGCGTCCCCAGTTGCCGCGGTGGGCGAGCCATCCGCGACCTCGACCACGGGCACCTTGGCTTTCTTCGCCGCGCGCTGGGCCAAGGTCCTGAAATCAAAGCAAAAAAAGAAAAAAACAAGATTAGCATCAACAATAATCAAGACGAAGTTTGAGAAGATAAAGATCTCGAATGCTTACTCCTGTTCCTCCTCGTCGTCGTCGCTCAAGGCGGAGAAGTCAAACTCCACCTGGGGCGCGTCTGCGCGAGGAGCGGGAGGCGAAGATTCCCTCGGGCGCTTGGCGGTCCCTGGGGCTGGGGGCTGCGAAGACCCAGCCCCTGTGGTAGCCGAGGCCCGGGGAGCGGGCGGAGCCGCCGCTCCGCCCCGTGAAGACTCCTGTCGGCTCGATGCCGGCCTGCGAGGCGCCTCTGTTGTGGTCTGCTTGCGGGGCGCCTCCGTCGTGGCCTGCGCGCGGGCCGCCTCCGCTGTAGCCGGTGCGCCGGTCGCCCCCGGCGCAGCTTGGCTCCTCCGGGGAGCTCGCGCTGCCCGGCGAGCTGGTTGTTGCCGGGGCGCCTGCGCCCCCTCCCCCTTCGCCGTCTTGCGGAGACGCTTCAGTGGAGACCGCCTAGGGCTTGCCCGGGGCGGGGAGGTCTCCGACGAGGATAGGTCGTCGGCGTAGAGCTCCGTAGACCCGCCGGAGTCCTCGGCGGCCTCGGCGTCCTCCTCCTCCTCCCCGGCTGGCTTGCTGGGCCCAGCGCCCTGCGCTGCGGCCTCCTTTCCTCCGGCGCCTCCGCTCCCTCCGGCGCCTCCGCTCCCTGCGGCGCCCCTGTTCCCTCCGGCGGCGTGGCCTCTCGCCGCGGCCTCCGTCTGGATCCTGATGATCCCGGAGTGCCTCAAGGATGGGACCCCGGCGAGCTCGTCGGGAGGCAGCTTCAGTAGCCTGCGGATCTCCGCCTCCTCCGCTTGGCAGGACGCCTCCGCAGCATCTGCCTCGTCGGGCGTGTAGCCGAACTCTCCTGCCGCTGCGGCTATGGCGGCCTCTTCAACCCGAGAAGCGATGTACGCTATCTCCTGGTCGGTGGTGTCCCGCGTCAGCTCCCGGGTCTCGTTCTTCTTCTTCGCCACCTCCACAAGGTTGTCGAAGAAGCTGAGAATGTCTGATGGCTGGGGCGGAATCCACGTGCGGTCCACGCCGTGCGAATCACACGCGGGCATCATCGCGCGAAGATGATCACAAGCCGTACTGTTGCAAAGGGGCACCACTCCCCGGGGCCCCCTGAACCATTCCGGGTGGGCCGGGTCGTGCTTAAACAGCTCCCGGACCATCCCCTTCAGCTCCAGCGACGTGAAGTTGTAGTTAAGCCCGGGCCGCAACCTCATGATATCCGCCGAGTTGCCGTACTCCCAGGCCGGCCTTTTCCTGTCTTGGAGAGGGGCGATGCGGCGGCGGAGGAAGTCTGTGCCTACTTCTGCGACAGACAGCCTAGCGGTCCGGAGACGCAGAATCCTGATGAGGGCGACGTTGAGCTTGCCGTCGTCCGAATCCAGCTCGCTCCAGTCCTTGCCGCGCACGATGGGCGTTGTGCGCGGCGCGGTGAAGGATTGCGGCTGGTCCTCGACAATCCAGCACCATTCCGCACGCCACTCCTCCCACTTGCCGCGGAGCTCCCCCGGCAAGTAGGACTCCTTCTTGTTCAGACGGAAAACCCAAGAAATTCCTCCGGAGAGGGGGGCGCCGGCCTCTGCTCTAGGGGTGAAGAAATGCCTAAACAGCGCTACGTTTGGGTGTATTCCTATATAGTTTTCACACATGTGTGCGAAAACCGCCATTGTGAGGATGGCGTTGGGGGTGAAGTCAAGAAGATGGAGGCCATAGGTGTGCATTATGTCACAGAAGAAATCGGAAAAAGGAGGGCAATGACCGCAGTGGAAGAAGGCTGCGAAGAAATAGTACCCGCCGGGGTAGTTGTCCTTGGCGGCGGCCGGATAAGCTCGAGTGCGGGGGTGCGCCTTGGTTCCCTTGGACCAGAACAAGCAATACTTGTTCCAGAGTTCCCGCGCACTGAGCTTCGGCGGGAAGACGAGGTTCCGCTTCCGATACGCGGCGAGCTTCGCCGCTTGCTCCGACTTCTCCTTCTTGGCTTTCTCCGCCTTCGCCTTCTCGGTCTTCGGGGCCATGGCGGAGGCGGCGGAGGAAGAGGGACGAAGAGCCCGGCGGCGGCGGAGGTGTAGAGGCGGAGCACAAAGGGGATCTCTGGAGGAAGAAGAGGATGCAATGAAAGCGTAAGGAGGGGAACCGCTCCTGCTTCCTCTTCTTTTATGGGGAAGTGGGGGGGCGTTTCGCTCTTTCCATTGAAGGAACGTGGGCACGTCCCATCCCACGACGCCGCAATCGACGCGTGCCGTTACGGGGGGACGCGGCGGATGCGGAAGTGGATTCGGTGCGCCGTGGGCCGCGTGTGCCCGTGCACTGTTTTGGGCCTGGCCCAACAGCGCTCGGCACCGTGTGTGGCCCAGGCCCGGGGGCTCCTGTCGGTGTACTAAGGTAGGGGTACCTCAGTACCCCAACTTGTGCACGGGCAGTTGCAGCTTCCCGCGGCAGGGTTTACCGCGTGCTCGCCGGAGACCTTCCTGCTCCATATCAAACCATTCAAAAACAAAGTATACAAGACAGAATATCGAGACCCCAGCAAGCGGAGCTTGCCGGGAAGGCCGCTCCAGGCTCAAGTTTACTTCACTCACGCAAGGCCCTGGCAAGAGGAGCTTGCCAGGAAGACTAGAAGATTACATCATAGAAGACACGCCTCGGCGCTATATGCGCCCCGGCGAGGGCCCGGGGAGCGACAAGCCTCAGAGCCCGGCAAGCTCCCGGGCCCGGCAAGATCAAGACCCCGGCAAGGTGCTTGCCGAGAGAGTTGTGTTGTGTGCCCGCGCTCCAGCTCATCGGCCCACGCGTCGTCCTGGGGCCATCCCAGGGACGCGTGGCGGATGGCTGTGCAGCCCGGGGGACACGGTGGCACTCCACGGTGGTGAAGCCATCGCCGTGGCGAACGGAGACGCGAAGGCGGGAGCTTTTGGGGTCGGCGGCGACGGGCATTAAATGCTCTTGTCCCCCACTGTCAAAGTAGGTAGCGACCACTGTTCGCGCACTGTAGCTCCACTATTCCCGCACTGTTACAACTACCACCTCTTTTACGTTTTTACCCCTTACTCCTACGTTGACACCTGTCGGTGACCCCTTGCACTATAAAAGGAGGCCCATGCACAACGTGGAGGGGGTTCGGAACCTAGATCGCTCATACGCTCGGTGTAACTGCTTCTTCAAGCTCCCGAGCTCTCCAACTCAATACACAACTAAGCAGGAGTAGGGTTTTACGCGTCTACCGCGGCCTGAACCTGGGTAAAACTGCCCGCGTGCTCGCTACGATCTGCTCTTCGTGCTCCCTCCGCCCTCGTACCGCACAGACAAGGGGCTCCGGTCCCATAGGTGTTCGTGGTGGACAGTTTCCCCCGACATCCTGGCGCGCCAAAGATGTCGGGGGAAACTGTCCACCACGAACACCTATGGGACCGGAGCCCCTTGTCTGTGCGGTACGAGGGCGGAGGGAGCACGAAGAGCAGATCGTAGCGAGCACGCAGGCAGTTTTACCCAGGTTCGGGCCGTGGTAGACGCGTAAAACCCTACTCCTGCTTAGTTGTGTATTGAGTTGGAGAGCTCGGGAGCTTGAAGAAGCAGTTACACCGAGCGTATGAGCGATCTAGGTTCCGAACCCCCTCCACGTTGTGCATGGGCCTCCTTTTATAGTGCAAGGGGTCACCGACAGGTGTCAACGTAGGAGAAAGGGGTAAAAACGTAAAAGAGGTGGTAGTTGTAACAGTGCGGGAATAGTGGAGCTACAGTGCGCGAACAGTGGTCGCTACCTACTTTGACAGTGGGGGACAAGAGCATTTAATGCCCGTCGCCGTCGACCCCAAAAGCTCCCGCCTTCGCGTCTCCGTTCGCCACGGCGATGGCTTCACCACCGTGGAGTGCCACCGTGTCCCCCAGGCTGCACAGCCATCCGCCACGCGTCCCTGGGATGGCCCCAGGACAACGCGTGGGCCGATGAGCTGGAGCGCGGGCACACAGCACAACTCTTCCGGCAAGCACCTTGCCGGGGTCTTGATCTTGCCGGGCCCGGGAGCTTGCGGGCTCTGAGGCTTGTCGCTCCCCGGGCCCTCGCCGGGGCGCATATTGCGTCGAGGCGTGTCTTCTATGATGTAATCTTCTAGTCTTCCTGGCAAGCTCCTCTTGCCAGGGCCTTGCGTGAGTGAAGTAAACTTGAGCCTGGAGCGGCCTTCCCGGCAAGCTCCGCTTGCCGGGGTCTCGATATTCTGTCTTGTATACTTTGTTTTTGAATGGTTTGATATGGAGCAGGAAGGTCTCCGGCGAGCACGCGGTAAACCCTGCCGCGGGAAGCTGCAACTGCCCGTGCACAAGTTGGGGTACTGAGGTACCCCTACCTTAGTACACCGACAGGAGCCCCCGGGCCTGGGCCACACACGGTGCCGAGCGCTGTTGGGCCAGGCCCAAAACAGTGCACGGGCACACGCGGCCCACGGCGCGCCGAATCCACTTCCGCATCCGCCGCGTCCCCCCGTAACGGCACGCGTCGATTGCGGCGTCGTGGGATGGGACGTGCCCACGTTCCTTCAATGGAAAGAGCGAAACGCCCCCCCACTTCCCCATAAAAGCAGAGGAAGCAGGAGCGGTTCCCCTCCTTACGCTTTCATTGCATCCTCTTCTTCCTCCAGA
>LR738711.1:860970430-861014597 GCA_902687465.1 Secale cereale
CTCGTCTTCCCGCCGAAGCTCAGCGCGCGGGAACTCTGGAACAAGTATTGCTTGTTCTGGTCCAAGGGAACCAAGGCGCACCCCCGCACTCGAGCTTATCCGGCCGCCGCCAAGGACAACTACCCCGGCGGGTACTATTTCTTCGCAGCCTTCTTCCACTGCGGTCTTTGCCCTCCTTTTTCCGATTTCTTCTGTGACATAATGCACACCTATGGCCTCCATCTTCTTGACTTCACCCCCAACGCCATCCTCACAATGGCGGTTTTCGCACACATGTGTGAAAACTATATAGGAATACACCCAAACGTAGCGCTGTTTAGGCATTTCTTCACCCCTAGAGCAGAGGCCGGCGCCCCCCTCTCCGGAGGAATTTCTTGGGTTTTCCGTCTGAACAAGAAGGAGTCCTACTTGCCGGGGGAGCTCCGCGGCAAGTGGGAGGAGTGGCGTGTGGAATCGTGCTGGATTGTCGAGGACCAGCCGCAATCCTTCACCGCGCCGCGCACAACGCCCATCGTGCGCGGCAGGGACTGGAGCGAGCTGGATTCGGACGACGGCAAGCTCAACGTCGCCCTCATCAGGATTCTGCGTCTCCGGACCGCTAGGCTGTCTGTCGCAGAAGTAGGCACAGACTTCCTCCGCCGCCGCATCGCCCCTCTCCAAGACAGGAAAAGGCCGGCCTGGGAGTACGGCAACTCGGCGGATATCATGAGGTTGCGGCCCGGGCTCAACTACAACTTCACGTCGCTGGAGCTGAAGGGGATGGTCCGGGAGCTGTTTAAGCACGACCCGGCCCACCCGGAATGGTTCAGGGGGCCCCGGGGAGTGGTGCCCCTTTGCAACAGTACGGCTTGTGATCCTCTTCGCGCGATGATGCCCGCGTGTGATTCGCACGGCGTGGACCGCACGTGGATTCCGCCCCAGCCATCAGACATTCTCAGCTTCTTCGACAACCTTGTGGAGGTGGCGAAGAACAAGAACGAGACCCGGGAGCTGACGCGGGACACCACCGACCAGGAGATAGCGTACATCGCTTCTCGGGTTGAAGAGGCCGCCGTAGCCGCAGCGGCAGGAGAGTTTGGCTACACGCCCGACGAGGCAGATGCTGCGGAGGCGTCCTGCCAAGCGGAGGAGGCGGAGATCCGCAGGCTACTGAAGCTGCCTCCCGACGAGCTCGCCGGGGTCCCATCCTTGAGGCACTCCGGGATCATCGGGATCCAGACGGAGGCCGCGGCGAGAGGCCACGCCGCCGGAGGGAACAGGGGCGCCGCAGGGAGCGGAGGCGCCGGAGGGAGCGGAGGCGCCGGAGGAAAGGAGGCCGCAGCGCAGGGCGCTGGGCCCAGCAAGCCAGCCGGGGAGGAGGAGGAGGACGCCGAGGCCGCCGAGGACTCCGGCGGGTCTACGGAGCTCTACGCCGACGACCTCTCCTCGTCGGAGACCTCCCCGCCCCGGGCAAGCCCTAGGCGGTCTCCACTGAAGCGTCTCCGCAAGACGGCGACGGGGGAGGGGGCGCAGGCGCCCCGGCAACAACCAGCTCGCCGGGCAGCGCGAGCTCCCCGGGGGAGCCAAGCTGCGCCGGGGGCGACCGGCGCACCGGCTACAGCGGAGGCGGCCCGCGCGCAGGCCACGACGGAGGCGCCCCGCAAGCAGACCACAACAGAGGCGCCTCGTAGGCCGGCGTCGAGCCGACAGGAGTCTTCACGGGGCGGAGCGGCGGCTCCGCCCGCTCCCCGGGCCTCGGCTACCACAGGGGCTGGGTCTTCGCAGCCCCCAGCCCCAGGGACCGCCAAGCGCCCGAGGGAATCTTCGCCTCCCGCTCCTCGCGCAGACACGCCCCAGGTGGAGTTTGACTTCTCCGCCTTGAGCGACGACGACGAGGAGGAACAGGAGTAAGCATTCGAGATCTTTATCTTCTCAAACTTCTTCTTGATTATTGTTGATGCTAATCTTGTTTTTTTTTCTTTTTTTGCTTGGATTTCAGGACCTTGGCCCAGCGCACGGCAAAGAAAGCCAAGGTGCCCGTGGTCGAGGTCGCGGATGGCTCGCCCACCGCGGCAACTGGGGACGCGCCGGAGCCAAATCTGCCGGACCCGAGCGCTGCTCCGAGGAGCAGCCCCCAGCGTAAGTCTGGATTCTGTACTTTCGCTCGCCGGGCGCGCTTGGAGATTTTGTCTTGTTCCAGTATCTTGATATTTTTGTCTTGACTTGCGCAGAGGTGGAGCCACAGCCGCGGGAGTGTCCGGAGGTCGCCCCCGAGGAGCCGCAGGCCCCGCCGTCCCCGCCAAGGCCGGCCTCCCCGGCAAGGGAGAGCGCTCCGCCAAGGGCGGGTACTCCGCCAAGGGCGAGTACCCCGCCAAGGGCGAGCAGCCCGGCGAGGGTGGCTACTCCGCCAAGGCAGAGCTCCCCGGCGAGGGAGCCCGCCGCTGACGACGTCCGCCAAGGTAGGTCTTGTAACTTTGTCTTCTTGGCGTTGTTTCTTTTTGGATATTTGCTTGAACTTCCTTTGCTTCTTCTTCTTCTTCTAGATCCTCCTCCCCCCGAGCAGATGGAGACGGAAGTCATCATCATCGAGGAGGAGGGCGCGCAGGGCGGCGGCGGCGACGCGCCTGTCGCCGAGGACACGGCGGGAGCCGCCGAGCCAGCTGCGCCAGAGACCGCCCCGGCTGCGGACGCAGCGGCCGGGGAGGGGGACGGCGATCGCACCGCCGGCCCGGAGGCGGCGGGAGCATCAAGTGCTGCGCCGGCCGCCGACCCCTCCGCCGGAACGGAGCAGGCCGGCTATTATCTCGAAGCCCCCAACGGCGTCTTCATCCAGGTGCCGTGGGGTTCCTCGTCGCGAGCTCCCGCGGAGGGCGAGGCCTTTGATGGAGAGGTCCTCGCCTCCGCGGGCTTGAAGATCGCCGAGGCGCCCGGCGGAAGCGAAGGGCCTGAGGAGGAGAAGCTGCTTCACCAGCTCCTGGCCCTTTACCGGGCCAGGCAGGCGAAGCTTGCTTGTCGGGAGGTCCTCGCCGCCAAGGCCGCCGCGGAGATGGAGAAGCGCGCGGCGGAGCTCAGCGCCGCCAACCAGGCGGCCCTCCGCGAGGTGGCGGAGGAGCGCGAGCGACTCGCCGGAGAATACCAAGAGTGGGTGTTGGAGAAGGCCGAGGCCGAAGAGCAGCAGCGGCTCGCCGGGGTGGAGCTGTCCCGGCGAGAAGGAGAACTCGCCCAGCGGAAGGTCAACCTCGACGCCCACGAGGAAGAACTTGCCGCTCGGGAGCAGGCCCTTGGCGGGGAGCTGAAGGAGGCGAGAGCTGCCGTGGCTACCGCGGAGACCGCCAAGGAGGAGCTTGCCGCCAAGGTCGCGCAGCTGGAGGAGTCGCTGAAGGCGAGCGTGGAGAAGGTCGCCGCGCTCAATATAGAGCGCGAGAAGGACGCCCACACTAACTCAGAACTCCAGGTGCGTCTTTCTGAGAGGGGTGACGAGTTGAAGGCCGCCAAGGACTCCATCGAGGATCTGGAGCTGAAGGTCTCCACACTGAAGGACTCGCTTGACGCCGCCCGGGATCGGGAGACCAAGTTGAAGGAGGAGCTCCGCAAGGAGCGAGCCTTGGTGGACAGCGCCAACAAGGCGGCCGAGAACTTCCACCGTACCATTGAGGTATGGACCGAGGACTTGGTATCTTCTGCGTCCAACATCGACCAGGAGCTGCTGGCGCTGAAAGTCGAGCATCTCATCTACTCCCCGGATCCGAACCTCCCTTACAGCGCCAAGCTCAGCCTCTTCTTCAGAGGGATCGCGCCGGCTCTTGCAGGTCTTCGGAAGAAGATCCCCGCGCAGCTGGCCGAGGAGTCGCGCCTGCTCTGCACGGGAACCTTGGAGCGCGTGCTGACGAAGATTGTATACCGCAATCCCGGCATAAACCTCACCAACGTTCTTCGCAGCCTGCCGGCCGACGCAAACATGGAGGTGTTGAAGGAGCAGGTCGCCCACATCATCGCCAAGGTGAACAAGATCTCCAGGATTGAGGGCGACCGCGTAGATTAGGCCTCCATTATCTTTATCTCTTTTTGTTGCTGCATAGGATGTTTGTGGACTCATTAATCATTGCGACAAGTTATCCTTTGTAAGATGTTTATCTTATTTTGATCAATTAGTGCAATGTTATCTTCCTTGTCTTGGTCATCTACTTTGTATGCTTTTCACCCTACGTTCCCGGGGAGCTTGCCGGCAAGGGGCCTTTGCCGCGAGCGCTGAGTGCTATACTCTGAGCAGCCTGCTGGCCAAGGTCTCACCGGCAAGCAACTTTGCCGCAGCTAGTCGCAACGCACTTAGCTTGCTGAGCGAACTCGAAAACGAAGTAAGGGTGCGACACTTGTCGCAGCTCGCTTAGATCGTTGATCGTACTCGGAAACAAAACAAGGGTGCGGCTAGCTACGGGTAGGTTCCTCCGCGCACAGGTTTTCCATACAAAGTGTGATTGTTCAAGGAAGACAACTAGAATTTAAAAATTTGAACTGGCCAAATTCTAATAACTTAGCTTTCATATATTGCTTCCTTCTCGGTAAGGCCTTTCTTTCTTGAACAACACTTGGTTCCTCCTCCATCTCCTTCCCCCCCCGGCAAACTTGTGCGCGAGGAACGTTCCTTCTGCTTAAGAGGCAAAGGAAAAGAAGAGGGAAACAAGACATGGCCTTTCGGCGTGCTAATGCTTACCGGATGTGTATGTTGCACAAGACGCCAAATAACACATGCAAATAGCAAAGAAAAGCATGCAAAAGGCAAATAGTGCAAATCTGATCCGGCGTTCGCGCGGGCGCATTCTTCACCAACCTCTCCAGTTTTGTCAGCAACTTCATCAGCAACAGCACCATGGCCCCGAAGAAGAAGGCTTCGGAGGTCGGAGGCCCGTTTACGTCTCATCCGCCGCCACCAGAGCCAACGGTGGGCGGGGGGGACGCCGTCGGAAGGGCGGTCGCCGGCGAGGACACTCGCGGCGCCACCAAATCCAAGGACAGGACGGACGACCGAGCCTCGGTCTCCGTGGACGCGCCGCGTCCATCTCAGCACACGACAACCCAGCAGCGCCATGTCACAGGAGGTGGTATCCGCTTGCTGGGGCAAGGACAAACCGGAGGCTCGCGGGACGCCCCGGACCACCGTCCGGGCACAAGCAAAGCGAAGGCGCCGGCGCGGGACCCTGCTCCTTCTAACGTTGTTAGGAGTCCGAGCATATCCCGCTCCTCGCACCGTTCGCCCCCGTTCCCCTCCACTCCAGCAGAAGCGCTCGCAAGGGCACAACTGCTCCTCGACTTCCCTCCAGCGGCAGACAAGGCCGAAGACTGGAGGGCCACCATCCAGAGCCTGATAGCCTTCGCCAACAACGATTCTCCACAGCAGCCAGCGGCCTCGCGGCCGCGGCAAGCTGAGAAGACGAAGGCCGACGGCGACAAGACCACCGGGGGTGCGACAAGCGTGCACTCCCCGCCGCGGAAGCAGAAGACGCCACCCCGCCGGAACAACGCCGACGACGGCTCCACGGCATCGTCGGATCCGCGGGCCCGTCGGGACCAGCGCCAGGTCCTCGACGACCGGCAACAAGAAGACGCTTGAACAACAATCGAGCGCCGCCGAGAAGCTCGGCGACAATCGGACCAGAGGGCTGGGGACGCTGTCGACGCGCGCGCGCCCGGTGAACCAGGCGACTTGCCGTACGCGGCAGGCTGCCCTGCGTTTACCCGTGAGCTGCGGCGCGTCCAGTGGCCCAGCATGAAGAATTTCAAGCCCGACGTACCGGAGAAGTACGACGGCAAGACGCACCCCTCAGAATTCCTCAGCGTTTACACCATCGCGGTGCAGGCTGCCGGGGGGCGCGACGAGAAGATCTTGGCAAACTACTTCCCGCTTGTGCTTAAGCCGAACGTCCGTTCGTGGCTTATGCACTTGCCGGAAGGCTCCATTTCTTCTTGGGCAGACCTTTGCCATCAGTTTGTTGGCGCCTTCACCGGCGGCCACAAACCCCACGGCCAGGAGAGCGATCTCCACATTCTGGCCCAGAAGGAAGGAGAGTCCCTGCGCAAGTACATCCAACGCTTCAGCCGTGTACAGCACAACATCCCTGATGTCCACCCTGCCGCGGTTATCAGTGCGTTCCACCAGAACGTGCGTAACCGCCGCATGCGTGAAGAAATGGCGATGACCAAGATTCGGGATGTCAGCGAGCTCTATGCTCTGGCTGACAAGTGCACACGCGCAGAAGAGGGGAGGAGACTCCCCGGGGAGGATGCTGGCGCAGGAGGAAGCGACAGCGACGACGCCGCCCCGGCAAAGAAGGGCCGGCGACGGAACAACAGAAGGAAGAACAAGAAGGAGGTGCTTGCCGTCGAGAAGTCCGGCAATGAGGCTCCCGCCAAGCAAACACAGGCTGGCGGCTCCGGCAAGGAGCCTGCCCCTGTAGCGGAGGCCGACAAGCAGGACGGCTCCGACAAGCAATACTGTAAAATCCACCGCACCAAGGGCCACGACCTCTCCAACTGCAAGCGCGTCGAGTACCTCGTCGAGCAGCAGAAGGCTGAGTACGAGAGGCGCGACAAGGAGAAGGCCCAAGGTGGCGGCGGAGAGCCAAGCAAGAAGCGGCCATTCAACGGCCGGGGAGGACGCCGCGGCAAGGCCAAGCAGCGGCAAGGTGACCGACCTCCCCGGGGCCGCGACAAGGATGAAGAAGACGACGACGAAGACATGGAGGACGAGGATAACAACGAGCAGGAGTTCCAGAAGGCCACGGAGGTCCTGTGCATCGACGGTGGCGCCTCTCTGCACACCTCCCACCGTCAGCTAAAGCAGTGGGTGCGTGAGGTGAATGCAGCAGAGCCGCCCGTGGAGTCGCGCATGCTCCTCAAATGGTCCAGCACGCCCATCATTTTTGATCTTGAGGATCACCCTGACCGCACCACTGCGGTCGGGTGCTTGCCGATGCTGGTCTCACCCACCATCCGCAACCTCAAGGTCACCAAAATGTTGGTTGACGGCGGGGCCGGGCTGAACTTGATCTCCTCTGCTGTGATCAAGAAACTCCAAATCCCAGATGGCGAGCTCGAAGAGACCGGTTCTTTCCAAGGAATCAACCCGGGAAGGAGCAAGCCCAAGGGGAAGATCACTCTGCCGGTGACCTTTGGCGGGGAGCTCAACTTCAGAACTGAGCGTATCACTTTCGACGTCGCCGATATTCCATTACCATACAATGGAATACTCGGCCGTCCTGCCCTCGCCAAGTTCATGGCAGCTTCCCATTATGCCTACAACGTACTCAAGATGCCGGGGCCGATAAGCGTCATCACTGTCCACGGCGACAAGAAAGATGCGCTTGTTTGCGCCGACAAGATCTACCGGGATGCAGCAGTTGCGGCAGAGAAGGATACACTTGCCGCTGAAGCTCCCGGGGGGAAGAAGACGAAGACCAAGTCCGGAAAGTGCTCTGTGGCCCACTCCGGCGAACGCACCTCTTCGGAGTGCTGCGCTGCCGTCGAGGACGTCCCATCGGGCTCCACCGGGAAGTATAAGAAAGGGATGGCCGCTCCTACGGCAACCAAGAAGGTGTCCGCCAAGGAGGACGGTACTGGTGGTACCTTCACCATCAGTGCCACGCTTGACAACAAATAGGAAAGCGCGCTCGTTGCCTTCCTGCGGGCGAATGTCGATGTGTTTGCCTGGCAACCATCTGACATCCCCGGTGTTCCCAGGAAGGTAATTGAGCACAAGCTTGCTGTTTGTCCTCATGCGCGGCCCATCAAGCAGAAGGTGAGGAAGCAAGCCGTGGAGCGCCAAGAATTCATCAACGAAGAAATCAAGAAGCTAGAGGCAGCAGGCCTAGTTAGAGGTGTGATCCATCCGACGTGGTTGGCAAACCCAGTCGTCGTGCGCAAGGCCAACAGGAAGTGGAGACTGGGTATAGACTTCACCGATGTGAATAAAGCATGCCCCAAGGATCCATTCCCTTTGTCGCGCATTGACCAGATCGTTGACTCCACTGCCGGATGTGAGCTACTCTGTTTTCTTGATGCATATTCAGGCTACCACCAAATCTTTATGGCCAAAGAAGATGAAGAGAAGACCGCGTTTATCACTCCATGTGGCACTTATTGCTTCATACGCATGCCATTTGGACTGAAGAATGCAGGATCAATGTTTGCAAGGGTAGTATACACTGCTTTCGTGCCACAGATCCACAGAAATGTAGAGGCTTACATGGATGACATCGTGGTGAAAAGTAAGAGCAAAGAAACCCTGATCCAAGATTTGGAAGAGACATTTCAGAACCTGCGCAGAATACAGCTCAAGTTGAACCCCGAGAAGTGCGTCTTTGGAGTTCCCTCCGGCAAGCTTCTCGGATTCTTTGTGTCACAGAGGGGTATTGAAGCCAACCCCGACAAGATTAAAGCCATTGAGCAGATTGAGGCCCCGAAGCGCGTCAAGGATGTCAGAAGGCTTGCAGGTTGTGTGGCTGCCCTCAGTAGGTTCATTTCGAAGTCTGCAGAACGTGCCCTACCTTTCTTCAAAATCTTGAAGAAGGCAGGTCCCATGAAGTGGACTCCGGAAGCGGAGGCAGCGCTGCAAGATTTGAAACGGTACCTATCCTCCACTCCAATACTTGTCGCACCTAGACCACAGGAAAAGTTGTTGCTATACCTAGCGGCAACCAACCAGGTGGTTAGTGCTGCGTTAGTAGCGGAGAGGGAGTCCGACGAGGAGGCTACACTACCGGCAAGCGAATCCAGCGACAAGCAGGGGGCTGCTCCGGCAAGCTCTGGCCCCGACAAGGACAACTCTGCGCAGGAACAGGATGAAGTGCGGAAGAAAATGGTGCAGCGCCCAGTGTATTTTGTAAGTTCCCTTCTCCAGGGGGCTAGATCGAGATACTCTGGTGTGCAAAAGTTGCTTTTCGGCCTCCTTATGGCCTCGAGAAAGCTGCGCCATTACTTCCAAGCACATGAGATAACAGTGGTCACTCGCTTTCCGCTGAAGAGGATATTGCACAACCCAGAAGCAACAGGCAGGATCGTTGAGTGGGCACTGGAGCTGTCGAGCTTTGGACTCAAGTTTGAAAGTACTTCAACCATACAGAGCCGAGCCTTGGTAGAATTCATAGCTGAGTGGACCCCAACGCCCGATGAAGAAGTCCAAGAAACAAGTACACCCGTACAAGAGGCGACAAGTGAATGGGTAATGTATTTCTATGGTGCCTTCTCGCTGCAAGGCGCCGGTGCTGGCGTGGTACTCATCGCGCCCACCGGAGAGCACCTCAAATATGTTATCCAGATGCACTTTCCCAGGGAGCAAGCGACAAACAACACTGCTGAATGTGAAGGCTTGCTTGCCGGCCTCAGGATTGCGGCCGAACTTGGGATCAGGAAGCTGATTGTGCGGGGAGATTCTCAGTTGGTGGTCCGGCAAGTCAACAAGAATTATCAGAGCCTTTGATGGAAGCTTATGTAGATGAAGTGAGGAAGCTTGAGGAGCACTTTGAAGGTCTGCAGATGGAGCACGTCCCGAGAGCTCAGAATGAAATAGCAGATGGCCTTTCAAAGCGTGCTTCGATGAAGTTACCTGTGGAACCAGGGACCTTCTTGCTCAAGCTGACTCAACCATCCGTTACACCATCAATTGGGCAGTCCAAGAAGAGAAAGTTGGTCTCCGGCGACTACTTGCCGGCGGATCTTCCCGAAACCGCCGCCAAGGTCCCCAAGATCGACAACCACAACGCTGAGGAACAGTTTGCTCCTGCAGATCCTCGGGTCTGTATAGTTGAAGCAAGTGTTCCCGACAAGCCTCGCCCCGGCGAGCTTGCCGGGGGACCTTCAGCTCCGGCAGAGCCAGAGGTTCTTGCCGCAGAAGCTGAGGTCCCCGCAGCGGCCCTCATGCCTTTAGTCCTTGTCGTTGAGCCCCAAGCTCCGGCATGGGCACAGCAGATCGTCCGTTTTCTGCAAACTGGAGAACTTCCCGACGACCCAGAAGAAATAGAGAAGATAACCAGGCAGTCAAGTATGTACCAGTTCGTGGATAACGAGCTGTACAGAAGAAGGCTCAATGGTGTCAGACTGAAGTGTATCTCCAGGGAAGATGGACAGAAGCTGTTGGTAGAAATACACGGAGGCATATGCGGCCACCACATTGGCGCAAGGGCGCTTGCCGGGAAAGCTTTCCGGCAAGGGTTCTTTTGGCAAGAAGCCCTCCAAGACGCAACTGCACTAGTAACCAAGTGTGAAGCGTGCCAGTTCCATGGAAAGCAGATTCATCAACCAGCTCAAGCTCTCCAAACAATCCCTTTGTCCTGGCCCTTCTCGGTCTGGGGACTCGATATCCTCGGCCCCTTCCCCCGAGCCGTCGGGGGCTTTGAGTACTTGTACGTTGCAATCGACAAGTTCACAAAGTGGCCAGAAGTGGAACCAGTGAGAAAGGTGACAGCACAGTCAGCAGTCAGGTTCTTCAGGTCGATTGTTTGCCGTTTCGGGATCCCTAACAGGATCATCACCGACAACGGTACACAATTCACTAGTCGCACCTTCATGCAGTACGTCCAAGACCTTGGCGCCAAGGTCTGTTTCGCTTCTGTTGCTCACCCGAGGAGCAACGGTCAAGCGGAGAGGGCCAATGCTGAAGTGCTGCGCGGACTCAAGACAAGGACCTTTGACAGGCTGCGCAAGTGCGGAAGAAATTGGATAGAGGAGCTACCGGCGGCTCTTTGGTCAATCAGAACGACACCAAGTCGAGCCACCGGACAGACACCCTTTGCTCTAGTCTATGGAGCAGAGGCAGTTCTCCCCACGGAACTCGTATACGGATCTCCTCGAGTGCTCGCTTATGATGAGCTCGAGCAAGAGCAACTGCGACAAGATGATGTGTTGCTCCTCGAGGAGGGATGTCTCCAGGCTGCTGTACGAGCTGCTCGATACCAGCAAGCCTTGCGTCGCTACCATAGCCTCAAGGTCAAGGCCAGGAGTCTCGAGGAAGGCGACCTTGTTCTTCGGCGTGTTCAGTCCGCCAAGAATTCCAACAAGTTGACGCCGAAGTGGGAAGGCCCTTATTGGGTGAGACAAGTCACGAGGCCCGGCGCTGTCCGCCTCGAGACCGAAGAAGGCTTACCGGTGAGCAACTCCTGGAACATAGAGCATCTTCGCAAGTTTCACCCATAAGGCGCGGTTGCCGCGATCCGCTCCGGCAACCACCTTTTGTACGAGCTTTGCCGCTGTTGCATGTAACCCTTTGTACAAAGCCGGGCGCAGACCCCGTGCATCAGTAAAGATTTTGTGTTTTGCACTATTTGCCTTTTGCATGCTTTTCTTTGCTATTTGCATGTGTTATTTGGCGTCTTGTGCAACATACACATCCGGTAAGCATTAGCACACCGAAAGGCCATGTCTTGTTTCCCTCTTCTTTTCCTTTGCCTCTTAAGCAGAAGGAACGTTCCTCGCGCACAAGTTTGCCGGGGGGAAGGAGATGGAGGAGGAACCAAGTGTTGTTCAAGAAAGAAAGGCCTTACCGAGAAGGAAGCAATATATGAAAGCTAAGTTATTAGAATTTGGCCAGTTCAAATTTTTAAATTCTAGTTGTCTTCCTTGAACAATCACACTTTGTATGGAAAACCTGTGCGCGGAGGAACCTACCCGTAGCTAGCCGCACCCTTGTCTTGTTTCCGAGTACGCTCAACGATCTAAGCGAGCTGCGACAAGTGTCGCGCCCTTACTTCGTTTTCGAGTTCGCTCAGCAAGCTAAGTGCGTTGCGACTAGCTGCGGCAAAGTTGCTTGCCGGTGAGACCTTGGCCAGCAGGCTGCTCAGAGTATAGCACTCAGCGCTCGCGGCAAAGGCCCCTTGCCGGCAAGCTCCCCGGGAACGTAGGGTGAAAAGCATACAAAGTAGATGACCAAGACAAGGAAGATAACATTGCACTAATTGATCAAAATAAGATAAACATCTTACAAAGGATAACTTGTCGCAATGATTAATGAGTCCACAAACATCCTATGCAGCAACAAAAAGAGATAAAGATAATGGAGGCCTAATCTACGTGGTCGCCCTCAATCCTGGAGATCTTGTTCACCTTGGCGATGATGTGGGCGACCTGCTCCTGCAACACCTCCATGTTTGCGTCGGCCGGCAGGCTGCGAAGAACGTTGGTGAGGTTTATGCCGGGATTGCGGTATACAATCTTCGTCAGCACGCGCTCCAAGGTTCCCGTGCAGAGCAGGCGCGACTCCTCGGCCAGCTGCGCGGGGATCTTCTTCCGAAGACCTGCAAGAGCCGGCGCGATCCCTCTGAAGAAGAGGCTGAGCTTGGCGCTGTGAGGGAGGTTCGGATCCGGGGAGTAGATGAGATGCTCGACTTTCAGCGCCAGCAGCTCCTGGTCGATGTTGGACGCAGAAGATACCAAGTCCTCGGTCCATACCTCAATGGTACGGCGGAAGTTCTCGGCCGCCTTGTTGGCGCTGTCCACCAAGGCTCGCTCCTTGCGGAGCTCCTCCTTCAACTTGGTCTCCCGATCCCGGGCGGCGTCAAGCGAGTCCTTCAGTGTGGAGACCTTCAGCTCCAGATCCTCGATGGAGTCCTTGGCGGCCTTCAACTCGTCGCCCCTCTCAGAAAGACGCACCTGGAGTTCTGAGTTAGTGTGGGCGTCCTTCTCGCGCTCTATATTGAGCGCGGCGACCTTCTCCACGCTCGCCTTCAGCGACTCCTCCAGCTGCGCGACCTTGGCGGCAAGCTCCTCCTTGGTGGTCTCCGCGGTAGCCGCGGCAGCTCTCGCCTCCTTCAGCTCCCTGCCAAGGGCCTGCTCCCGAGCGGCAAGTTCTACCTCGTGGGCGTCGAGGTTGACCTTCCGCTGGGCGAGTTCTCCTTCTCGCCGGGACAGCTCCACCCCGGCGAGCCGCTGCTGCTCTTCGGCCTCGGCCTTCTCCAGCACCCACTCTTGGTATTCTCCGGCGAGTCGCTCGCGCTCCTCCACCACCTCGCGGAGGGCCGCCTGGTTGGCGGCGCTGAGCTCCGCCGCGCGCTTCTCCATCTCCGCGGCGGCCTTGGCGGCGAGGACCTCCCGACAAGCAAGCTTCGCCTGCCTGGCCCAGTAAAGGGCCAGGAGCTGGTGAAGCAGCTTCTCCTCCTCAGGCCCTTCGCTTCCGCCGGGCGCCTCGACGATCTTCAAGCCCGCGGAGGCGAGGACCTCTCCATCAAAGGCCTCGCCCTCCGCGGGAGCTCGCGACGAGGAACCCCACGGCACCTGGATGAAGACGCCGTTGGGGGCTTCGAGATAATAGCCGGCCTGCTCCGTTCCGGCGGAGGGGTCGGCGGCCGGCGCAGCACTTGATGCTCCCGCCGCCTCCGGGCCGGCGGTGCGATTGCCGTCCCCCTCCCCGGCCGCTGCGTCCGCAGCCGGGGCGGTCTCTGGCGCAGCTGGCTCGGCGGCTCCCGCCGTGTCCTCGGCGACAGGCGCGTCGCCGCCGCCGCCCTGCGCGCCCTCCTCCTCGATGATGATGACTTCCGTCTCCATCTGCTCGGGGGGAGGAGGATCTAGAAGAAGAAGAAGAAGCAAAGGAAGTTCAAGCAAATATCCAAAAAGAAACAACGCCAAGAAGACAAAGTTACAAGACCTACCTTGGCGGACGTCGTCAGCGGCGGGCTCCCTCGCCGGGGAGCTCTGCCTTGGCGGAGTAGCCACCCTCGCCGGGCTGCTCGCCCTTGGCGGGGTACTCGCCCTTGGCGGAGTACCCGCCCTTGGCGGAGCGCTCTCCCTTGCCGGGGAGGCCGGCCTTGGCGGGGACGGCGGGGCCTGCGGCTCCTCGGGGGCGACCTCCGGACGCTCCTGCGGCTGTGGCTCCACCTCTGCGCAAGTCAAGACAAAAATATCAAGATACTGGAACAAGACAAAATCTCCAAGCGCGCCCGGCGAGCGAAAGTACAGAATCCAGACTTACGCTGGGGGCTACGCTGGGGGCTGCTCCTCGGAGCAGCACTCGGGTCCGGCAGACTTGGCTCCGGCGCGTCCCCAGTTGCCGCGGTGGGCGAGCCATCTGCGACCTCGACCACGGGCACCTTGGCTTTCTTCGCCGCGCGCTGGGCCAAGGTCCTGAAATCAAAGCAAAAAAAGAAAAAAAAACAAGATTAGCATCAACAATAATCAAGACGAAGTTTGAGAAGATAAAGATCTCGAATGCTTACTCCTGTTCCTCCTCGTCGTCGTCGCTCAAGGCGGAGAAGTCAAACTCCACCTGGGGCGGGTCTGCGCGAGGAGCGGGAGGCGAAGATTCCCTCGGGCGCTTGGCGGTCCCTGGGGCTGGGGGCTGCGAAGACCCAGCCCCTGTGGTAGCCGAGGCCCGGGGAGCGGGCGGAGCCGCCGCTCCGCCCCGTGAAGACTCCTGTCGGCTCGACGGCGGCCTGCGAGGCGCCTCTGTTGTGGTCTGCTTGCGGGGCGCCTCCGTCGTGGCCTGCGCGCGGGCCGCCTCCGCTGTAGCCGGTGCGCCGGTCGCCGCTTGGCTCCCCCGGGGAGCTCGCGCTGCCCGGCGAGCTGGTTGTTGCCGGGGCGCCTGCGCCCCCTCCCCCGTCGCCGTCTTGCGGAGACGCTTCAGTGGAGACCGCCTAGGGCTTGCCCGGGGCGGGGAGGTCTCCGACGAGGAGAGGTCGTCGGCGTAGAGCTCCGTAGACCCGCCGGAGTCCTCGGCGGCCTCGGCGGCCTCCTCCTCCTCCCCGGCTGGCTTGCTGGGCCCAGCGCCCTGCGCTGCGGCCTCCTTTCCTCCGGCGCCTCCGCTCCCTCCGGCGCCTCCGCTCCCTGCGGCGCCCCTGTTCCCTCCGGCGGCGTGGCCTCTCGCCGCGGCCTCCGTCTGGATCCCGATGATCCCGGAGTGCCTCAAGGATGGGACCCCGGCGAGCTCGTCGGGAGGCAGCTTCAGTAGCCTGCGGATCTCCGCCTCCTCCGCTTGGCAGGACGCCTCCGCAGCATCTGCCTCGTCGGGCGTGTAGCCGAACTCTCCTGCCGCTGCGGCTACGGCGGCCTCTTCAACCCGAGAAGCGATGTACGCTATCTCCTGGTCGGTGGTGTCCCGCGTCAGCTCCCGGGTCTCGTTCTTGTTCTTCGCCACCTCCACAAGGTTGTCGAAGAAGCTGAGAATGTCTGATGGCTGGGGCGGAATCCACGTGCGGTCCACGCCGTGCGAATCACACGCGGGCATCATCGCGCGAAGAGGATCACAAGCCGTACTGTTGCAAAGGGGCACCACTCCCCGGGGCCCCCTGAACCATTTCGGGTGGGCCTGGTCGTGCTTAAACAGCTCCCGGACCATCCCCTTCAGCTCCAGCGACGTGAAGTTGTAGTTGAGCCCGGGCTGCAACCTCATGATATCCGCCGAGTTGCCGTACTCCCAGGCCGGCCTTTTCCTGTCTTGGAGAGGGGCGATGCGGCGGCGGAGGAAGTCTGTGCCTACTTCTGCGACAGACAGCCTAGCGGTCCGGAGACGCAGAATCCTGATGAGGGCGACGTTGAGCTTGCCGTCGTCCGAATCCAGCTCGCTCCAGTCCCTGCCGCGCACGATGGGCGTTGTGCGCGGCGCGATGAAGGATTGCGTCTGGTCCTCGACAATCTAGCACCATTCCGCACGCCACTCCTCCCACTTGCCGTGGAGCTCCCCCGGCAAGTAGGACTCCTTCTTGTTCAAACGGAAAACCCAAGAAATTCCTCCGGAGAGGGGGGCGCCGGCCTCTGCTCTAGGGGTGAAGAAATGCCTAAACAGCGCTACGTTTGGGTTTATTCCTATATAGTTTTCACACATGTGTGCGAAAACCGCCATTGTGAGGATGGCGTTGGGGGTGAAGTCAAGAAGATGGAGGCCATAGGTGTGCATTATGTCACAGAAGAAATCGGAAAAAGGAGGGCAAAGACCGCAGTGGAAGAAGGCTGCGAAGAAATAGTACCCGCCGGGGTAGTTGTCCTTGGCGGCGGCCGGATAAGCTCGAGTGCGGCGGTGCGCCTTGGTTCCCTTGGACCAGAACAAGCAATACTTGTTCCAGAGTTCCCGCGCGCTGAGCTTCGGCGGGAAGACGAGGTTCCGCTTCCGATACGCGGCGAGCTTCGCCGCTTGCTCCGACTTCTCCTTCTTGGCTTTCTCCGCCTTCGCCTTCTCGGTCTTCGGGGCCATGGCGGAGGCGGCGGAGGAAGAGGGACGAAGAGCCCGGCGGCGGCGGAGGTGTAGAGGCGGAGCGCAAAGGGGATCTCTGGAGGAAGAAGAGGATGCAATGAAAGCGTAAGGAGGGGAACCGCTCCTGCTTCCTCTGCTTTTATGGGGAAGTGGGGGGGCGTTTCGCTCTTTCCATTGAAGGAACGTGGGCACGTCCCATCCCACGACGCCGCAATCGACGCGTGCCGTTACGGGGGGACGCGGCGGATGCGGAAGTGGATTCGGCGCGCCGTGGGCCGCATGTGCCCGTGCACTGTTTTGGGCCTGGCCCAACAGCGCTCGGCACCGTGTGTGGCCTAGGCCCGGGGGCTCCTGTCGGTGTACTAAGGTAGGGGTACCTCAGTACCCCAACTTGTGCACGGGCAGTTGCAGCTTCCCGCGGCAGGGTTTACCGCGTGCTCGCCAGAGACCTTCCTGCTCCATATCAAACCATTCAAAAACAAAGTATACAAGACAGAATATCGAGACCCCGGCAAGCGGAGCTTGCCGGGAAGGCCGCTCCAGGCTCAAGTTTACTTCACTCACGCAAGGCCCTGGCAAGAGGAGCTTGCCAGGAAGACTAGAAGATTACATCATAGAAGACACGCCTCGGCGCTATATGCGCCCCGGCGAGGGCCCGGGGAGCGACAAGCCTCAGAGCCCGGCAAGCTCCCGGGCCCGGCAAGATCAAGACCCCGGCAAGGTGCTTGCCGGGAGAGTTGTGTTGTGTGCCCGCGCTCCAGCTCATCGGCCCACGCGTCGTCCTGGGGCCATCCCAGGGACGCGTGGCGGATGGCTGTGCAGCCTGGGGGACACGGTGGCACTCCACGGTGGTGAAGCCATCGCCGTGGCGAACGGAGACGCGAAGGCGGGAGCTTTTGGGGTCGACGGCGACGGGCATTAAATGCTCTTGTCCCCCACTGTCAAAGTAGGTAGCGACCACTGTTCGCGCACTGTAGCTCCACTATTCCCGCACTGTTACAACTACCACCTCTTTTACGTTTTTACCCCTTTCTCCTACGTTGACACCTGTCGGTGACCCCTTGCACTATAAAAGGAGGCCCATGCACAACGTGGAGGGGGTTCGGAACCTAGATCGCTCATACGCTCGGTGTAACTGCTTCTTCAAGCTCCCGAGCTCTCCAACTCAATACACAACTAAGCAGGAGTAGGGTTTTACGCGTCTACCGCGGCCCGAACCTGAGTAAAACTGCCCGCGTGCTCGCTACGATCTGCTCTTCGTGCTCCCTCCGCCCTCGTACCGCACAGACAAGGGGCTCCGGTCCCATAGGTGTTCGTGGTGGACAGTTTCCCCCGACAGTTCCTATCCTTACAAGCAAGAAAGTCTCTAGCTACCTCTCCTTCCATAACATATCCCTCAGGCATAACATTAAATTCATATTTAGGAGAGGTAGATTTAACAGCAATTTCAAAGTCTTTAGTTTCATTAATTTCACCAATTTCGTAAATATCATCATCTTCAGCATAATCAATAGTTCTAGCTCTAGCAAGATGTACATTAAGTAAGTCGCCCAATGGCACAGTTTTATCAAATATAGTAGTAGCATCATAAGCATCATTCATAGTAGAAGTGGTGTCATCAACATCATGCAACATATCAGATTCAATAGCAGGTATAGGTGTCGCAAGTTTACTCAAAATAGAAGGATAATCAAGTGCAGAGCTAGATGGCAGTTCCATAACTCCCCTCGTTCTAGAGGGAACGATCTTGGTTCTATCATCCTTCAAATTCTTAATAGTGATCAGCAGATATACATGCCAAGTAACTCAGAGAATAGAGCTACGATCCACGGCAAAGGTGCAAGAAAAAGGTCTTGATAACCCACAAGTATAGGGGATCGCAACCGTTTCCGAGGGTAGAGTATTCAGTCCACATTTATTGATTCGACACAAGGGGAGCCAAAGAATATTCTCAAGTATTAGTAGCTGAGTTGTCAATTCACCCATACCTGGAAAACTTAATATCTGCAGCAAAATATGTAGTTGCAAAGTAGTATGGAAGTAATGGTAACGATGGCAAAAGTAATAGTAGCTGTTTTGTAGTGATGGTGACAGGAGCAGTAACGATAGTAACAAAGCAAGTATCAATATGGAACAAACTCGTAGGCAATGGATCGGTAATGATAGGTGTCGTATAATATTCATCATGTAGCAGTTATAACCTAGGGTGACACAGAACTAGCTCCAATTCATCAATGTAATGTAGGCATGTATTCCAAATATAGTCATACGTGTTTAAGGAAAAGAACTTGCATGCCATATTTTGTCCTACCCTCTGTAGGATCGAAAGTAGGTCTAGAGGGGGGGTGATTAGACTACTTGACAATATAAAAAATCTGCCTTTAGATCATGCAATGTTTTTGGCAGTTTCACAATTAAGATCAATTCAAGTAACACCCTACACATGCAATTCTAGAGTATATGCAGCGGAAAGTAAATTGCACATGTAAAAAGGAGGTGGAGAAGATCAAACGCAGTTTGGTGACACGAAGATTTTTGTCGTGGTTCCGATAGGTGGTGCTATCGTACATCCACGTTGATGGAGACTTCAACCCACGGAGGGTAACGGCTGCGCGAGTCCACGGAGGGCTCCACCCACGAAGGGTCCACGAAGAAGCAACCTTGTCTATTCCATCACGGCCTACGCCCACGGAGGACTAGCCTTACTCGGGGTAGATCTTCACGAAGTAGGCGATCTCCTTGCCCTTACAAACTTCTTGGTTCAACTCCACATCTCAAAGACGGAGGCTCCCAAGCGACACCTAACCAATCTAGGAGGCACCACCCCCCAAAAGGTAATAGACGGTGTTGATGATGATGAACTCCTTGCTCTTGTGCTTCAAGTGATAATCTCCCCAACACTCAACTCTCCTCACTGATATGGCTGTGGTGGAAGAAAGATTTGAGTGGAAAGCAACTTGGGAAGACTAGAAATCAAGTTTCATATGGTAGGAATGGAATGGCTTGATCTCAACACAAGGGTAGGTGGTTCACTTCTCAGAAAGTGTATGGTAGGAATGGTGGTACTTTCTGATGGCTCTCTTCACGAGTGAAGAGGGGGTGGAGGGGTATATATAGCCTCCACACAAAATCCAACCGTTACACACACATTTGACCAATCTCGGTGAGACCGAAGTGAAAACTCGGTCAGACCGAAAGTTCAAATATAGTGAACGTTGGGCTTTTCGGTGGGACCGAAAATACCATCTCGGTGTGTCCGAAGTGAGTCAAAGGTTAGGGTTTGCCATCTCGGTGTGACCGAAAACAACAACTCGGATATTCCGAAATGCTGTCAGTTGGTTACAGAAGGTTGGCAGAAGATTTTCGGTGAGACCGAGACTCAGAATCGGATGGACCGAAAAGTTAGGGTTTGGGGAAATAACTGAAGTGGTTCATCTCGATGGGACTGAGTTTGCAGAATCGGTTTGTCCGAGATTACTTATGAGTGTGTTGTAAAGTGAAGAGTGCTGATAGTTGAGGGAGCTAGATCACCAAGCACTTGAGCAACAAGAACATTAACACAACCTCATCCCCTTTTAATAGTATTGGCTTTTCCTATGGACTCAATGTGATCTTTGATCACTAAACCAAAAATGGAGTCTTGAGCTTTTGCCAATGCTTGTCTTAGCATTTTGAGGGGTCCACTTCTTCAGACATTTCCATACCCATATCATCGAACTTTTCTGAAATGATTCTCAAGAGAATATTAGTTCAATGATATATATGTTGTTATTAATTACCAAAACCACCCGGGGATTAGTTGCACTTTCAATCTCCCCCTTTTTGGTAATTGATGACAACATATAGATCAAAGCTTCGACAAAGGATATAATCAAAGAATAATATCGTCGCTTTGAGAAGTATGTGATAAACAAGAGCTCCCCCTAAATTTGTGCATTATTTAAAATTTGCGTTTGAATGCAAATGCACAATCGATTAGGATTATGGGTCACTCTTCCATGTCACATACATCTTGGTGGAGCGCACAAAATGATAAGAATGAATAACATGCACTCAATCACCAAGACAAGAGTAAATAGCCATACAATAAGGAATAGCATAGGATAAGCAATAAGCACACATTAAAGCATAGTATGACTAAGCACTCATTAAGGTAGCATCAAACGTAGTAGCAAGCACACATAAAGTATCTGGAACCAAAAGAAACCAATGTATCTCAAGGAAAACCGGCAAAAGAATGAAAAGACGAAAGAGCACTCTCTCTCTCGAAGCCCTATGATCTATAACAATTTCTCCCCCTTTGGCAACAAGTTACCAAAAAGTTCGAAAAGGTATAGAGCTAAGCGTCACTGCGGGCTCTGCTGGCGGCTCCCGTCTGGGTAGATGTCGGTGTAGAGATAGCTGCGTCTGCGAAGATCTCTGCTGAAGTCTGCGGTGGAGGAGTGGATGCTGGAGCTGAAGGAACTGCTGGAGCTGTGGCTGGTGCTGAAGTGGTAGCCCTAGAGTCTGTCACTGGGATAGCTGCAGATCTGGATCCTCTGGGAATCTGAGCAGTCTGGCGATGAGAGTCCTGGACTAGATCATCCTGCATAAGCTCTGCTCTCTCCTGCCTAGTCTCCTCCATGTCTGCCTCAAGCTTGTTGACAGACACCTGAATCTCAGTCAGCTTCACGTCCAGAGCGTGGATCTTGTCCTCGACAATCCTCTCAAGGCTCTCCTGAGATTGCTCAATGCTGGCCAGGCGTTGCTCAATCCTTTGGGTAGCTTCAAGAATTTGTTCTCCAAAGCTCTTTGGCTTAGCTGCTACTGCTGCTGCCTCTTTGTCAGCTTTAGCTTTCTTCGCAGCTTCAATTTTGGCTTGCCCTTCAACTGAGGTAGGATCCTCTTCATCCATCACAACTACGTTGTCCTCATGCTCTGGCTGCAGTGGCAAGTGCTTCCTATCCAACATGAATTTGCCCGTGCCAAACTTGGCGTTGATGAGCATCTGTATCTGCGGTGCAAACCCACATGACCTCTTCTGGTCAGCTGCAGTCCTCTTAATGGTCTCTACCATAAGGTCCATCACCTTAAAAGGTGCCTTCTCATCGAGAATGTGTAGCATGTTGATAGAATAGCCTCGTATCATCCGGTGGTCACCTGATTTAGGCATCAAAGTATGCCTCAGAATAGTGTTAGTGGTGGTCAGACCTGCCTGGAGATAATACACTGAGCCAAGCTTCCATCCCTCTAAATCAGCAGCCGGGATCTCCTTGTACATATTCTTCATGGAATCATGACTCTTCTTAGGAATCCCATAGACATCAATGTCGTCCTCTCTCTGCACTGGAGCATTCAGAAGTTCTGCCCATTCTTCAACAGTCGAAGAAAACCGTTGACCTTCAGTCATCGAGGTGATCTTGCCATCAGGATAGAAGTGGGCTGTGGCATAGAACTGCATGATCATCTCGTCATTCCAAGCTGTCAGCTCTTGACCCACAAAATCAGCAACTCCACATGCAGTAAAGCTCTCATGCACATGGGGAAAGAAGTCCCGGTGCTCTTCACTGTCAATGTACTCCCAGTCAACATACCTGGTGTCAGCAACAATGGGCTTCTTATCCATTAGCACGGTCTCATAGAAATCCTGCTGCTCTCTGGTGTGGAATCTAGGGTCCACAGCAGTTCTTCTCCTTACGGCATATGGATCAGACTGTCTCCATAGCCTGAGACCTTTGTCCTTCCTTGCCTTCATGTCCTCAGCTTAAGGATGAGCATCATTGTGGAGTGGCAACTTGGGACGGAGCTTGAGCAACACATGCTCTTCATCTGATTCAGACTGTGGCATCTCACCTTTGTTCTTCTCAGAAGCTGGAATGCTTCTGGTTGTCCTCTTGGGCTTGGCTGGAGCTGCTTTGGAAGGAGCAGGCTTCTTGGGCTTAGAGGAGGCTTGAGCCCGAATAGCATCACCCGTGAACTTAGCTTTCTGAGGAGGAGGCTGGGGTGCTTCTTCTTCTTCTTCTTCAGCATCAACTTGAGGTTGAGCATAAACAACCCTCTTCCTTTTGGAAGTCTTCTTCACCTTGCTTGGAGCAGGCTCTTCCAAGTTGAGCTTCTTAGCAACAGCTGACTGCTTCACTTTGCTTGTGCCTTTCTTTGGCTGCTGCCCTTGGTGCTCTTTGGCAACCACATTCCTCTTGGGCTTGGAGGTAACTTCCTCAGCAACAAAGTCGGAGTCCTCATCATCAGAAGTTCTCTTCTTCCTGGTTCTCGTAGCTGCAGGAGGCAGACCACTAGGGGTGCTCCTCTCACCATCATCACTAGAGCTGCTTGCAGGACTTGTTTCTGCCTCTGGAATTTCAGCAAACGGTGATTCTGACCTGTTCTGGCTGTCACTGACATCTGACATGGCTGAAAAACCTGTGAAAAGATAAGGTATAGGCAGAGTAGAAGAGTTATCACAACTGCAGAAGTTTTTTTTAAAAAAAAATGAGTTAAAAACTTAGTTTTGAGTTTTCACAGAATGTATTTCGGTCAAACCGATTTCAGGTTTCGGTGCAACCGAAGTGCTCAACAGAAACCTACACACCACTTTCGGTCAGACCGAAATGGGTTTCGGTCCTACCGAAAACTTAGGGTTTCACTGAAACTTATTTTCGGTCGTTCCGATTGGCACAACTCGGTTAAACCGAACTATGCAGTGCAATGGCCAGAGGCCAAATCGGTCATTCCGATTTTCAAAATCGGCTTCACCGAGATGCATTCCATGGAAACCTAAACCTAAGAATTTTCCTCGAAACTGGACGATCTGAACTATTGTGTGGGGAACATATCAAACATGGATTGAATCATGGCAGCCTATTGTGCAAGAATCAGCAGTGGAGCACGAAAAGGGATCAGGACACACCCTAACTTGGTGGTGTCCCTCTACGGCGGCAACGGTGGAGATGATTACCGTTGACGGCGGCGGAGACCTGCGGCGAGGGCGCACAGGTGACGAAGGCGACGATCCGTAGACCAGGGCGGCGGCAGCAGGGGTCTTGGGGGCGAACGGTTTGAAGAAAGAAATCGCGCGCAGCCCCTCAGGTATATATAACCCCGTGCTGTCGGTGGGACCGAGTTGAAAAACTCGGTGTCACCGAGATGTATATCTGCTATGCAGTTACACATATCGGTCAGACCGAGTGTTTGAACTCGGTTTCACCGAGATGAAACCTAGATCAGTCTAAGAGTTTCGGTTGGACCGATATTGAGAAACCGGTCAGACCGAAATGGACTTAGAAGGTTTTGGAAGTCAGCCTTAGACGAATCGGTGGTTCCGAGTGCTCCTCACTCGGACTGTCCGAAAAAGACTTGTTCAAAGTTGTGATATGAGCATGAATAGAGTTTTGAGACAAGAAAGCATAGATAGCTAGGGAAAGGTGCTTAGGCATTCTTGTCCATCCATTTGGCCAGAAAAAGAAACCAAAACAATCAAAACCACAAATGGATGTCCTTGAATGAATAGAATCATGCATTCAACATGCTCACACAATAAGATAGCAACTGAAATATGTGTCAAACATGCACAACCAATCACTCTAGATACTAGCACACAATTTGTCGATGACTAGGTCATCTATATATGAGTATATTGACTTAGGAGCCAAATGAGAACATTTGATCATAGGTCATACTCATTGTTTAAGCACAAGTGGGGTTACCACTTTTACATAAAGCATTTATGTGTTCACATCATTTGAAGATGCTTTAGCTCAATTTTTTGAGTAAAGCTCCCCCTAGATGTGAGAACCCCTTTTAAAGGGTCAAACTAACCTTGGGTTGTCGTAGAAGACTTCATGTAGATGTTGAAGATGTGGATGCTCAATGTTGATGTAGATCATCATGAGTTAGGAGCAATCCTTTGGATTAGGGCACTTTCAATACCTACATGGGTTAGTCCCACAAGGAACAAACAAGAATTTCCATAGACATAGAGTGAAGTACACAAAAGATGATGTCCATGAAAGCAATGATTACCTTGTCCCTTGACTTACCAACAAGAGGGTTTGTGACTCCATGAACAAGTGCATGATGTGGAAGTTGATTGCACAAGTTCTTGCCAAAAAGAATATGAGTGAAGTTTGTTGGCGGAGTCACCCTCAAGAACCTACTAGTTCTTCTTCTTTGGGATCCACATCATTTTGATGGGAATCCTTGGTGTTGTAGTTGAGCTTGACGAAGTAGAACTTGATGTGTCCTTGGGAACCCACTTGACCATGACTTGAGGTGCTTCAATGAATGCATCAATCTCTTCTTGAAGCTTGTCCTTGGCCTTTAGCTTGTGGTCTTGTGGTGGAAGGTCATCTTGAGCTTGTTCCACATTGGAAGAAGTAGGATCATACTTCTCCTTTTGTGAGACAAACTGTGGAGTAGGGTATTGACCTTCTTCCCACTCAACACCTTCGGCGTTGAACTTTCGCTCAAAACCAATCCCTTGATTCTTCCAGTGTCTTCCTTGTTTGCGAACAATCTCCTCAAAGTTCTTGCTTCCGGCAAGACTCTTGTAGACACCTTTCTCTATGATTTCCTTCAATAAGCTATTTTCTTGCTCAAGTGTAACTTGGCTTGAAACATTGTTAGTGGAATCAAGAGAACTACTAGAAGCAACAATATTGGATTTAACATTGTTATTGTTACTACTAGAGGAAGAATTTTTCTTATGCTTGTCATGCTTAGTCTTAATAGGTGGCAAGAAATTAGACAAGAGAAGTCGTTTGGCAAGATATGAAGAACTCTTCTTTCGAAGATCATCATTGATCGCTTTTAGAAACTCATGTTCTTGCTCTAGGGTGAGCTTCTCGAAGCGTAGCTTCTCATGAGATCTTAGGAGCTCTCTATGATCTTCTTGAGTTGTTTCATGAGCTAACTTAAGAGTGTTTAGTTCTTTAGTTAGATGCTCAATCTCCTTCATAGCATTGTCATTCGACTCTTCTCGACTATAAAGACTACTAGCATTTTCATCATTACTAAGCTCACTAGATTTATCATGCAAGAGCTCATCTTCACCAAGCAAGTCATCCTCATCACTATCAAAGTCAATGAATTCAGGGTGTGTTACCTTGGGACCTTTAGCCATGAAGCATCTTCCAATTCCCTCATTTGGTGAATCAAATAAGTCGTAGGAGTTGGAGTTGGAGGATACGAGTGCAAGTCCAGCAACACCTTCATCTTGACTATAGTCGGAGTCGGAGTGATAGCTTCCATCGGATTGATTGTCAGAGTCGGAGCCGGAGACCCATTCACCAACATGAGCTTGATGTCTTCTTCTTGTGTAGCTCCTTGATGACTTGTCTTTCCTCTCCGAATCCTTGTTTCTCCGAGAAGGTCTTCGTTCATAACGATCATCTCTACTCCTTCTCTCTCTCCGAGGTGACTCATCTCTTGCTCTTCTTCTTGGAGATTCTTCTCTCCTCTTGTGGGGAGCCGTACACTCATTTGAGAAGTGTCCGGGTCTTCCACAATTGTAGCAGTTTCGATCACGACTAGAAGATCTCTTTTCATCATATGATCTAGACTTTGAGCTTCTTTCTTTGCCTCTGTTCTTGTAGAACTTGTTGAAGTTCTTGACCATTAGGCTTATCTCTTCATTGGAAATTAGCTTGTCACTTGAGGTAGTAGGAGCATCACTTGTAGCTTTGTAAGCACCACTTGACTTGTTGTGAAGCTCTTCCTTATCCTTAAGTGTCATTTCATGAGCAACAATTCTTCCAATGACTTCAGTTGGCTTGAGAGTCTTGTAGTTTGGCATCATTTGGATCAAAGTGCACACGGTGTCATACTTTCCATCCAAAGCTCTGAGAATCTTCTTAATGATGAATCGGTCGGTCATTTCTTCGCTTCCTAAGCCTGCAATCTCGTTTGTGATGAGAGCAAGCCTAGAGTACATTTCAGCGACTCCTTCACCATCCTTCATCTTGAACTTGTCAAGCTGACCTTGAAGAATATCCAGCTTTGATTCCTTCACAGATTCAGTACCTTCGTGCATTTCAACCAAAGTATCCCAAATCTCTTTAGCATTCTCAAGACGGCTGATTTTGTTAAACTCTTCGGGACACAAAGCATTGAAGAGAATGTCACAAGCTTGAGCATTGTTTTGCAACATCTTCAATTCTTCGGGTGTAGCTTCGCGATCCGGAACTTTTCCTTCTTCAAAGAAATCACCTTGCATACCAACACAAATAATGCCCCATGCGGCTGGGTTATGACCAAGAATATGCATTTTCATTTTATGCTTCCAACTAGCAAAATTTGTACCATCAAAGTAAGGACCTCTACGATAATTACCCTCACTAGACGCCATACTCTCCTAGGTTGTGAAACCAAGCTTATGGAGTCCAATGCAATGGAAACCAAGGCAATGAAGACCAAAGCTCTGATACCACTTGTAGGATCGAAAGTAGGTCTAGAGGGGGGGTGATTAGACTACTTGACAATATAAAAAATCTGCCTTTAGATCATGCAATGTTTTTGACAGTTTCACAATTAAGATGATTTCAAGTAACACCCTACACATGCAATTCTAGAGTATATGCAGCGGAAAGTAAATTGCACATGTAAAAAGGAGGTGGAGAAGATCAAACGCAGTTTGGTGACACGAAGATTTTTGTCGTGGTTCCGATAGGTGGTGCTATCGTACATCCACGTTGATGGAGACTTCAACCCACGGAGGGTAACGGCTGCGCGAGTCCACGGAGGGCTCCACCCACGAAGGGTCCACGAAGAAGCAACCTTGTCTATTCCATCACGGCCTACGCCCACGGAGGACTAGCCTTACTCGGGGTAGATCTTCACGAAGTAGGCGATCTCCTTGCCCTTACAAACTTCTTGGTTCAACTCCACATCTCAAAGACGGAGGCTCCCAAGCGACACCTAACCAATCTAGGAGGCACCACCCCCCAAAAGGTAATAGACGGTGTTGATGATGATGAACTCCTTGCTCTTGTGCTTCAAGTGATAATCTCCCCAACACTCAACTCTCCTCACTGATATGGCTGTGGTGGAAGAAAGATTTGAGTGGAAAGCAACTTGGGAAGACTAGAAATCAAGTTTCATATGGTAGGAATGGAATGGCTTGATCTCAACACAAGGGTAGGTGGTTCACTTCTCAGAAAGTGTATGGTAGGAATGGTGGTACTTTCTGATGGCTCTCTTCACGAGTGAAGAGGGGGTGGAGGGGTATATATAGCCTCCACACAAAATCCAACCGTTACACACACATTTGACCAATCTCGGTGAGACCGAAGTGAAAACTCGGTCAGACCGAAAGTTCAAATATAGTGAACGTTGGGATTTTCGGTGGGACCGAAAATACCATCTCGGTGTGTCCGAAGTGAGTCAAAGGTTAGGGTTTGCCATCTCGGTGTGACCGAAAACAACAACTCGGATATTCCGAAATGCTATCAGTTGGTTACAGAAGGTTGGCAGAAGATTTTCGGTGAGACCGAGACTCAGAATCGGATGGACCGAAAAGTTAGGGTTTGGGGAAATAACTGAAGTGGTTCATCTCGGTGGGACTGAGTTTGCAGAATCGGTTTGTCCGAGATTACTTATGAGTGTGTTGTAAAGTGAAGAGTGCTGATAGTTGAGGGAGCTAGATCACCAAGCACTTGAGCAACAAGAACATTAACACAACCTCATCCCCTTTTAATAGTATTGGCTTTTCCTATGGACTCAATGTGATCTTTGATCACTAAACCAAAAATAGAGTCTTGAGCTTTTGCCAATGCTTGTCTTAGCATTTTGAGGGGTCCACTTCTTCAGACATTTCCATACCCATATCATCGAACTTTTCTGAAATGATTCTCAAGAGAATATTAGTTCAATGATATATATGTTGTTATTAATTACCAAAACCACCCGGGGATTAGTTGCACTTTCACCCTCTCATGGCAGTGGGGTCCTATTGGAAACTAAGGGATATTAAGGCCTCCTTTTAATATAGTACCGGCCCAAAGCATTAGCACTTAGTGAATACATGAACTCCTCAAACTATGGTCATCACCAGGAAGTGTCCCAGCTATTGTCACTCCGGGGTTGCCGGATCATAACACATATTAGGTGACTATTGACTTGCAAGATAGGATCAAGAACACAAATATATTAATGAAAACATAATAGGTTCAGATCTGAAATCATGGCACTCGGCCCTAGTGACAAGCATTAAGCATAGCAAAGTCATAGCAACATCAACCTCAGAACATAGTGGATACTAGGGATCAAACCCTAACAAAACTAACTCGATTACATGATAAATCTTATCCAACCCATCACCGTCCAACAAGCCTACAATGGGATTACTCATGCACGGCGGTGAGCATCATGAAATTGGTGATGGAGGATGGTTGATTATGACGACGGCAACGATCTCCACTCTCCGGAGCCCTGTACGGACTCCAGATCAGGTCTCCCGAGGAAGAACAGGAGGTGGTGGCGGCTCTGTATCGTAAAAAGCGATAAAATCTTCTGCCAGATTTTTTCTCCCCGAATAAGAATATATGGAGTTGGAGTTGACGTCGGTGGAGGTCCAGGGGGCCCACAAGGTAGGGGGCGCCCCTACCCTTGTGGCCAGGGTGTGGGCCCCCTCCGGTAGATCTTTTCGCCAGTATTTTTTATATATTCTTAAAATAATCTCCGTTGAATTTCAGGTCATTCCAAGAACTTTTATTTCTTCACAAAAATAACACTAAGGCAATTCTGCTGAAAACAGCGTCAGTCCGGGTTAGTTCCATTCAAATCATGCAAATTAGAGTCCAAAACAAGGGCAAATGAGTTTGGAAAAGTAGATACGATGGAGACGTATCAGCTACTATCACCTAACTTTCTCTAATTAACCAGAGAAGCCTGAAAACAAGAAGTAGTATGTGCGGCACTGGCTTATAGAAGTACCTCTAGATCGGTACTACCGCAAGCCTGAGAGGTACTACCGCCTGGATGATGTAGAGTTACCCAAGCGAAAACAGATGGATCCTCCGTGTTGCGAGAAGGGTATGTGGGTGCATATGAGGTTGTGTACGTGTTAATTCCACCCAAACCTTTCCAAAGCGGATCCACTAGTAATAGTACTGATCTCCTACGACTCAAGTCCACAAAAAAGGAACGCCGGAAAAAGCATCTCCACTATTTCTTTCACCGAGGGGAATAAAACCGTCTTGTGCCATATAATAATGGGATAATTGATATTGTGCCCTTAGTTGTGTCCCACTCGGCGTGTTTGCCCCTAATTTTGAAAAACACGTGGTCCTGCCCAAGTGCGTTTGGTCCCCTTGTGTTTTCGCCCTTCCGTCCCAATTCCGTCCAGTCAAAGGCGTTTTACTGTCAGGGGACATTTTTTGGACCATTTTGCCCTTGCAGCTTGGTGCTCATGTCATTGGAAGAAAAGGAAAAAATGTATTACCCATGGGGGGCTCGTGGTGGTGCGCCGGGGCGGCGGAGGGCGCGGCCAGCCGAGCTGGTGGTGGCGTGGGGGTGCAGCTCGAGCACGGCTGCACGCACACCCTGACTCCTCGTGGAAGTACTCGAAGCGGGGAGACCCAGACGCGACGCACATGTCCTATTCTTCATCGGCTCCGATCGGCGTCCTCATCCTTGATGCGCTCCACTCCGACTAGCCCAACCCCTCTTCTTACTACCATAAGCTCTGCCATGCCCTCATGCAGCTTCCAGAGAAGTACCCGTCGACCCGTTCGGCCCCGAGCCACCTTGCCCCGATGCCACGCTTCGGCCGCTGCCGGCGACGACCATGGGGCCGCGCCCGTACATCGCCTGCACCCCCTGCGTCTTCTGCGTCATCTTCCCGTCCTCTTCGACCTCCTATCTCTACCTCCTGTACTCTCCATCATCGGCGTACCTAGCGCCGCCCGTAGCCGCCGTATGGCCTCGCCGCTGCCGAGTTTCACAGCCACCCCGCTCTTGGCTCGCAGCCGCAGATTGATGCGACTTGTCCTCCCGCAAGCCCACAACCCCACACGCCTCTCCAGTGCCGCCCCAAGGCCAGCACAGCCATGCCGTCGCTAGCAGCCGATGGGGCTTTGGAATAAAAAGTTGGAGGGAGCAGCAGATGACGTCGGCTCGAGAGCGCAGCTACATCGCATCAAGCTCCGCCGCCTCGCAAATGTGCGGCTGTACCGCCGGTGTCACGCCAGCCTCGTGCCTCGGCCGGAGGCACCGAGACAAGGCAGATCTAGGGACGACAATACGAATCATAGGGCATGGGGCGGTGACGCTTGTCAGAATCACGATTCTAAATCGGATCGGAGCTTTGATGGCAGGATCACAAATCATAGAATCTTAACTACCAGGATCGTAAAAACATAGATTCTATGGAATAAAATCATAGAATCAAATGGGTTAGTTTGGATCGTAAAGTCATAGAATCGTACATCAGAATTGCGATTCTGACAACCTTGGACGCGATGCAGGGAAGGCCAGTATTGGCGCGGGGCATGGGGGTGTGACTGATACGTCTCCAACGTATCTAAATTTTTTTATGTTCCATGTTGTTATATTATAATTCTTGGATGTTTTACAATCATTTTATAGTCATTTTGTATCATTTTTTGGGACTAACCTATTGACATAGTGCCAAGTGCCAGTTGTTGTTTTCTGCATGTTTTTTTACATCGCAGGAAATCAATATCAAACGGAGTCCAAACACCGCGAAACTTTTTGGAGATTTTTTATGGGAGAAGACACCCAATGGGCTGAAGCTGCACCTGGGGGTGCCTCGAGGGGGGGACAACCCACCAGGGTGCGCCAGGCCCCACTGGCACGCCTAGGTGGGTTGTGCCCACCTCGGTGGCCTCCCGCACCACCTCTTTACCCTATAAATTCACAAATATTTTGAAACCCTTGGGTAGACCTAGATCAGAATTTCCGCCGTCACAAGGCTCTGTATTCCACGAGATCCAATCTAGAGCCCTTTCCGGCACTCCGCCGGAGGGGGGAAATCATCACAGGTGGCTATCTTCATCATCCTGGCGGCCACCATGATGAGGAGGGAGTATTCCACCCTCGGGGCTGAGGGTTTGTACCAATAGCTATGTGTTTAATCTCAATCTCTCTCTGTCGTGTTCTTGAGATGCACAATCTTGATGTATCGCGGGCTTTGTTAATATAGTCGGATCATAAGCTGTTTTCCCCTCTCTATCTTGTGATGAATTGAGTTTTCCCTTTGAGATTTCTTTGGATTGAATACTTTTATGGATTTGAGAAAACTTGATATATGTCTTGCAATTGAATACTCGTGGTGATAATGGGGTATCATATTGATTCACTTGATATATGTTTTGGCCTCAACTTGCGGATTCCCGCCGTGATATTGGGGTAATCTATGCATAGGGGTTGATGCACGTTCTTGTCTTTGTTTCTATGGTAGAAATCTTGGGGCACTCTTTGAGGTTCTTTGCGTTGGATTGAGTATTGTAAATCTGAATATGTTTCGATGTTATCTTAGTACGAACTCTTGATAGATCGATCGGGAAGGATAACTTGATGTTATCTTAGTACGAACTCTTGATAGGTCGATCGGAAAGGATAGATACAAACAACTTTGTATGTTCTCTGCTAGATAGGAACTTTGGAGTAATTCTTCATCGCACTTTGAGGGATGGTTATATGATCCAATTATATTAGCATTGTTAGAGATTGCACTAGCGAAAGTACGGACCCTAGGCCTTGTTTCTAAGCCAATACCGTTTTTGTGCCCGTTTACTATTGGCTACCTTGTTGTTTTCATAATTTCATATTACAAAAACCAATATCTACTATCATTACTACACTTGTATCACCATCTCTTCACCGAACTAGTGCACCTATACAATTTCGTATTATATTTGGTGTGTTGGGGACACAAGAGAGTTTTTATTATTTGGTTGTAGGGTTGTTTGAGAGAGACCATCTTCATCCTAAACCTCCTACGGATTGATAAACCTTGGGTCATCCACTTGAGGGAAAATTGCTATTGTCCTACAAAACTCTTCGCTTGGAGGCGCAACACGTTTCTACAAGAATAAAGTTGCGTAGTAGACATCAAGCTCTTTTCTGGCGCCGATGTCCGGGAGGTGAGTGCTTGAAGGTATATCTTTAGATCTTGCAATCTAATCTTTTAGTTTCTTGTTTTATCACTAGTTCGGTTTTGTAAAAGTAAACAACAAAAAAATGGAATTGAGGTTGTATGATATTATTGATCATCTTTATAATATCTTTCTTGAAAATGATGGATCGTAAAATTGTGCTCAATTGTTAGAAGAAGAAGCCAATAAAATGTTTGGCACAAAATATTTGAATGATAAGCATGAATGCAATGTTGTTAGTATGAATTCTATGAATATCCATGATGCTAATGATATGCAAAACTATAAGCTTGGGGATGCTATGTTTGATGACGATGATATTTTTTGTCCCCCAAGTTTTGATGAGCAAATATATTATGATGATAGCATGCCTCCTTGATACGTCTCCAACGTATCTACTTTTCCAAACCCTTTTGCCCTTGTTTTGGACTCTAACTTGCATGATTTGAATGGAACTAACCCGGATTGACGCTGTTTTCAGCGGAACTGCCATGGTGTTATTTTTGTGCAGAATAAAAAGTTCTTGGAATCGCCTGAAAATCAATCGAGAATTATTTTGGAAAATATAAAAAATACTTGCAAGAAGATCCACACCAGGGGGCCTTGTGCCATTCCACGAGGGTGGGGGCGCGCCCCTCTCCCCAGGGCGCGCCCCCTGCCTCGTGGGCCCCCTGGTGCTCCACCGACGTACCCCCAGATACTATATCTTCCGTTTCGGGGAGAAAAAAATAGGGAGAAGGAATTATCGCGTTTCGCGAGACGGAGCCGCCGCCAAGCCCTAATCTCTCTCGGGAGGGCTGATCTGGAGTCCGTTCGGGGCTCCGGAGAGTGGAGATCGTCGCCATCATCATCATCAACCTTCCTCCATCACCAATTCCATGATGCTCATTGTCGTGTGTGAGTAATTCCATCGTAGGCTTCCTGGACGGTGATGGGTTGGATGGGATCTATCATGTAATCGAGTTAGTTTTGTGAGGGTTGATCCCTAGTATCCACTATGTTCTGAGATTGATGTTGCTATGACTTTGCTATGCTTAATGCTTGTCACTAGGGCCCGAGTGCCATGATTTCAGATCTGAACCTATTATGTTTCCATGAATATATGTGTGTTCTTGATCCTATCTTGCAAGTCTATAGTCACCTACTATGTGTTATGATCCGGCAACCCCGAAGTGACAGTAATCGGGACCACTCCCGGTGATGACCATAGTTTGAGGAGTTCATGTATTCACTATGTGTTAATGCTTTGGTCTGGTACTCTATTAAAATGAGGCCTTAATATCCCTTAGTTTCCAATAGGACCCCGATGCCACGGGAGGGTAGGACAAAAGATGTCATGCAAGTTCTTTTCCATAAGCATGTGTGACTATATTTGGAATACATGCCTACATTGCATTGATGAACTGGAGCTAGTTCTGTGTCACCCTAGGTTATAAATTCTACATGATGAATTGCATCCGACATAATTTCCCATCACCGATCCAATGCCTATGAGTTTTACCTATATTGCTTGTTGCTTATTTACTTTTCTGTTGCTACTATCACAAAAACTACAAAAACACTATCGTTACTTTTATTGCTACTACCGCCACTATCATATTACTTTGCTACTAAACTATCTTGCTGCAGATACTAAGTTTCCAGGTGTGGTTGAATTGACAACTCAGCTGCTAATACTTAAGAGTATTCTTTGGCTCCCCTTGTGTCGAATCAACAAATTTGGGTTGAATACTTTACCCTCGAAAACTGTTGCGATCCCCTACACTTGTGGGTTATCAAGACTATTTTCTGGCGTCGTTGCCGGGGAGCATAGCTCTATTATTTAAGTCACTTGGGATTTATATATGCTCATCACTATGAAGAATCTGAAGGACTCAAAAACCAAGATCTTACCCTCAACTACGAGGGGAGGTAAGGAACTGCCATCTAGCTCTGCACTTGATTGTCCTTCTGTTATGAGTAAACTTGCGACACCTACTCCTGCTATTGAATCTGATATGTTGTTTGTTCTTTATGATGCTACTTCTGCTATGTATGATGAAACTATTTCTATGCCTGGTACTGTGCCACTAGGTGAATTTCTAGATGAACAAATTGCTCAGGTTAGGGAGAGTGCAAATGTTGAAATTGATGATATTAATGAAAGCGATGATGAAACTACTCCCAATAGATATGAATTGCCTGTTGTGCCTGAGGATTATGTTATGGGTGGAGAAACTGCTAGAGACTTTCTTCCTTGCAATGATAGATATGATCTTAAGAAATTATAAGCTAAGCTGAAAGAAAAATCCTTGAATGCTAGAATGAAACATGACCCTGCTTTTGCCACTTCACCTATCTGTGTTACTGATAAGGATTATGAATTCTCTGTTGATCCTGAGTTAATTACTTTGGTTGGGTCTCATCCTTTCCATGGCTATGAGTCTGAAACTGTTGTGGCACATCTTACTAAGTTGAATGATATAGCCACCCTGTTTACCAACGATGAAAAGATTCGTTATTACTATATCCTTAAGTTGTTTCTGTTCTCGTTAAAGGATGATGCTAAGACTTGGTTTAATTCTCTTGATCTTGGTTGTGTGCGTAGTCCCCAGGATATGATGTATTACTTCTCTGCTAAATATTTTCCCGCTCATAAGAAACAAGCTGCCTTACGGGAAATATATAACTTTGTGCAAACTGATGAAGAGAGTCTCCCACAAGCTTGGGGGAGGCTTCTCCAGTTACTTAATGCTTTGCCTGACCATCCTCTTGAGATGCATGATCTACTTGATGTCTTTTATAATGGACTAACCGATGCTTCCAGAGACCACCTGGATAGTTGTGTTGGTTGTGTTTTCAGGGAAAGAATAGTTGAACAAGCTGAATTACTATTGAATAATATGCTGGACAATGAAATAATTGGCACTTCCTGAACCAGCCCCTAAGCCAACTCCGAAGAAAAGAGGTGTTCTATTTCACAGTCCTGAAGAAATGCAAGAGGCAAAGAAATCTATGAAAGAAAAAGGTATTAAAGCTGAAGATGTTAAGAATTTACCACCTATTGAATAAGTACATGGTCTTGATAACCCGACACAGGAAGTAAAGGTAAACTCTCTTTATAGATTTGATGAAGGTGATATTCCTCGTTATAAGTCTGCTAGCCAATACTTAGATGAGTTTGATAATTTTATTGTGAAACAAGAAAACTTCAATGCTTATGTTGGTAGACAATATCAACACACTCTTATATGATTGAACGCTTGAGTGATTATCTATCTAGAGCTAAAGGTGAACTGAAAATTATTAGTAAACATGCTTCTATGGTCACCACTCAAGTAGAACAAGTACTTAAGGCTCTGAATGATTCGCTCAACGAATTAAATAGTAAGAATAATGACAATGCCATTAGAGTTGTGACTAGAGGTGGTAGAATGACTCAGGAACCTCTGTATCCTGAAGGCCACCCTAAGAGAATTGAGCAAGATTCTCAGAGAGCCAATTTAGATGCACCTAGTACTTCTAAGAAGAAGAAAAAGAAAAATGATAGGACTTTGCATGCCTCTAGTGAACCTGTAGCTGACACACCTGAGAATCCTAATGATATATCTGTTTCTGATGCTGAGACACAATCTGGTAATGAACATGAACCCAGTGATAATGTTAATGATGATGCTCAACCTAGCAATGATAATGATGTAGAGATTGAACCTGTTGTTGATCTTGACAACCCACAATCAAAGAATCAACGTTATGATAAGAGAGACTTTGTTGCTAGAAAACACGACAAGGAAAGAGAACCATGGGTTCAGAAACCCATGCCTTTTCCCCTGAAACCATCCAAGAAAAAGGATGATGAAGATTTTGAGCGCTTTGCTGAAATGATTAGACCTATCTTTTTGTGAATGCGTTTGACAGATGTGCTTAAAACAAATCCTTATGCCAAGTACATGAAAGATATTATTACCAACAAAAGAAAGATTCCTGAAGTAGAAATTTCCATCGTGCTTGCTAACTACACTTTTGAGGGTGGGATGCCTAAGAAATTAGGTGATCCAGGAGTACCTACTATACCTTGCTCCATTAAGAGAAACTATGTTAAAACTGCTTTGTGTGATCTTGGAGCCGGTGTTAGTGTGATGCATCTCTCTTTATATCGTAGACTTGACTTGAGTAAGTTGACACCTACTGAAATATCTTTGCAAATGGCCGATAAATCAACTACTATACCTGTCGTTATTTGTGAGGATGTGCCCGTTGTAGTTGCAAAAGTTACTATTCTAACGGACTTTGTTATACTTGATATTCCCAAGGACGATAGTATGTCTATTATTCTTGGAAGACCCTTTTTGAATACTGCAAGGGATGTTATTGATTGCAACAAAGGCAATGTCACTTTTCATGTCAATGGTAATGAGCATACGGTACACTTTCCGAGGAAACAACCTCAGGTCTACAGTATCAATTATATTGGAAAAACTTCAACTATCACTATTGGAGGTTTTGAGTTTCCTATTCCTACTATCAAGAAGGCATATGACATTCTTATTGTTGGGGACATACATATCCCCATTGGGGTAACCTAGTGTTATTCGAAAATTCTCCGATTTCATGTTACTCGGAAAGAGTTTATTAACAAGACCTGATCAACCTTGTTAATGGATTCCTTTTGATGAGCATGGGATAGGGGAATCTAGATAGCACAAATCTTCTGTACGCTCTTTTTACTTTCAGTTAATTAAGATAAATAAAGCAAAATAGTATTTTCTGTCTGGTTCCAGACTTATCCATGCAATAAAAAAAATATCCCGAAAATAAAAGTTCTCCAAATGCCATGAAAATGAAATATGATTTTTTTTTCTAGAATATTTGAGGAAATATGGCACTTAACACACAGCGAGGGGAGCCAGCAGCTGGCCACGAGGGTCCAGTGCGCGCCCCCAGCCCAGGGCACGCCCCCTACCTCGTGGGCCCCATGTGGCCCCCTCCACTTATTTCTGCACCCATGCCCTTCTTCTTCCTCCCAAAAAAATCCCCAACTAGCTCAAACCCGAGTTCTAGCTCATATTGTTGCCATTTTCGATCTCCTTGCTCAAAGCACCATTCACCAAACTATTTGGGGATATTGTTCCTTGGTATGTCTTCCATTGGTCCAATTAGTTTTTGTTCTAGTGCTTTATTTGTTGCAAATTTATGTTACTGTGGTGACCTTGTTCTTGAGCTTGCATGTCAAATTTTCTTGATCCCAAGTAGTTCTAATGCATGATATAGCCTCTAGGCACTTATAGGAGTTGTTGCTATCAATATTGTTGAGTTTGGTTAACTTTTATTTTGAAGTTACTAAAAATTTCAGAAAATTTCAGAAAAATGTCTAGGAGAAACTTCCAAGGTGGTCCTTCAGGGAAGCAAGAACCGAGGCTCGCGTTCCGTGAGCCACATGATGAACCACCGAGGGATGCTGATGTGCGGCCTTGTGAATGGCCGTCAGATGAATTCATGGATCAAGCTGGATCAAGGATGAATTTTACGCATATGTGCGCAACGCTGACCTCGAGGACTGCATACAAGATAAGTGTCCTCAATAACGTGGCTTAACTGATAGCTTTGTGAGAAGGTCTAAATTTTCATCTTCACGTAATTCTTACACTGTCCTGTTTGACCTTTATGATAAATCTTATACCATTGATTTAGAGGATTTTAATGTTGCCTGCAAGCTCCCTCAGTGGGGCAGTATGAGTGATCCTCGCAAATCTGAATTTAGAGAATTCCTAGCCAGTATTACAGTGGGGGAATCCAGGGACGTCACACAAGCTACCACGGGGAGCATACATTTTCCTTCAATTCATTACTTTGCTCTCTTTATTGGTAGATGCATAAACGGTAAAGATGAGGCTTGTCACATGTGTGTCCCTGATCTTAGTGTTCTCAGGAGTGTTGTACTAGGTGATAGGCAATATAACTTGGGAGCAATCGTTGCACGTAGGTTACACCATAATGGCTTGCATGGAGATTTATTGATCTATGCGACCCGTATAGCCCGCTTTCTTGGTATACCCGTGCACGTGAATGATGAACCTTTACCTCCTGCTTATTTAGATTGCCATGCTATGACTAGTCACTGGTTTATAGAGTGGGATAATCAAACCCTCAAATATCGACTAATCTTTAACAGGCGGCATGCCATCCCTATTGTTCTTCCTGGCCCTACTTTGTTTAACTTTCAGGAAAAAGGAAGATACACTATAACTATGGAGGAGGCAAATGCTTTTTATAACATGACGGAGGCAGCCCGCCTTTGAGCTGCAACTCAGCATGCAGCATCTGTTGCGTCTCAGTACGACCCCAACTACAACTTTGGATATCCGTCAGGCCAATACTGGCCATAGACCAACTTAGGCCAAAAGCCTAAGCTTGGGGGAGTACGTGTTTCTCACCGACTTACATTCATGTTCACACTTATTCTAGTTGTCGGTTCTCACACTCTTTCACTGTACCATCCATGCTTAGTTTCAATTTCTTTTTCTTAGTCTTTTTCTTGCGTGCTAGAAAAAACCCAGAAAAACGAAGAAAAAAATAGTTGTAGCTTCTAGCTAGTTTACTTTCTTTGCTTGTAGTAGTAGTTAAAAAATGAAAACCCAAAAAGATTTCATGTTCTTCTTTTGCTTGTTGGGAGCTTTCCGGTGTAAATAGTTTCTTTTCTTTTCTTTTGGGGTTAAGAGTAGAAGACCATGATTAAAATGCTTAGTGGCTCATATGCTTTGTTGTTGATTTAACCTTGAGCCATATTACCTTGTCTTCTCTCTTGTATTAAATGCCTGCAGATTCCATCTTAGTCCAATGCACATGCACTATTATTATTATCCACACCGTTCGGTCGTGCGAGTGAAAAGCAATAAGGATGATATATGATGAACTAATTGAGATGAGAAAAGATGGTATGAACTCGACCTCTCTTGTTTTTGTAAATATGATGGCTCGTCGTTCTTGATTCAGCTTGTTATGAATGAAACATGCTTGCAATGACAATTAGAGATCATAGCTGCTTATGCCATGCTTAATTAACTGACAGTTTATAATGGTCTATCTTGCGTGCCAACATGATATTAAAATGGTTGTGATGTGGTATGATGGGTGGTATCCTCCTTTGAACGATTTAAGTGACTTGACTTGGCACATGTTCACGTATGTAGTTGAAACAAATCAACATAGCCTTTATGATATTTATGTTCATGGTGATTTATATCCTACTCATGCTTGCATTCATTGTTGATTAATTTTGATGCATGTTCATGACCGTTGTTGCTCTCTAGCTGGTCGCTTCCCAGTCTCTTTCTAGTCTTCACCTGTACTAAGTAGGAATACTGCTTGTGCATCCACTTCCATAAACCCCAAAGTTATTCCGCATGAGTCCACTATACCTTCCTATATGCGGTATTTACCTGTCGTTCCAAGTAAATTTGTATGTGCCAAACTCTAAACCTTCAAATGAAATTCTGTTTTGTATGCTCGAATAGCTCATGTATCAACTAGGGTTGTCTATATCTTCCATGCTAGGTGGGTTATTCTCACGATGAGTGGACTCCGCTCATCATTCATGAGAAAATCGCTGGTAATCGGGATGCCTAGTCCCATGCTCAAAATCATAATAATTAAACAAAACTCCCCCAGGGATGTTGCTGGTTTGGACGGTACCCGTTGTTTCGGGCTAGCCGTGGAGTGTGCTTGTTGGTGGTTGGGGGAGTATAAACTTTACCATTCTGTTTGGGAACCGCCTATAATCTGCGTAGCATGGGAAATATCGAGATTCTTGGTTGTTATGTTGACAATGAAAGTATACCGCTCAAATTGTTATTCATCTCTATTTAAAAATCGAGCTCTGGCACCTCTACAAATCCCTGCTTCCCTCTGCGAAGGGCCTATCTATTTACTTTTATGCAGAGTCATCATCCTCTTATCAAAAAGCACCAGTAGGAAAGCACATATGTTGTTGCATGTATTACTATTAATTTGCATTGAGTATGATCATGACTGGATATCTTTTACCATGAATTACAATGTCTAGTCAGTCCTTGAAATTTAAAGGTGCTCTGCATTTATGTTTTGCGGTCTCAGAAAGGGCTAGCGAGATACCATGTTGTTATATCATATCATGATTCTTCCGAGAAAGTGTTCTCATCCGAGGTTTATTATTATTGCTCACTAGTTGATTATGCCATTCATGTGAGTAGTCTTGAGACCTGAAAGTTATTGTGAATGTGGTTAGTTCATGATCTTGTTGAAAACCTGAATGCTAGCTTACATATTTACAACAACAAAAGCAAACAGAATTTGTCAAATTATTTCTTTATCACTTTCAATTTATCAACTGAATTGCTTGAGGACAAGCAAAGGTTTAAGCTTGGGGGAGTTGATACGTCTCCAACGTATCTACTTTTCCAAACCCTTTTGCCCTTGTTTTGGACTCTAACTTGCATGATTTGAATGAAACTAGCCCGGACTGACGCTGTTTTCAGCAGAACTGCCATGGTGTTATTTTTGTGCAGAATAAAAAGTTCTCAGAATCGCCTGAAAATCAACGGAGAATTATTTCGGAAAATGTAAAAAATACCTCCAAGAAGATCCTGAAAGTGCAACTAATCCCCGGGTGGTTTTGGTAATTAATAACAACATATATATCATTGGACTAATATTCACCTGAGAATCATTTCAGAAAAGTTCGATGATATGGGTATGGAAATGTCTGAAGAAGTGGACCCCTCAAAATGCTAAGACAAGCATTGGCAAAAGCTCAAGACTCCATTTTTGGTTTAGTGATCAAAGATCACATTGAGTCCATAGGAAAAGCCAATACTATTAAAAGGGGATGAGGTTGTGTTAATGTTCTTGTTGCTCAAGTGCTTGGTGATCTAGCTCCCTCAACTATCAGCACTCTTCACTATTCAACACACTCATAAGTAATCTCGGACAAACCGATTCTGCAAACTCAGTCCCACCGAGATGAACCACTTCAGTTGTTTCCCCAAACCCTAATTTCTCGGTCCATCCGATTTTGAGTTTCGGTCTCACCGAAAATGTACTGCCAACCTTCTGTAACCATTGACAGCATTTCGGAATATCCGAGTTGTTGTTTTCGGTCACACCGAGATGGCAAACCCTAATCTTTGACTCACTTCGGACAAACCGAGATGGTATTTTCGGTCCCACCGAAAATCCCAACGTTCACTATATTTGAACTTTCGGTCTGACCGAGTTTAACTTCGGTCTCACCGAGATTGGTCAAATGTGTGTGTAACGGTTGGATTTTGTGTGGAGGCTATATATACCCCTCCACCCCCTCTTCATTCGTGAGGAGAGCCATCAGAAAGTACCACCACTTCTACCATACACTTTCTGAGAAGTGAACCACCTACCCTTGTGTTGAGATCAAGCCATTCCATTCCTACCATATGAAACTTGATTTCTAGCCTTCCCAAGTTGCTTTCCACTCAAAACCTTCTTCCACCACAGCCATATCAGTGAAGAGAGTTGAGTGTTGGGGAGATTATCATCTGAAGCACAAGAGCAAGGAGTTCATCATCATAAACACCGTCTATTACCTTTTGGGGGGTGGTGCCTCCTAGATTGGTTAGGTGTCGCTTGGGAGCCTCCGTCTTTGAGATGTGGAGTTGAACCAAGAAGTTTGTAAGGGCAAGGAGATCGCCTACTTCGTGAAGATCTACCCCGAGTAAGGCTAGTCCTCCGTGGGCGTAGGCCGTGATGGAATAGACAAGGTTGCTTCTTCGTGGACCCTTCGTGGGTGGAGCCCTCCGTGGACTCGCGCAGCCGTTACCCTCCGTGGGTTGAAGTCTCCATCAACGTGGATGTACGATAGCACCACCTATCGGAACCACGACAAAAATCTTCGTGTCACCAAACTGCGTTTGATCTTCTCCACCTCTCTTTTACATGTGCAATTTACTTTCCGCTGCTTATACTCTAGAATTGCATGTGTAGGGTGATACTTGTGTTGATCTTAATTGTGAAACTGCCAAAAACATTGCATGATCTAAAGGCAGATTTTTATATTGTCAAGTAGTCTATTCACCCCCCCTCTAGACCTACTTTCGATCCTACAGATCCACACCAGGGGCCCTTGGGCCAGTCCACGAGGGTGGGGGCGCGCCCCTGCCTCATGGGCCCCCTGGTGCTCCACCGACGTACCCCCAGATCCTATATCTTTCGTTTCGAGGAGAAAACAATCAGGGAGAAGGAATTATCATGTTTCACGAGACGGAGCCGCCGCCAAGCCCTAATCTCTCTCGGGAGGGTTGATCTGGAGTCCGTTCGGGGCTCCGGAGAGTGGAGATCGTCGCCATCGTCATCATCAACCTTCTTCCATCACCAATTCCATGAAGCTCACCGCCGTGTGTGAGTAATTCCAGCGTAGGATTGATGGACGGTGATGGGTTGGATGGGATCTATCATGTAATCGAGTTAGTTTTGTTAGGGTTCAATCCCTAGTATCCACTATGTTCTGAGATTGATGTTGCTATGACTTTGCTATGCTTAATGCTTGCCACTAGGGCCCGAGTGCCATGATTTCAGATCTGAACCTATTATGTTTCCATGAATATATGTGTGTTCTTGATCCTATCTTGCAAGTCTATAGTCACCTACTATGTGTTATGATCCAGCAACCCTGAAGTGACAATAATTGGGACCACTCCCTGATGACCCACAAGTGTAGGGCATCTATCGTAGTCCTTTCGATAAGTAAGAGTGTGGAACCCAACGAGGAGCAGAAGGAAATGATAGGCAGTTTTCAGTAAGGTATTTTCTGCAAGCACTGAAATTATAGGTAACATATAGTTTTGTGATAAGATAATTGGTAGCAAGTGACAAACGGTAAAAGTAAATAGGTGCAGTAAGGTGGCCCAATCCTTTGTGTAGCAAAGGACAAGCCTGGACAAACTCTTATGCAAGGTAAAGCGCTCCCGAGGACATATGGGAATTATCGTCAAGCTAGTTTTCATCACGATCATCTGATTCGCGTTCGGTACTTTGATAATTTGGTATGTTTGTGGACTGGTGCTTGGGTGCTGCCCTTACTTGGACAAGCCTCCCACTTATGATTAACCTCTAATGCAAGCATCCGCAACTACAAAAGAAGTATTAAGGTAAACCTAATCATAGCCTGAAACATATGGATCCAAATCAGCCCCTTACGAAGCAACGCATAAACTAGGGTTTAAACTTCTGTCACTCTAGCAACCCATCATCTACTTATTACTTCCCATTGCCTTCCTCTAGGCCCAAATAATGGTGAAGTGTCATGTAGTTGACGTTCACATGACACCACTAGAGGAGAGACAACATACATCTCATCAAAATATCGAACGAAGACCAAACTCACATGACTACTCATAGCAAGACTTCTCCCATGTCCTCAGGAACAAAAGTAACTACTCACAAGACATAATATTGTTCATGATCAAAGGGGTATTAATATTCATAATGGATCTAAACATATGATCTTCCACCAAATAAACCAACTAGCATCAACTACAAGGAGTAATCAACACTACTAGCAACCCACAGGTACCAATCTGAGGTTTGGATACAAAGATTGGACACAAGAGATGAACTAGGGCTTGAGAGGAGATGGTGCTGGTGAAGATGTTGATGAAGATAGCTCTCCCCAAGATGGGAGAGTTGTTGGTGATGACGGCGGTGACGATTTCCCCCTCCCGGAGGGAAGTATCCCGGGCAGAACAGCTCTGCCGGAGCCCTAGATTGGTTTTCGCCTCGGTTCCACCTCAAGACGGCGGCGTTTGGTCCCGAAAGCCTCCTCTTGAATTTTTTTTCCAGGTCAAAACACTTCATATAGGAGAAGATGGGCACCTGGGGCCCACCGGCTGGCCCTCGAGGTAGGGGGCGCGCCCTCGGAAGGGGGGCGCCCCCCCCCCCCCCCCCC
>LR738711.1:861014706-861035765 GCA_902687465.1 Secale cereale
ACCCTCGAGGCCAGCCAGTGGTCCCTCTCGTGGATTTCTTTCGCCGGATATTTTTTATATTTTCCGAAAAAATGTTCTATGGAGTTTCGGGGCCTTTGGAGTTGTGCAAAATAGGTTTCCAGAGTTTGCTCCTTTTCCAGCCCAGAATTCCAGCTGCTGGCATTCCCCCTTCTTTATGTAAACATTGCAAAATAAGAGGGAAAAGGCATAAGTATTGTGACAAAACATGTATGAACAGCCCATAATGCAATAAATATCAACTTATAAGCATGATGCGAAATGGACGTATCAACTCCCCCAAGCTTAGACCTCGCTTGTCCTCAAGCGAAAGCCGATATCGAAAAATATGTCCATATGTTTAGAGATAGAGGTGTCGATAAAAACAGAATACGGACATGAGGGCATCATGATCATTCTCATAACAACAACTTATATAAATGTATTCATATGATCATTATGCTAAAGTAACAATTCATCCACAATATCAAGTATGCATCATAAACTTCATTGGAAACTAACAAACTTTGTTCTCGGTCATTGAAGTAATTGCAATTTATCGTAACATCGGAAAGAGTCAATATAAGAGCTTTTCGGCAAGCCTACATACTCAACTATCATATAGTCCTTCACAATTGCTCACACTCATGCAATACTTATGTTTATGGAGTTTTAATCAGACACAGAGAAAGATAGGGGCTTATGGTGTTGCCTCCCAACCTTTTACCTCAAGGGTAATGTCAACAGTAATAGAACATGAAAACTTACATCCAAGTGGGTATATATGTCAGGATTTTTCCAACACAATGTGCTTGCCAAAGGATAAATTGAAAAAGGAAAGGTGGATTTCACCTTGACACTTATAAGACAAGAATAAATGATAGGCCCTTCGTAGAGGGAAGCAGAGGTTGCCATGTGTTTTTATGGTTGGATGCACAAAGTCTTAGCATAGAAGAACTTCGCTTTATATTGCCACTTGTGATAAGGACCTTTATTATGCAGTCTGTTGCTTTTATTACTTCCATATCACAAGCTCGTATAAAGCTAATTTCTCCCACACTAATAAATCATACATATTTTAGCGGATTTGCAGCATGACAACTTCCTTGGAAGGATCTTTCTCAATCCATAGGTAGGTATGGTGGACTCTCATGGCAAAACTGGGTTTAAGGATATATGGAAGCACAAGTAGTATCTCTACTTAGTGCGAGGAGTTTTGGCTAGCATGAGGGGGAAAGGCAAGCTCAACATGTTGGAAGATCCATGACAATATACTTTATGTCGGATATAAGAAGACATAACCCATTATGTTGTCTTCCTTGTCCAACATCAACTATTTAGCATGTCATACTTTAATGAGTGCTCACAATCATAAAAGATGTCCAAGATAGTATATTTGTATGTGAAGCCTCTCTTCTTTTATCACCTCCTATTAATTACAACAATGACCAAAACTATGTTTGTCACCTCCCAACAACTTTTTATTTATCATACTCTTGAATGTGAAGTCATTGCTTCCCATAAGATCGATATGATCTCTTTGATACTCTTTTTGTTTTCTTTCTTTTTATCATGACCCAAGTGAGGAAATAAAGCCCTTGACTCAACACTAATCTTTATTATATAGCTCACGGACTCGATTACAAAGGATAAATCTCACAAAGCAAATGTTCACAACTAGATCGTGCTAACTTTATTCTAATAGATCATGCTACTACCAAAAGGATCGAACTAAGTAAAACGGTAAAGATAGGGGTGATGGTGATACAATACCGGGGTCACTCCCCCAAGCTTGGCAGTTGCCAAGGGGAGTGCCCATACCCATATGGTTATGTCTCCTTCTTCGAGGTTGGTGATGATGGAGTTGTTGCTGATGTAGGCCTGTTGTTCTTCCAAGGCATGGGCTCACCATCATAGAAGGATGATCGAGTCTCCGGGATACTCAAATCTCCAGCAAAACTCATGTTCTTGAATCTATATTCATACTCACAGTTTTGGTTTTGCAGATCATAGATCTGGGCTTGAAGGTGATCGATCTTCTCTTGAAGATTGGAGATGGCTTCTCCGAAGATCCTTGAGTCCATCTTCAAGTTGTTGGCAAGCTCCGAGATCATCATGTGGTTGGCGTCGAAACCTCGTTCCACCATACCTTGGCACTTGAAAACTTGTTGCTCCATTGCTTCAAGTCTTGTCTCCACGCTTCCGGTCCTCCTCGGCCCCTCCACATCACGGATGTGCAGCACCCCCTCATGCAACTCCATGGTTTTGGGGTGGTGCAGCACCTCCGCAAGGTAGGGGTTGATGACCTTCTCGAAGAACGTGTCCTTGGGGGTGTTGGAGGATGCCATGATGATCTAGATCTATCAAAAACAGCAGCTCGAAACGAAAACAGAGGAATTCTGCGTGATATAGAGGTCAAAACCTTCGGGAGTATATATAATGAATTTTTCCCGAACGAAAGGAGTAACTGATACGTCCAAAACGTATCTATAATTTCTGCTTGCTACATGCCACTTTTGGGTGATATTGCTATGATATTTATACACTTCCATACACTTTTGATCATATTTGGACTAACCTACTAATCCAGTGCACCCCAGTGCCAGTTTCTGTTTTCGGCTGTTTCTGTATTTCAGGTTTTCACATTACGAGAACTGTCAGGAAGAATCCAGAAAAATTATATAAAAAATCAACTTTCCAGAACCTACCTTGCGCCCGAAGTACAGCCCGGGGGGAGCCACCAGGGCCCCAGGCGCCCTGGCGGCGCGCCCTCTGGGCCGCGCCGGGGGGGCGCCTGGGCCCCCCGAGCCCCGTCTGGTGCCCCCCGTTGGCATATATTTAAAGCGTGTCGAGGAAACCCTGATTCCAGACCCCTTTTCTCCAGACGCGATTCCGATCTCCGCCGCCATCGCCATCAAGCTTTGGGGGACCAGAATTCCTGCGCCGGCACCCTACCGGGACGGGGAAGTGCCCCCGGATTCATCTCCATCGACGTTGCTTCCTCCCTCCATGATGCGGGAGTAGTTCCTCCTCGGGGCTGAGGTTCTTACCAGTAGCTATGTGGTCAATTCTCTCTCCCATGATGTGATCTTCGTTGTGATCATAGGTTATGTTAATCTAGGGTGATCCCATGATATTTCCCCTTCCTCTATGTATTGGATTGATGTACTCACTTGTCTTTATCTAGTATAATCCCCGAGACCAAGGTGACAGCGGTCTATTGGACATGGATTAGAATAATATTTTCATGAGTGATTTCCTCTCTTGTGTGTTGATTGAAGATTGAGAGTCTCTTGGTGCTTGTCTTTGACTATCCTTTAGATATGTTGTGGTGATTGTGGGACTCTCTTTGGATGGCCGCGGTGACATTGGGAAATCCTTAGATTGAGAACTACGAACTTTGAGGTGTGCTTTTGTAGCCCTACATAATTCTCGTCCTCTCTTGACCACGAAGGAATGACCTCCGAGTGCGTCCCCTTTGCATGTTTTATGGGAAATATCATGTGATTCGATTATGTTAATGTTGTTGGGAGTTGCCACTAGTGAAAGTATGAAGCCTAGGCCTTGTTTCCACCATTGCAATACCATTTGTGCTCACGTTTACCACTTGTTTGCTTGCTGCACTTTTTATTACATATTTATATTACCTTGTTTTGCCATCCATATCACTTGCCATTTAACCTCTCTTCGCCGAACTAGTGCACCTATACATCTAACAAGTGTATTAGGTGTGTTGGGGACACAAGAGACTTCTTGTATCTTAGTTGCAGGGTTGCTTGAGAGGGACCATCTTCAACCTCTACTTCCCTGAGTTCGATAAACCTTAGGTCATCCACTTGAGGGAAATTGATGCTGTCCTACAAACCTCTGCGCTTGGAGGCCCAACATAGTCTACAAGAGTAGAAGCTTGTGTAGACATCAAGCTATTTCTGGCGCCGTTGCCGGGGAGGTGAGCGCTTGAAGGTATATCTTTAGATCTTGCAATTAAATCTTTTTGTTTCTTGTTTTTATTTCACTAGTTATGCTTATGGATAACATTGTTATTGGATCGTTGCTTGCGGGAAGACGCCCCACACCTGTGGTGGTTGCTCCTCCCCCTACTGAAATTGTGCCCTATAAAATACCAGCTGGTATTATCGATTATGTTTTGGCTAATCGTTATGCAGGAGACAGACATCCCGGTGAACACTTGCTATATCTGTCACAATTATGTTCATTATTTAAGCTTGCAGGTGTATCAAGGGAGTTTGTCATGAGGAAATTGTTCAACGTATCACTTATAGATAAAGCTTCAGATTGGTATAAGCTTCTCGATAACTCGCACTTGCTTGATTGGCAAGAGCTTGTGTCTCTCTTTTATACTAAGTTTTATCCTCTTCATGAAATTCATCGAGACAGGAACTATATCTATAACTTTAGGTCTCGTGACGGAGAGAGCGTAGCTCAAGCTTGGGGGAGACTGAAAACGTTAATGCTAAAAAGTCCTAACCATGGGCTCCCCAAAGATGCTTATGTGGAGAGTAAGAGTACCTTTTTGCATGTGGATCATGGTAACAATGCTTTATGTGATGCTTATATTGTTGAGTTTATTCGTGATCCCACTGAAAATTATTATGAGAAGGGAACATATGCTTATAGATATTTCAATAATATAAAGTTCCCTCTCTTTATGTTGAAGGTTTTGAAGCTGCACTTGTTTTGTCTTCCTATGCTTATTGCTTTGTGCTTCAATGAATTATTCTATTGCAATATTCCTATGCATAGGAAGCATGTTAGGCTTAAATGTGTTTGGTATTTGCTTCTTGATGCTCTCTTTTGTTCTTCAGCTCTTATTCCTACGAGAGCATCATTAAAGTCTTAAGCCTATCTTTATGGCTATAAAGAAAGAGCTCTAGGGAGATGTCGGTGTACTAAAGTAGGGGGTACCTTAGTATCCCGACTTGTGCACAGGCAATAGCAGCGTCCCGTGGCCGGGCTTACCACGCGCCCGCCAAGGCCCGCTCCGGATCCTTTAGAACCATTCAAGAACAAAGTATACAAATCAGAAGAACAAGGCCCCGGCAAGAGGAGCTTGCCGGGAAGGCCGCGCCAGACTCCAGGTTATCATTCCAGCACAAGACCCTGGCAAGAGGAGCTTGCCAGGTAGGCCAAAGAACAGCACTTCAGAAGATATATCGCGGCGCATCATGCGCCCCGGCAGGACCCGGAGAGCGACAAGCTCCCGGGCCCGGCAAGATAGCCACCCCGGCAAGGTGCTTGCCGGGGAAGGCTTACACTGTGTACCTACGCTCCAGCTCATCTGGCCACGCGTCGCCCTGGGGCCCTCCCAGGGGCACGTGGCGGATGGTTGTGCAGCCTGGGGGACACGGTGGCGAGCCGCGATGACGAGGACGTCGTCGTGGCGAACGGAGACGCCCGGGCGGACACTTTTGGGGTGACGGCGACGGGCATTCAATGCCTTTGTCCCCCACCGTCAGGGTTAGGTATAGACCACTATGCGTACACTGTTCATGCACTGTTCCATCTACCACCAATTTTACGCTTTTACCCTCCTCTACGTTGACACCTGTTGGCGACCCCTTTGAGCTATAAAAGGAGGCCCATGCACAACGTAGAAGAGGTTCGATTCCAGAAGCTTGATCACTCCCACGCTCGGTGTAGCTAGCACTGTAGATCTTCAAGCTCCCGAGCTCAAGAACTTAATACAACCAAGGCAGGAGTAGGGTTTTACGCGTCCGCGCGGCCCGAACCTGGGTAAACTGCCCGCGTGTGCCCCTCGATCTGCTCTTCGTGCTCCCTCCGCTCCCTTGCCGTACCGAAAAGGGGCTCCGGTCCCATAGGTGTTCGTGGGCGACCAGTTTCCCCGACATCTTTGGCGCGCCAGGTAGGGGGGCATCGAGGTTGTGTGAACCTGATCCGGCGCTCACGCGGGCGCAACCTTCAACGACTTCACTAGCTTCAACAACTCCATCGACTACATCAACATGCCTCCGAAGAAGAAGGCTTCGGAGGTCGGAGGCCCGTCAGCGTCGATCCCACCACCACCGGAGGCAACGGTTGGTGGGATAGACACTGGCGGAAGGGTGGACGCCGGCGAGGACACTCACGACGCCGCCAAGTCCAAGGACAAGACGGACGACCGGGCGACTCCAAAGCCTCGGCGTCTGTGCACGCACCCCGTCCCTCTCAGGAGGTGCCGGGCCAGCAACGACGTGGTACCCACGGTACCATCCGTCTGCTGGGACAAGGCCAAGCCGGCGGGTCACGGGACGCTCAAGGTCAGCGTGCTGGCGCGAGCAAGGCGCGGTCGCCGGGGCGAGAACCTGCTCCTTCTAACGCTGTTAGAAGTCCGAGCATGTCTCGCTCCTCGCACCGCTCGCCACCATTTCCCTCCTCTCCAGCAGAAGCCCTAGCTAGGGATCAGCTGCTCCTCGACTTCCCTCCAGCGGCGGACAAGGCCGAAGACTGGAGGGCTACGATCCAGAGTCTCATCGCCTTCGCCAACAACGACACGCCGCAGCAGCCGGCAACATCGTGGCCGCGGCAAGTCGACCAAACGAAGGCCGATGGCGACAAGACCGCCGGGGGTGCTACTACCGTGCACTCCCCGCCGCGGAAGCAGAAATCGCCGACCCGCCGGATCAACATTGACGATGACTCCACGGCGTCGTCGGATCCACGGGCTCGCCGCGATCAGCGCCAAGTCCTCGACGATAGGCGACAAGAGGACGCTCGGACTCGTATCGAGCGTCGAAGAGAAGCCCGAATACAGTCCGACCAGCGCGCTGGGACTGCTGTCGACATGAACGCGCCCGGTGAACCAGGCGACTTGCCGTACGCGGCAGGCTGCCCTGCGTTCACCCGAGAGCTGCGTCAAGTCCAGTGGCCCAGCATGAAGAACTTTAAACCCGACGTACCTGAGAGGTACAACGGCAAAACACACCCCTCGGAGTTCCTCAGCATCTACACCATTGCGGTGCAGGCTGCCGGGGGATGCGACGAGAAGATCTTAGCAAACTACTTCCCGCTCGTGCTTAAGCCAAACGTCAGGTCTTGGCTTATGCACTTGCCGGAGAACTCCATCTCTTCATGGGCAGATCTGTGCCACCAGTTTGTTGGCGCCTTCACGGGCGGCCACAAACCCCACGGCCAGGAGAGCAATCTCCACATTCTTGCCCAGAAGGAGGGAGAGTCCCTGCGCAAGTATATCCAGAGGTTCAGCCGCGTTCAGCACAATATCCCCGATGTCCACCCTGCCGCGGTTATCAGCGCGTTCCACCAGAACGTGCGTAACCGCCGGATGAGGGAGGAGATGGCGATGACCAAGATCCGGGACGTGAGCGAGCTTTATGCTCTGGCTGACAAGTGTGCACGCGCTGAAGAGGGGAGGAGACTCCCCGGAGAGGATACTGGAGCAGGAGGAACATACAGCAAGGATGCCGCCCTGGCAAGGAAAAACCGGCGGCGGAACAACAAGAAGAAGAAGAACAAGGAGGTACTGGTTGTCGAGCAGTCCGGCAAGGAGGCTGCCGCCAAGAAGACACAGGCTGGTGGCTCCGGCAAGGAGGCCACCCCTGTAGCAGCAGCCGACAAGCAGGACGGCTCCGACAAGTAGTACTTCAAGATCCACCGCACCAAGGGCCACGATCTCCAGAACTGCAAGAGGGTAGAGTACCTCGTAGAACAGTAGAAGGCTGAATACGAGCGTCGCGACAAGGAGAAGGCCCAAGGAGGCGGAGGCGAACCCAGCAAGAAGCGGCCGTTCAATGGCCGGGGAGGACGCCGCGGCAAGGCCAAGCAGCGGCAAGGAGACAGACCTCCCCGGGGCCGCGACAAGGATGAAGACGAAGACGATGACGAGGACATGGATGACGGAGACAATAGCGAGCAGGAGTTCCAGAAGGCCACAGAAGTTCTGTGCGTCGACGGAGGTGCCTCCCTGCACACTTCCCACCGCCAACTCAAGCAATGGGTGCGGGAAGTGAATGCAGCTAAGCCACCCGTCGAGTCGGGCAGGCTGCTGAAATGGTCCGGCACGCCCATCATCTTCGACCTTGAGGACCACCCTGACCGCACAACTGCGGTCGGGTGCTTGCCGATGTTGGTTTCACCAACTATCCGCAACCTCAAGGTCACCAAGATGTTGGTTGACGGCGGGGCCGGCCTCAACTTGATCTCCTCCGCTGTGATCAAGAAGCTGCAGATCCCCGACAGCGAGCTTGAGGAAACCGGGACTTTTCAAGGAATCAACCCGGGAAGGAGCAAGCCGAAGGGGAAGATCACGCTGCCGGTGACCTTTGGCGGAGAGCTTAACTTCAGGACGGAGAGGATCACATTCGACGTTGCCGATATCCCATTACCATACAATGGGATACTTGGTCGTCCTGCGCTCGCCAAGTTCATGGCAGCCTCCCACTATGCTTACAACATGCTCAAGATGCCAGGGCCAATAAGCGTCATCTCTGTCCCCGGCGACAAGAAGGACGCGCTCGTTTGCGCCGACAAGATCTACCAGGACGCAGCAGCCGCAGCAGACAGCAACACACTTGCCGCTGAAGCTCCCGGAGGGAAGACCAAGACCAAGTCCGGCAAGAGCTCTGGGGCCCACTCCGGCAAACGCACCTCTTCGGAGTGCTGCGCTGCAGACGAGGACGCCCCATCGAGCTCCACCGGCAAGTGCAAGAAGGGAATGGCAGCTCCACCGGCAACCAAGAAGGTGTGCGCCAAGGAGGACGGCACTGGTGGTACCTTCACCATCAGTGCTACGCTCGACCACAAATAGGAAAGCACGCTCGTTGCCTTCCTGTGGGCGAATGTCGACGTGTTTGCATGGCAACCGTCTGACATCCCCGGCGTTCCCAGGAAGGTAATTGAGCACAAGCTTGCTGTTTGTCCTCATGTCCGGCCCGTCAAGCAGAAGGTCAGGAAGCAAGCGGTGGAGCGCCAAGAGTTCATAGCTGAAGAAATCAAGAAGTTGGAAGCAGCAGGCCTTGTTAGAGGTGTACTACATCCCACGTGGTTGGCCAACCCAGTTGTCGTGCGTAAGGCTAATGGGAAGTGTAGACTTTGTATAGACTTCACTGATGTGAATAAAGCTTGTCCCAAGGATCCATTTCCCTTGCCGCGCATTGACCAGATTGTTGACTCCACGACCGGATGTGAGTTGCTTTCATTTCTTGATGCATACTCTGGATACCACCAGATATTCATGGCTGAGGAAGATGAAGAGAAGACTGCATTCATTACTCCATGCGGCACATATTGCTTCATACGCATGCCCTTTGGATTGAAGAATGCGGGCTCAACATTTGCAAGAGTGGTCCACACCGCTTTTGAACCATAGATACACAAGAATGTAGAAGCCTACATGGATGATATAGTGGTCAAGAGCAAGGACAAAGATACCCTGATACAAGACCTAGAAGAAACCTTTGAGAACCTGCGCAAGATACAACTCAAGTTGAACCCCGAGAAGTGCGTTTTCGAAGTCCCCTCCGGCAAGCTTCTCGGGTTCTTTGTGTCCCAGAGGGGGATTGAATCCAATCCCGACAAGATCAAGGCCATCGAGCAGATCGAAGCCCCGAAGCGCATCAAGGATGTACGGAGGCTTGCGGGTTGTGTGGCTGCCCTCAGCAGGTTCATTTCAAAGTCCGCAGAACGCGCCCTGCCTTTCTTCAAAATCTTGAAAAAGGCAGGTCCTATAAAATGGACTCCGAAAGCGGAGGCAGCGCTACAAGACTTGAAAGGATACTTGTCCTCTACTCCAATACTCGTCGCACCTAAGCCGCAAGAGAAGTTGCTGCTATACTTAGCAGCAACCAATCAAGTGGTTAGTGTTGCATTGGTGGCGGAGAGGGAGGCAGAGGAAGAGCCCGCAGCCCCGGCAAGCACTTCCAGCGACAAGCAGGGGGCTTCCCCGACAAGCTCTGGCCCCGACAAGGACAAGTCTGCGCAGGAACAAGGAGAAGTGCGAAAGAAGATGGTGCAGCGCCCGGTTTATTTCATAAGTTCCCTCTTGCAGGGAGCTAGTTCAAGATACTCTGGGGTGCAGAAGTTACTTTTCTGCCTCCTCATGGTCTCAAGAAAGCTGCGCCATTACTTCCAAGCACACGAGATAACGGTGGTCACTCGCTTTCCGTTGAAGAGGATATTGCAAAATCCAGAAGCAACAGGCAGGATCGTCGAGTGGGCACTAGAGCTGTCAAGCTTTGGTCTCAAGTTTGAGAGTACTTCAACTATACAGAGCAGAGCTTTGGCAGAATTCATAGCAGAATGGACCCCAACACCAGATGAAGAAGTTCCAGAGACAAACATCCCCGTCCGAGAAGCAAGCAAGGAATGGATAATGTACTTCGATGGTGCTTTCTCGCTACAAGGCGCCGGTGCTGGTGTGCTACTTGTCGCACCCACCGGGGAGCACCTCAAGTATGTTGTCCAAATGCACTTTCCCAAGGAGCAATCGACGAACAATACTGCAGAGTATGAAGGTTTGCTTGCCGGCCTCAGAATTGTGGCCGAACTGGGGATCAAGAAGCTGATTGTGCGGGGAGATTCACAATTGGTGGTCCGACAAGTAAACAAGAGCTACCAGAGCCCTTTGATGGAAGCTTATGTCGATGAAGTGAGGAAGCTTGAAGAACACTTTGAAGGCCTGCAGATGGAGCACGTCCCAAGAGCTCAAAATGATATCGCAGATGGCCTCTCGAAGTGTGCTGCAATGAAGTTACATGTGGAACCAGGGACCTTCCTGCTCAAGCTAACTCAACCATCTGTTACACCATCAGTTGGGCAAAGCAAGAAGAGGAAGCTGGTCTCCGGCGACTATTTGCCGGCGGACCTTCCTGAAGCCGCCGCCAAGGTCCCCAAGATCAGCAGCCAAGATGCTGAGGAACAGTCTGCTCCTGCGGACCCAAGGGTCTGTACAGTTGAAGCAGGCTTTCCCGACAAGTCTTGCCCCAGCAAGGGCTCTGGCAGAGCCGCAGGTTCTTGCCGTAGAAGCTGAGGTTCCCGCAGCAGCCCTGATGCCTTTGGTCCTCATTGTCGAGCCTCAGGCTCCAACATGGGCTCAGCAAATCGTCCGCTTTCTTCAAACCGGGGAACTTCCCGAAGAACCAGAAGAGATAGAGAGAATTACCAGGCACTCAAGTATGTATCAGTTCGTCGGCAACGAGCTATACAGAAGAAGACTCAATGGTGTCAGATTGAAATGCATTATTCGGGAAGATGGACAGAAGCTGTTGGCGGAGATACATGGAGGCATATGTGGCCACCACATTGGCGTGAGGGCACTGGCCGGGAAGGAGTTCTGGCAAGGTTTCTTCTGGCCGGAAGCCCTCCAAGATGCAACTGGACAAGTAACCAAGTGTGAAGCGTGCCAGTTCCATGCCAAGCAAATACACCAGCCAGCTCAAGCTCTCCAGACGACCCCTTTGTCCTGGCCCTTCTCGGTCTGGGGGCTCGACATCCTTGGCACCTTTCCCCGTGCTGTCGGGGGCTTTGAATACTTGTACGTTGCAATCGACAAGTTCACGAAGTGGCCAGAAGTGGAACCAGTGAGAAAGGTGAACACACAGTCAGCAGTCAGGTTCTTCAGATCGATCGTTTGCCGCTTCGGAATCCCTAACAGGATCATCACCGACAACGGCACACAGTTCCCAAGTCGCACCTTCATGCAGTATGTCCAAGACCTTGGCGCCAGGGTCTGCTTCTCTTCCGTTGCTCACCCGAGGAGCAATGGTCAAGCGGAGAGGGCCAATGCTGAAGTGATGCGCGGCCTCAAGACAAGAACTTTCGACAGGCTGCACAAGTGCGGAAGAAACTGGATCGAGGAATTGTCGGCGGCTCTTTGGTCAATCAGGATGACACCAAATCGATCCACCGGACAGACACCCTTTGCTCTTGTCTATGGAGCAGAGGCAGTTCACCCCACGGAACTCGTATACGGGTCTCCTCGAGTACTCGCTTACGATGAGCTCAAGCAAGAGCAGCTGCGGCAAGATGATGCACTGCTCCTCGAGGAGGACCGTCTCCGGGCTGCTGTACGAGCTGCTCGATACCAGCAAGCCTTGCGTCGCTATCACAGCCGCAAGGTCAAGCCCAGGAGTCTCGAGGAAGGCGACCTTGTTCTTCGGCGCGTTCAGTCCGCCAAGAACTCCAACAAGTTGACGCCGAAGTGGGAAGGCCCTTATCGGGTGAGGCAAGTCACAAGGCCCGGCGATGTCCGCCTTGAGACCGAAGAAGGCTTACCGGTGATCAACTCCTGGAACATTGAGCATCTTCGCAAGTTTCACCCATGAGGCGCGATTGCCGTGATCCGCTCCGGCAACCACCTTTTGTATAAGTCTTGCCGTTGTTGCATGTAAACCTTTGTACAAAGCCGGGCGCAGACCCCGTGCATCAGTAAAACTTTTGTGCTTCGCACCATTTGTCATTTCATGCTTTTCCTTTTACTTGCGTGTATCGTCTGACACTTTGTGCAGCACACATCCCCGGTAAGCAGTAGCAAGCCACAAGGCTCCATACTTGTGTTTCCTCCTCTTTTCCTTTCTCTCTTAAACAGAAAAAGTGTTCCTCGCGCACAAGTTTGCCGGGGAGGGGAGGGGGTAGTGATATGGAGCATGTGATGTTCAAGGAAGGAAAGCCTTGCCGAGAAGCAAACATAATGCATAAGATAAGTTGACAAAGTTTGAACATTCAAAATTTCAAATTCTTAGTTATCTTCCTTGAACCACCACACTTTGTATGGAAAACCTGTGCGCGGAGGAACCTACCCGTGGCTAGCCTCACCCTTACTTTGTTTCGAGCACGCTCAACGGCTTAAGTGAGCTGCGACAAGTGTCGCGCCCTTACTTCGTTTTTCGAGTTCGCTCAACAATCTAAGTGTGCTGCGACTAGCTGCGGCAAGGTTTCTTGCCGGCAAGGGCATTGCCAGCAGGCTGCTAAGAGTCCCGTACTCAGCGCTCGCGGCAAGGGCCCGTTTGCCGGCAAGTTCCCTAAAAGCGTAGGGTGAAGAAGCGTACAAAGTGAAGGAACAAAGCAAGGGAGATAATACTGCATTGACTACCCAAAATAAAGTTATATTACAAGATAACTTGCCGCTGTTCTAACCAACTACTACCCATGACTTAATCGGCAGCGGCAAGGGAAGCGGAAAGAAGGGAGCCTAGTCTACGCGGTCTCCGTCGACCCTCTTGATCTTGCCCGCCTTGGCCACGATGTGGGCAACTTGTGCCTTCAACGCCTCCTGGTCAGCTTCAGGCGGCAAGGTCCGGAGGATGTTGTTGAGGTTGATCCCGGGGTTGCGGTAGACGACCTTCGACAACACCCGCTCCATAGTACCCATGCAAAGCCGGCGCGCCTCGTCAGCCAGCTGCGTGGGGATCTTCTCCCGTAGTTGCGCAAGAGCCGGCGCCACTCCTCTGAAGAATAGGCTCAGCTTGGCGCTGTGGGGGAGGCTCTCGTCGGGGGAGTACACGAGGTGCTCCGCCCTCAGCGCCACCATCTCCTTGTCGATGTTGGCGGCGGAGGCGACGAGCTCCTCGGTCCACTGCTCCACCGTCCGCTGGAAGTTGTTCTGCGACAGGGCGGCGCTGTCCAACAGCGCCCTTTCAGACCGGAGGTCTTCTTTCAGCTTCGTTTCACGGTCTCGGGCAACGTCAAGTGAGTCGTTGAGGGTGGAAACCTTCAGCTCCAAGTCTGCGATGGAGTCCTTGGCGTCATTGAGCTCTTTGCCCTTCTCGGAGAGACGGACTTGCAGCTCCGAATTGGTGTGGGCGTCCTTCTCCCGCGCCACGTTGAGCGCGGCAACCCTGTCCTCGCTCGCCTTCAAGCCCGTCTCCAATTGCGCCACCCGGGCCTCCAGATCCCTCTTGGCGGTCTCTGCGGCAGCAGCGGCATCCCTCGCCTCCTGCAGAGCCCCGCCAATGGCCTGCTCACGAGCGGTGAGGTCGTCCTCGTGGCTATCGAGGTCGACATTCCGCTGGTTGAGCTCTCCCTCCCGCAGAGACAGATCCTCGGCGGCCATTCGCTGCTGCTCCTCCACCTCGGCCTTCTCGAGGAGGAACGCTTGGTGTGCTCCGGCAAGCTCTTCGCACTCCTCCGCCAAGTTCCGGAGGGCCGCCTGGTTGGCGGCACGGAGCTCCGCGACACGCTTCTCCAGATCAGCACCAGCCTTGGCAGCCAGAGCCTCCCGGGACTCCAGCTTTGCTTGTCTAGCCCGGTACAAGCCTAGGAGTCGACGTAGGAGTTGCTCCTCTTCGGGCTCGTCGCTGCTGCCGGGCGCGTCGACAATCCTTAGCCGGCGGAGGCGAGAACTTCTCCGTCGAAGGTCTCCCCCTCCGCGGGTGCCATTGATGAGGACGCCCACGGGACTTGGATAAAGACCCCGTTGGCGGCCTCCAGATAGACGCCCGACCCAGCCGCGGGGGCGGAGGGGTCGGCGGCCGGCGCAGCGTCCGACACTCCTGCGGCCTCGGGGCCAGCAGTGCGGTCGCCGGTCCCTTCCCCAGCTGTCGTGTCAGCGGTCGGGGCGGTCTCCTCAGTGGCTGGCTCGTCGGCGCCGGCCGTTCTCTCAGCAGTGGTGGCGTCGCCAGCGTCGCCGCGCACTTCCTCCTCGGCGATGGTCTCCGTCTCCATCGGCTCCGGGGTGGGCGGATCTAACAGAAGAAAAAGGAAAGAAAGAATCGTCAAGCAAAGATCCAAAAAGAAGAATCTAAGAAGAAGAAATTACAAGGGTTACCTGCGCGGGCCTCTTCGGCAACGGGGTCCCTCGCCGGGGAGTCCTCCCTTGGCGGCGTAGTAGTGGCCCCTGCTGGCGGAGGGCCGCTTGCGCCTTCCCTTGGCGGGGTGCCCACCCTTGTCGGGGTGCTCACCCTTGGCGGGGTACTCGCCCTTGGCGGAGTACCCATCCTTGGCGGAGCGCCGTCCCTCACCGGGGAGCTCCTCCTTGGCGGGGAAGGTGGAGCAAGCGGCTCGTCGGGGGCGGCCTCTTGGTGCTCCTACGGCTGCGGCTCCACTTCTGCACAAGACAACAAGACATCAATAAGGGTAACAAGCTCAAGCGCGCCCATCAAGCGGGAAAGTGAACGCAAAGCTTACGCTGGGGGCTGCTCTCCGGAGCAGCAGGCTGGTCCGGCAAGTTTGTCGCTGGCGCATCCCCCGTCGCTGCGACAGGCTTGTCGTCCTCAAGGTCAACCACGGGGATCTTGGCCCTCTTCGCCATCCTCTGGGTCAAGGCCCTGGAAGCCAAACAAGATCAGCATCAAGCAAGAGGATTCAAGACAAGAACAAAAATCAAAGGAAATAGAAATTGCAAGTGCTTACTCTTCCTCCTCTTCATCGGAGCTGAGGGCAGAGAAGTCAAACTCCGCCTCGCGCGCTCCAGCGCGAGGAGCTGGAGGAGAAGGCTCCCTCGGGCGCTTGGCGGGCTCCGAAGCCGTGGGTTGTGAAGACCCCGCTCCGGTTGTCCCCGAGGACCGAGGAGTAGAAGGAACGCCAGAACCGCTCCGGGAAGATCCCCCTCCGCTTGCCGCTGGGACACGGGACGCCTCATTGACGACCTTGCTCGTCGTGGGGGCGCGCGTCGCACGACGTTTCGGCTGTTGTCGGGGCGCCGGTGGCCTCGCCGGCTCAGCGGTCTTGCGGAGGCGCTTCTTCTGCGGCGGTGGAGGACTCGGTGGTGGCGGAGAGTTTTCCGAGGATGAGGAGGCGTCGTCAAGGTTCAGTGACCCGCCCGAGTCTTCATCGGAATCGCCCGATTCGGCGTCCTACTCGGCGGGCTCACTGGACTCAGTGCCTTGCCCGGCGCCTCGCTCGTCCCGGCAGGCTCCCCGGCGAACTCCTCGGGCGCAATCTTCAACAGCTTGAGGATTTCCTCCTCCTCGCCCGGGTGAGGCCCTTTTTCTCTTCGGGATTGCATGGCCGTTCGACCAGGCTGTCGAAGAAGGTCTGCACGGTCTCCTCCGAAGGCGTCAACCAAGTGGGAACAACCCCGTGGGAGTCACACTCAGGCATTGCCGCGCGGATGGCACTAAGAGCAGTATTATTACACAGCGGAACTACTCCCCGGGATGGGGTGAACCACTCCTTGTGCTTGGGATCGTGTTTGAACAGCTCCCGGACCATCCCCTTGAGTTCCAAGACGGTGAAATTATAATTCAGCCCGGGGCGCAGCCTCATGCGGTCTGCCGCGTTGCCGAACTCCCAGGTAGGTCTCTTCCTTTCCTGCAGAGGGGCAATGCGGCGGCGGAGGAAATCAGCCCCGACCTCACCTACAGTAAGGTTGGCGGCCCGGAGACGAAGGATCCTAGTAAGGGCAATCTGCAGCTTGTCGTCCTCCAGGGCCAAGTCACTCCAATCCTTGCCGCGCACTATTGCAGTCCGGCGCGGCGAGGTAAACTGCTCGGGTTCATCTTCTATAACCCAGCACCAATCAGCCCTCCACTCCTCCCACTTGCCGCGGAGCTCTCCAATCAAGTATGCTTCCTTCTTGCCGAGCCTGAAGATCCAGGAGATACCGCCGGAGAGTGGAGATCCGGACTCTACTCTAGGTGTGAAGAAGTGGCGGAAGAGAGCTACGTTTGGGTGGACCCCGACATAGTTTTCGCACAGATGTGCGAAAACAGCCAAAGTGAGGACGGCATTCGGGGTGAAATCTAAGAGGTGGAATCCGTATGTGTTCATCACATCGCAGAAAAACTCTGAATACGAAGGACAGAGACCACAATGAAAGAACAGAGCAAAGAAGTGGTAACCTCCCGGGTACAAGTCGATGGCTTCGGCGGGGAGGACCCTGGTGCGGGGATGAGCTTTCGTCTCCTCGCCCAGAACAGGTAATACTTGTCCCGCAGCTCCCTCGCGCCGAGCCTCGGCGGGAAAACCACCATCTTCCTCCGCATCGCTGCCAGCCTCGCCGCCTTGTCAGACTTCTCCTTCCTCGCCTTGTCGCTCTTCGCCTTGTCGCTCTTCGGGGCCATGGCGGGGACGGCGAGGGAGGTCGACGGCGCCGCGGGTGATGACGACGGCGGAGGAAGGGCGAAGCTCGGCTCTCTGTTGACCTTTGGGGAGGCGGAGAGCGGTGGGGGTTTCTGGAGATTCAAGACACAATGAAAGCAATGGGGGGAAACTGCCCCTGCTTCCTCTGCTTTTAAGGGGGGAATGGGGGGCGTTCCGCATTTCCCCCATTAAAGAAACAGGCCACGATCTCTCCCACGACGCCGCAATCGACGCGTGCCGTTAGGGAGGGATGCGGCGGATACAGAGAAAGATACAGCGCGCCGTGGGCCGCGTGTGCCCGTGCACTGTTTTGGGCCTGGCCCAACAGCGCTCGGCACCGTGTGTGGCCCAGGCCCGGGGGCTCCTGTCGGTGTACTAAAGTAGGGGGTACCTTAGTATCCCGACTTGTGCACGGGCAATAGCAACGTCCCGTGGCCGGGCTTACCACGCGCCCGCCAAGGCCCACTCCGGATCCTTTAGAACCATTCAAGAACAAAGTATACAAATCAGAAGAACAAGGCCCCGGCAAGAGGAGCTTGCCGGGAAGGCCGCGCCAGACTCCAGGTTATCATTCCAGCACAAGACCCTGGCAAGAGGAGCTTGCCAGGTAGGCCAAAGAACAGCACTTCAGAAGATATATCGCGGCGCATCATGCGCCCCGGCAGGACCCGAAGAGCGACAAGCTCCTGGGCCCGACAAGGTGCTTGCCGGGGAAGGCTTACACTGTGTACCTACGCTCCAGCTCATCTGGCCACGCGTCGCCCTGGGGCCCTCCCAGGGGCACGTGGCAGATGGCTGTGCAGCCTGGGGAACACGGTGGCGAGCCGCGATGACGAGGCCGTTGTCGTGGCGAACGGAGACGCCCGGGCGGACACTTTTGGGGTGACGGCGACGGGCATTCAATGCCTTTGTCCCCCACCGTCAGGGTTAGGTATAGACCACTGTGCGTACACTGTTCATGCACTGTTCCATCTACCACCAATTTTACGCTTTTACCCTCCTCTACGTTGACACCTGTTGGCGACCCCTTTGAACTATAAAAGGAGGCCCATGCACAACGTAGAAGAGGTTCGATTCCAGAAGCTTGATCACTCCCACGCTCGGTGTAGCTAGCACTGTAGATCTTCAAGCTCCCGAGCTCAAGAACTTAATACAACCAAGGCATGAGTAGGGTTTTACGCGTCCGCGCGGCCCGAACCTGGGTAAACTACCCGCGTGTGCCCCTCGATCTGCTCTTCGTGCTCCCTCCGCCCCCTTGCCGTACCGAAAAGGGGCTCCAGTCCCATAGGTGTTCGTGGGCAACCAGTTTCCCCGACAGGAGACAACCCTTGTTATCTTTGCTTTCAGTTTTAGTGGTCTTGATGTTTGTTACTACGGTAGCAACATCATTGTATCTTTATTTTTCAGCTTTGTGCCAAGTTTAGCCTCTGATTGCAAGAAAGTTCAAAAGTTGTGACGTGCTGTCCAGGAAACAGATTCTGTCCTTGGATAGAGAAAATCATATAAAATCACCAGATCATATTTTTGGTCTGAATTTTTTCGACAGCGTGCCCTATATAATTTTCTTTCGTGCGTCTGTTCTGAGTTTTTTGATTTGAGTTGCAGAAGTGCCCCTAACAAATCAATTACCACCTGCTGTTCTGTTTTTCACAGATTCTGTCCTGTTTTGCCTTTCCTTCATTTTGCAAACCAAGAGCTTGCTTTTTCTTTGCAAAAACCTTTTGGCAATCTTGAGAAACAGTAGAACTTCAAGAATATCTTTATTTCCAGCAAGGTGCAATTATTTTATTAAGGGTACTAACCTCGGTAATCAGATTATGATGAGTTATGTATGAAGGGAGTTTTCAAGTGTGCGAGGGAAGATGATAAAAAGATTCAGGAGTGTCAAGCGTCTAAGCTTGGGGATGCCCCCGTGCATCCCCTTCTCCATCAACATTATCAGTTCGTCTTCCATTCCGCTATATTTTTATCACTTCATGTGTTATGTGCTATGCCTGGAGCGTCTTGCTTTTAGTTTTCTTTTTAGTTTTTCATAACGAGTCGGAACTCAGCGTTCTTTATGTGGGAGAGAAACACGCTCCACTTCTACCTAGAACATAACATAGAATTTTCATGTCTATCTTTGATGTGTGTGTTCTTTGTCCTTTAATAGCTACTATCATGTTCAGCTCTTAGTATTCATGCTTATCTTTTCAAAGAGCTTTTGTTTAGTTGGTTGCTTGAACTCTCTTTAATTATCATGCTCACCTTATTAAGAGAGTTTGCTTCCGTTGCATTGGTTGATATGTCTATGACAAAGATGCTACGTGCATAATGGTGCTTAGTAGTTCAGGTGTTCTTGTGGTTAGTCTCAAATAGCTGGGGGATTCCCAATGTGTTATTGGAGTACCAACATGATTTGTTTGCCAATGATGTGGTATGGTTTAGTAATATCTTCCTTTGAGAATTTATTTTGATTGACTTGGCGTATGCTCACGCATATTTAAGACTATAAAGAAAGTCTGTCAAGCCTTGATGATCTTTTATTTCTGAGTAGCGATATAACTTCCATGCCTGATTCAATATTGCTTTGTCGCTCTGCATGATTATGACCGTCATTGCTCTCTTAGTTGGTCGCTCCCAGTCTTTTGCTAACCTCCACATGTACTAAGCAGACTAACTTTGCAATACATAGCTCATGGGAAAGTAGCTTAAAAACTATTGTGGTAAAGAATATGTTGCTTATGTATCTTATTTCTTATAAGTTGCTTGCTGAGCGGTAACCATGTTTCTGGGGACGCCATCAACTGTCACACTTTTGTTGAATATCATGTGAGTTGCTATGCATGTTCGTCTTGTCTGAAGTAAGGGTGATTCGCCATGGGTTGAATGAGTATGCATATTGTTAGAGAAGAACATTGGGCCGCCAACCAAAGCCATGTATCATGGTGGAAGTTTTAGCTTGGACATTAATCCTCAATCTCTTATGAGAATATGCTTATGCATTAAAGAGGAGTCCATCATCTATTTTCTATGTTGTCCCGATATGCATGTCCTCAAGTTGAGATCTATCAAAAACGAGAAATCAAATGTGATTTATCTCCTTGGACCTTTGTACAGGTGGCATAGAGGTACCCCTTTGTGACACTTGGTTGAAACATATGTAATGCAATGGTAACCCATGGTAATCCGAGCTAATTAGGACAAGGTGCGAGCACTATTGGTATTCGATGCATGAGGCTTGCAACTTATAGGATGTCTTATGCATGACACATATGAAGTACTACTACCGTTGACAAAATTGCTTCTATGTTTTCAAAATAAAAAGCTCTAGCACATAACCATTCTTTTACTTTTATGTTGAGTCTCCACCTCCTTTTAAAAGCACCAACTACTGAGAGCATGATTGTCATTCTGAGTGTAATGTGCATTGTCCCAAAGTAGCATTGTCTTTTGCATGATTGTGATATCGTTTATTTTGAAATCATTGTATCTAGTCATCACTTAAACCTTGAAGGTGCCCCTGCATTTATGTTTTGCTTCACTAAAGGGGGCAAGCTAGATATCACTTTATCATATTTGCACATCATGTTCATTGCAAATCTATTTGATGTTTCAGTTTCATATTGTAAAACTTTCAGTCATTTGTGATTTTCTCATGAGGCAACTTAATTACTATGGAATCATTGTCTCAGTAAGCTTTTGTCATATGACTGTAAAAAGTCCTATATGGTTAATAGCATGTCACCACAGAAATTATTCTTGTTATCATTTACCTACTCGAGGACGAGCAGGAATTAAGCTTGGGGATGTTGATACGTCCAAAACGTATCTATAATTTCTGCTTGCTCCATGCCACTTTTGGGTGATATTGCTATGATATTTATACACTTTCATACACTTTTGATCATATTTGGACTAACATACTAATCCAGTGCACCCCAGTGCCAGTTTCTGTTTTCGGCTGTTTTTGTATTTCAGGTTTTCATATTACGAGAACTGTCAGGAAAAATCCAGAAAATTTATATAAAAAATCAGCGTTCCAGAACCTACCTTGCGCCAGAAGTACAGCCGGGGGGGGGGGGGGCCCC
>LR738711.1:861035775-861063110 GCA_902687465.1 Secale cereale
CCCCTGGGCCGCGCCGGGGGGGCGCCTGGGCCCCCCGAGCCCCGTCTGGTGCCCCCCTTTGGCATATATTTAAAGTGTGTCGAGGAAACCCTGATTCCAGACCCCTTTTCTCCAGACGCGATTCCGATCTCCGCCGCCATCGCCATCCAGCTTCGGGGGACCAGAATTCCTGCGCCGACACCCTGCCGGGACAGGGAAGTGCCCCCAGATTCATCTCCATCGACGTTGCTTCCTCCCTCCATGATGCGGGAGTAGTTCCTCCTCGGGGCTGAGGTTCTTACCAGTAGCTATGTGGTCAATTCTCTCTCCCATGATGTGATCTTCATTGTGATCATAGGCTATGTTAATCTAGGGTGATCCCATGATACTACCCCTTCCTCTATGTATTGGATTGATGTACTCACTTGTCTTTATCTAGTATAATCCCCGAGACCAAGGTGACAGCGGTCTATTGGACATGGATTAGAACAATATTTTCATGAGTGATTTCCTCTCTTGTGTGTTGATTGAAGATTGAGAGTCTCTTGGTGCTTGTCTTTGACTATCCTTTAGATATGTTGTGGTGATTGTGGGACTCTCTTTGGATGGCCGCGGTGACATTGGGAAATCCTTAGATTGAGAACTACGAACTTTGAGGTGTGCTTTTGTAGCCCTACATAATTCTCGTCCTCTCTTGACCACGAAGGAATGACCTCCGAGTGTGTCCCCTTTGCATGTTTTATGGGAAATATCATGTGATTCGATTATGTTAATGTTTTTTTAGGAACTGACAGTAGGAGAGGCTCCTACTGTATTTGTATATAAATATACAGGGGTGTTACAATTGTGTTACATATGGCCTTGCAGCTACATGTTCACTTCATCCCCTGATCCCCTCACCTCAAGAAAGAGGGGGAGGGGGGTGAGGTGTCAGGAAAGTTAAATGTGGTGTGTGCTCAAAGGTCAGCCAAGCTGATGTTTAGAGAGCTACAATAGAGAGTTACAATAGGCTATTACAGAGGCCTTTTGAGAGTCTTTTACTCTGTGCTGGAGTAGGCTAAAGTCCTCCTTAAAACGTGTTAACCAGGACGTTGTACTGGGGTTGATTCTTCTGAAGTGTTTGTTGTTGCGTTCTTTCCATAGACTCCACGCTGCTGTTAGGAAGATTTCCATGAAGAGGGGTCTCGAGTCTCCTCTAATGGTCTGGTCAACTAAATTTAGTCTGGAGTCTGATGGGGGCCAATGAATATCAACTTTTTCCCAGCACGCCCAGCTGAATGGGCACGTGAAAATCATGTGGTTAACCGTTTCTTCGGTGTTTTGTCCGCAAAGAAGGCAATCAAGAACATCTCCAATGTCATAATGTCTTCGCTTGAGCATGTTTCTTGTATTAAGCCGATCAATTAGCAAGAGCCATCCGAATACTTTTATTCTCATTGTGCATTTGGATCGCCATAAGAGTTGGAAGGTTGGATGCCTTGGGGTGTGTCTGAAGCAGAATTTATAATAATCAGCAGCTTTAAAGTCAGCTGCTCCCCAGGTTTAGTACCAAACATCCGTGGATGAAGTGGAGGGGCTCAGGTGAGTGGACAGGTGCTGCAGGTGCTGGACCTCCTCGAGTGCTTCTGGTGATAGAGGTAAGTGGAACGTATCATGTAATGTCGTGTTCTCCAAGAAACTTTTGATGGATATGTCTTCATCTCTGGCAAAGGAGAAGGCTCGAGGGTGTGATGTTTCCAGTATGTCTGGTAGCCATAGATCCTTCCACAAGAGAGCAGATGTTCCATCGACTACTTGAACGCAGGAAATCCCACGATAGAGAGGTGTAAGTTTAAGTATATCACGCCACCAAAAGGACCCCATTAGGTCAAGGGCATGTGGGATTTTGCCTTGATAGTAAGTGTCCCAAATGAGGTGAACCCATGGTACATCGAGCTTGTTGTAAAATTTATGCAGGAACTTCATGAGTAGGGCTTCGTTTTGTAGTTTGATATTGAGGACCCCCAAGCCACCGTGTTTCTTTGGCTTGCAAACTAAGTCCCATGCAGCCAAGGAGTTGCATTTCTCACCATGCTCTGTCATCTTGTTCCAAAGACATTTGCGTCTGATTTTATCCAGCATTTCAAGAATTTGGGAGTTGATTTTGATTGTGCACATGGCATATATGAGGACTGAGGTGACAGTTGCATTCAGCCATGAGAGCCTCCCACCGTGTGACATCATGGAGATAGTAGCAGTGAGTCTTCGCTCAGCTTTACACACTAGGGGCATTAGGTCTTGTATTGTGGGTTTCGTCGTGCCCATGGGTAGTCCAAGGTACGTAAAAGGCATGGTGCCAATCGAACAGCCAAAGATAGCCGCAAGTTCCACTGTGGAGCTGTCATCAAGATTAATAGGGATGAGGGTGGACTTGTTAAAATTGATCTTGAGACCAATGGAAGTTGCATAGTCAGATAGGATGTTTTTGATCGTTGTCGCTTGTGTGGGGCATGCGGGGAGGGCAAGGATCGTGTCGCCTGCATATTGTATAACTGGGTAGTCTGTTTGTCCAGGGCAAGGAAAGGGTAGGTGAATTCGTCCCTGCCTGAAGGCTTGGTTAATGGCAGCTTGTAGGAGGTCGGCCGCTAGGACGAATAGAAGTGGGGAAAGTGGATCACCTTGGCGTACACCGCTCCTACAATGAAACTGTCTGCCTTGCACACCGTTAAGCAGGACCGAGGATCGCCCAGTGGAGAATATGCATTGGATCCAATTAAGCCATTTCTCGTTGAAGCCCATATGGCGCATGATATTGATCATCGGGTCGTGCCCAATTGTGTCGAACGCCTTTGCAAAATCCAGTTTCAGAAGGATGATTTTTTCCTTGAAGGCCTGGCATTGATGAATATACTGAAAGGCCCAAGCCAGGCAGTCTTGGATGGTTCTTCCTTTGAGAAAACCATATTGGTTACGATGAACAAGTGTGAGGATTACCTTTTGGAGGCGATTAGCCAAGAGTTTGGTGATCATTTTCAGGCAGCAGTTGAGGAGAGTTATCGGTCTAAAATCATTGACTGATGTAGGTGATTGAACTTTAGGGATCAAGGTAATAAGGCCATCATTAATGCTTGTAAGATCAAGATTCCCCTCATGGAATTGGGAACAAAGGGCATAGAAGTCGTGCTTGATCACGGGCCAGCAACTTTTGAGGAATGCCCCACTGAATCCATCAGGTCCAGGAGCTCTATCGGCTGGCATTTCTTTAATCACATCATCAATTTCTTTGTGTGAGAAGGGTTCCGTGAGATGGTCCAGGTTGTTGGAGCGCTGTATGAGTGTGGGCAGATCGAATTTCATCTCAGCAGGGGAGGTAGTGCCAAGACGATTATGTTAATGTTGTTGGGAGTTGCCACTAGTGAAAGTATGAAGCCTAGGCCTTGTTTCCACCATTGCAATACCATTTGTGCTCACGTTTACCACTTGTTTGCTTGCTGCACTTTTTATTACATATTTATATTACCTTGTTTTGCCATCCATATCACTTGCCATTTAACCTCTCTTCGCCAAACTAGTGCACCTATACATCTAACAAGTGTATTAGGTGTGTTGGGGACACAAGAGACTTCTTGTATCTTAGTTGCAGGGTTGCTTGAGAGAGACCATCTTCAACCTCTACTTCCCTGAGTTCGATAAACCTTAGGTCATCCACTTGAGGAAAATTGCTGCTGTCCTACAAACCTCTGCGCTTGGAGGCCCAACATAGTCTACAAGAGTAGAAGTGTGTGTAGACATCAGTAACCCACAAGAAAACGGAGTCCAGTGGACACACGGGGTGCCCTCGAGGCAGGGGCGCGCCCTGGGCAGGGGGCACGCCCCCTACCCTCGAGGCCACTTCGTGTCTCTTCCGGGCTGCGGTTTATTTTTCTATTTTTCTAAATATTCCAAAACGGAGAAAAATTGCCTTTAGAACTGTTTTGAAGTCGGTTTACTTACCGTATCACATACCTCTTCCTTTTCGGAGGCTGGATCGTTCTGGAAAGTGTGCCTTATGTATTCCTCCGGAGTTATGGTTTCAATGATATTAGTTTCAACATTTATAGGATTACCTGAGATATAATGTTTGATCCTTTGACCATTCACCACCTTTGGATTTGTGCCTTCGAAGTTGTTGATCTTTATCGCACCGGAATGATAGACCTCCTCGACAACGTAAGGTCCTTCCCACTTGTAGAGAAATTTTCCTGCAAAAAATCTTAAACAATAGTTGAATAGCAAAACATAATCACCTACGTTGAACTCACGCTTTTGTATTCTTTTGTCATGCCATCTTTTAACTTTTTCTTTAAATAACTTGGCATTCTCGTAGGCCTGGGTTCTCCATTCATCGAGACAGCTAATACCAAATAGCCTCTTTTCGCCGGCAAGTTTGAAGTCATAGTTGAGCTCTTTGATAGCCCAATATGCCTTATGTTCTAGCTCAAGAGGTAAGTGACAAGCTTTTCCAAATACCATCTTATATGGAGACATACCCATAGGATTTTTGTATGCAGTTCTATAGGCCCATAATGCATCATCTAGTTTCTTGGACCAATTTTTCCTAGACCTAGTAACTGTTTTTTGCAAGATTAATTTCAACTCCCTATTATTTATTTATACTTTTCCACTAGTCTGTGGGTGATAAGGTGATGCAATTCTATGGTTGACATCATACTTAGCAAGCATCTTACGGAAAGCACCATGAATAAAATGTGAACCACCATCAGTCATTAGATATCTAGGGACTCCAAACCTCGGAAATATAACTTCTTTAAGCATCTTAATAGAGGTGTTATGATCAACACTACTAGTTGGAATAGCTTCTACCCACTTAGTAACGTAATCAACAGCAACTAGGATATGTGTGTACCCATTAGAGGAAGGAAAAGGTCCCATATAATCAAAGCCCCAAACATCAAATGGTTCAATAACAAGTGAATAATTCATGGGCATTTCTTAACGTCTACTAATATTACCAATTCTTTGACATTCATCACAAGATAAGACAAACTTACGGGCATCCTTGAAGAGAGTAGGCCAATAAAACCCGGATTGCAATACCTTGTGTGCAGTCCTCTGTAAGCTTCGGAGTGGCACTTGCGTAGGATATGTTCCTGTTCATGCTCAGGTACACAACGTCTAATAATAGCATCTACTCCTTCTTTATAAAGATGTGGATCATCCCAAAAGTAATGTCTTAAATCATAGAAGAACTTTTTCTTTTGCTGATATGTGAAGCTAGGAGGTATAAACTTAGCAACAATATAATTAGCATAATCAGCATACCATGGAGCAGTACGGGAAGTACTTATGATAGCTAGTTGTTCATCAGGAAAGCTATCATCAATAGGTTGTGGGTCATCAAGTATATTCTCTAACTTAGACAAGTTATCTGCTACTGAGTTCTCAGCTCCCTTTCTATCAACAATATGCAAGTCAAATTCTTGCAGCAAGAGAACCCATCTAATGAGTCTAGGTTTAGCATCTTTCTTTTCCATAAGGTATTTGATAGCAGCATGATCAGTGTGAATAGTTACTTTAGAATCAACGATGTAGGGTCTGAACTTATCACAAGCAAACAGAACTGCTAAAAATTCTTTTCCAGTGGTAGCATAATTTCTTTGGGCACTATCTAGAGTTTTACTAGCATACTGGATAACATTCAATTTCTTATCAACTCTTTGCCCTAGAACAGCTCATACAGCATAATCACTAGCATCGCACATAATCTCAAAGGGTAAATTCCAGTCAGGAGGCTGGACAATAGGTGCAGAGATCAATGCTTTCTTAAGTATTTCAAATGCTTCTAGACAATCATCATCAAAGACAAAAGGAATATCTTTCTGTAAAAGATTAGTCAGAGGCCTGGAGATTTTGTAGAAGTCCTTAAAGAACCTCCTATAAAACCCGGCATGACCAAGGAAACTTCGTATACCTTTGATATCCTTAGGGCATGGCATCTTTTCAATAGCATCAACTTTAGCTTTGTCAACTTCAATACCTCTTTCAGAAATTTTATGCCCCAATACAATGCCTTCATTAACCATAAAGTGGCACTTCTCCCAATTCAAGACAAGGTTAGTGTCTTCACATCTCTGCAAAACTCGATCAAGGTTGCTTAAGCAATCATCAAAAGAAGTTCCGTAAACGGAGAAATCATCCATGAACACTTCAACAATCTTTTTACAAAAAACAGAGAATATAGCCATCATGCATCTTTGAAAGGTAGCAGGTGCATTACATAAACCAAAAGGCATACGTCTATAGGCAAAGGTACCGAAAGGACAAGTAAAGGTGGTCTTTTCTCGATCCCCCTTTGAAACAGGTATTTGAGAGAAACCAGAATAACCATCTAGAAAGCAGAAATGAGTATGTTTGGATAACCTTTCTAGCATTTGATCAATAAATGGCAAGGGGTAATGATCTTTCTTAGTAGCTTTATTTAACTTACGGAAATCAATTACCATCCTATAACCTGTAACTATTCTTTGCGGGATCAATTCATCTTTATCATTAGGGACAACGGTCATTCCTCCTTTCTTAGGAACACAATGGACAAGACTTACCCACTGGCTATCAGCAATGGGATAGATAATACCTGCCTCTAGGAGCTTTAGAATTTCCTTCCTTACCACTTATTTCATCTTAGGATTTAACCGTCGTTGATGATCAATAACTGGTTTAGCATTTTCTACCAATTTTATCTTGTGTTGACATATGGTGGGACTAATGCCCTTAAGATCATCCAGAGTATATCCTATAGCAGCTCAGTGCTTCTTCAGAGTTTTCAATAATCTTTCTTCTTCATGCTCTCAAAGGTTAGCACTAATAATACCAGGATATATCTTCTTTTCATCAAGACAAACATACTTAAGATTATCAGGTAAAGGTTTAAGTTCAAACACGGGATCACCCTTGGGTGGAGGAGGATCCCCTAGGATTTCAACAGGCAATTGTTTTTCAATATGGGTCCCTGTGTAAGGAATATTTCATCTATCTCCCTTCTCTCATTCATATGCATATCATTTTCATGGTCTAGCAAGTATTGTTCTAAAGGATCATTAGGTGGCTGGCAATAGAAGCAAGACCAATAAGTTCATCCTTACTGGGTGGTGCCTTTTCAAGGGGTTGTCTACGGAATTTAGCAAAGTTAAAATCATGAGACATATCACCTAATCCAACTGTGACAATGTCTTTCACACAGTCTATCTTGGCATTAACGGTATTCAAGAAGGGTCTACCAAATATAATGGGACATAAAGCATCTTGTGGGGAACTAAGAACAAAAAAATCAGTATGGTATTTAACCTTCCCACACAAGACTTCAATATCTCTAACGATCCCTACTGGTGAAATAGTATCTCTATTGGCCAGCTTAATAGTAACATCAATCCCTTCTAACTCAATAGGTGCAATATCATGCATAATTTCGTTATACAAATCAAAAGGGATTATGCTCAAACTAGCACCTATGTCACATAAACCATGATAGCAATGATCTCCTATCTTGACAGAGATAACTGGCAAGCCTATGACATGTTTATGTTTATTCCTAGCATTGGGTTTGGCTATCCTAGCAGACTCTTCTTGGAGATAAATAACATGTCCATCTAAATCTTCTACCGTCAGGCCCGAGATGCGATTCTATCGCGATCACGTGACACTTACGTGATTGGGGCACAACCGCATTTCGGGCGCTTAGCAAGATGGATATCATTACATCGTACCATTACATAAATACAATGGGATACAACAAGTCATACAAGACACATGAATACAACAACATCAATACACGACATCCGACTACGGATGCCAACATGAAAATCACAACGACATCCATCTGATATCCCAGGCTGCCGACCCGGAACCTAACCCAAGACTGACGAAGAAGAAGAAGAAGAAAGAACTCCAACGCAAAGAACATCGCTCTCACGTCAAGTCATCGAAAACCAGCACCTACAACTATTGTTGTAGTATCTGTGAGCCACGAGGACTCGACAATCCCATAACCATGGGTATCAAGACTAGCAAAGCTTACTGGGTAGGAAGAGGTAAAATGGTGAGGTTGCAGCAGCGGCTAAGCAATATATGGTGGCTAACTTACGAGTACAAGAATAAGATGATCATCTACGCAAACGTTCGCAAACTAGTAGTGATCGCTAAAGATCATGAACTACCTACGAGTCAAACATAACCCCACCGTGTTCTCTTCTCAACATGAAAAGAGACAGTCACGGTTACTCATACAGTTGTGTGTTTTACTTCGGATCCTCTGACAAGTTTTCTACAACTGGACAGTAACAAATTCCAATCTGCCACATAACCGCGGGCACGGTTTTCGAAAGATCATAACCCTGCAGGGGTTTCCCAACTTAGCCCATCACAAGCTCTCACGATTAGCAGAAGTAATAATAATATTACCCCTTATCTTAGGGAAGGCCCGATCAGACTCGGAATTCTCGGTGCACAAGACATTTCGACAATGGTAAAACAAGTCCAGCAAGACCTCCCGGCATGCCGACACCCAGATAGTAGCCGCGCGTATCTCGTCTCAGGCCACGTCCGGATTGTCCAAACTTCCGGTAGGCCAAATACCAGAGTTGCCCCTGGCGGTCACCGGTGGTTGACAGGTTTGGACCAACACTCATGAGGAGCACTGGCCCGGGGGGTTGATTAAAAGTCCTCGGGATAGCTAGTCCCTATGCAAATTTTTAGTTATTAGGCAAATGTAAAACCAAAGTTGGGTCTTGCTGGAGAAGTTGTATTCAAAGACGAAATGTCAAGGGGTCCCCATATACCCAACCGTGTTAGGAACGCAAAATCAAGGAACATAACGCCGGTTTATCAGCTCCTAAGGTGGCATGAGTTGAACAAAACACCGAGCAAAAGGCCAATCCTTCCACCCATTGCCAAGTATATAGGTGTGTTAATAATAATAGTAAATATTGTGATATTCCAACAACAAGGTCCAACATGGAACAATCATAATCTTCACCTGCAACTAGCAACGCTATAAGAGGGGCTGAGCAAGCGGGTAACATAGCCAAACAACGGTTTGCTGGGATGGTGTCAAAGGTTAGATGTTTCATGGCAACAAGGAGAGGGGCTGACAATAAAAATGGGTAGCGCGACATATAACGATAGCATCGAGACATCTAGCATAGCAATGATTGTAAAGGTATCCAAGGTGATGGTCATCTTGCCTGAGATCCCGCAAGGAAGAAGAATGAGTCCATGAAGAAGACGAAGAAGAATCCTTGGAGACGGACCACGTGTAGACAAACGAATCCTCGCGATCGCAATGGAACAAGCACTAACGAGAAGAAGCAAGCAACACGGTAAAAACACCACACAAGAACATGACAATATGCTCAACCAAGTATGATGCAAGACAAGTCTATATGATGCAAAACATGGCAAGGGATGAATCACACAAGAACAACACAAAACAACAAGTTTAAATGAGGCCGGAACCAACATATAACAATTCCGGTAAGTCCTCATATGCACATTTCTAAATTGGTACAGATCTGAACAAACCTTAAGTTAAAGTTGTTAAACAGCAATTTAACATGCACCAAGATGATCTACACGAAATTCTAGTCGAGTTTCATATAAAGTTTGTTTAATTCGGAGCTACGGCCTAGAAGATATGATCAAAACAAGACAAGCACGTCAATTATGCAAGATGCATCCAAACAACAAGCAAACACACTCCAAACATGTAAACAACATGATATTATGCTTCTACATGCAAAATCACACAAGTTTCATATAGGACACGCTCAAAACGGAGCAACGGTTCAATACATACACATGAAACAAGATATAACAACAAGCTGTCCAATTCAGCCACATAGCAACTTTGGAGCAAGGTATATATATGCTTCAGCACCCAAACAATATAACAAGAGGCATGGATGTGAAATAAACATGATACTTAACAAGCATGAACTTAGATCACACCCAATAACTTGCTGGAACACAATTAAACAAGCATGGCAAGTTGCAATAAATTTATCCAGACTTAGTAGAAATCTGGGAAGGCAAAAACATCATCATGATGCTGCCTTCGGAGGCACAATGAGCATATAAACTCTACTGAGTATATAAACATCATGGACATGTAATAGACATAGCATACATCAAACAAATCCATAGGAGGCATGGATCAATAACAACAAGCTTCACCAAATTAATCATGTTGATAAAAGTCTGACAGGTAAATTTATAGCAACTTGAGAGCAAGAAATAAATAAGCTACAACAACCTATAATGGCAAACAAGGGCATGGATGGAGAGGTCATAACATGGACAACAAGACATGGTCATTGGCCAACCCAAAACATGCAAGGATTTGAGTGGGGCATCAAGCAAACATGGCATCAGGTTTAATAGATTCCAGACTTAGCAGTTTTTTTCACCAAGTATAAAACAACAACGTTGGCATGGCATGTTTACAAGCTTGTTTAAGTCACCTCAAGGCATAACATGTAAAATGAATTGCACCACAGCAAACACCATATGATTGTGCTTCTAAAACATATAGACATGTGGCATGAAGACAATCACACCAATAGCAATGAGCAGGTGAAAACAGCATCTCACAACAAGTTTCAGCACTTAACAGCCACATGCACTTTTGCAACAAAAATTAACATGGCAAGATGGCACCTAACATGAATGCTACAGCAACCATCATGTAGATCACTTCACAATGAACATTTTGACATATCATATGCTCCATTTGGATAAACATGCACAAATTTATCAACACCACAATCATGCAACAAAATTCAGTTAACATCAGTTTTAAACATATAGCCCTCTTGCAACAAATATTAGGGCATCAAGATGAACTCAAACTAGCATGCCACAATGGAACAAAATGAAGAGCATATCACCACGATCATTTTGAAATATCATATGCATCATTTGGACATACACACAAAAGGTTACAGCCACTCAAACATGCAACATTTTTACAACATGCCAGGGACTTAGCAGTTTTATGACTTAGGAAAAAAACACAATCGAGCGCCAAATTGAAAAACGCGCACAGGGGCGAGGGTTAGGCGGGCCGCTCACCACGGACTTGGCCCGGAAGGAAGGAGAGGCTGAGGCAGGCCGGCTTGGGCCTACGCTGGAGCTGGGCCAGGCGAGGCCGGCCCGTGAGGCAGGGGAGGCAGCCGGCCCGTGAGGCAGGGGAGGCCCACGTGGCCGAGGCCATCGAGGCCTTCGTCCTCCCGCATGGGACGAGGCGGCCGGAGGTCGATGGTGGCCAGTGGCGAGGGTTATCGACGGAGGAGGCCGGAGGGAGGTTGGGAATGGGTAGATCCGGGGACGGGGATCCCAAATCCGAAGATGGGGGCGGCCGATGGCGCTCGGGGAGGCCGTAGGCAGCGCCGACGAGCTCGAGCACCTCGGCAGTTGCGGCGGCGGCAGATCCTGGGCGGCAGGGCAGGGCACAGGGCGGCGGCGACGGGCGAACGACGATGGAGGACCTCCTGGGCAGCGCACGCGTGACGGATCTGAGGCATCGGAGGCGCGACGGCGAGCTCGAAGGTGAGCGCGGCATCGAAGGGAGCTGCGGGAGGCTCGGGCAGAGCGAGAGCTCGGCGGGCGCAGTCAGGCCCGTTCGGCCCAGGACGGTCCGTGGCCGGGCCTGGCGGGCCGCGGGGAAGTGGGCGCGGGGGAGAGGCCAAGTGGCGGCGGGAGGCCAGGTGGCGCGATGTCGTTGGCTGGAGGGCGGCGGCTGGCTGAGGTGGCCCTATGGGGTGGCACCATGTGGCAGATGTGAGGTGGCGGCGCCGGATTTGGAGGAGGAAGGAGCTAGCTGCGCACAGAAATTGAGGAGGAGGGGCTAGAGGTAGGGGAAGGGCTGGGAAAATGCCTAAAAATGACCTGGGGGCTGCATATATAGGGTAGGACTAGGGTTTGGGGGGGTTTAGTCCGTTTCGGACCGTATGATCTCGATCGTGTGGCTCCGAGCGGAGGGGGAGTTAGGCAGGCCTAGTGGGCTGTGTAGATGGGGTCTCGGGTTGCGAGGAGAGAAGGGAAAAGAGGCCCGCGGGGTTTTCTGAGACCGAAATCGTCTGACGTTTTAACCGGCGACCAGTGCCGCTATATTTATCCGTTGGGCTATCAAATGGACTCCGAATGCAATGTAATTTGGCAGGCGGCCTGTCTACACTATAATAAGACCACACGCCAAGTTTCATCCTATTCCGAGAACATTTTCCAACCACTTATAAAATAAATATTCGGAGATGCCACGGGCGCGTGCGAGTGTGTATGGGCTCAGAACGGACAACAGAAAGGACGGGCGGACTCGGGCGGATGCAAGTTTTGAAAACATGCCGATGCAATGCACATGATGACATGGCAAGATGCAACACGCAAGCAGATGACATGGAAATGGCGACGAATAACTGGCTGACACCTGGCGCATCGGTCTCGGGGTGTCACATCTACCAAGAGATCTTTAACCATAGCAACACTAGGTTCAACTTTAATTTGCTCATAGGGTGTAGGTGTTCTAGTATTACTCTTACGAACTACAGTTGAAGCTTGAGCATGATACTTTATCCTAACAGGGAAAGGTGGTTTCTCAATATAAGCGGTAGGAATGACAGGATCAATATTATAAGTGATAGTCTTTTCTTCAACATTAATAGGTTCAACTACTTTAACTTCAATAGGGGGGTGGTATTTAAACCACTTCTCCATGGGGAGATCAACATGAGTAGCAAATGATTCACAGAAAGAAGCTACTATCTCAGAGTCAAGTCCAAATTTAGTGCTAAACTCACGGAAAACATCGGTATCCATAAAAGCTTTAACACAATCAAACTTAGGGGTCATACATGACTCCTTACCTTCGTCAAGATCCCAATCTTCGGAGTTCCGTTTAATTCTTTCCAATAAATCCCATTTGAAGACAATAGTCTTCATCATATAAGAGCGAGAACAAGAAGTATCGAGCATGGAGCGATTATCATGAGAAGCCAAGCATAAAAGTTTTGAATGATCATTTCTCTTGAGAGCTCATGATTGGGGCATGAATATAACATTGACTTAAGCCTCCCCCAAGCTTGAGCGATGCTTTCTCCTTCGCGAGGCCATAAATTATAAATATAATTACGATCACGATGAACCTGGTGCATAGGGTAGAACTTCTGATGAAATTCCAACTTCCGACGATTATGGTTCCAAGATCCCATATCATCGCATAGCCTCAACCATGTCAATGCATCTCCCTTCAAAGATAAAGGGAAGACCTTCTTCTTGATAACATCCTCGGGCATACCTGCAAGCTTAAACAATCCACAAACTTCATCCACTTAGATTAGATGTAAATCGGGGTGAAGTGTTCCGTCTCCTGTATAGGGATTTTCAAGCAATTTCTCAATCATACCCGAAGGAATCTCAAAGAAAACATTTTCAATAGATGCAGTAGGTTGAGGAGCAACTCTTTGCTCTTGTGCTCGGGGTGAAGATACCCCAAACAAGCCCCTCAAAGGATTTTGAGCCATAGTAACAAGTGACAATAAATTTCAGCAAACTATATAAATTTTTCCTTACCAAATTCTACTTACCAAAGGCGCTTCACTCCCCGGCAACGGCGCTAGAAAAGAGTCTTGATGACCCACAAGTGTAGGGGGTCTATCGTAGTCCTTTCGATAAGTAAGAGTGTCGAACCCAACGAGGAGCAGAAGGAAATGATAGGCAGTTTTCAGTAAGGTATTTTCTGCAAGCACTGAAATTATAGGTAACAGATAGTTTTGTGATAAGATAATTGGTAGCAAGTGACAAACGGTAAAAGTAAATAGGTGCAGCAAGGTGGTCCAATCCTTTCTGTAGCAAAGGACAAGCCTGGACAAACTCTTATGCAAGGTAAAGCGCTCCCGTGGACATATGGGAATTGTCGTCAAGCTAGTTTTCATCACGATCATCTGATTCGCGTTCGGTACTTTGATAATTTAGTATGTGGGTGGACCGGTGCTTGGGTGCTGCCCTTACTTGGACAAGCCTCCCACTTATGATTAACCTCTAATGCAAGCATCCGCAATTACAAAGAAGTATTAAGGTAAACCTAACCATAGCCTGAAACATATGGATCCAAATCAGCCCCTTACGAAGCAACGCATAAACTAGGGTTTAAGCTTCTGTCACTCTAGCAACCCATCATCTACTTATTACTTCCCAATGCCTTCCTCTAGGCTCAACTAATGGTGAAGTATCATGTATTCGACGTTCACATGACACCACTAGAGGAGAGACAACATACATCTCATCAAAATATCGAATGAAGACCAAACTCACATGACTACTGATAGCAAGACTTCTCCCATGTCCTCAAGAACAAAAGTAACTACTCACACGACATAATATTGTTCATGATTAGAGGGGTATTAATATGCATAATGGATCTAAACATATGATCTTCCACCAAATAAACCAACTAGCATCAACTACAAGGAGTAATCAACACTACTAGCAACCCACAGGTACCAATCTGAGGTTTGGATAATAAGATTGGATACAAGAGATGAACTAGGGCTTGAGAGGAGATGGTTCTGGTGAAGATGTTGATGAAGATAGCTCTCCCCAAGATGGGAGAGTTGTTGGTGATGACGGCGGTGACGATTTCCCCCTCCCGAAGGGAAGTATCCCCGGCAGAACAGCTCTGCTGGAGCCCTAGATTGGTTTCTGTCTCGGTTCCGCCTCGAGACGGCGGCGTCTGGTCCCGAAAGCCTCATCTTGATTTTTTTTTCACATCAAAACGCTTCATATAGGTGAAGATGGGCAACTGGGGCCCACCGGCTGGCCCTCGAGGCAGGGGGCACGCCCTGGGAAGGGGGGCACACCCCCCACCCTCGAGGCCAGCCAGTGGCCCCTCTCGTGGATTTCTTCCGTCGGATATTTTTTATATTTTCTGAAAAAATGTTCTATGGAGTTTCGGGGCTTTTGGAGTTGTGCAGAATAGGTTTCCAGAGTTTGCTCCTTTTCCAGCCCAGAATTCCAGCTGCCTACACCAAGAGTTAGAGGCCGTCCACACCACGATTACCTTATATGAGCCGACATATGTGTAAACCCTAGTCAGAGAGCCGAACCTGCGTAAAATCACGTGTTGCGTGTTACCATCGAATCAATGCTACCATCTCGAAACCCCCTATCCGAGATATGCTGGATTTAACTTCATCATATGCCACACTAATTATACTTTTAGACTCGTATTTGGCCGAAGTACCTAGTGGTACTATTTGTATTTTGTGAGCTAACTATGATAAAATGGCATACAACTTGTATTTTAATTTTCCAAGTTAAATCTGTGATAAAGGATTACTTGTATCTTGCCAGTTAAATATATGATAAAATATGAAAAAACTTGGACAAAGAAATTACATCCAGCAGCAGAACTAAATTTTTTCGCGGGGTAGAGAAGGAATTATTTGGGTGTATGTGTTACTATTATACTATCTCCGTCCCGAATTATTTGTCCTAGATTTGTATAGATACACATGTATCTCAACACAAATCTAGACAAAGGTAAGACAAATAATTTGGGATGGAAGTAACATTATTGTTAGACAAAAATACTATTAAGACTAGCCATAGTGGGAGTAACTTCAGCAGTAACATCGAGTACAACTCAGCAAATGTGTTTATGTGGCAATGAGTTAATGAGGAGAGAGGTAGTTTGAGTAACTTATCTAGTTCACTGGTGGAGGGCTCCAGTGGGCAGGGTATGGCACCCGCCATACCTTGATTTTTGGCCAAAAAAATTTGCACCTATATATCTCTCGTTTTGTACCTAGACTGGACTCCGGCTTGAGCCTTGATCGCAACCAGCCTGCGCGCCCACATCAAGCGTCGCCTAAAAAAAGAAACGAACGCCCACACACAGACCGGCACGACCAACTCCACCCACCCAGACCCAGACGCGACCAAACCTAGCGCGGAGGCGGCGGCTGGCCATGTCGCGAGGACTAGGAGGGTGCGACGACGGGGCAGCCGACGGCGGCAGCAGGCTGGGTGCTTGGAGGGCTGCTACACAGCGAAGCTCCAGCGGTGCAGCAAGCGGCGGCGGCTTCAGCGATGTGGGGGCTTCACCGACGGCTCCAGCGGGCGACGGCCATAGTCAGGGTCAGGGATTTCTCTGGTAATACCTAGGGTTCTAACTCTGAACTTTGTTGGGTATTGGCGTTTTTTCTTCTATCAGTTCTCCATGATCTGAACCGGTGTTGTTCTGTCAAGATTGCCAGAAGATGGAAGGAAGGGGGAAGGGACAAGCAAATTCAAATAAAAGGGGAAGAAGCAATTTCTCATTTTTTCCTGAAATTTTGTACCAATTTTGAACAGCATCTTGAAGCCTTAAATTCAAGCAAATTTTAGTGATATATTAATCTTGTCATTGCAGATATGAAAACGTATTTTGAAGTGATTGGTAGTGGTAGCAGATCAAAAATGAATCCAAGCACCCGCGAAAGTGTCAATATTTCGGCAAATGTCAATCATCAAGATCAAGTGACTTCCATGCAAATTTGAGCGAGAGATCTTCAAAAGTATGGATAAAATTACGCAAGATTTATAGAATGAGGGTAGGGCATTGCCATTGCCTGGGTCTTCTCGACGCCATTAAAAGCTCCATTATCGGTATGTTTTAGGTTGTTTTCCTTTTGAAACATGCCTACATTTTTAGTGTATTTGGTTTTTGGTTGTAATGTGTATTGACTCTTTCGATTTGCATCAAAAGAATTCTTTCCTTAAGACTTCGCCACACCTTATTTTTTTCCCGTCCTCCGCCTCTGGTCTAGTTAATGTAACATCACATGTCCCAATGCAAAATGAGTCTATAACCTAATAAATTATTGTGTTTTGTCACATACCCCATCCGAAAAAATTAGGCATGCATGCTAAACATGCACCAGTGACTGTGTTTTGCTCTTCACTATTCCCTACGCTGCGCCTTGTTTCCTATGCGTGATTACGAGGTTTGCATGCAGGCCAGTGCATACAGCCGTAACCTCCAGCCCACCCACATGATGTTCCTCGTTTCCTGTGTGCAGAGTAAAAGCTTTGCATGCAAGCCGATGCGGAGTATTTTTTTCATTTACTCTAAGCTGGATTGAAGCCCACTTACTGGCCAGTTTAAGCTCTAATTTTCAAGCGCATCTTTTCAGCACTGCCTTGGTCCTGCCAAAGTGGTCTTTGGGCCTAATAAATCCGGACGGAGGTAGTATGCACTATGAATGTAGTATCATACACTATTATCATATGCATGATGCTAGTTTATGATACTCCCAACTATGACCAGTCTGAATAGTCTAAATAGAAAATGCTTTCTTTGTGGATTGCGAAAGGCCTAACTTTTGCTAACCACACATAGCAGATTATCTTAGGCTGGTTGTAATGGAGAGTATCATATACTAGTATCATGCATATGATACTAGTGTACGATACTACATCCGTAATGCATGGTATCATATGTTGGTATCATATTGGGCTACATTTATTGTCATGCATGACACAAAGTAGCACATCATTTAATATGATACTGTATCATGATATGATACTGTATCATGATATGATACTCAAGCCTCTCTTTCTTCATTTAATTATATGCCACCTCATTAACATTGTTTAGTTGGCATGCATGATACTACCTACGATACTTCCATTACGATCAGCCTTAAAAGGTGACAAGTGGCATTTGTAGCGACAGTAGACACTAGATAGTAGCACCGGAGGCCGGCCGGCCATCACGCATCGGCTCTTGCGATCATCGGCCTCGAGGCAACGGCTCCCACCCCCACATACCGGCAGAAAGGCACCAACGAGGAGAGATCAACAAGCCATGAGCCGGCGGCAAGCGTTTTTTGGCTGCCTCCGCGAACGCGCGCGGGCCCGCCCGCTCCGGTCGATCAACCATCGTCCGCTCCGGTGGCATTCAAGGCGCTCGTTGTCGCCACTGCAAAGCGAGGAAGACGGATCCGAGTGTCCGAGGGAAAACAAAGTAGAGGACGTCTAACTTGTTTTTGCAGTGCATGTTGTGATGTGATATGGTCAAGATATGATGAGTTATATGTTATTGTATGAGATGATCATGTTTTGTAATATCGACAACCAGCAGGAGCCTTATGGTTGTCTCTTAATTATTGTATGAAATACAAGCGCCATGTAATTGCTTTACTTTATCGCTATGAGTTAGCAATAGTTGTAGAAGCAATTGTTGGCGAGATGACCACGATGCAATGATGGTGATCAAGGTGTCGAGCCGGTGAGGATGGAGATCATGAAGATGCTTTGGAGACGGAGATCAAAATCACAAGATGATGATGGCCATATCATGTCAAATATTTTGATTGCATGTGATGTTTATCCTTTATGCAGCTTATTTTTCTTAGAACGGCGGTAGCATTATAAGATGATCCCTTCACTAAATTTCAAGATAAAAGTGTTCTCCCCGAGTATGCACCGTTGCTACAGTTCGTCGTTTCAAGACACCACGTGATGATCGGGTGTGATAGACTCTACGTTCACATCCAACGGGTGTAAGACAATTTTACACACGCGGAATACTTGGGTTAAACTTGACGAGCCTAGCATGTACAGACATGGCCTCGAAACACTGGAGACCGAAAGGTTGAACATGATTCATATAGTAGATATGATCAACATAGAGATGTTCACCATTGATGACTACCCCATCTCACGTGATGATCGAATGTGGGTTAGTTGATTTGGATCATGTATCACTTAAGATAACTTGATGGATTCTAATTTAAGTGGGAGTTCATTAGTAATTTGTTTAATTGAACTTAAATTTATCATGAACTTAGTCAAAAAATTGCATATTGTGTTGTAGATCAATAGCTCGCGATGTAGTTCTCCTATTTTTGATACGCTCCTAGAGAAAACTAAGTTGAAAGATGATGGTAGCAATAATGCATATCGGGTTCATTATGTAAGGACTATCCTAATTGCTGCACAGAAGAATTATGTCCTTGATGCACTGCTAGGTGACAGACATGTTGCAGAAGCTAATGCACCCGTTATGAACGTTTGGCAAACTCGACCCGATGACTACTTAATATTTTAAGTGTGCCATTCTTAACGGCTTAGAATCGGGGATCAAAAGATGTTTTGAACGCCATAGAACATATGAGATGTTCCAAGAGCTGAAATTGGTATTTTAGGATCATGCCCATGTTGAGAGGTTGAGACCTCTAAGAAGTACTTTGCCTACAAGATGGAGGAGAATGCCTCATCTAGTGAGCCTGTGCTCAGAATGTGTGGTTACTACAAACACTTGAATCAAGTGGGAGTTAATCTTCCAGATAAGAAAGTGATTGATAGATTTCTCCAGTCAGTATCACTAAGCTACTAGAGATTCGTGATGAACTGTGAAAATACAAGGGATGACAAAAATGATTCCAAAGCTCTTCGCGATGTTGAAATCGGAGGAGGTAGAAATCAAGAAATAACATCAAGTGTTGATGGTTAATAAGATCACCAGTTTCAAGAAAAGGGCGAGGGAAAGAAGGGGAACTTCAAGAACAACGACAAGCAAGTTGCTGCTCCCGTGAAGAAGCCCAAAGTTGGAGCCAAGCCTAAGACTGAGTGCTTCTACTGCAAGGGTAATGGTCACTGGGAGCGGAACTGTCCCAAATATTTGGCGGATAAGAAGGATGGCAAATTGAACAAAAGTATATTTGATATACATGTTATTGATGTGTTCCTTACTAGTGCTCGTAGCAGTGCCTCAGTATTTGATACTGGTTCAGTTGCTAAGATTAGTAACTCGAAACAGGAGTTGCAGAATAAACGGAGACTAGTTAACGGCGAGGTGACGGTGTATGTGGTTCCAAGATTGATATGGTCATCATCGCACAGTCCCTATACTTTCGGGATTAGTGTTGAACCTAAATAAATGTTATTTGGTGTTTGTGTTGAGCATGAACAAGATTGGATCGTGTTTATTGCAATACGGTTATTCATTTAAGTCAGAGAATAATTGTTGTTCTGTTTACATGAATAAAACCTTCTATGGTCCTACACCCAATGTAAATGGTTTATTGAATCTTGATCGTAGTGATACACATGTTCATAATATTGATGCCAAAAGATGCAAAGTTATTAATTATAGTGCAACATACTTGTGGCACTGCCGTTTAGGTCATATTGGTGTAAATCGTATGAAGAAACTCCATGTTGATGGACTTTTGGAATCACTTAATTATGAATCATTTGATACTTGTGAACCATGCCTCATGGGCAAGATGACAAAAACTTCGTTCTCCAAAACAATGGAGCGAGCTAATGACTTATTGGAAATAATACATACCTATGTATGCGGTCCGATGAGTGTTGAAGCACGCGGTCGGTATCGTTATTTTCTCACCTTCACAGATGGTTTGAGTAGGTATGGGCATATCTACTTAATGAAACACAAATTTGAAACATTTGAAAAGTTCAAAGAATTTCAGAGTGAAGTAGAGAATCATCATAACAAGAAAATAAAGTTTCTACAATCTGATCGTGAAGGCTAATATTTGAGTTACGAGTTTGGCCTTCATTTAAAACAACGTGGAATAGTTTCACAACTCACGACACCTGGAACACCATAACGAAATGGTGTGTCCGAAGGTCGTAACCGTACTCTATTGGATATGGTGCGTTCTATGATGTCTCTTACCAATTTGCCTTTATCGTTTTGGGGTTATGCATTAGAGACAGTTGCATTCACGTTAAATAGGGCACCGTCTAAATCCATTGAGACGACACCGTATGAACTATGGTTTGGCAAGAAACCAAAGATGTCGTTTCTTAAAGTTTGGGGTTGCAACACTTATGTCAAAAGGCTTCAGCCTGATAAGCTCAAACCCAAATCGGAGAAGTGTTGTAACACCCCATATGTGATACTTTCCTATAATGGCAATAAAGCAATTCTCATTTTGATCCTTGTCCTTATCCTTGGGGGTTCTTGTCATTTGGGCTCATTATTTTTGCATTGTCATGTTATTTATTATATGTTTGCATCAATGTATTGCTTCATCATCATGGCATCTTAGTTTACTTCTTGTTGATGTGTATGTGTGAGGCACATTGGATGTATGTAAGTGTGGTGCCTAACCTTGCCTTGCAACCCTAAACCCCTCCTTTGTTTTCCCCTCTTCCTTCTTCCTTCTCTTCCCTTCTTTATTTATTTTTTGCAAGTCACCTAGCCTAGTCCATTAATGTTCTTTCTTTTCCTATAAACCTTGCACCATGTCTACACCCTCTCTGCCAAATATCATCCTTTTTGGAATTGATTTGGTTGGGTTCAAAAATGACAAGAGTTTGAAGCATATTCAAACTCCTTTTATTTTTCTGCCTCTAAAAATGTCCAATCCAATTTTATTAAATAGGGCTTAAATCAAGGAGCATGGGGATATTTTCTTTATCTCCTAACTCTTTTCCTTTGAGCCTGTACTTTTCTTTTCATTTCTGTCTCAAGGAAAAATATAAAAGAAAAAGGAATTACCAGAAGCAGAGTGGCTTGGGCCACCTTCCTCCTCCCCCCAGGCCCAGTCCTTCTCCGCAGAGCCCCTCAGCCCACTTCTCTCTCCCGCAGCGGCCAAGCCAGCGCGCAGTCACGCCGTTCACTGTTTTCCCCGCGGCCCCACATGTCAGCCTCACACTCCCCGCGTCGCCGTCTACCTCCGTCACGCGTTGCTGAGGCAGAGCGCGAACTCGTCGTCGTACCGTGATCACGAACGTCGAGGCCTCGCGATCAGAGCCCCCCTTTTAAATCCGAAGCTTGTCCACCCATCTCCCTAGGGTTCCTCCTACCTCCTCCCGCCGCCTGGAGAGCCAAGACCCACCATGTCCGCCGCTCCAAAACCATCCCGCGCGCATCTGGGAGCGCCAGCTCGTCGCCGGCGTGCCTCCCATCGACCTCGGCCTCGCCAACCTTGTCAAGTTGCTTCCCCGTCGTCGACTACGTCCTCTAGGCGGAGCCGATCGCCTCGCCGTCGTCGTCTTCTTCCTCTTCTTCCACTCCGGCGGCCGTAGCTGTTCGAGCCTCGCCGTCGTCGACTCCGACCTCCTCCGGGCTAGCCGAACACTTCGTCGTGTTCGTGGTGAGCGTCTCCACCTCCTTGTGCCCTTTTCCCCCTCCTTAGCGCCGTCTAGCACCTAGTTCACCGTGATCCCAAGCTCGTCGCCGTCGGGCCTCGTCTCTGGCGAGTATGCCGACCACCGTAGGCCATCTTTTGTTGCCCGTCTGCATCAGCTCATCGCGTAGATGCTGCCAGAGCAGTTGCCGCTCCTCCTAGGCCGTTGCATCGTCGCGTAGCTATCTGCCGCCGCTGCTCTGTCGTCTGCTCGTCGCCGACGTTTTAGTGCTTGCTAGGCCTTGCGAGCGCTTGGAGTGGATGCGGTGTTCCTCCAGGAATAGCCCGCACCCCTCCGTCGTTGGTTTAGGTCGTCGGAGCGGCTCCGAGGAGCCTCTGTTTTCCCATGTTGCTTGCTTCTTAAGTTAACACATCAAGCGCTGCATCTATATCCTGTCACAAACACTCGCTCAGCTCAGTGGTCTGGTCCTTCGTCAGTTATCAGGGAGACGCGGGTTCAAATATGTGTGGGGGCAGTGGGAATTAGCCCCCCTTTTTGTTTCGCGAGAGGCTGACAGGCAGGCCCCACCTGCCAGCCACTCAGCCACCTCCAGCCCACTCGCGCACCCACTGGTGCCACCTCAGCGCAGCTGGGCCCACTCGTCAGTGACTCTGGCTAGTGTAGGCCTGGGTCAGTTTGACCTCTGCGCCTGTTTTTCTTTTTTGTTTTTGTTTTTGTTTTTCTTTTTCTGCTTTTTCTTTGTTTAATTAATATTTGTTGATATATGTATCTGATGGAAATAAGTTGTATATGAGAAATGCTTAGTTTTTCATGTAGATTATGAATATGTTGTTTGTTTCCATGTTTAAAAACATTTAAAATGTTGTTTGAATTATTCTTGTTTTAAATATGCTTAAACTTGTAAAAATCATAACTAAATATCTACAACTCCAAATTTAACAAACTTTATATGCATTTGGGATGGAAAATGTGTAGAATATTTTGGTGCTGTTGTTTAGCATGTTTAACATCTTTTTAACATAAGTTTTTCAGATCTGTCCCAAATGCATTTAATTAATTATGGGAGTTCCTGGAAATTGTTGTTTTTTAATTCCAGCCCATTTAATTATGCTAGCATGTTGCTGAAATCTTAGTTGCACCCTTGCCATGTTAACCTACCCCTTTAAACTTGTTGGGTGCTTGTTTGAACAACCTACATAAACTTGTTAGTTTTGTTCTTTTGCTTGTTCTTTCATGTGAATGATCATAATTGCTATGATGCTATTGCACTCTTGTGTCCCTAGGCCATGCATCATATCTACTCATGTCCATATGCATCATGTTCATGCATCATGTGTTTGAGAATTGCATGATGATTGATTGTTGCCCCGGTGTTGCTTGTTGTGTTGGCTAGAGCCCGGTGATGATTCGGAGTACGAGGTTCCACCGAGGCTGAGTTTGAGGAGCAAGGTTACGATCCCTCCGTGGAATCAATAGGCAAGATGACCATACCCAGATATCACTACTATCTTTGCCTATGCTAGATGTCTCTCTCTTTAGATATTGCCTCGATGCCTATGTCTGTTTGTCAGCCCTCCTATTGTTGCCATGAAACTCTCTAACCACCCACATAGCAAACCGTTGTTTGGCTACGTAAACATCGCTCAGCCCCTCTTATAGCATTGTTAGTTGCAGGTGAATATTTGAAGATTCTTGCTTCATGATGAAGTTATTGTTGGGATATCACAATATATAATCTATTAAACTAAATCATCTATATATTGGTAATGGGTGGAAGGCTAAGCCTCTTGCTTGGTGTTTTGTTCCACTCATGCCACCCTATGAACCATTAAACCGATGTTATGTTCCTTGATTTTGCGTCCCTAACATTGTTGGGGTTTATGGGCCCCCCTCGATAACTCGCTTAGTGCTAAAGCTTTTCCAGCAAGGCCCAACATTGGTTTTACATTTGCCTAATAACTAAAACTTGCTTAGGGACTAGCTATCCCGAGGACTTAATTAACAACCCCCGGGACAGTGCTCCTCATGAGTGTTGGTCCAAACTAGAGCCACTTGCGGTGCCACCTAGTTTGCTGGAATCTTCGGTTGCTGTACGTACTGCTCCTCCGGTCGTGGCCTGAGACTAGATATGTGCGGCTACTGTCAGGGTGTCGGCACGCTGGGAGGTCTTGCTGGATTAGTTTTACCTTTGTCGGAATATCTTGAGCATGGGATTCCGAGAACACTCGGGTCTTCCCACCTTGGAGTTGCGACTCCGCAGATCGTAAGCTTGTGATGGGCTAAGTTGGGACACCCCTGCAAGGTTTGATCTTTCGAAAGCCGTGCCCGCGGTTATGTGGCGGATGGGAATTTGGTAATATCCGGTTGTAGATAACTTGACACTATGTTCATGAATACACTACCTGCGTGAGTAACCGTGATGGTCTCTTTCCGAAGGGGTTCGGGAAGTGAACACGGTGGGGTTATGTTTGATCGTGAGTAGTTAGGATCACTTCGTGATCAACTATGCGGTCGTTGGCATTTGTCCTCTTCTCGCTCTAAATTCGTAAGTTACTGCTTAGAGCTGCTGCAACCTTGCTTTAAGCCTTTTCCACATCTAAGGCTTTGATAGTATTGCTACCCGGGAACGGGATTGCTGAGTCCTCTGTGGCTCACAGATTCAGCACAACACCAGATGAAGGTACCGTTGAGAACTACACAGGTGGTGGTTCAGAGCTGTATTGGGAGTTCGATGAAGAGCGTGGATGTTACTATGTATCTTATCCCGACGATCAGTAGTGGCTCTTACTAGGATGATCTGGACCTTGTGATGTTTTATGGTATCTTTTCATTTGGATTTCGTCCGTAGTCGGACTCTGATGTTATTTAGATGATGTATGTTAATGTATTTCATTGTGTGACGTGGCGAGTGTAAGCCAACTACTATTTTACACTGTCATCCCTGCTTTTACATGAGTTGTGCAAAGATACCATACTTGAGATAATTCTAGTATGCGATTATGTCTTTAAGTCGTGCCCCGACACGTGGGAGACATAGTCGCATACTGGGCATTACAAGTTGGTATTCGGAGCCTTCTCCGACCTAGGAGCCCCCCTGATTGATCGAATCATTGACGGTTGAGTCTAGGCACACACATAAAAATGTTTTGAGTCCTATATATATCGAAGAGTAGGATTTCGTTTTACTCTTCATCCCTTCATCGCTCTGGTGAGGACTCCTGACATTTTTCTATCTCTTGTACTCTCAAAAATTCACAAAAAAAAATTAGGATCACGCGAGTATTGTTTGGATTGTTCCGATATCTTTGTGACGAGAACATTGTTCTTGATGCCTCTTGTCATTTAGGGGTTGTGGCAGTGTCCCGGGGAGTTGAGCTCCGAGGTGTTGTCGTCACAAATGTATCGCAACAGTTCTAGAATACTTAAGATGGCCAACATCGAGAACTCTTCTATGCGGTTAGTGGTGAGATAACCCCGACGTCACCCAGTACTAGTGGGATAGTTCGGGAGTATTGCCATAGCTTGTATAGCGGATGCGTTTCGAAGATCCGAGGTAAACAGTTTCCGAGGATGACCGGTTATGTGTTGAAGGATGAATACAGCTGGATGCTGGATTAGAGTTGAGTGCGCGGTGCTTCCCCTGTATCCCCAACACCGGATTGCATAACCGGAAACCTTCGGGAATTTATAGGTGGGTTCTTCAAGTAGCTCATAGGCATTCTTCCAACGAGTGCATGGTACGAGGTTTGGGGTTCAACATCGAGTGAAGAGGTTTCATGGGTGTTGTTCCAATTGGGAGTTGCATCTTAAAGGGTCTTTGGCTATGCTGATCTAGGGATTGCAACACCCTTTGTAACACGTTCCATGAGCATTCAGCACGAACATGTGGAATGAAGCTTCTATCATGTATTTGTTCCATCTGCTCCATGTTGTTTTTATTTACCTTTTGTTCTCCCAAGTGGCTTCTCGAGAAGATTGTTGTATCATTAAACTGTGGAATTCATTCGTTCATTTTGTTCGAATGTTCTTGTGAAGACTTATGTTGCAATTTCTAGTCGTTGATTCAGCTTATATATTTCCATCAATGACTAATAGTTGTCATCTCATTCAGGATGGCTCCTAAGAAGGTTCCCAACCCTAACCAAGAGGGTGAAGAGGAGTGTGTTCCTGAACGTCCTCCTTCCCCTCTGTCAGGCCCAAGATGCGATTCTATCCCGATCACGTGACACTTAGGTGATTGGGGCACAACCGCATTTCGGGCGCTTAGCAAGATGGATATCATTACATCGTAACATTACATGCATACATAGGGGATACACATTACATACAAGTCACATTATTACAACATCAATACAAAGTATCCGACTACGGATGCAAACATGAAAAGCACAAAGACATCCATCTGCTATCCCAGGCTGCCGACCCGGAACCTAACCCAAGACTGAAGAAGAAGAACTCCAACAAAAGAACAACGCTCTCATGTCAAGACATCGGAAACCTGCACCTGCAACTGTTGTTGTAGTATCTGTGAGCCACGAGGACTTAGCAATCCCATAACCATGGGTAACAAGACTATCAAAGCTTAATAGGTAGGAAGAGGTAAAGTGGTGAGGTTGCAGCAGCGGCTAAGCAAAATATGGTGGCTAACTTACGAGTACAAGAATAAGATGAGCATCTACGCAAACGGTCGCAACTAGTAGTGATCGCTAAAGATCCTGAACTACATACGAGTCAAACATAACCCCACCGTGTTCTCTTCTCAAAATGAAAAGAGACAGTCACGGTTACTCACACAGTTGTGTGTTTTATTTTGGATCCTCTGTCAAGTTTTCTACAACCGGACATTAACAAATTCCAATCTGCCACATAACCGCGGGCACGGCTTTCGAAAGATCATAACCCTGCACGGGTGTCCCAACTTAGCCCATCACAAGCTCTCACTATTAGCTGAAGTGATAAATATAATATCATCACCCCTTATCTTAGGGAAATCCGATCAGGCTCGGCATCCCGGTGCACAAGACATTTCGACAATGGTAAAACAAGTCCAGCAAGACCTCCCGGCGTGCCGACACCCTGATAGTAGCCGCGCGTATCTCGTCTCAGGCCACGACCGGATGGGACAAGCTACGAGTAAAACCAAACCTCGAGTTTCCCCGTGGTGGCCCCGCAGGTTGACCGTTTGGGACCAACACCATCAGCACTGGCCGCCCCCCCCC
>LR738711.1:861063120-861085671 GCA_902687465.1 Secale cereale
CCCCCCCCCTGCTATGTAGAAAGAATCCTCGGATAGCGCTAACTCCCTATGTAATTTAATTAATTAATTAAGTTGTTATTATGAGCAAATTAAAACCAATGTTGGGCCTTGCTGGAGGAGTTTTATTCAAAGACGAACTGTCAAGGGGTCCCCATATACCCATCGTGTAAGGAACGCAAAATCAAGGAACATAATGCCGGTTTATCGACGCCTAAGGTGGCATGAATGGAACAAAACACCGAGCAAAAGGCCAAGCCTTCCACCCATGCCCAGTATATAGGTGTGTTAATAATAATTATAGATATTGTGTTATACCAACAACAAGTTCCCTCCTGGAACGAACTTCATCTTCACCTGCAGCTAACAACGCTATAAGAGGGGCTGAGAAAGCGGGTGACATAGCCAAACAATGGTTTTGCTAGGAAGGTGTCAAAGGTTAGAGGTTTCATGGCAACAAGGAGAGGCTGACATAAATGATGGGTAGCGCGACATATAACGATAGCATCGAGACAACTAAGCAAAGGCAATGATAGTAAAGGTATCCAAGGGTATGGTCATCTTGCCTGAGATCCCGCAAGGAAGAAGAACGGATCCATAAAGAAGACGAAGAAGAAGCCTTGAAGAAGAACCACGAGTAGACGATCGAATCCTCACGAACGCAACGGAACAAGCACTAACAAGAAGAAGCAAGCAACACGGTAAACAAATCACTCAAGAACATGACAATATGCACTACCAAGTAGGATGCACGACAAGTCTACATATGATGCACAGAAAGTCTACACAGGAAGCAAAACATGGCAAGGTAGGAAGCACAACAAAATAGCACAAGTTTATATATGATGCATTACATGGCAAGGTATGATGCATGACAAATATATACAGGAAGCAATACATGGCAAGGTAGGAAGCACAGAAAACATCACAGGAAACATGGAAATGTGCTTAAGCAAGTATCATGCAAACAAGTCTATATAGGAAGCACAACAAGTCTATACAGGAAGCATTACATGGCAAGGTAGGAAGCACAACATGACAAGGTAGGAAGCACAACATGGCAACGGTGCAAGATGCGCCCAAACATCAACCAAACTCACTCCAAACATGAAAACAAGATGATATTATGATTCTACATGCAAAATCACTCAAGTTTCATATAAGGAACACTCCAAACGGAGCAACGGGCTAAAAGATACACATGAAACAATATATAACAACAAGCTGAAGTTAACAGCCACATAGCAACTTTGGAGCATGATAAATATAAGCTACAACACTCAAACATGGTGATAAGAAGCATGAACATGAAGTAGACATATCCTACAGCAAACAACTCCATTGGAGAAACTCCATAGGAGGCATGGATCAATAGCAACAAGCTACAACATTTTGATCATGGCAATAAAAACCTGACAGCAGTAATTTATAGCAACTTGGGAGCAAGAACTAAATAAGCTACAGCAAGTCAAATGAGCAAGTGAAGGCATGAATGGATAGCCAACAACATATACAACAAGGAATCATCAATAGTCACCCCAAAACTAGCATGGATTCACCTAGGGCATCAAGCAAACATGGCATCTGGATATTACAGATTCCAGACTTAGTGAAATTTCACTAAGTGTTAAAACAGTAACAGCAACATGGCAAGTTTGCAATCATGTTTAAGTCAACACAAGGCATATCATGGAAAGTTAAATGCACCACATCAAAGAACACATCATGGAGATTCTAAAACAACTAGGCATGTGACAAGGGGACAAACACAACAATAGCAACGAGCTCCTCAACTAGGCATCTCGTAACAAGTTTCAGAACATAACAGCCAAATGCACTTTTGCAAAGGAGATAAACATGGCAATATAAACTCAAACAAGCATGCTATGGCAACCAACATGTAGAGCATCTCATGATGAACATGTGGACATATCATTTGTTTCATTTGGATAAACATGCACCAAGTTATCATATCTCAAACATGGCAACAAAATAACAAGTAGGAGCAGTTTATAACAAGTAGCACTCTTGCAACAGATATTTAAGCATCTAGAAGAACTCAAATGAGCATGGCACAATGGAACAAAGTGTAGAGCATATCACCACGAACATTTTGACATATCATTCACTCAAAACGGATAAGCACACAAAAAGTAATCACTAGTCAAAGATGCAACATTACTGCAGACAGAAAAGACTTAGCAGAATTTGACTAGGGAAAAAACACACGGGCGCTAGATTACTAAGCAGTGCACTGGGCGGGAGATAAGGTGGGCTCACCACGGGCTGAGCCCAGAAGGAGGAGGAGGAGCTGGGCCGCGGCGCTGGAGGAGCTGGGTCGGCTCGAGAACTGGGCCGCGGCTGGAGCGAGCCCACCTGGCCTGGCCTGGCAGGAGGCGGACTGGGCCGAAGCGAGGGCCCAGGGAGGCGGCGACGCTGGAGGTCGGGCGCCAGGCTGGCGCTGGGCCACCTTGGGCCGCGGAGGAGGCCGACCCAGGCGGGCGGCTGGAGGCGAGGAGGCCTGGAGCGGCAGGCGCTGGGGAGGATCAAGCGGGCGCTGGGCCAGCTCGGGCTCACTGGGAGCAAGCCGGTTGCGGTCAACGGGACACGGGGCGAGGAGCTCGTCCCAGGCGAGGCGCTGGCATCGTCGACCTCCCGATCCACCTGGATTGGGGCAGGGGCAGTGGCTTTCGTCGGAGGGACGGCGCGGCGGCGCCCTCGCCGGAGGAAGGGAGGCGGGGCGGTGCGGATCGGGCCAAGGGGAGGCGGATCCGGCCATCCCGCGCCCGGATCTGGCCGGAGCGGCACGGATCGGCGACGGAAGCGACGGGGAAGCTGCAGAGGCGGCCATGGCGCGGTGCGGCTGGAAGCACGGCGAGGCAACAGTGGAAGCACAGCGCGGCAACGGTGGAAGCACGGCGCAGCAACGGTGGAAGCACTACGCGGAATTTGAGGAGGGAGGTAGGGGCAGGCCAAAAATGGACTAGGGGGAGTCCATTTATAGTAGGAGGGCTAGGGTTTGGAGTTTGGAGGGGTTTTAGAGCCCTCCGATCGCGATCCGACGGATCCGATCGCGAGGGGAGTTAGGTTGGTCCAAGAGGAGGTAGTGGGCTGTGTAGGAGGGGTTGTGGGGAGAGTAGAGAAGAGGCCCGCGGGGGTTTTCGGAGACCAAAAACGTCCGACGAAATAACCGGCGACTAGTGCCGCTATATAAATCCGTTGGGCTATCAAACGGACTCCGAATGCGACAAAATTTGGTAGGCGGCCTGTCTACACTATAATAAGACCACATGACAAGTTTCAACCCATTCCGAGAACATTTTCGGCCACTCACAAAATAAATATTCTGAGGCACCGCGGGCGCGTGCAAGTGTGTATGGGCTCATAACGGACAACGGAGAGGACGAGGGAACTCGGACGGATGCAAGTTTGAAAACATGCTGATGCAACACACAAGATGACATGGCAAGATGCAACACGCAAGCAGATGGCAAGGCACTGACAACGAATAACTGGCTGACACCTGGCGCACCGGTCTCGGGGTGTCACAACACTCCCCTACTAACAAGAGATCTCGTCCCGAGATCTTAGGAACGAGACGGGAGGAAAAAGGAAGAACAAAGTTCTTCGAGGACAAAAGAGTGAAACCAAGGAATATTGAGAGGTTGAATAACTTGAAAGAAATGATACAACGAAGAAGAACGAAGTTGCAAGACTTCGCTAAATAAGAGGAAACAAGGAATATGACGAGAACCAAAAGGTGGAAGGAATAAGAATGAATTCGAAACCACTCCGGTTAAAAGAGATATGAAAGGAATTCAAACGAAGGAATTTGGACAGCACTCCAGCTAAAAACTGAAAGAAATAGCACACCGGTTGAATCTGAATGGAATGGAACAAGAACTGAGAAGATGAAATGAAAACATGATGAGATGAACAAGAAATTCCTCCGGAAGAATTGAAATGATGGAATTAAAAGAACGGAGAAGAGGATGACGACTTCGAGCACGAATGAATTTGGAAGAGAATCTTGAAGAGAAAGGTTTAAATAGAGTTGTTGAGAAAATCAACAACAAAAGAATGAGCTTGTTGTGGACTTATTTAAACATCTCAAGACTTGAGGTGAATCATGCCGCAACCAAAAGATGGAATAATTAAGATGAACAAAGAAATGCAAAACTCCACTTCAAAAGAATAGGAGAATTATTTGCGCTCGAGAGGCAAGAATAAGAATGCTTGAGCTTGAACCAAAAGAATTAGATCAACGATAGATGAATGATTTGAATTGTGATGAACCTCCACGAAGAACTCCGGTAACGAAAGGATGACGAATATAGAAATGACGGACGGAAGAATAAGATTAAAGCCTTGCGATGATTAGACGGGGTTCCGACGAGATGGCCGAGAAACTATGCACTCCGGGAAGAAAAGATTAAGCACTTGGAACTAGAATTTATTCATCTAAAATAAACTCCGAAGGAAGGAATTAAATCAACTCGATGAAAAGAATAAGAATTATGTTATGCTTATCCTCCACCAATTAAATTGATGCGAAGCAATGGATTCGCATATCACTTATTCTCGATGAAATTGATTTAAAGGAGAATATATCGCGAACTTGCGAAAATCTTCATGGAACACCGGTAGGATTGGAAACAAAATGAATGGATTGATATGATAGCACCGGAAAGAAATGTTGAGCGAATCACCGTAAGGAATTGAAGCCGAGTGAAGAAAAATGAACGAACCACCGGGAAGAATTACAATCGAGTGAAGAACGAGAATGACCACCGTAAGGAATGAAATAGAACGATGCAAGAGGACAAGCCACCATGAAGACTTGAAATTGAGTGAACACAAGAGAATGAATCTCCGGGAAGAATAAAGCACTTGAGGACAATTAGAATAACGAGAACGAAGAGATCGCGGACGGATTAAAGAATACTTGAACGAAACACCGGAAAGAATGTGAGACGAACGAAGAGGCATCAATGAAGAATATTTGGAGGACGAAGTTGAAAACTGAGAACGAAGAAATCTTCTGAAATGATGACCTTCGAAGGAACACAAAGAAAAGAATTCCTGAAATACTCCGGAAGAATGAAAAGAAGAAAGGTTGAACCAACGATGAAAAGAATTAAAACTATCTTGAAGAAGGCATATGACTGATGGAATCCATACTTATGTCACACTTGAAAAGAATTTCGGAACCTCCGGGAAATAAGACGAGTCAGGTAAGATCCTGAGAAAAGACCTGTGGGTTATGAGCCCACCGAAGAGAAAAACCACCGTTGAAATGGAATGCAAAGGAGATGATGCACCGGAACGAATGAAAAACTTGAATGAGGTGACAACCTCGAATTAATCGGAAGACAGACAAATCTCCTGAGATGACTTCGGAACTCCGGAATAATTAAATGGCGAGAGACGAACGAGCAAGGTGAAGCAATTGAGCCGAGGGAAAAGAATATGAACAACACCAAATACTTGAATTGAATACACTGGAAAGAAGAAGAGGTGAAGAATATCAAACGAGAGAAGAACTCACCGGAGAAGAAAAGAGAAGAATGATGACGATCTAGACGAGAATTCACCAGTTGAAATAACTGAGGAAAGAATGCAAAGGATTCACACGAGTAAGATGGATACTCGATTAAGGACTCCGGTCCGAGAAGCAAAAGGGTGGGCGGGTGGGAAAAAGAAAGACCACATCGGACGGGGAAACACCGTCGATTGAAAAGGACTGAGGGTTGAACTTGCAAAGAAGAAGAGGGTTGAATCCACTTGACGAGAGATGCACCAGATGAAAGAACTAACAACGCAACGAACGAAAACTATCCACGCGATCCTAAAAAAAATTTGAAGGGGAAGAGGAGCAATTCAAAACACCTACGTCAAGATTCCTCACCAGAGCGACGAAGGGGGAGGGGAGTAAAAAGAATTCCTACTCTCCGATATAACGAGACTCCAAAAAAGTTTTCTGCTAGACTCAACAACGGCCAGACTACGATCAATCAAGGGGGCTCCTATGGTCGGTCGAGGCTCTGATACCAACTTGTCAGGCCCAAGATGCGATTCTATCCCGATCAAGTGACACTTACGTGAGTGGGGCACAACCACATTTTGGGCGCTTAGCAAGATGGATATCATTACATCGTACCATTACATGCATACATAGGGGATACACATTACATACAAGTCACATGATTACGACATCAATACAAAGTATCCGACTACGGATTCAAACATGAAAAGCACAAATACATCCATCTGCTATCCCAGGCTGCCGACCCGGAACCTAACCCAAGACTGATGAAGAAGAAGAACTCCAACAAAAGAACAACGCTCTCACGTCAAGACATCGGAAACCTGCACCTGCAACTGTTGGTGTAGTATCTGTGAGCCACGAGGACTCAGCAATCCCATAACCATGGGTAACAAGACTATCAAAGCTTAATAGGTAGGAAGAGGTAAAGTGGTGAGGTTGCAGCAGCGGCTAAGCAAAAATATGGTGGCTAACTTACGAGTACAAGAATAAGATGAGCATCTACGCAAACGGTCACAACTAGTAGTGATCGCTAAAGATCCTGAACTACATACGAGTCAAACATAACCCCACCGTGTTCTCTTCTCAAAATGAAAAGAGACAGTCACGGTTACTCACACAGTTGTGTGTTTTATTTCGGATCCTCTGTCAAGTTTTCTACAACCGGACATTAACAAATTCCAATCTGCCACATAACCGCGGGCACGGATTTCGAAAGATCATAACCCTGCAGGGGTGTCCCAACTTATCCCATCACAAGCTCTCACGATTAGCTGAAGTGATAAATATAATATCATCACCCCTTATCTTAGGGAAATCCGATCAGGCTCGGCATCCCGGTGCACAAGACATTTCGATAATGGTAAAACAAGTCCAGCAAGACCTCCCGGCGTGCCGACACCCTGATAGTAGCTGCGCGTATCTCGTCTCAGGCCACGACCGGATGGGACAAGCTACGAGTAAAACCAAACCTTGAGTTTCCCCGTGGTGGCCCCGCAGGTTACCCGTTTGGGACCAACACCATCAGCACTGGCCCCCCTGCTATGTAGAAAGAATCCTCGGGTAGCGCTAACTCCCTATGCAATTTAATTAATTAATTAAGTTGTTATTATGAGAAAATTAAAACCAATGTTGGGCCTTGCTGGAGAAGTTTTATTCAAAGACGAACTGTCAAGGGGTCCCCATATACCCATCGTGTAAGGAACGCAAAATCAAGGAACATAATGCCGGTTTATCGGCGCCTAAGGTGGCATGAGTGGAACAAAACACCGAGCAAAACGCCAAGCCTTCCACCCATGCCCAGTATATAGGTGTGTTAATAATAATTATAGATATTGTGATATACCAACAACAAGCTCCCTCCTGGAACGAACTTCATCTTCACCTGCAGCTAACAACGCTATAAGAGGGGCTGAGCAAGCGGGTGACATAGCCAAACAATGGTTTTGCTAGTAAGGTGTCAAAGGTTAGAGGTTTCATGGCAACAAGGAGAGGCTGACATAAATGATGGGTAGCGCGACATATAACGATAGCATCGAGACAACTAAGCAAAGGCAATGATAGTAAAGGTATCCAAGGGTATGGTCATCTTGCTTGAGATCCCGCAAGGAAGAAGAACGGATCCATGAAGAAGACGAAGAAGAAGCCTTGAAGAAGAACCACGGGTAGACGATCGAATCCTCACGAACGCAACGGAACAAGCACTAACGAGAAGAAGCAAGCAACACGGTAAACAAACCACTCAAGAACATGACAATATGCACTACCAAGTAGGATGCACGACAAGTCTACATATGATGCACAGAAAGTCTACACAGGAAGCAAAACATGGCAAGGTAGGAAGCACAACAAAACAGCACAACTTTATATATGATGCATTACATGGCAAGGTATGATGCATGACAAATATATACAGGAAGCAATACACTGCAAGGTAGGAAGCACAGAAAACATCACAGGAAACATGGAAATGTGCTTAAGCAAGTATGATGCAAACAAGTCTATATAGGAAGCACAACAAGTCTATACAGGAAGCATTACATGGCAAGGTAGGAAGCACAACATGACAAGGTAGGAAGCACAACATGGCAACGGTGCAAGATGCGCCCAAACATCAACCAAACTCACTCCAAACATGAAAACAAGATGATGTTATGATTCTACATGCAAAATCACTCAAGTTTCATATAAGGAACACTCCAAACGGAGCAACGGGCTAAAAGATACACATGAAACAATATATAACAACAAGCTGAAGTTAACAGCCACATAGCAACTTTGGAGCATGATAAATATAAGCTACAGCACTCAAACATGGTGATAAGAAGCATGAACATGAAGTAGACATATCCTACAGCAAACAACTCCATTGGAGAAACTCCATAGGAGGCATGGATCAATAGCAACAAGCTACAACATTTTGATCATGGCAATAAAAACCCGACAGCAGTAATTTATAGCAACTTGGGAGCAAGAACTAAATAAGCTACAGCAAGTCAAATGAGCAAGTGAAGGCATGAATGGATAGCCAACAACATATACAACAAGGAATCAACAATAGTCACCCCAAAACTAGCATGGATTCACCTAGGGCATCAAGCAAACATGGCATCTGGATATTACAGATTCCAGACAGTGAAATTTCACTAAGTGTTAAAACAGTAACAGCAACATGGCAAGTTTGCAAGCATGTTTAAGTCAACACAAGGCATATCATGGAAAGTTAAATGCACCACATCAAAGAACACATCATGGAGATTCTAAAACAACTAGGCATGTGACAAGGGGACAAACACAACAATAGCAACGAGCTCCTCAACTAGGCATCTCGTAACAAGTTTCAGAACATAACAGCCAAATGCACTTTTGCAAAGGAGATAAACATGGCAATATAAACTCAAACAAGCATGCTATGGCAACCAACATGTAGAGCATCTCATGATGAACATGTGGACATATCATTTGTTTCATTTGGATAAACATGCACCAAGTTATCATATCTCAAACATGGCAACAAAATAACAAGTAGCAGCAGTTTGTAACAAGTAGCACTCTTGCAACAGATATTTAAGCATCTAGAAGAACTCAAATGAGCATGGCACAATGGAACAAAGTGTAGAGCATATCACCACGAACATATTGACATATCATTCACTCAAAACGGATAAGCACACAAAAAGTTATCACTGGTCAAAGATGCAACATTACTGCAGACAGAAAAGACTTAGCAGAATTTGACTAGGGAAAAAACACATGGGCGCTAGATTACTAAGCAGTGCACTGGGCGGGAGATAAGGTGGGCTCACCACGGGCTGATCCCAGAAGGAGGAGGAGGAGCTGGGCCGCGGCGCTGGAGGAGCTGGGCCGGCTCGAGAGCTGGGCCGCGGCTGGAGCGAGGCCCACCTGGCCTGGCCTGGCAGGAGGCGGACTGGGCCGAAGCGAGGGCCCAGGGAGGCGGCGACGCTGGAGGTCGGGCGCCCGGCTGGCGCTGGGCCACCTTGGGCCGCGGAGGAGGCCGACCCAGGCGGGCGGCTGGAGGCGAGGAGGCCTGGAGCGGCTGGCGCTGGGGAGGATCGAGCGGGCGCTGGGCCAGCTGGGGCTCGCTGGGAGCAGGCGTGGCAACGGTGGAAGCACGGCGCGGCAACGGTGGAAGCACTGCGCGGAATTTGAGGAAGGAGGTAGGGGAAGGCCAAAAATGGACTAGGGGGAGTCCATTTATAGTAGGAGGGCTAGGGTTTGGAGTTTGGAGGGGTTTTAGAGCCCTCCGATCGCGATCCGACGGATCCGATCGCGAGGGGAGTTAGGTTGGGCCAAGAGGAGGTAGTGGGATGTGTATGAGGGGTTGTGGGGAGAGTAGAGAAGAGGCCCGCGGGGGTTTTCGGAGACCGAAAACGTCCGACGAAATAACCGGCGACTAGTGCCGCTATATAAATCCGTTGGGCTATCAAACGGACTCCGAATGCGACGAAATTTGGCAGGTGGCCTGTCTACACTATAATAAGACCATATGACAAGTTTCAAGCCATTCCGAGAACATTTTCGGCCACTCACAAAATAAATATTTGGAGGCACCGCGGGCGTGTGCAAGTGTGTCTGGGCTCAGAACGGACAATGGAGAGGACGAGGGAATTCGGACGGATGCAAGTTTGAAAACATGCTGATGCAACACACAAGATGACATGGCAAGATGCAACACGCAAGCAGATGACAAGGCACTGACAACGAATAACTGGCTGACACCTGGCGCACCGGTCTCGGGGTGTCACACCCTCCTCCTCCGTCTAAGGCATGGAGAGCAATTATGCAAGCGACCAACCAGAACACTCATATGCTTATGCAAATGATGCAGAACTTTCAAGCCAACCAAGCAAATCAAGGCAATCATGGGAACCAAGGCCAAGGAAATTTGTTCAATCAACCTCACTTTGTGACTCTCAACCAATTCCTGGAAAACCAACCGAAGTCGTTCAGTTACTGTGTGGATCCGCTAGATGCTGAAGACTGGATCACAGACATCAAAAAGCACTTTGAATGCAGTAACGTGAGACCTGAGGATTATGTCAAGTTTGCCATTTTCCAACTCAAAGATCAAGCTGCAGATTGGTGGCAACAGTACAAAGATTCCAGAGGTGGACGTGAGATCTCGTGGACTGACTTCTGCAAAGATTTCCGCTCTCACCACATTCCAACCAGTTTCATTGAAGGCATGCGTGTGCAATTCCGCAACCTGAAGCAAGGCACCATGTCCGTCTATCAATACAATGTCAAGTTCCAGAATCTTGCTCGTTATGCCAAGCAAGACATCCCAGATGCCAAGAGCAAGATTTATCACTTCCGTGGTGGTCTGAAAGATGAACTCCAACTAGCTCTCACCTTGTTCGAGCCAGATGAATTTGACCAATTCTACAATATGGCTCTCAAGCAAGAGGCAGTTCAGCTCAAGATTGAAGCTTCCAAAAAGAGGATCAGAGATGTTGTTCACTCCTCCTCTTCTTCCCAAGTGGTTGCCAAGCAGCAGAAGTTCTGGCTACCGCCTCCTCCGGTGCTCCGTCCTCCAAACAACAACAAGCACTCAGGTGGCCGTGGTTTCTCCCACCCACCCAACCCAAGCATTCAGTCCAAGACTCAGTTTCAAGCTTCAAGATAAAGTGGTCCTTATCACCGGCCTCTCTCAGAAGTGACTTGCAATAAGTGTTTTCAGAAGGGTCACTATTCCAACAAGTGTCCCAACCCAAGGCGCCTTCCGCCTCCTCCACCTGTCAGCACTGCTATTGTCAAGCACAATCCATAGGTTGCAAGAGTGAATCTGATGAATGCAGCTCAAGCAGAGAATTCTTCAGATGTGATACTTGGTAATCTTCCAGTTAACTCTATTACTGCAAAAGTATTGTTTGATTCGGGTGTAACGCTTTCTTTCATTTCAAGACCATTTGTTTCCAAGCATGAATTCGTCACTCAAGTGTTGCCAAAGCCTTTGAACATTATTTCTCCTGGTTTGCAAATGTCCTCTCAGGTGCATGTTCCGGATGTATCTACTCATATGGGTGATTACCGTTTTATAGTTTCTCCGGTTGTTCTCGGCAACTCCGACATTGATCTTATTCTTGGGATGGATTGGCTCTCCAAGCATGATGCAAACATTGATTGTCCAAATAAGGAAGTCAAGCTTACTCATCCTGACGAAGACGTGATTATCTTCGCCTCTCGAGATAACTATTCTCTCTCAATGACAAGGGCGAGATTAATGCCCTTTCTCAGATTCCAGTGGTCAATGAATATGAAGATGTTTTCCCTGAAGAGCTTCCAGGCATGCCTCCCCATCGTCAAGTTGAATTCTTCATTGAACTCAAGCCCGGTACCAAGCCAGCATGTCGGCATCCGTACAAGCTTTCCCTTGATGAGTTGAAGGAGCTGAAGAAACAACTCGATGAGCAAGAATGTAGGGGTCTAATCAGGCCAAGTACTTCTCCTTGGGGCTGTGGTGTTCTATTTGTCAAGAAGAAGGATGGCACGGAACGCCTTTGCGTTGATTATCGGCCATTGAACAAGAAGACAATAAAGAACAAGTATCCGCTCCCCAATATCAATGAATTGTTCGAGCAGCTCAAAGGAGCAAAGGTGTTCTCGAAGCTCGATCTCTGGATGGGTTACCATCAGATTCATATCCGTGAAGAGGATATTCCCAAGACCGCGTTCAGAACGAGTTTTGGCTTTTATGAATACACGGTCATGTCTTTCAGCCTTGTAATGCTCCACCCACCTTCTCAAGGATGATGCACTTCATATTCAACCCCTACACCAATGAATTTGTTCTCGTCTATCTGGATGGCATCTTGGTATTCTCCGAGAACTAAGAAGACCATGCCAAGCACCTTCGTTTGGTCCTGGACATGCTCCGTGAGCACAAGTTCTATGCGAAGTTCTCCAAATGTGAATTCTGGCTGGATAAAGTCTTATATCTTGGCCCTATTATCTCTGCCGAGGGCATTTCTGTGAACCCCGAGAAAGTTGAAGCTATTATCAACTAGGAACCCCCGTAGAATGTCAAGCAACTCCGGAGCTTCCTTGGTCTCGCTAGCTATTGCAGAAGGTTCGTTGAGAACTTCTCCAAGATTGCCAAGCCTCTTTCCAACCTATTGCAGAAGAATGTCAAGTACTCCTTGACTCCTGATTGTGATGTGGCATTCAAAACACTCAAAGAGAAGCTCGTTTCTGCTCCGGTTCTTACTCCTCCGGATGAGTCCAAGCCTTATGAAGTCTTTTGTGATGCTTCATTGGAAGGTCTTGGTGGTGTTCTCATGCAAGACAAGAAGATTGTGGCATACACTTCTTGTCAGTTGAAACCAAATGAGAAGAATTACCCCACACATGATCTCGAGCTAGCAGGAGTTGTACATGCCTTGATCACGTGGAGACACCTTCTGTTGGGCAGAAAAGTGGACATCTTCACCGATCACAAGAGCTTGAAGTACATCTTCACACAGCCAAACCTTAACCTTTGCCAGACTCGTTGGGTTGAGATGATTCAAGAGTATGATCCAAGCATTGAGTACACACCTGGCAAGGCCAATGTCGTTGCAGATGCCTTGAGCAGAAAGGCATATTGCAACAGTCTCCTTCTCAAACCGTTCCAGCCTGAACTTTGTGAATCATTCAGGAAGCTCAACCTCCAAGTTGTTCCGCAAGGCTTTCTTGCAAACCTACAAGTTGCTCCTACCTTGGAAGATCAGATCCGTGAGGCCCAACTCAGTGATGCTATGGTGCAGAAAGTGAAACATGGTATTACTAAGGGTACTCCCAAATACAAGTGCTATCGCATTGATGAGAAAGACACCTTGTTCTTTGAGGACAGAATTGTGGTTCCCAAGGGTGATCTCAGGAAGCTCATAATGAACGAAGCACATGACTCCCTCCTCTCGATTCATCCCGGAAGTTCTAAGATGTACCAAGACCTCAAGCAATCATATTGGTGGACTCGCATGAAAAGGGAGATTGCCCAATTCGTGAATGAATGTGATGTCTACAGAAGAGTGAAGGCAGAGCATCAACGTCCAGCCGGTCTCCTTCAACCTCTACCTATTCCCGAGTGGAAATTTGATCACATTGAAACGAATTTCGTCACTGGGTTTCCTAAGTCCAAGAAGGGAAATGATGCTATCTTTGTAGTGATTGACAAGCTAACTAAAGTAGCTCATTTCCTTCCCGTCAAAGAATCCATCAACGCAGCTCGGCTGGCAGAGTTGTACACCTCCAGAATTGTTTCTTTGCATGGCATTCCTCAAGTCATCTCCTCAGACCGTGGAAGTTTGTTCACATCCAAGTTCTGGGACTCCTTTCAGTCAGCCATGGGCACAAAAATTTGCTTCAGCACTGCGTTTCACCCTCAGACTAGTGGTCAAGTCGAAAGAGTGAAACAGATCCTCGAAGACATGCTGAGAGCTTGTGTCATCTCTTTCGGTATGAAATGGGAAGATTGTATCCCGTTTGCCGAATTCTCCTACAACAACAGCTTCCAAGCAAGTGCCGGGAAAGCTCCTTTTGAAATCCTCTATGGCAAAAAGTGTCGTACCCCTCTCAACTTCTTGGTAATGATTTGATCTCAGAAGCCGAAGAAATGTGCAAAGTCATACGTGAGAATCTCAAAGCCGCGCAATCGCGTCAAAAGAGCTACTATGACGGCAAGCATCGTGACTTGGCTTTTGACATTGGAGACCATGTCTATCTCCGTGTTTCTCCTATGAAGGGCACCCAGAGGTTCGGTATCAAAGGCAAGCTTGCTCCGAGATACGTGGGCCCTTTCAAGATTCTTGGCAAGAGAGACGATCTAGCCTACCAACTCAAGCTTCCCTCCAACTTTGCAAATGTTCATGATGTGTTTCACGTGACTCAACTCCGCAAGTGCTTCAAGACACATGAACGCACCATTCCGTTGGAGGAGATTGATCTTCAACAGGACTTGTCTTATCGTGAGCACACTGTTGCTATTCTTGAGGAAACTGAGCGCAAAACCCGCAACAAGTCCATCAAGTTCTTGAAAGTAAAGTGGTCACACCATACCGACCGAGAAGCTACGTGGGAACGAGAAGATCACCTTCATTCTGAGTATCCTTCCTTCTTTCAGTCCTATATCTCGGGACGAGATCTTTTTGTAGTGTAGGAGAGTTTGTAACACCCCATATGTGATACTTTCCTATAATGGCAATAAAGCAATTCTCATTTTGATCCTTGTCCTTATCCTTGGGGGTTCTTGTCATTTGAGCTCATTATTTTTGCATTGTCATGTTATATATTATATGTTTGCATCAATGCATTGCTTCATCATCATGGCATCTTAGTTTAATTCTTGTTGATGTGTATGTGTGAGGCACATTGGATGTATGTGAGTGTGGTGCCTAACCTTCCCTTCTTTATTTATTTTTTGCAAGTCACCTAGCCTAGTCCATTAATGTTCTTTCTTTTCCTATAAACCTTGCACCATGTATACACCCTCTCTGCCAAATATCATCATTTTTGGAATTGATTTGGTTGGGTTCAAAAATGACAAGAGTTTGAAGCATATTCAAACTCCTTTTATTTTTCTGCCTCTAAAAATGTCCAATCCAATTTTATTAAATAGGGCTTAAATCAAGGAGCATGGGGATATTTTATTTATCTCCTAACTCTTTTCCTTTGAGCCTGTACATTTCTTTTCATTTCTGTCTGAAGGGAAAATAGAAAATAAAAAGGAATTACCAGAAGCAGCAGTGGCTTGGGCCACCTTCCTCATCCCCCAGGCACAGTCCTTCTCCGCAAAGCCCCTCGGCCCACTTCTCTCTACCGCAGTGGACCAGCCAGCGCGCAGTCGCCCTGTTCACTGTTTTCCCGCGGCCCCACATGTCAGCCTCACACTCCCCGCTTTGCCATCTACCTCCATCACGCGTTGCTGAGGCAGAGCGCGAACTCGCCGTCGCGCCGTGATCATGGACGTCGAGGCCTCACGATCAGAGCCCCCCTTTTAAACCCGTAGCATGTCCACCCCTCTCTCTAGGGTTCCTCCTACCTCCTCCCGCCGCCTGGAGAGCCAAGACCCACCAGATCTACCGCCCCAAAGCCGTCCCGCACGCATCTGGGAGCGCCAGCTCGTCGCCGGCGTGCCTCCCGTCGACCTCGGCCTCGCAAACCTTGTCAAGTTGCTTCCCCGTCGTCGAGTACGTCCTCTATGCGGAGCCGATCGCCTCGCCGTCGTCATCTTCTTCCTCTTCTTCCACTCCGGCGGCCATAGCTGTTCGAGCCTCGCCATCGTCAACTCCGACCTCCTTCGGGCCAGCCGAACACCTCGCCGTGTTCGTGGTGAGCGTCTCCACCTCCTCGTGCCCTTTTCCCCCTCCTTAGTGTCGTCTAGCACCTAGTTCGCCGTGAGCCCGAGCTCGTCGCCGTCGGGCCTCGTCTCCGGCGAGTATACCGACCACCGTAGGCCGTCTTTTGTTGCCCGTCTGCATCAGCTCGTCGCGTAGATGCTGCCAGAGTTGTCGCCGCTACGCCTAGGCCGTTGCATCATTGCGTAGCTGTCCGCCGCCGCCGCTCTGTAGTGTGCTCGTCGCCGGCGTTGTAGTGCTTGCTAGGCCTTGCGAGTGCTTGGAGTGGATGCGGTGTTCCTCCAGGAACAGCCCGCACCCCTCCGCCGTCCGTTTAGGTCACCGGAGCGGCTCCGACGAGCCTCTATTTTCCCCTGTTGTTGGCTTCTTCAGTTAACACATCAAGCGTTGCATCTGTATCCTGTCACAAACACTCGCTCAGCTCAGTGGTCTGGTCCTTCGTCACTTATCAGGGAGATGCGGGTTCGAATTCGTGCGAGGGCAGTGGGAATTAGCCCCCATTTTTGTTTCGCGAAAGGCTGACAGGCAGGCCCCACCTGCCAGCCACTCAACCACCTCCAGCCCACTCGCGCACCGACTGGTGCCACCTCAGCATAGCTGGGCCCACTCGTCAGTGACTCTGGCTAGTGTAGGCCTGGGTCAGTTTGACCTCTGCGCCTGTTTTTCTTTTTTGTTTTTGTTTTTGTTTTTGTTTTTCTGCTTTTTCTTTGTTTAATTAATATCTGTTGATATATGCATCTGATGGAAATAAGTTGTATATGAAAAATGCTTAGTTTTTCATGTATATTATGAATATGCTGTTTTTTGCCATGTTTAAAAACATTTAAAATGTTCTTTGAATTATTCTTGTTTTAAATATGCTTAAACTTGTAAAAATCATAACTAAATATCTACAATTCCAAATTTAACAAACTTTATATGCATTTGGGGTGGAAAAATGTGTAGAATATTTTGGTGCTATTGTTTAGCATGTTTAACAACTTTTTAACAGAAATTTTTTAGATGTGTCCCAAATGCATTTAATTAATTATGGGAGCTCCTGGAAATTGGTATTTGTTAATTCCAGCCCATTTAATTATGCTAGCATGTTGCTGAAATCTTAGTTGCACCCTTGCCATGTTAACCTACCCCTTTAAACTTGTTGGGTGCTTGTTTGAACAACCTACATAAACTTGTTAGTTTTGTTCTTTTGCTTGTTTCTTTCATGTGAATGATCTTGTTTGTTATGGTGCTATTGCACTCTTGTGTCCCTAGGCCATGCATCATATCTACTCATGTCCATATGCATCATGTTCATGCATCATGTGTTTGAGTATTGCATGATGATTGATTGTTGTCCCGGTGTTGCTTGTTGTGTTGGTTAGAGCCCGGTGACGATTTAGAGTACGAGGTTCCTACCGAGGCTAAGTTTGAGGAGCAAGGTTACGATCCCTCCGTGGAATCAACAGGCAAGATGACCATACCCAGATATCACTACTATCTTTGCCTATGCTAGATGTCTCGCTCTTTAGATATTGCCTCGATGCCTATGTCTGTTTGTCAGCCCTCCTATTGTTACCATGAAACTCTCTAACCACCCACCTAGCAAACCGTTGTTTGGCTAAGTAAGCATCGCTCAGCCCCTCTTATAGCGTTGTTAGTTGCAGGTGAAGATTTGAAGATTCTTGCTTCATGGTGAAGTTATTGTTGGGATATCACAATATATAATCTATTAAACTAAATCATATATATATTGGTAATGGGTGGAAGGCTAAGCCTCTTGCTTGGTGTTTTGTTCCACTCATGCGACCCTAGGAACCGTTAAACTGGTGTTATGTTCCTTGATTTTGCGTCCCTAACACGGTTGGGGTTTATGGGCCCCCCTCGATAACTCGCTTAGTGCTAAAGCTTTTCCAGCAAGGCCCAACATTGGTTTTACATTTGCCTAATAACTAAAACTTGCTTGGGGACTAGCTATCCCGAGGACTTAATTGACAACCCCCGGGCCAGTGCTCCTCATGAGTGTTGGTCCTAACTAGAGCCACTTGCGGTGCCACCCAGTTCGCTGGGATCTTCGGTTGCTGTACGTACTGCTCATCCGGTCGTGACCTGAGACTAGATACGCGTGGCTACTGTCAGGGTGTCGGCACGCCGGGAGGTCTTGCTTGATTAGTTTTACCTTTGTCGGAATATCTTGAGCACGGTATTCTGAGAACACTCGCGTCTTCCCACCTTGGAGTTGCGACTCCGTAGATCGTGAGCTTGTGATGGGCTAAGTTGGGACACCCCTACAGGGTTCATCTTTCGAAAGTTGTGCCCGCGGTTATGTGGCAGATGGGAATTTGTTAATATCCGGTTGTAGATAACTTGACACTATGTTCATGAATACACTACCTGCCTGAGTAACCGTGATGGTCTCTTTCCGAAGGGGTTCGGGAAGTGAACACGGTGGGGTTATGTTCGATCGTGAGTAGTTAGGATCACTTCGTGATCAACTTGGCGATCGTTGGCATTTGTCCTCTTCTCGCTCTAAATTCGTAAGTTAGTGCTTAGTGTTGCTGCAACCTTGCTTTAAGCCTTTTCCACTGTATTGGGAGTTCAATGAAGAGTGTGGACGTTACTATGTATCTTATCCCGACGATTAGTAGTGGCTCTTACTAGGATGATCCGGACCTTGTGATGTTTTATGGTATCTTTTCGTTTGGATTTCGTCCGTTGTCGGACTCTGATGTTATTTGGATGATGTATGTTAATGTATTTCATTGTGTGACGTGGCGAGTGTAAGCCAACTACTATTTTACACTTTCATCCCTGCTTTTACATGAGTTGTGCAAAGATACCATACTTGAGATCATTCTAGTATGCGATTATGTCTTTAAGTCGTGCCCCGACACGTGGGAGACATAGTCGCATAATGGGCATTACAAGTGTGTCTTCATAGGATACCCAAAAGAAACTATTGGTGCACCTTCTACCACAGAAATGAAGGCAAGATCTTTGTTGCTAAAAATGGGTCCTTTCTAGAGAAGGAGTTTATCTCGAAACAAGTGAGTGGGAGGAAAGTAAAACTTGATGAGGTAATTGTACCTTCTCTCGAATTGGAAAGTAACTCATCAGAGAAAACCGTTCCTATGATGCCTACACCAACTAGAGAAGAAGCTAATGATGATGATCATGAAACTTCAGATCAAGTTACTACTGAAACTTGAAGGCCGACCAGAACACGTACCGCACCAAAGTGGTACGATAGTCTTGTCCTGGAAGTCATGTTGTTAGACAACGGCGAACCTTCGAACTATGAAGAAGCTATGATGAGCCCAGATTCCGAAAAATGGCTTGAGGCCATGAAATCTGAGATAGGATCCATGTATGAGTACAAAGTGTGGACTTTGGTGGACTTGCCCGATGATCGGCAAGCCATAGAGAATAAATGGATCTTCAAGAAGAAGATAGACGCTTATGGTAATGTTACTGTCTACAAAGCTTGACTTGTCATAAAAGGGGTTTCGACCAGTTCAAGGAGTTGACTACGATGAGACTTCCTCACCCGTAGCGATGCTTAAGTTTGTCTGAATTATGTTAGCAATTACCGCATTTTATGATTATGAGTGGAAGCACTACAACATTTCTGATAAGTATATGTGAATGACATGTTGTTGATCAGAAATGTTGTAGAATTTTCTGGAAAGCATAAATGGTTGTTTGAAAGGAGTTTTTAAAAAGAAAGACCTCAGTGAAGCTGCTGACACATTGGGCATCAAGATTTATATATAGCTCAAGACGCTTAATAGGACTTTCACAAAACACATACCTTGATAAAGTTTTGCAGAAGTTCAAAATGGACTAGTCAAAGAAGGAGTTCTTGCTTGAGTTGTAAGGTATGAAGTCGAGTAAGACTCAAAGCTCGACCACGGCAGAAGATAGAAAAAGAATGAAAGTCATTCCCTATGCCTGAGCCATAGGTTCTATAAAGCATGTCATGCTGTGTACCTTGCCACGTGTATGGCATGCGGGTACAAGAGTGATCCAGGAGTGGATCACTGGACAACGGTCAAAAAAATTATCCTTAGAGGAATAAGGAAACGTTTCTCGGTTATGGAGGTGATAAAGTGTTCGTTGTAAAGGGTTACGTTGATGCAAGCTTTGTCACTAGTCCATATGACTATTGGTCTTAATCTGGATATGTATTGAACGAATGAGCAATTAGCTAGAGTAGCTCTATGCAGAGCATTGTAGACATAGAAATTTGCAAAGTACACACGGATCTGAATGTTGCAGACTCGTTGACTAAAACCTCTCTCACAAGCAAAACATGAGCATACCTTAGAACTCTTTGAGTGTTAATCACATGGCGATGTGAACTAGATTATTGACTCTAGTAAACTCTTTGGGTATTAATCACATGGAGATGTGAACTAGATTATTGACTCTAGTAAACTCTTTGGGTGTTGATCACATGACGATGTGAACTATGGGTGTTAATCACATGGCGATGTGAACTAGATTATTGACTCTAGTGAATGTGGGAGACTGATGGAAATATGCCCTAGAGGCAATAATAAAATGGTTATTATTATATTTCCTTAATCGTGATAAAGGTTTATTATTAATGATAGAATTGTATTGACCAGAGACTTAATACATGTGTGAATACATAAACAAATACCATGTCCCTAGTAAGCTTCTACTAGACTAGCTCGTTGCTCAAAGATGGCTAAGGTTTCCTAACCATAGACATGTGTTGTCATTTGATAACGGGATCACATCATTAGGTGAATGATGATGGACAAGACCCACCCGTTAGCATAGCATTTGATCGTTTAGCTTATTGCTACTGCTTTCTTAATGTCATATACATGTTTCTTCGACCATGAGATCATGCAACTCCCGGATAGTGGAGGAATACCTTGTGTGCTATCAAATGTTACGATGTAACTAGGTGATTATAAAGATGCTCTGAAGGTATCTCTGAAGGTCTCTGTTGGGTTGGTATGGATCGAGACTGGGATTTGTCACTCCGTGTGACAGAGAGGTATCTCTGGGCCCTCTCGGTAATACATCATCACAAGAAGCTTGCAAGCAAAGTGACTAAGGAGTTAATTACGAGATGATGTATTACGGAAAAAGTAAAGAGACTTGCCGGTAATGATATTGAACTAGGTATGAAGATACCGACGATCGAATCTTGGGCAAGTAACATAACGACAGACAAAGGGAACTACGTATGTTGTCATAAAGGTTTGACCGATAAAGATCTTCGTAGAATATGTAGGAACCAATATGGGCATCCATGTTTCGTTGTTGGTTATTGATCGGAGATGTGTCTCGATCATGTCTACATAGTTCTCGAACGCATAGGGTCTGCGCGCTTAACATTCATTGACGATATAGTATTATATGAGTTATGTATGTTGGTGACCGAATGTTGTTCGGAGTACCGGATGAGATCACGGACATGACGAGGAGCTCTGGAATGGTCCAGAAGTAAAGATTGATATATAGGATGATATGGTTAGGCCAAGCGGTCAGGCCCACGGGGCTATAGGTCGGTGCAAAAGGAAGTTTTGCAGAGGTTAGGGTCCAAACGCCGGAGACCCTGGTGTCTGGCCCTGGGCTAGACGCCAAGGCCTATGGTGTCTGGGCCAGACGCCAAGGACTCTGGTATCTGGTCTTGGAAGTACGAGAAGGACCCTTCCTTGCTGGAAAACCCGACTTTGACGAGGCTTTTTCTCCAAGTTTCGACCCTAGGGCTCAACATATAAATAGAGGGGCGGGGCTACACCCGGAACACATCAAGATTCATTAAGCCGTGTGCCGGCAAACCCGTCCCCTCTAGTTTATCCTTCGTCTAGTTTCTGTAGTGCTCGGCGAAGCCCTGCGGAGATTTTCCTTCGTCACCACGCCGTCGTGCTACCGGAACTCATCTAATACTTTGCCCGTCTTGCTGGATCAAGAAGGCGAGGACGTCATCGAGCTAAGCGTGTGCTGAACACGGAGGTGTCGTACGTTTGGTACTTGATCGGGACGGATCGTGAAGGTGTACGACTACATCAACCGCGTTGATAAACGCTTCCGTTTAGCGATCTTCAAGGGTATGAAGATGCTCTCCCCCTCTTGTAGCTATGCATCTCCATGGATAGATCTTGCGTGTGCATAGATTTTTTTTGTTTTCCATGAATGTTCCCTAACACCTATGCCTCCCGGAGAAGCATGAGAATAACCTATCACCCAAATGGGAGGGTCGCTTCGTAATTGATCAAGTGCTCACAGGGGGAGCATATCGTCTCCGCAACCCAAGGGACAATCACCTCGAACCAAATCCATGGAACTCAGCCCGGCTTCGGCGCTTCTACCGCTAGACCGATGTCATCACCCTCCCTAGTCTTTCCTTCTTGGATTTAAAATTTCCTCTTTTTTCTTGGTTAGTATTTCCCAGGTTGTGTTCGATTAAGCCGAGCTACTTTAAGTTTTTCTCAGCAAACATCTTCAAATGTACCATGCAGTTATACCTGGGGGATTCTTTTACGAAGATGATAAATACATCCTCAAGTGCACTCATTAGTCTTTGTCATGTTTGTACCTTCCACTATCGTTTTAAAGCCACTATATGCATCACTTTGACTTAAGATTTGGCCAAGCTGGTTTGCCTTGCTCCTATGCTTACCCCCCCCCCCC
>LR738711.1:861085788-861297466 GCA_902687465.1 Secale cereale
CCCCCCCTATGTTCCTGATTGTTCGGCTAGAGAGTACAGGGAGCACATCTGTGATTGTTACGTCCGGATTACCCCGGTATGTACCTCAAACAGGTGAAGCCGAAAGCTAGCGTTCTTAAGAATATAATTGGTCGGACACGAGGGAAGTGAAAATAATTGATAGTTATCACCAAAGGATAGGGTTGTTTCCCCGAAGTAACCATCACCCGCACATTTAGGGTATTCGGTTAAACGTCTATGGTTAACATAACAACCCGAAGAAAGGAACCCATGGAGGAACTATTTTCTTTGGAAGATGTTTATTACGTTAAACAGTAATATAACATAACTCCCCGAGCACGTTTTGTCTGTTTGTACCAAATTTCTAGATTGCATGTTTATCTGAAGTGATTTTCCAATGACCTCGGATCACATAGTAGGAAACACTCCCTGGCCAATGGCGGGTGAGGCAGAAGCCGATGGTCGGTTAAGGTAACGATTAAAGCACGGTTTGGAGAATATTTGATGTAAAGTACATAGAAACATTTAATCAAACACCTCGTTCTTGGTCAAGGCCATCTATTATGGTCTCCAGGGCATAGTCTTCTTGGGAAGTCCGAGCAGCAAACATCCCTTGGTCATACACCAAATGAAGTGGCACTTCTTGCCCATCCGGCCCTACCGGCCCAAATCAAGCTAAATGCTCCAAGCTGAGCTTCGTAAAACAGGTCTTAACCATCGCCCAAACCTCACGCAGTCCCTCTTGACAGGTTGATATCTTCCATAGCTCAAAACGGGTTGAGCTCCTTTAAATCGGTTAGCCAGCTCGACCATCCCTTCTGGAGCCACCTCGTTCGGCCACAACGCCTTGAACATGCTCTTCATAGCCTTTCGGGCCCGCTCATGCATGGCGGATAGTTCCTTTAGTATGTTCCCTCCGACAGAGCTAGCCTCCTCTTCGGGATGTCTGGTAAGGAGAACTAACAAGAGATGTGGCATTGTTCATACCATAACATATTGGGCATAATCTACATATTGATAGTTAGGTTGCACTCACCGAAAATGCCAGCTTTGAGTCTTTGGTTCTCTTCCTGGGATAGTGCTAGCTTAGTTCTTAAGCTCTCAATTTCTTGGGCTTGTTGCTGGTTTTTTGCCTTCAACTTATTCCTTTCCTCATGACTTCGGGTCAGTACACGGTAGCCAGCCTCTTGCTGTGACTCCGCGTACCTGTGAGATTCTCTGGATGCGTCCAGATCCTTCTGCGGCTGACTTATTGACTCGGCTGCTACGGGGCGATCTTTCATTAGAAATGGTGTCCCAAACAACTCTTTGTTTGAAATATCAAGTATTTTGCTTACCATGCGCTTCTCTTGTAATTTTCTTGACCTCGTCCAGGTCGGCCTTCACAGATTTCAACAGTGTTCGGGTTAGCTCAAGGTCTTTGGACAACCTTTTGTTCTGTTCGCTTGCGGTCTGCACCATAATATAGCATTATACATATTCGGACCCTTAACTTGGTTGTCCCGCCACATTAAGGGTCGGGGGCTACTGAGTCAAGATATGTGCCCGGTTGTCAAAACCAATGGCGTACCTGTAGGTTGGTCGACGGGAGGTTGGTGGCTCCCTCAAGGACTGCTCAGGCGGCTTCGAGATGCGCATCTACCAAACTAGCGGAGTGCCCCAACGACTCCTTCCGATGTTGGTGATTCATCATACTTTCGACTTCCAGTTGGTAACCCAGATGTCCTCGGGGTCCCATGGATGGTGGTCCTCGGCAGGGACCTCCGAAGTGGCGCCAGCCGCAGTCGGAGACCTCGGTCTTGGATCACCCCTCTGCACCTCTTCAACGTCCTCGGACGCAGGTGGTGTTGGGGAACGTAGTATTTTAAAATTTTCCTATGATCACGCAAGATCTATCTACCAGATGCATAGCAACGAGAGGGGAGAGTGTGTCTACGTACCCTCGTAGACCGAAAGCGGAAGCATTAGAACAATGCGGTTGATGTAGTCGTACGTCTTCACGGCCCGACCGATCAAGCACCGAAACTACGGCACCTCCGAGTTCTAGCACACGTTCAGCTCGATGACGTCCCTCGAACTCCGATCCAGCCGAGTGTCGAGGGAGAGTTCCGTCAGCACGACGGTGTCGTGACGATCTTGATGTTCTACCGTCGCAGGGCTTCGCCTAAGCACCGCTATAATATTATCGAGGAGAACTATGGTGGAGGGGGGCACCGCACACGGCTAAGATATCAAGAGATCAGTTGTTGTGTCTAGAGGTGCCCCCTTGCCCCCTGTATATAAAGGAGGGAGGGAGAGGCCGGCCCTAGAGGGGGCGCGCCAAGTGTGGAGAGTCCTACTAGGACTCCCAAGTCCTAGTAGGATTCCTCTTTCCTTTCCGGAGTAGGAGAGAAGGAAAGAGCGGGAGAGGGAGAAGGAAAAGGGGGCTGCACCCCTTGTCCAATTCGGACCAGAAGGGGGGCGCGCGCCTCCTTCCTTTTGGCCTCTCTCTTCTATTCCCGTAACTCCCCGGTACTCCAAAAATACCCGAATCACTCGGAACCTTTCCGATGTCCGAATATAGTCGTCCAATATATTGATTTTTATGTCTCGACCATTTCGAGACTCCTCGTCATGTCCCCGATCTCATCCGGGACTCCGAACTCCTTCGGTACATCAAAACTAATAAACTCATAATAAAACTGTCATCGAAACCTTAAGCGTGCGGACCCTACGGGTTCGAGAACTATGTAGACATGACCGAGACACGTCTCCGGTCAATAACCAATAGCGGAACCTGGATGCTCATATTGGCTCCCACATATTCTACGAATATTTTTATCGGTCAAACCGCATAACAACATACGTTGTTCCCTTTGTCATCGGTATGTTACTTGCCCGAGATTCGATCGTCGGTATCTCAATACCTAGTTGAATCTCGTTACCGGCAAGTCTCTTTACTTGTTCCGTAATACATCATCCCGCAACTAACTCATTAGCTGCAATGCTTCCAAGGCTTATAGTGATGTGCATCACCGAGTGGGCCCAGAGATACCTCTCCGACAATCGAAGTGACAAATCCTAATCTCGAAATACGCCAACCCAACAAGTACCTTCGGAGACACCTGTAGAGTACCTTTATAATCACCCAGTTACGTTGTGACGTTTGGTAGCACACAAAGTGTTCCTCCGGTATTCGGGAGTTGCATAATCTCATAGTCATAGGAACATGTATAAGTCATGAAGAAAGCAATAGCAGTAAAACTAAAACGATCATAGTGCTAAGCTAACGGATGGGTCTTGTCCATCACATCATTCTCCTAATGATGTGATCCCGTTGATCAAATGACAACTCATGTCTATGGCTAGGAAACATAACCATCTTTGATCAATGAGCTAGTCTAGTAGAGGCATACTAGGGACACTCTGTTTTGTCTATGTATTCACACATGCACTAAGTTTCCGGTTAATACAATTCTAGCATGAATAATAAACATTTATCATGATATAAGGAAATAAATAATAAGTTTATTATTGCCTCTAGGGCATATTTCCTTCAATCTCCCACTTGCACTAGAGTCAATAATCTAGATCACATCACCATGTGATTAACACCAATAGTTCACATCGCCATGTGACTAACACCCATAGTTCTCATCGCCATGTGACCAATACCCAAAGGGTTTACTAGAGTCAACAATATAGTTCACATCCTCATGTGATAAACACCCAAAGAGTACTAAGGTGTGATCATGTTTTGCTTCGTGAGAGAAGTTTAGTTAGCGGGTCTGTTACATTCAGATCCGTATGTATTTTGCAAATTTCTATGTCTACAATGCTCTGCATGGAGCTACTCTAGCTAATTGCTCCCACTTTTAATACGCATCCAGATTGATACTTAAGGTCGTCTGGATTAGTGTAAAGCTTGCATCGGCGTAACTCTTTACGACGAACTCTTTATCACCTCCATAATCGAGAAACATTTCCTTAGTCATCCAGTAACTAAGGATAATTTTGACCGTTGTCCGGTGATCTACTCCTGGATCACTTTTGTACCTTCTTGACAAACTCATGGTAAGGTACACGACAAGTTTGGTACACAGCATGGCATACTTTATAGAACCTATGACTGAGGCATAGGGAATGACTTTCATTATTTCTCTATCTTTTGCCGAGGTCGGGCTTTGAGTCTTACTCAACTTCATACCTTACAACTCAGGCAAGAACTCCTTCTCTGACTGATCCATTTTGAACTACTTCAAAAACTTGTCAAGGTATGTATTATTGAAAAACTTTATCAAGCATCTCGATCTATCTCTATAGATCTTGAGGCTCAATATGTAAGAAGCTTTTCCGAGGTTTTTCTTTGAAAAAAAACTCCTTTCAAACACTCCTTTATGCTTTCCAAAAAAATTCTACATCATTTCTGATCAACAATATGTCATTCACATATACTTATCAGAAAGGCTATAGTGCTCGTACTCACTTTCTTGTAAATACAGGCTTCACTACAAGTCTGTATAAAACTATATGCTTTGATCAACTTATCAAAGCGTATATTCCAACTCTGAGATGCTTGCACCAGTCCATAGATGGATCGCTGGAGCTTGCACACTTTGTCAGCACCTTTAGGATCGACAAAACCTTCTGATTGCATCATATACAACTCTTCTTTAAGATATCCATTCAGGAATGCAGTTTTGACATCCATTTGCCAGATTTCATAATCATAAAATGTGGCCATTGCTAACATGATTCAGACAGACTTAAGCATCGCTACGGGTGAGAAAATCTCATCATAGTCAACTCCTTGAACTTGTCGAAAACCTTTCACAACAAGTCGAGCTTTGTAAACAGTAACATTACTGTCAGCGTCGGTCTTCCTCTTTTAGATCCATTTATTTTTGATGGCTTGCCGATCATCGGGCAAGTCAACCAAAGTCCACACTTTGTTCTCATACATGGATCCCATCTCAGATTTCATGGCCTCAATCCATTTTGCGGAATCTGGGCTCATCATTGCTTCCTCATAGTTTGTAGGTTCATCATGGTCTAGTAACATGACTTCCAGAACCGGGTTGCCGTACCACTGTGACGCGGAACGTACTCTGGTTGATCTACGAATTCAGTAGTAACTTGATCCAAAGTTTCATGATCATCATCATTAGCTTCCTTACTAATTGGTGTAGGAATCACTGAAACTAGTTTCTGTGATGTACTACTTTCCAATTCGGGAGAAGGTACAATTACCTCATCAAGTTCCACTTTCCTCCCACTCACTTCTTTCGAGAGAAACTCCTTCTCTAGAAAGGATCCATTCTTAGCAACGAATATCTTGCCTTCGGATCTGTGATAGAAGGTGTACCCAACAGTCTCCTTTGGGTATCCTATGAAGACACATTTCTCCGACTTGGGTTCGAGCTTATCAGGTTGAAGCTTTTTCACATAAACATCGCAGCCCCAAACTTCAAGAAACGACAACTTTGGCTTCTTGCCAAACCACAGTTCATAAGGTGTCGTCTCAGCAGATTTAGATATTGCCCTATTGAACGTGAATGCAGTTGTCTCTCATGCATATCCCAAAACGATAGTGGTAAATCGGTAAGAGACATCATAGATCGCACCATATCTAATAAAGTACGGCTACAACGTTCGGACACACCATTACTCTGTGGTGTTCTGGGTGGCGTGAGTTGTGAAACTATTCCACATTGTTTCAAATGAAGACCAAACTCGTAACTCAAATATTCACCTCCACGATCAGATCGTAGGAACTTTATTTTCTTCTTATGATGATTCTCTACTTCACTCTGAAATTCTTTGAACTTTTCAAATGTTTCAGACTTGTGTTTCATTAAGTAGATATACCCATATCTGCTCAAATCATCAGTGAAGGTCAGAAAATAACGATACTCGCCGCAAGCCTTAACACTCATCGGTCCACATACATCAGTATGTATGATTTCCAATAAATCAGTTGCTTGCTCCATTGTTCCGGAGAACGGAGTTTTAGTCATCTTGCCCATGAGGCATGGTTCGCAAGCACCAAGTGATTCATAATCAAGTGATTCCAAAAGTCCATCACTATGGAGTTTCTTCATGTGCTTTACACCAATATGACCTAAACGGCAGTGCCACAAATAATTTGCACTATCATTATTAACCTTGCATCTTTTGGCTTCAATATTATGAATATGTGTATCACTCCGATCGAGATCCAACAAACTATTTTTCATTGGGTGTATGACCATCGAAGGCTTTATTCATGTAAACAGAATAACAATTATTCTATGACTTTAAATGAATAACCGTATTGCAACAAACATGATCAAATCATATTCATGCTCAACGCAAATGCCAAATAACATTTATTTATGTTCTACACTAATTCCGAAAGTATAGCGAGTGTGCAATGATGATCATATCAATCTTGGAACCACTTCCAACACACATCGTCACTTCACCTTTAACTAGTCTCTGTTCATTCCGCAACTCTCGTTTCGAGTTACTAACTATAGCAACTGAACCGATATCAAGTACCCAGGGGTTGCTATGAACACTAGTAAAGTACACATCAATAATCTGTATATCAAAATATACCGTTGCCATCCTTCTTATCCACCAAGTATCTAGGGCAGTTCCACTTCTAGTGACTATTTCCTTTGCAGTAGAAGCACTTAGTTTCAAGCTTGAGTTTAGCTTTGGGTTTCTTCATGGAAGTGAAAACTTGCTTGTCATTCTTCTTGAAGTTCCCCTTCTATCCCTTTGCCCTTTACTTGAAACAAGTGGTCTTGTTAACCATCAACACTTGATGTTCTTTCTTGATTTCTACCTTCGCTGATTTCAGCAACGCGAAGAGCTCGGGAATTACTTTCGTCATCCCTTCAATATTATAGTTCATCACGAAGTTCTACTAACTTGGTGATAGTGACTAGAGAACTTTGTCAATTACTATCTTATCTGGAAGATAAACTCCCACTTGATTCAAGCAATTGTAATACCCAGACAATCTGAGCACATGCTCACCGGTTGAGCTATTCTCCTCCATCTTGTAGGCAAAGTACTGTCAAAGGTCTCATACCTCTCAACACGGGCATGAGTATGAAAATACTAATTTCAACTCTTGGAACATCTCATATGCTCCGTGGCGTTCAAAACGTTTTTCAATTCCCGGTTATAAGCTGTAAAGCATGGCGCACTAAACTATCAAGTAGTCATCATACCGAGCTTGTCAAACGTTCATAACGTCTGCATCTGCTCCTGCAATAGGTTCGTCACCTAGCGGTGCATCAAGGACATAATACTTCTGTGCAGCAATGAGGATAATTCTCAGATCACGGACCTAGTCCGCATCATTGCTACTAACATCTTTCAACTTATATTTCTCTAGGAACATATAAAATAAACGGGGAGCTACATCGCGAGCTATTGATCTACAACATAGATATGCTAATACTACCAGGACTAGGTTCATGATAAATTAAAGTTCAATTAATCATATTACTTGAAGAACTCCCACTTAGATAGACATCCCTCTGGCCATCTAAATGATCACGTGATCCAAATCAACTAAACCATGTCCGATCATCACGTGAGATGGAGTAGTTTTCAATGGTGAACATCTTATGTTGATCATATCTACTATATGATTCACGCTCGACCTTTCGGTCTCCAGTGTTCCGAGGCCATATCTGCATATGCTAGGCTCGTCAAGTTTAACCCGAGTATTCTGCGTGTGCAAAACTGGCTTACACCCGTTGTATTTGAACATAGAGCTTATCACACCCGATCATCACGTGGTGTCTCGGCACGACGAACTTTCGCAACGGTGCATACTCAGGGAGAACACTTATACCTTGAAATTTTGTAAGGGATCATCTTATAATGCTACCGCCGTACTAAGCAAAATAAGAAGCATAATAAGATAAACATCACATGCAATCAAATATGTGACATGATATGGCCATCATCATCTTGTGCTTTTGATCTCCATCTCCAAAGCACCGTCATGATCACCTTCGTCACCGGCGCGACACCTTGATCTCCATCGTAGCATCGTTGTCGTCTCGCCAACTATTGCTTCTTCGACTATCGCTACTGCTTAGTGATAAAGTAAAGCAATTACATGGCGATTGCATTTCATACAATAAAGCGACAACCATATGGCTCCTGCCAGTTGCCGATAACTTTACAAAACATGATCATCTCATACAAAACCGTATAACTCATCATGTCTTGACCATATCACATCACAACATGCCCTGCAAAAACAAGTTAGATGTCCTCTACTTTGTTGTTGCAAGTTTTACGTGGCTGCTACGGGCTTAGCAAGAACCGTTCTTACCTACGCATACAAAACCACAACGATATTTCGTCAAGTATGTGTTGTTTTAACCTTCACAAGGACCGGGCGTAGCCACACTTGATTCAACTAAAGTTGGAGAAACTGACACCCGCCAGCCACCTGTGTGCGAAGCACGTCGGTAGAACCAGTCTCGCGTACGCGTACGCGTAATGTCGGTCCGGGCCGCTTCATCCAACAATGTCGCCGAATCAAAGTATGCCATGCTGGTAAGGAGTATGACTAGTATCGTCCACAACTCACTTGTGTTCTACTCGTGCATATCATCTATGCATATACCTGGCTCATGATGCCACTGTTGGGGAACGTAGTATTTTAAAATTTTCCTACGATCACGCAAGATCTATCTAACAGATGCATAGCAACGAGAGGGGAGAGTGTGTCTACGTACCCTCGTAGACCGAAAGCGGAAGCGTTAGAACAACGCGGTTGATGTAGTCGTACGTCTTCACGGCCCGACCGATCAAGCACCGAAACTACGGCACCTCCGAGTTCTAGCACACGTTCAGCTCGATAACGTCCCTCGAACTCCGATCCAGCCGAGTGTCAAGGGAGAGTTCCGTCAGCACGACGGCGTGGTGACGATCTTGATGTTCTACCGTCGCAGGGCTTCGCCTAAGCACCGCTATAATATTATCGAGGAGAACTATAGTGGAGGGGGGCACCGCACACGGCTAAGAGATCAAGAGATCAATTTTTGTGTCTAGAGGTGCCCCCTTGCCCCCGTATATAAAGGAGGGAGGGAGAGGCCGGCCCTAGAGGGGGCGCGCCAAGTGTGGAGAGTCCTACTAGGACTCCCAAGTCCTAGTAGGATTCCCCTTTCCTTTCCAGAGTAGGAGAGAAGGAAAGAGGGGGAGAGGGAGAAGGAAAAGGTGGCTGCACCCCTTGTCCAATTCGGACCAGAAGGGGGGCGTGCGCCTCCTTCCTTTTGGCCTCTCTTCTATTCCCGTAACTCCCCGGTACTCCCAAAATACCCGAATCACTCGGAACCTTTCCGATGTCCGAATATAGTCGTCCAATATATCGATTTTTACGTCTCGACCATTTCGAGACTCCTCGTCATGTCCCCGATCTCATCCGGGACTCCGAACTCCTTCGGTACATCAAAACTCATAAACTCATAATAAAGCTGTCATCGAAACCTTAAGCGTGCGGACCCTACGGGTTCGAGAACTATGTAGACATGACCAAGACACGTCTCCGGTCAATAACCAATAGCGGAACCTGGATGCTCATATTGGCTCCCACATATTCTACGAATATCTTTATCGGTCAAACCGCATAACAACATACGTTGTTCCCTTTGTCATCGGTATGTTACTTGCCCGAGATTCGATCGTCAGTATCTCAATACCTAGTTGAATCACGTTATCGGCAAGTCTCTTTACTCATTCCGTAATACATCATCCCGGAACTAACTCATTAGCTGTAATGCTTGCAAGGCTTATAGTGATGTGCATTACCGAGTGGGCCCAGAGATACCTCTCCGACAATCGGAGTGACAAATCCTAATCTCGAAATACGCCAACCCAACAAGTACCTTCAGAGACACCTGTAGAGTACCTTTATAATCACCCAGTTACGTTGTGACGTTTGGTAGCACACAAAGTGTTCCTCCGGTATTCGGGAGTTGCATAATCTCATAGTCATAGGAACATGTATAAGTCATGAAGAAAGCAATAGCAGTAAAACTTAAACGATCATAGTGCTAAGCTAACGGATGGGTCTTGTACATCACATCATTCTCCTAATGATGTGATCCCGTTGATCAAATGACAACTCATGTCTATGGCTAGGAAACATAACCATCTTTGATCAATGAGCTAGTCTAGTAGAGGCATACTAGGGACACTCTGTTTTTTCTATGTATTCACACATGTACTAAGTTTCCGGTTAATACAATTCTAGCTTGAATAATAAACATTTATCATGATATAAGGAAATAAATAATAACTTTATTATTGCCTCTAGGGCATATTTCCTTCAGGTGGTTCCACACGTCGCCTACAGGATGCAGCAAAACAAAATTATGGGTATGTGTAGTAGTTGACGAAGACAAAAAGGCTGAGAAGTACATTGAATATATTACCTTTTATCTGCGGGCGCGGTCGATGGAATTCCTGCAGCTGTAACATGTTTGGACGCCCTGCGGTTGTTCAACGCAGAAGCAGCGGGCGCCGCTCTCGCTGATGTTCGACGCGTTGTGCGGTGGCCATTGGGATTAGAAGTCAACATATTCGGAGCAGCAGGAGTCAGACATCTTTTTTGGGAAGAAACCTTTTACTCACTTACAACAGAGGAAGGGAGCGTCACGGGGTGATCGGCCAAAAGAGCCACTTTAGAGCTATAGCGACCAGACCTGAAACAGTCCAATCTCTGTGCATCAGTGTCATCCCTGGATCAGTAATGCTGACACGCACAGTACGTGAAGGATTTATAACAGAGTGGCAATCACGCACTTATTACATAAATAGTTCCAATGATGAACTTATTACAATAAAAATGGCTTAAGGCCATCTAACAATGATAACAGCGGAAGGCTTGGAAGATAAGTGAGTCCATCAACTCCAACGGCATCACTGAGTATAGAACCATGACCTAAGAGGCACCTTACTCGTCGTCTGAAAAGTCTGCAACATGAACGTTGCAGCCCGAAAATGGGTCAGCACATGGAATATGATGGCAAAGTAACACATAAAGACTAAGAAAGTAAAACTATACTATATGCAATATGGCTGCTGGAAAGCTCTATGGTTATAGTTTTTGCATAAAGCCAATTTTTCCCTACTGCAAAGGAATATATTTTAATTTAACTATCATGGTAGTTGAAACATCATTGAGAAGGTTCACCCAACTCAATCCCAATTAAAGTAAACATTAACCCAACAAATTATCTTTTAGAGTGATGAGATACACATGATAATCCAAGTACTAGATACTCAGCACGTCCATAACCAGGGACACGGCTAATCATGATTAGTTTGTACACTCTGCAGAGGTTTGTGCACTTTTCCCCACAAGACTCGATCTCCTCCGTTGAGATTCTCGCACTACATGATGTTTGAGAAACGGATGACCGAGACATAGTCTTTCAGCAGCGCTAGCACCTTACGATCGGGTGGACCGTACCAACCTACATCCCCTATATCTGCTAGTCCACCACTATAAGAGTTCGCACGACTTAGTCAACTATGCTAGAGCCCATAATAGCTTGTGACTGCACACGGAAGTTTCTAGTATGAATAACCTCATGATCCCTTTGAGCCTGGGTGGCGGTCCATAAAGAAAACAGGCAATCGCTGGAATACCCAGGTGCCTCAATCCACCCAGATGTGTGTTTAAGTTGCCACCTTAAGTTGAACCATTGAATTAACAATCTCACATCTGTCATGGATACACTCACCCAATCCACGTCTACGAGCATAGCATACCCTAACAACAAACGTAGAGGTAACTCCCAAGGGTTTGAAAATAATGCAGGTAATAGGTACTACCTCATCTACTTCCCAGTCCCACATGTTATTGGATCCTACTCATGCAATGTGTTTGAGGATAATACTAATGCAATGAAAATGGGGTATTGGGAAGTATGATCAAAGTGTTACTTGCCTTGCTGATGATCCGCAAAACCTAGAGATTCAAAGTAGCAAGCGACGCACTCTGGGTACTCTATCGCATACAAACAAGCACACAATAAGTACTCAACTAATGCACGGGTAAAACTCAAATAAGAGATCTAACCAGAAAGTTCAACTTAATAACTCCGGTTTGCAAAAAGAAACAAACCAAACGAAACAACAAAAGTCAAACGGCAAAAAGAACCGACTACGCTACCAATCTGGACCTAAGTCCAAATTAGCAGAAGCAAACGCTTGGGTGACTAAGTTAAACGGAGAGAGGGTTTCGAGACGAAACTCTAGGAGCTTGAATCGCCTGATTCCGATAAACGAGCGAAAAGATAAATTAGAACGAAGATCGGATCAGAAATCGCGATCAGAAAATAACTACAAAAAAGAAAAGTGAAAAACAGCTTAACGGACGGACGTTCGTCAGCTGAGGCTAAACAACGAATTCGTTCGTTAAATCGAACGAATGGGCGGACGCTCGCTAAACAACTAAACCGAGAAAGAAAAAAACGATCTAACTAAAAAACGAACTAGGGTTCTAAAAAAACCGGGCGGTTTCTACCGAAAACCGGAGGCTGCGCGGCTACCTCGTCGGATTCCGGCGGGAGGGCGTTGGCGGCGGGCGGCGTGGGCGGTGGCAGGCGGCGGCGGGGCAGCCAGCTGCGGCGGCAGCTGCTGCTACGGCAAGCGGCGGCGGGGTGGTGCTGCGGCGGCGGGGCGAGGCTCCGGCGGCGGTGCAGCAAGGCGAGGCGAGGCGAGAAGGGGGTGGGGGCTGATATGTCCAAAACGTATCTATAATTTATGCTTGCTCCATGCCTTTTTTGCGTGATATTGCTATGATATTTATGCACTTCCATACACTTTTGATCATATTTGGACTAACCTACTAATGGTTGCAAAAGTGCACAATGTTCTTGTTTTACACTTTATTGTGTAGGAATTACTTGGAAATTGACAAAAAAAAAACAAAAGGAGTCGTATTGGAGTAGGACTCTGACTTTCCTGAAATCTGTCTGAGAACGTTTTTTAAAGATGGTCACGTTCCGGCCCGAAGACGACGTCAAACGGAAAAAGTCTAGTTGCAAAAGTTGTGGGGAATTTCGAGGCGATGCTTCTGGATATAAAATTCGTCCAAATTGGAGTCCGGACGGCCAAGTAAAGACCGTTTTACTGAGGCCCAAAATCTGATGACGGGAATCCGAGAGTCTATATAAAGAGAGGAAACCTAGGTCGCCAAGGGCCACGAATTTTCCTCCTCCCGAGCCGCCGTCTTGGAGGGAGGACCAGCACCATTGCAGCAGCATCCACAAGGAAGAAGGGGGGCCAAGGAGCCGCTACCCCTAGGGCCGCCGCCGCCCCTAGGGCCGCCGCCGCCGCCTCCGTGGCTGCCGCCGGCCGTCTCCTCCTCGCGGGGCTGCACCTCTCCATCAACACCATCATCAACCTCCTCCTCACCATGTCCATGCGTGAGTAGTTTCCTCTGGGGCCGAGGGCTCGTACGTGTAGCTATGTGGTTATCTCTCTCTCCCATGATGTGATCTTCGTTGTGATCATAGGCTATGTTAATCTAGGGTGATCCCATGATATTTCCCCTTCCTCTATGTATTGGATTGATGTACTCACTTGTCTTTATCTAGTATAATCCCCGAGACCAAGGTGACAGCGGTCTATTGGACATGGATTAGAAAAATATTTTCATGAGTGATTTACTCTCTTGTGTGTTGATTGAAGATTGAGAGTCTCTTGGTGCTTGTCTTTGACTATCCTTTAGATATGTTGTGGTGATTGTGGGACTCTCTTTGGATGGCCGCGGTGACATTGGGAAATCCTTAGATTGAGAACTACGAACTTTGAGGTGTGCTTTTGTAGCCCTACATAATTCTCGTCCTCTCTTGACCACGAAGGAATGACCTCCGGGTGCGTCTCCATTGCATGTTTTATGGGAAATATCATGTGATTCGATTATGTTAATGTTGTTGGGAGTTGCCACTAGTGAAAGTATGATCCCTAGGCCTTGTTTCCACCATTGCAATACCATTTGTGCTCACGTTTACCACTTGTTTGCTTGCTGCACTTTTTATTACAGATTTATATTACTTTGTTTTGCCATCCATATCACTTGCCATTTAACATCTCTTCGCCGAACTAGTGCACATACATCTAACAAGTGTATTAGGTGTGTTGGGGACACAAGAGACTTCTTGTATCTTAGTTGCAGGGTTGCTTGAGAGAGACCATCTTCAACCTCTACTTCCCTGAGTTCGATAAACCTTAGGTCATCCACTTGAGGGAAATTGCTGCTGTCCTACAAACCTCTGCGCTTGGAGGCCCAACATAGTCTACAAGAGTAGAAGCGTGTGTAGACATCAGGGGCGGCGGCATTTATAGGAGGGGGGTGTGCTTCTTGGGGGAGGTGGCAAGGCATCGGTCGGCGGCGATGGTGTCCGGCTCGGACACGAGCGGCGCGGCGCGAGGAAGGCGGCGGCAGCGGCGTGGGCCTGGCTCGGCTGGGCCTTCGGCCCAGTCGGGCACGGGTCTCCTATTTTAAAAAAAACGACGAAGCTACGAAAAATCCTAGAAAATAAAATAAAAATCTAAAATTGCCAAAACAAATTTTCACCGTCTAAATGAATTATTTAGAACAAGATGAACATTTATCTTGGCCCTAATTGCATTTTTGAAAACATGCAATTTTTCCTAATTCAAATAAAATAGCAAAACTCCAAAGAAAAACTTATTTGATTTTTTCTATTAAATCCTCAGTATTTCTTTATTTTTGGGAGAGTCTTTTTACTCCCTCTCTCATATTTTATATTAGAAATACTTGAAGATAAAATAAATAAAATCAAATGATCCTATTTTCAAACTTTGAGAAACCTCAAATATGAAAATAACGAAATCCCCAACTCTCTACGAGGGTCCTTGAGTTGCGTAGGATTTTCTTGGATCCACCAAAAGCAAGAAAATATGATATGCATTGATGATCTAATGTATAACATTCCAAATTAGAAATTTGGGATGTTACAAACCTAACCCCCTTAAGATGAATCTTGCCCTCGAGATTCGGGTTGGCAAGAAAATAAGTGAGGGTGGTCCTTCCGCAGGTCTTCCTCTCGTTCCCAGGTAGCTTCATCCTCGATGTGCTGACTCCACTGAACTTTGCAAAATTTTATAACCTTGCTGCGGGTGACTCGGCTGGCATACTCAAGAATCTTGACTGGTTTCTCTTCATAGGTCAAGTCACTGTCCAGCTGAATTGCTTCCAATGGCACTGTATCCCTCAGTGGTATCTCAGCCATCTCGGCGTGGCATTTCTTCAACTGGGAAACGTGGAATACATCGTGAACTCCTGACAATCCTTCGGGCAATTCCAACTTGTAGGCTACTTCCCCCATACGTTCCAAAATCTTGTATGGCCCTACAAAACGTGGCGCTAGCTTTCCCTTAACTCCAAAGCGCTTAACTCCTCGAAGTGGAGATACACGAAGATAAACTCGGTCTCCGACTTTGTAAACTATCTCTTTGCGTTTTGAGTCTGCGTAGCTCTTCTGCCTGGACTGGGCTACCTTGAGCCTATCGCGAATCAACTTTACCTTCTGTTCCGATTCCTTGATCAAATCTGGTCCAAACAACTAGCGGTCTCCAACTTCGTCCCAAGACAACGGGGTCCTACACCTCCTTCCGTATAATGCTTCGAAAGGGGCCATCTTCAGACTGGATTGATAACTGTTGGTGTAAGAGAACTCCGCATAAGGCAAATTGTCGTCCCAACTAGATCCATAATCTAGCGCACAGGCTCTGAGCATATCCTCCAAAATCTGATTGACTCTCTCAGTCTGTCCATTTGTCTGTGGATGAAAAGTTGTACTAAACTCTAGCCTGGTACCCAAAGTTTTGTGTAACTGATTCCTGAACTTTGAGGTAAACTGGGTTCCTCTATCTGATACGATGCTCCTCGGAACTCCATGCAGGCATACGATTTTGGTCATGTATATCTTTGCCAACTTCGCACTGGTGTAAGTAGTCTTTACTGGGATGAAATGAGCTACCTTCGTCAAACGATCGACTACAACCCAAATCGAGTCATAGCCTGAAAGAGTTCTGGGTAATCCCGTAATAAAATCCATGCCTAACTTATCCCACTTCCATTCGGGTATTGGCAATGGTTGTAACAATCCTGCCGGCTACTGATGTTCTGCCTTCACTCTCTGACACACATCACAAACGGCTACATACTCCGCAATATCCTTCTTCATACCGGTCCACCAGAAAGTATCCTTCAAATCCAAGTACATCTTGGTATTTCCTGGGTGAATCGAGTATGGTGAATCATGGGCCTCTTGCAGAATCAGCTTCCTGATCCCTGGGTCGTTAGGCACATATACGCGGTCCTCAAACCATAGGTTGTCGTGCTCATCCTCACGAAATCCTTTAACCTTTCCTTTGCTCATCTTCTCCTTTATAGAGGCAACCTCCTCGTCAGTTTTCTGAGCCTCTCTGATTTTATCCATCAGGGTAGACTGAATCTCCAGTGTTGCTACATAGCCTCTCGGAACTATCTCCAAACATAGTTCTCGTAAGTCCTCGGCTAACTCTTTTGGTAAATCCTCCGTCATTAGTGTGTTGACATGGCTCTTACGGCTTAGTGCATCGGCTACCACGTTAGCCTTTCCGGGATGATAATGCAATCTCATGTCATAATCCTTGATGAGTTCCAACCATCTCCTTTGCCTGAGATTCAGCTCCTTCTGAGTGAATATATACTTCAAACTCTTGTGATCCATATATACTTCACAATGGTTTCCAATGAGGAAATGTCTCCAAGTCTTCAATGCATGTACTACGGCTGCTAATTCCAAATCATGAGTGGCATAGTTCAACTCATGAGGTTTCAGTTGTTGTGAAGCATACGAAACAACTCTTCCTTCCTGCATAAGAACTGCTCCAAGTCCTCGGCACGAAGCGTCGCAGTACACCTCATAGTCCTTATGTTGATCTGGCAGAATCAACACAGGTGATGAGACCAAATGTTTCTTTAAATCCTGGAAGCTGGCCTCACATTCTTCTGTCCAATTGAACTCGGTATCCTTCTTTAACAACTGCATCAATGGCTTTGCAATCCTTGATAAATTCTCAATAAATCTCCAGTAGTATCCTGCAAGTCCCAGAAAACTCCGGATCTCACCAACTGTTGTCGGTGCTTCCCAATTTGTCACAGTGTCAACCTTGGTGGGATCTACGGCTATTCCATCTCCGGATATAACATGTCTGAGGAATCCAACTTCTTTCAACCAAAACTCACATTTTCTTAACTTGGCGTATAACTGATGTTCTCTGAACTTTTCGAGTACCAAACGCAAATGCTCCTTATGTTCCTCTTCATCCTTTGAGAAGATCAATATATCATCTATGAACACCGCGACGAACTTATCCAAGAACTCCATAAACACCTTGTTCATCAAGTTCATAAAGTATGTCGGTGCGTTAGTCAGACCAAAAGACATAACGGTATACTCGTACAACCCATACCTGGTGGTAAAGGTCGTCTTAGGTATATCCTGCTCTCGAATCTTCAATTGATGGTATCCTGATCGCAGGTCGGTCTTGGAAAATACCTTAGCTCCTTGCAATCTATCGAACAGATCATTGATCATCGGTAGTGGGTACTTGTTCTTGATTGTTACTTCATTCAATCCTCGATAATCAACAACCATTCTTAACGATACGTCCTTCTTCTCCACTAGAAGTACTGGCGACCCCCAAGGCGAAGAACTTGGGCGAATGTAACCTTTATCCAGTAACTCCTTAATCTGTTTCTTAATCTCCTCCAAATCATTTGTGGGCATCCTGTATGGTCTCTTAGATATTGGCCCTGTGCCCGGCAAAAGCTCGATTAAGAACTCAATATCTCTATCTTGTGGCATGCCTGGAAGCTCCTCTGGAAATACGTCAGGGAAATCTTTCACCACTGGTACTTCCTCCTAAACAACTCCTGATAAGGAATTTACTCTGTTCCTTTTCGGCACATGCTGGGATACATACTTGATCCTTCTTCCTTCTGGTGTAGTAAGCAAAATGGACTTACTGGCACATTCAATGTTCCCTTCATACTTAGATAACCAATCCATGCCTAATATCACATCCAATCCTTGAGATTCCAATACTATTAGGTCCGAAGGGAATGTGTAGTTACCAATCCTCAATGGCAACTGATCACACCATAGTCTGGCCATATACTCTGCTCCAGGTGAGGTTACTAACATGGGTGACCTAAGGGCTTGGGTTGGCAACTTATACTTATCCACAAATCCCCTTGAAATGTATGAATGCGATGCACCAGTATCGAAAAGAACGAGTGCAGTAAAGGACTTAACTAAAAACTTACCTATTACTGCATCTGGCTGAGCTTTAACCTCCTCCACGCTAACGTGGTTCACTTGCCCCCTATTGAAAGGGTTCGGCTTCTTTCCAGAGCTTACATTGCCATTTCCATTCTGGGCTTCTGGACATTCATTGGTGCAATGTCCCGTCTTTTGGCACTTGTAGCAAGTGATTTGGCTCAGGTCTCACTTGGCTGGTGTTGCTGGGTTGGTACGGTTCTGTCCGTTGCTTCCTCCATTCCCATTACCATTCTTGGGGCCATTATGATTGTGCGAGCTACCTCCTCCATGGGTATGTTGAAATTGTCCTACCGGTTTAGGGGTAAAACGTGGCTTCTGTTGAGCTCCAGAATTGTACTTTCCTTGTCCATACTTCCTCTTGCGATTTTCAATCTGTTGATGCTTCCCTTCAATCATTAGAGCTCGATCAACCAATTCCTGGTAGTTGTTGAAGCTTGCTACCATCAATTGTACGCTCATCTCATCATTCATCCCTTCCATAAATCTTTCCTGCTTAGCGGCATCTGTGGCCACATCATCTGGGGCATAACGGGATAGAGTACTAAACTCATCTACGTACTGAGCCACAGTACGTTTGCCTTGGTGCAAGTTGCGAAACTCCCGCTTCTTCATGCTCATAGCTCCAGTTGAGACATGGGCGGTACGGAAAGCTTGCTGAAACTGATCCCAAGTAACATTGGCTATGGGAAAAGTGGCTGTGTAATTCTCCCACCATGTTGCGGCTGGTCCAGACAACTGATGTGCGACAAAACGCACCTTCTCAGCATCCGAGCAGTTAGTAGTGGTCAAATCCCTTCCAATCTTGCGCGGCCAGTCATCAGCGACTATTGGTTCAATGCTGCTAGCAAACACCGGTGGTTGTAACCTTAGGAAACGGTTCAGGTTATCCACGGGTGGTGGTGGTGGAGGGTTGTTGTTGTTCTGGTTGTTCTGAGTGTTCCGGACAAGAAGTTGCATCAAAGTGTTTTGCTGCTGGATCAACTGAGTGAGCTCAGGGGGAAACTCAAATCCGGGCTCACGTCTTGGAGGCATCCGATGGGTGTAGAGGGAAGAGATTTAGAATAGAAAAGAGGTCTAAGGGAAAATCACTACCCAAATTCACATGAGACGAACACAAACATATCCCACCAAGTTCAAATTCAAAACAAGGGCTTACACGGATCTAACATTACAAAAGTGCTCTAAGTCTACTAGATAGGAAAAACTACTAGTCATAGGATGGTCTTCTACAAATTTTGATCGTCAGAGGATTCCATGATGTCAGCTCCAGCTTCATCTTCATAGTCCTCATCATCACTATCATCGGGGTCTGAGTCCGTGTCGTCAAGGATGATGTAGTCTTCAGGACATATCTCCTTGGGTTCTTCTTCCTCTTCTTCCCCTCCTGGTGCTGGATCTCCCATGAATACTCCTAGCTTTCGTGTCAAATCATCATTCTTCTCCACAAGTATTAACATCTCCTCCTCGTATCCGTCGCGTGTTGACTTGAGTTCCTCCTCTAACTCCAAGTTTCGGGTTAATGCTTTCTTCAAGTCTATCATTCCTGCACACATCTGGTGCTCCTGGCGACGAATGTGCTGGTTTAACTCTTGAATGAATGCGGCAATGGACCTGTCCTTCCGGGTGTTGATCATGTCCCACCGCTCATCTCGACGTCCACAAATCTGGTAGATAGTGTCCTTCAGCTCCTGTTTGTAGACTTCTCCAATCCTTCCCATAGTGATGTGGGCTGCCATACTCCTGCCTAGGCTCCATGTAGGCGCATTAAAGGAAAATTCTATGGGTGCGGTGACGGGCATGAACGTCCTTCCTAGACCTTGAGCTTGAATCAACCAGCGCTCCTCTTCAGGTAAAGTGGCGTTGTAGGTTCCTGTGAAGCTGGGTAGTCCGATGTTTTAGGTATCTTGTGACTTCCTTCAGGTGTCGTCCGAATGGTGTATCTTCATCAGGTTGCGTGAACTTGTTCCTTGCATCCGCCATCCTAAAAGAGTAGAAAAGATGAGGAGTCAGAAAAGAGAAGAGTGAATAGTGCTCTAGGGTTTTAGCTTAGTGGTCGTGTCCTACAGTCAGCGTGTGCTCTGATACCATCTTGTAGCGACCAGACCTCAAACAGTCCGATCTCTGTGCATCAGTGTCATCCCTGGATTAGTAATGCTGACACGCATAGTACGTGAAGGATTTATAACAGAGTGGCAATCACACACTTATTACATCGATAGTTCCAACGATGAACTTATTACAATAAAAATGGCTTAAGGCCATCTAACAATGATAACAGCGGAAGGCTTGGAAGATAAGTGAGTCCATCAACTCCAACGGCATCACTGAGTATAGAACCATGACCTAAGAGGCACCTTACTCGTCGTCTGAAAAGTCTGCAACATGAACGTTGCAGCCCGAAAACGGGTCAGCACATGGAATATGCTGGCAAAGTAACACATAAAGAGTAACAAAGTAAAACTATACTATATGCAATATGGCAGGTGGAAAGCTCTATGGTTATAGTTTTTGCATAAAGCCAATTTTTCCCTACTGCAAAGGAATAGATTTTAATTTAACTATCATGGTAGTTGAAACATCATTGAGAAGGTTCACCCAACTCAATCCCAATTAAAGTAAACATTAACCCAACAGATTATCTTTTAGAGTGATGAGATACACATGATAATCCAAGTACTAGATACTCAGGACGTCCATAACTGGGGACACAGCTAATCATGATTAGTTTGTACACTTTGCAGAGGTTTGTGCAATTTTGCCCACAAGACTCGATCTCCTCCGTTGAGATTCTCGCACTACATGATGTTTGAGAAACGGATGACCGAGACATAGTCTTTCAGCAGCGCTAGCACCTTACGATCGGGTGGACCGTACCAACCTACATCTGCTAGTCCACCACTGTAAGAGTTCGCACGACTTAGTCAACTATGCTAGAGCCCATAATAGCTTGTGGCTGCACACGGAAGTTTCTAGTATGAATAACCTCTTGATCCCTTTGAGCCTGGGTGGCGGTCCATAAAGAAAACAGGCAATCGCTGGAATACCCAGGTGCCTCAATCCACCCAGATGTGTGTTTAAGTTACCACCTTAAGTTGAACCATTGAATTAACAATCTCACATCTGTCATGGATACACTCACCCAATCCACGTCTACGAGCATAGCATACCCTAACAGCAAACGTAATGCAGGTAATAGGTACTACCTCATCTACTTCCCAGTCCCACATGTTATTGGATCCTACTCATGCAATGTGTTTGAGGATAATACTAATGCAATGAAAACTGGGTATTGGAAAGTATGATCAAAGTGTTACTTGCCTTGCTGATGATCCGCAAAACCTAGAGATTCAAAGTAGCAAGCGGCGCACGCCGGGTACTCTATCGCAAACAAACAAACACATAATAAGTACTCAACTAATGCACAGGTAAAACTCAAATAAGAGATCTAACCAGAAAGTTCAACTTAAGAACTCCGGTTTGCAAAAAGAAATAAACCAAACGAAACAACGAAAGTCAAACGGCAAAAAGAACCGACTACGCTACCAATCTGGACCTAAGTCCAAATTAGCAGAAGCAAACGCTTGGGTGACTAAGTTAAACGGAAAGAGGGTTTCGAGACGAAACTCTAGGCGCTTTAATCGCCTGATTCTGATAAACAAGCGAAAAGATAAACTAGAACGAAGATCGGATCAGAAATCGCGATCAGAAAATAACTACGAAAAAGAAAACTAAAAAACAGCTTAACGAACGGACGTTCGTTAGCTGAGGCTAAACGACGAATTCGTTCATTAAAACGAACGAACGGGCGGACGCTCGCTAAACAACTAAACCGAGAAAGAAAAAAACGATCTAACTTAAAAAACGAACTAGGGTTCTAAAAAAACCGGGCGGTTTCTACCGAAAACCGACGGCGGCGCGGCTACCTCGTCGGATTCCGGCGGGAGGGCATCGGCGGTGGCAGGCGGCGGCGGGGCTGCGAGCGGCGGCGGCGGCTGCTGCTGCGGCAAGCGGCGGCGGCGGCGGCGGGGTGGTGCTGCGGCGACGGTGCGAGGCTGCGGCAAGGCGAGGCGAGGCGAGAAGGGGGCGGGGGCGGCGGCATTTATAGGAGGGGGGTGTGCTGCTTGGGGGAGTGGGCAAGGCATCGGCCGACAGCGATGGTGTCCGGCTCGGACACGAGCGGCACGGCGCGAGGAAGGCGGCGGCGGTGGCGCGGGCCTGGCTCGGGTAGGCCTTCGGCCCGGTCGGGCACGGGTCTCCTTTTTTTATTTAAAACGCTGAAGCTACGAAAAATCCTAGAAAATAAAATAAAAATCTAAAATTGCCAAAATAAATTTTCACCATCTAAATGAAATATTTAGAACAAGATGAACATTTATCTTGGCCCTAAATGCATTTTTGAAAACATGCAATTTTTCCTAATTCAAATAAAATAGCAAAACTCCAAAGAAAAAATTATTTGATTTTTTTCTATTAAATCCTCAGTATTTCTTTATTTTTGGGAGAGTCATTTTACTCCCTCTCTCATATTTTATATTAGAAATACTTGAAGATAAAATAAATAAAATCAAATGATCCTATTTTCAAAATTTGAGAAACCTCAAATATGAAAATAACGAAATCCCCAACTCTCTCCGAGGGTCCTTGAGTTGCGTAGGATTTTCTTGGATCCACCAAAAGCAAGAAAATATGATATGCATTGATGATCTAATGTATAACATTCCAAATTAGAAATTTGGGATGTTACAAGAGCCGTCGAGGCTCTCCTGGTAGAAAAATCCCTCCTCGAAGTCAATCGACGTTTTGGGATCATCATGAAACCCAAGGTCATCGGCGCGAGAACTACTCTCCGGTTGAGGAGCAGGGCAGCTTACTGTCTCGATCCAGCTCCTCTAGCTCCGCTCGGATATATTAGATATCCGAACAAGAAAAATTAACATACCATCCGACCTATAAAGTGCGGTAAGACTCACCGTTTTGATGGGCTTATAACTCGAGAAGCCCTCCTTGGGCTTCAATCAGGCAAAATCTTCTTCTCCCTTGAAGAGGTTGACTAAGACAGCTGCCATAGCCGCTTGATCGTCGGATCCCTTCTATATGGGGCGGGTCGAGTCATTCGCCCCGTTGTAACGCCATAGGTTGGATAGGTTGGACGCACCGAGCAATGAACGCATCCATCATGTCGATGATGGTTAAACTGTTGTGGGATAGCAACCTCACTTGAGCGGCTAGGCGCGATACTTTGGCACTTTTCTTCTGTGAAGAGCTCTCCGGGCGCGAGTTAAACCGCTTCTTCGGAGAGACAAGAGAAACGAAATTGCTCTGCATACGATGATTTTCTCGTCCGACCCATCCGACCAGAGAGCAAATCATCTATAAATACTATGGCCCACAAACTGAATTATCTACTGCTATCTCTAATCGTACAGTGTTGGACAGGCACTCTGTCGTACGTATAGCAAGGTCGCAAGAGAAAAGTCGGGCAGTCCCTCCAAGTTGGGTCGAATAATTTGGGATGGAAGTAATATTATTATTAGACACAAGACAGTGGCGCCGGGGCCGGCCACACCACTCCATCACGCACGCATCGGCTCTTGCGATCACCGGTCTCGAGGCGACGGCTCCCACCCCGACCTACCGGCAGAAAGGCGCCAACGAGGCGAGATCAACGAGCCATGCGCCGGCGGCATGCATTTTTTGTCTGCCTCCACGAACACGCGCGGGCCCGCCCGCTCCGGCCGAACACCCATCGTCCGCTCCGGCGGCATTCAAGGCGCCCGTTGTCGTCACTGCAGAGCGAGGAAGACGGATCCGAGTGTCCGAGGGAAAACGAGATCTGGATCGCGGTCTTGGCTGTACCTGATCTGGGCAGATGCTGACCCCCGGGCCATGTTACCCTTGTCTCGTCTCACGCCACGTTCCGATTCGAGGAGGCACCAGCGAGCCCCATGTTTTCTAGCCCCTGTCCCTGTGTTTCTAGTAGCCTGGGTGAAAAGGGGCGGGGCTTCTGCTATGCGCACGCCTCCAGCTTGGTGTGCCCTTTTTGCATGGTATATGTGTTCAGATGGGTAAAATAAACTCTTAAATCTATTTTTTGGGTACATATTTAAGTGGCAAATTTTGGTGCTGAAGTAATTATTTGTGTAGTGCTCCCTTCATAGTGATCTAAACGATTTTATATTTCTTTAAAGAGGGAGTACTGATTATCAAAGACTCGTTGAACCAGGTTTTGAAATATCATAGGTGTACGCCAGTGTTTCACTTTTTTATGAACACAATATAAACACAGATGCCCGTATTTCGCAGTTGAGATGCTTTGCACCGTAACCAGTATAGGTCAGCAACCACAACCGAGTCTTAGCCTCTTTGTTGGATTTATAAGATTGTCGTAGAATTCTTGTTTGCCAAATACGGTGGTGATGCCGCGATATGCTTGTATCTGGATTAACCATTCAATTTTAAGTTTGCATGGACATTATGCTATAGTATAATTTACTCATTAGTTGTCGGTTACCCGACACATGGTTTTCCCTAATACTTCCGCCATCATTGTTTGGCGTCCCTCAGCGATGCCCTTTACTCTTCTTACAACACCTATCTTTGGTCCTTTGAGTTGGACGCCACATTTGTTTGCGCCAATATTGTCTGGCCTAAGGGTAAGCTTCCTTAACGGTGCAAGTTCATCATGTGGCTAATGATTCACCAGTCTTGCCTCACTACCAATAACCTCAAATGACGCAGCTAGCCCAACAATGGCAGCAACTTTTAACAACACCGCGGACTAATGCATATGCTTCAGATTAAGAAGTTCTCTTCTAAAAGATAAGACGCGACTTCGACACAACGGTTATCCTAGTGCGTAGGCGCATTTGGAAAGAGAGGAACACAGTAATTTTCAGTAGAACCTTGAGTAGCATTTGGAAAGAGAGGAACATAATAATTTTCAGTAGAACCACATTGTCGAAGTCATGTGTTCCCTCTATCTATTGAGATGTGTTTTTTTGCTTTGTTGGCAGCACCTCGTGGTCTCGATTATGATCAGACCCTTTTGTCCGGTATATTTGTAGCTGCTTCTCCCTAATGAAGACCGGCTCCGGCCCTTTGAAAAATAAGGTTACCACCAAAATAATAGACAACATTTACACACGAGAATTTGTTCAACAAAAATTTCAAATGTGATGTATTTATCTCTTCTCTATTACTAAAAGGGGAGTTGGTGATGTGGTTTCACCACCCTCTTCCCCACCCCTTCCCTCTCTTTTGGAATAATATAAACTAAACCGGTGCTTTCCTTTTTCTTGTCCTTCTGAAAACCATGTTCTCCATTAATCATCAGATCTTATCAAAATCATGTCCTGCATAACTCAATCCAATCAAATCAGGTCTTACAAAAAAAAACATCAACTAGTCATTTTTTCCCCACTTTTCTCTACCAATAACCAAATCAAATAAAATCTTACCAAAACCTCAACTAAATCAACATGTTTTTGCCTTCCCCCACCCATACTCAAATAAAACAAAATCTTACCAAAATCTAGAATATGACGCGTGTAATGCATATGTGAGGCATGATTGGTGTTGAACCACTAGAATATGTATGCCCCCGTTGAAATGCACGGCCAATTAATTAGTATCAATATAAAACGCGAGTAGTGTTTTGTACATAATACATATTTCTCGAAATATACCATGTACTCTTGCTTTCAGCCGCACTGTATAGAACGTGCCTTGGCACGTACTGCATGATTGCTTGTATTGAAAACACAATAAAATAAAAATACAAGCTTGACTCAACCCCCCTGAGAATTTTTACTTGACCGCCAAGTCCCAAAGCACAAGCGGAACACGAAACTTGATGTGGCGGGCCGATGTGCCCGAAGCAATGTCACAGGCGAAATGGAAAGCATATATAAATTCGAAAAATTCTCCACCCCCACTTCTCTCTCTCCCTCCCTCCGTCGTTCGATTTCCCGACGCCATCGTGCGCATCGCCGGTCAGGACAAGGCGCACACAGACACAGGTACATACAGCGGCCCGCCCCTCGCAGGGAAAAGAAGGGACCCACCCAGAGGCAGAGGCCCGCCTCAAATGCGCCGCCGGCCGCGCGCCGCCGCACGATGAGCCCCGCCGCGACGGACGCCGGCGGCGACCTCTTCGCCGCCAACCTCAAGGGCGCGCTCCTCGCCGTCGCCTCCTCCGCCTTCGTCGGGGTCAGCTTCATCGTCAAGAAGAAGGGCCTCCGCCGCGCCGGCGCCGTCGGCTCCCGGGCAGGTCCGTCCGTCCGCGCTCGCCTCCTCCTCCCCGAGGGCGCCGCTGTCGCTTTCGTGCCCCTCGATGTAGCTCTAGGTCTTTCTGGTTCGTGAGAAAGGCGGATCCTTTGCGCCCGGCGCCGCGTATCCGTGGTGACGTGACCTTCGCTGTCCTCTGAAAATTGCAGGTGTCGGAGGGTATGGGTACCTCCGGGAGCCGCTCTGGTGGGTCGGGATGGTCACCAGTAAGCCTCTCCTCATCCTCTTGGCCTTCGTTTGTGTTCCTTCCCTTGTCATGTGAGAATTGGATCGAGATGCCTCATCCCAACCTGAACTTTTTTTCAGTGCTTGTTGGGGAGACTGCCAATTTCGTGGCCTACATGTTTGCGCCAGCCGTCCTCGTCGCGCCGCTCGGCGCACTCAGCATCATTGTCAGGTAAATAAAATTGCCCACGATTTAGCTCGCGTGTATAACATTTCGGATTCGATTGTCGGGTTAGCTTGACATGTGCATGTGTGTGCCTCTTTGATGTTTTTTTGGAGGACAGTGCTGTTCTAGCCCATTTCATGCTGAATGAGAAGTTGCAGCGGGTGGGCGTTTTGGGTTGTGTTCTCTGCATTGTTGGGTCGACGGTGATCATCCTCCACGCTCCCGAGGAGAGGTCCCCGAACTCGGTGGAGCAGATTTGGCGCCTGGCAACACAACCTAGTAAGCTCCCATGCTGTCTCCATCTAGCTACTTGCCATTAAAATGGACTTGTCTTTTGACATGTCATCTGTAATGCTATTTCAGCCTTCCTTTGCTATGCTGCTCTAGCAGTGGCTGTTTCATTGCTTCTTATGCTATATTGTGCTCCACGGTATGGGCAGACGAACATAATGATCTATGTTGGTATCTGCTCAGTTATCGGATCCCTCACGGTAAATGCTCTGCATGATTGTGCATCTGGTTTGTTATAGGTTTGTTGCTATATGAGTACTGACATCTGTTTGATGCCGTCTTGTTAGGTAATGAGCATCAAGGCTGTGGGCATTGCGATTAAACTTACCATTCAGGGCGAAAACCAGGCTGGGTATTTCCAGACGTGGCTCTTTGTGACGGTTTCAGCTATATGCTTGGTCATTCAGCTTGTTTACCTGAACAAGGTACTTCAGTGCCTGATCTCCTTTTATATGTAAAAATGGAACTTGTGGTCCTTCTAGTTTTTTTAACAATATAGTCGTGAAATAAATGATATGCACAAATTTTGCTTGAAGCTCCGTTAGATAATGTGTTGTAGGCTCCGTGGATCACATCCTAATATCCTGATCTCCACATCACCTGTTATGTTAACTTTCAGGCACTGGATACTTTCAATACAGCGCTGGTTTCTCCCATCTATTATGCCATGTTCACAACCCTCACTATTTTAGCAAGTGCCATAATGTTCAAGGTGAGCAAAATTCAAAATAGCAGGCATACTTGACCCCTGTGTTAATTGGTTAGCTCACTTCTGTTTTCCTTACTATATCCAGGATTGGTCTGGGCAGAGCGCAAGCATTATTGCCTCCGAGACTTGTGGATTTCTCACAGTTCTTGCCGGCATTATTGTGCTACATTCCACTAGAGAACCTGATCAAAACCTGTCCCCAGGTACATGCTCGCGAAACCTGATACAATGTTAGGAGAAAAATCTTACTCCAATCTCGTACTGATCATATTCCTCTCCATATGACTGCAGACCTTTATGCATCTCTCACTGCACCTCTCCCTCCAAAGATATACTGGCACATCCAAGGAAATGGCGACGTAGGGAAACAAAAGGAGGAGGACTCGCTTCCCTGTGATTTCATCACTGTCGTGCGCCAAGACTACTTTGTCTAGAAAATTCTCAGGACGGCACATACGTTTCATGTGCCAGCCAGCCTCAAGACCATCATATGGAGAGGGTGGACGCCGGGGCCTGTTACCGACGGTATTAACGCCCCTCAAGGCCATCCTGACCTGAAAAATCGTGAAAATTTTGCAGAGACACCGTGTTGTACTGTACCATACCATGACAAGATCGGTTGCGTCGGAGCTAGGTGTTGTACAATTACCTGTGGACTGTAGAAATCGCGTCGTGTGAGGATGATGTTGTAGTAGGGGGTTTGTGAGGGATGTTGTAGATGTTGCCTGTCTGATGTGAATACCAAAGCACACAACGCTTTCTGTTGCTCGTGTGACATTTTGTTTCACCCTTGTCGGCTTGGGGATGTTTCAGTCGGTATGTTGTTTGTTTTTAGGTTTGCATTGTACACTCCGTTGTTTGTGTCTGTGGAGAGGCAATTCCACCTTGTTTTGCGTCTGGGTTGATAAGGTTCTCTGCTGAGTTCCAGGTGTATATTAAAGAAATAATAACACAGCATTGTGTTGCAATAACGCAGCAATTGTGTTGAATAAGTTTTGAGTTTTAACTCATAGCGTTGTGCAATATCTTCACGAACAGGAGGTGGCGTCTGAAGAAGTCCCTCTCGTTAAACAGGATGGAACAAACGTTCCGCAGGGTCTTTTCCTCGTGCAGTAGTTGGGACTGCTTAGGGACAAAAAAAGCCGAAATCCCCTGAATAGGAGCTTTTTCGGCTTATAAGCCCAACCAAACGTATGAACTGCCGTGCAATCTCGTATGTGTACAGGCGACAAGCCTTCTTGGATATGGACTCCGAACAGTGACAAGTTGTTACTCTTGCCGCAACAGGACGGATGCCTTCTAGATAGCGGGCGCGTTCAGACTCCTCTGACCGGAACGAGGTGTCCACTCTAAAAGCAAACCAACCATATCTGCAACTCATTATTTGTTTCATAATCTATATAAGTTCACAGTTTTACACGGCTATTATTCACTTGCTAGCAGTACCAGTTCACATAGCATTACGACTTATAGCTCCCTAGACAAAGTACACAAGACAACAGGATCGTCACAAACTTCAAAGCAGATGCTTACTAGCAACAACGTATCATACACGCACAGCACAGTAGCCATTCTGTGAACCGGAGGCTCAGCTCAGACCCAGAGCTTGTGCATCGCGTGCAGCTGGCCCAGGGAGGAAGATTTCAGAGACAGACGGTACATTTCTTTCAGCTTGGCCGCGTCTCCCCTGCCGCTGCCGTTGGCCTGACCGACGGCGGAGGCTGCTGGCCTGCTTGCGTCCAGGTTTTTCAGCATGCTCTTCAGCAGGCTCTGCAGCTGGCTCCAGAACTTTGGCTTTATGTCCAGGTTCACATCGTTTGAGTATTCCTCGTTCGCTTCGACCACGTGGCGGCCTTCCAGTAAGTGCATCAGCGCGGCTTCAAGCATCTTCAAACAGATACCAAGAAACATGATTATGATATCACAGAAGAAATCTCGTTGCACATTCACAAATAAGACATTCTAGGCGCGCGCGCACACACACACAGGATGGCAATACTAATGCGTAAGTGAACGCATGCCTCAAACCTAAATGCTCAACCGGTTTCGACCTGCTGTTACTAGCCTCAACCCACAATGCAGTGAACTACTGTGATTTATGTACCACTACAGCCTACAGATGCCTTCTTATTTTTTCTTCAAAATATCCCTACGTAGAACTCCTGCTGCTTATATAGTACTCCCTTCGTCCCAAAATTCTTGTCTTAGATTCATCTAGATAGGGAAGTATCTAACGCTAAAACGTGACTAGATACATCCATATTATGACAAATTGAAGACAAGAATTTTGGGACGGAGGGAGTATTAAAAAAGAACAGTACTCAGCAAAACTACTCTTAACACTACAATCATAATGTATTATCAAATGCAAAAGGCGACATATTAAACAATTCTAATCAGATGACATTGCGCCGCTCGATTCTGCACGTAACTACTCCCTCTGTTCCAAAATAAGTGTCGCGGTTTTAGTTCAAATTGTATGACAGGTAATGCTCTTTCCGGAATGCCAGAAAAGAATTATCGTAACCAAGATCTAGCAGACTGAGTAACTAGAATAGGAGGAGATGGCAAGCCAGGAAGAACATACCGCACTAGAATGAAACGAATCAGAGATGCTAGTAGAAAGGGCAGATTGCGCCATAAGGATGTTAAGAAACATGGTAGGATGCGTCATCGGACCATAGAATTCTAAAGCCTTCTGCCAGTTCTTCTCTGCTAGTGAACCATACCACTTAGCTTTCTTACGAAATTTATCCTCGTTCTTCTGTTTGACCTCCTTGTTAACCAAATCCAGGAACTTCAAGCACAGATCCCTTTGATAACAACCAAGCTGAAAATGGCCAAAAGCAGCCTCCTGTTTGCGAAGTTCACCAAGGGACTCGTATGTAGACAAAGCCTCCCGAAAAGCATCACTTGCTGAAATCTCAAGAACTGTTCTGTTAGATGATTCATCAACAAGTCCACCTTCGTAGCTGCCAGTTAAAAAGCTTTCCCTTGCCAAAAGCATTCCGAGCCTCAGGTGGGTATGGGCATACTGGGTGTAAACTTCGTTGTACAGTGATTTATCAACTTCATTGTCAGCAATAGCATACTTCAGTTGCCTCTTAGCTGCTGTATAGTAGTTTATTGCTTGAAAATATTCCGACTTGGCAGACTTCACGGATTGCATATATGAGCCTTCAGGAAGATCATACATCTGAAATTCTTCTATCCTCGACGCCAATTTCTCTGCTAAAGCTCTTCTACCATGAGCTAAGTTGCAGTTGATCAATATAACATTTGTGTGATCAGAGACTTCTTGAAATGCACTAATAGCATCAGCAAAAGCAATCTCAGCACTACTCAGATTTTTACTCTCAAGTCTAATGCGGCCAAGTTCATTGAATGCCCAACCTCTTTTCTTAAGAATGGTGGAGAACTCTGCCGAGCGCACAGGAAATGCAAACATGGCTCCCTTAGCTGCACCATAGCAGTGAATAGCAGAACACAAGTTGTATTCAGCGTCTCCTGGTTTAGGACCTCCAAGGTACTTGAAAATACCACCGCTCGCACTGGAAACATCGCCATTAGGTTTATCAGGAATAGCATCAGCATTACTTGACTGATAATCCATGGTGTGATCATGATCAAGTTCAGCATTTGTCACCGTCCTTTCCTCAAGACGAGTATCATTCGTGCTGTTCTGAGTTTCTTCAGAACTTTCGATAGCTTCCTGCGCATTAGGTTTCTCTTTAATTTCAGTAGATTGTGAACGAATGTTCCTGCCAGATGTTTTTTTATTTTTCTTTCTTCCATGCAATGTAGAGGCCTCAGGACTACTACTGCTTGCACTACTGCCACTATTTGCTCTATCACTTTGGCAGCTACAGTTTATCAGTGAGCATGTTCCACAATTCTGCTTATCTTTTCCCAATTTTCTCTTAAGACGTTTGACTTCCATTGCAACTTCATTTGACATCCTAAGTTCACCTTCAGGCTTTTGCTCCTGGAGCACCGGTGCTTGATGGCTGCCCAATCGGTGATATTCTGCATAGACATCGCCTACAAGCATCCACACATTGGCCCAGAATAAATAGTTTGGAGGCAACTGTCGAGCAGAAATATCATAACCAAAGCATTTTGCATTCTTGAAATATTCTGCTTCATCCAATACAAGACTTGAGTTTAGATCACCATCTTCAAGGCACAGCGAACTATTGGACATGGATGAGATGAATTCATCACCATCTAGATGTTTAGGCATAGACCCATAAACCATGCAAGCTAATTCCACAACTTTGAGAGTGCGATGAAGCTGCCCATCATTTTTATACGCCTCTCCAAGTGCCAGATAAGATTCCCCCAGCAAAAGAGCAAGTTTCCACAATTTATGGTCCATTTTCAGTTTTGGTAGCCACTCCCTGATGTCGCAAACTTCAATGCAATCAACATCGCCACATCTACATAAAGAGAAGTCAACAGGTCTCTCCCAAATGGTGTCTGCATTGTCAACACAATCATCCTGACTGTTCTGCAGCTGCCGGTTCCATCTTAGAGATTTGATAGCTTGTGATACGTGATGTATAGCTGCCAACTTAGAGGAGATAGCATCAGCAATTGGTTTTGATATCTGAGAGTTTCCAGCCTGACACATTAGCAGGCTATCATCAGAGACATCTTTTGTAGTCGAAGATGCAGTACCAGTATCAACATGACCACGTGAAGATTCTGATTGTGAATACTCCAACATACTATCTAAGGCTGCTGGCTCATCCTTGCTTATCTCTGTCAATACATCATCTTGCTTTGATGGTAAATTCTGAAGGCTCAACTGTGGAGACTCATCATCCAAGTCCGTAAGAGTAACTTCCGATTCAAGCAGAAATGATTCTGTTGTCAGTTCCAACTCCTCGTAACATTTAAGGATGAGCCTTGCAAACTGTTCATGAGCATATGCCCTGACAACCTAAAAGATGAAAGAAGAAATCGTGAGACAAATTTCTCACCGAGAAAATAACAGATTTGTAGAACAGTGAGATGATAAATAAGTACCAAGTGATCCTGCTTGCTGAGGAAATCTAAACATTTTCTGAAGAACTTAGCACATTTTGCTCTATTACTAGGTACCTGCAAACATGTAAGGCCTTTAACAATCAGTAAGCTGTACATAAGTACATCTTCAAAAGAAAACTGTACATAAGCAAAGTAAGAGTGACAATTCCCTGGTACCTTCGATAAAGACATCCTATGAGCAACACGATAGAGGAGTGTGCCCAGAGAGAAGAGTGATTCCCTTCTTCCCTTGTTCATTAAAGAAGACACAGGACTGCACGTAGATATATGATCACCAGCAGTATGTTTTTCAGGTAATACGGACAAGTCATATAACTGCACAACATCTTCTTCAGCGCCTTTGTAGAGCTGAGAAAGCAAGCCTTCAGTATAAGTGCACAAGAACTAGCATTGGTGGTTACCAGTCTATTGCTAAATAAATCAAGTTGTACATAAAAATATCCAAAGACTAAAAGGTTGAACAGGAACATATCTAACACATGTTGCACATGTTGACTATCATAACTTCATAAGTAGGTTCAAAAGCCATACCCAATATGCACCAGGGTCTTGCTTACAGTTATTCTGAAGGAATCTTAGGACAGCTAGGCCATTTTGCTGGACAACCTGTGGATGAAATGCAGGTGTGCCATCATCGGACACACCCTTAAGTAGAAATATATCATCATTTTTTAGAAGCTCATAGCCTTGGACAACACCATTCTGATGATAACATATGGCCAATTCTGGCACACTTGCCATAACATTGTCAAGCCAAGCTTCTAGCCAGTTCAATGGAGTAACCTATCAAAGGCAATTTGTCAACAGAGAGAGTAAGGAAAGAAAATATCAAGGCATATTAAAAAAAAAAAAACATACCTGTCTAGAAACATCCCATAGGTGCAAGCTGACTGCGATATATTTTTCATTGCTAAATATAAGCAAGTCGCTACCCAAGAGAATATGGAAATTGTGAAACTGCCAAAAGCAAACCTTCCGAAATCCATTGTTCCCCACTCTCCTACTCTTCTCAGATTCTTGCACCTCACAACTGGGGGTTTCACCAACACGAGTGGTTTTCCTAATGGGGTCCGATCCTGGAACTTTTTGCTTATTTTCCCTTGCACCCCAGTACAGACTTTCACAAGTACCATGTGACGGTTTTCTACTTTTACTGATATTCTGATCCAAATACGGCGACGTGCTAAAATTAGCCGAGGAGGACGAATCAAAGGAACCCTCCCTATGACCGAAGGGTCCATGCAACATGGATGCTGTTTGCTTGTCCTGTGATGGTTGATGACTTGGTGGGCAATCACAAGCCTCTGCCCTAACCGAGTGCATCGCGAAGTTCTTTAAAATTGAAGGATCAGATCCTTTAGGTTGGTTATTTTGTCTTCTAAATATCTTTTCACCTTCATCAACATCAGGCCTGCGACACAATGTGGAGTGGAGCATTAGCATTCACTACATTGAGTATGATCGTTTTAAAGCAGTGAGCACCTTACCCTGAGTTTAAAATGAGCGTGTCTCCAATACGGCTAACAGCAATAGATACTTGTGCCTTAGAGTAAGGTATTTTAAAGATCTGCTTCAGAATATCAGTTGGAGCAATCACATCTATTTCATCGCCATATTCGGCTAGGCCTGACACAGCTAGTGCTTCACACTTCCTTGATAAGTTTTGGTTGAAAAGTCCGCTTCCACACCGTAATCCTGAAGAATATGAACAAGCATATATCAACAGAAATGTATTTCATGCCAAACAACTTTAATAATTTGTGACTATTGGATCATGCGGACAGCGGTGTGATAAGCACAGTGCCTAGATGGTAATCGGCCGCGAATTCGGTGCTAGTGGGGAACCATCATGAATACCTGATCCAGAGGCCTATAAGCACCAATTAGATGAATAATTTCTGTGCAATAACGCAACGAACTCGTAAAGCCTAAAAAAGAACACAAGGTTTTTATCAGATCTGCTGACACGAAGCAGAGCAATCACGGACGGGTACCATCGAAGATGTCAGTACCACCCCATGATGTCGCCTAAGCCTTTCGAACCTGTTCGTGTGCTAGATGGAATGCTCGCCTCACAGTTTATCCCTTGAGCGCCGATGGGGTTAGAGCGTTTATTGGAAACGGCAAAGGGAAGGTGGAGAGCTAAGAACGGGAACGGGGAGATAGATGTAGAAGGGAAAGGCGAAGGCTCACATAACCAAAAGGGGAGGTGCTTCCTTATCTTATTACGTAGGATCGCCTTTATCATCTGTTGTTTGTTTGTCTGAAGTGGCTTGCTAGGCTTTCTACTAACCACCCCGATATTATTTAGTCTGTTTTTATTAATTCCAAATATATCGATGCATTAATGCGAGCACATAGTTTTATAATCGGTAGGTGGCACATTTAAGTCCGCCAACCGTATTTTGTCTTCAGAAAAACTGGTGGACAGCAGATCACTTTTGCAAATTGTAGGAATGATGCGGCAGTGGCCTAGGTCGCATCCTGCGGGTAAGTGCCGTTTCAGATAATTAGAACAAGGTTAGTGGGCTGGAATAGATGTTGTCGACAGCAATAGGAAGAGAGAAAATATGTTTCTTGCCTGCCTTTGAAGACAATAACCCCCTAATATGAATTCCCAACATGATACAAATTCTTAGCTATTTCTATATCTCTAGCTTTCATAATCTTCTTCTGGACTCTTTCCTAACATGCCTAACCCTCCTCCTGGATTACTAATTTATGTACTGTTCCTGCTGTGCGCCATGGACTACTACAGTTTCACCTCCTGTGCTTTACACAGTTACAGTCAAGCACCGGTATCTCAAACAGACTGATGCCCGTTATTTGAAAGGTTTTGCTGCTGCATGTACCACTGCAGCAAAAGCTCGTAGGATGAGATTGAAAGGTATCATGAAATAGCAAACCCCAAAGCTGGTATTTTCACTCTCTCACAGCCTCTAACTTCTTACCTCAGATTTACAGATTTACAAGGGTAATACTCACAAGAAGAAGCATATACCAGTTTGTTAGCCGGTAACAATGTACCAGGGGGGGAGAGGGGTCGTTATATTTATTGTTACCGACCAAATATGCTTGAATAATTTAATTCACCAGGTCATGTTACCTAGAGTTTTCATAGGTAGCATCCATCAACTGTAAATACCAAACATCATTTAATTATATAGGGTGTGGTTGAGAAATCACTTGGATACATGTAAAAGGCATCCTATTCGTGACAGTTTGATTGACATATGCTTAAAACAGTTATAATTTTAATAGCACACACATGTTTTACCATCAGTAATGCTGCCTTATACTACAAACTGCCAAGAAGCCTAGAATCTTGTTTTGATGATCAAACTATAACAACGAAGGCTCGACAGAGGTCACCTTCAGTACTCTTCGCATCCGTTGGGAAAACCTTCTCTGGGAGGTTTGGAATCACGGGGAGAGTGTTGAGGTCAGTCTCCAGTGGCAGCATTTGATACCTTGGAGCTCCAGTCCCAGTCCTACAATATTTGTGACAATAAGAGCAAGATTAAACTAGTGGTTCTCCTTACTCGACATTTGCAGACAAGGGGAAATCTCATTCGATAACAGTAATGTGTCACTTTACACTTCCCAACATGGTTTTGCCTAGATACTCCTTAGCTGATGCTGTCCCAATGCAAAAAAAAAAAAAGTTGTGTTTGTGTGTGGAAATAGTGTCCACCACCATTCTATGTTCCAGCACAAATATCTATATTCTGCAGGTTTGTAAGTTGTAACCGCTACATTGATATACGGTGCATTCACGATTCACTGGACCGGTCGTTGCTAAAAGCAGCAAAGCCCGCCCGTAATCACTTCACCATAGTCGCTCTGCCCCCAAATATACCATAACAGTTGCTAGAAGAAATTTCATTCAGTAACAGTTACGTGTCAATTTACACTTCCCAGCATGATTGTGACTACATACTCGTTAGTTCATGCTGTCCAAATGAAAAGGGAAAGGGTGGAGATAGTGTCCCCCACCATTCTAGGTTGTCGGTTCCAACACAAAATCTATGTTCTGCTAGTTTGTAAGTTGTAACCGCTACACTGAGATACCGTGCATTCACCATTCACTAGACCGGTCTTTGCTGCAAGCAGGAAGCACCCCTGTTGATCATTTCGCCATAGTCACTCTCCCCCAAAATAATATCATAACAACCTAGTAATTGAAGAAGGGATTGACATTTCATCTCCAGGATCTACTATACTGCTACTATCTTAAGCCCTCACCAACGAATCACAACCAGGAACAATTCTAACTGCACAACCAAAGCAGATAGTGCTCTCCCCCAATCGCATCCTAGCTCAAATTCTCCAGCACAGCCCTCGACATCCCACAACTACACTCAACACGCAAGCCCTAAGCAACATAATCGCTCGGGAGATTCGGATTGAACAGCCTCCCGATGGATTCGTTCAGGAGCCTGCATCAGAGCCCATCAAATCGCACGAAGCATCAGCTAGAGGCACCTAGACTTGCACACGCGCCACTTCGATCGAACAAGCGCAGGGGCGCGGAGAATCGAGAGGAGGGGGAGCTCACGGGGAAGCGGAGGGGAGGAGGGCGGGGTGGTAGGCGGAGTCGTCGGTGGGGACCGGGAGGGAGCCCACGCGGAGGTAGCGCGCCGGCGGGGGCGCGGCGATCTCCAGCCGCCCCACGCACTGCAGCTCGCCCGACGCGTCCATCGGAGCCGTCCTTCCTCCTCGCCGCCGGCGTCGGCTTGTGGACCTCGCTCGGATCGCGGCAGCGGCAGCGGCAGCGCGTCCCGTGCCCGGCTTGACGAACGCCCCTCTGAGACAGTGGAGAGTGCTAGACGCTTCTACCGCTCCCCTTTGGGCCTGTCATGGAGTCAGATCTGGCCAGATGGGCTGGCACGGCCCGACCTGAGCTAAAGTGTGCCAGGCCGGGAGGGCGCCTTAGGCCCTGTTCGGTACGTGGGATTTCTGCGGGAATTTCACTGGAAACCAGATCCTTTGGAATACTTATTCCTTTGCTAGCATTCGGAACGTAGGAAACAAGAACAGTATACCAGAGGAAAACATCTTGTCCTGTGCCGATTCCACAGGAACGAAAAAAATCCACCGTATCCTCATTTTTTGGCGGAGTCCCGAGGTAAAGCTCTGGCTGCCATCTTGGATGCAGGGTAACCGTGAATAAAAAAAGTCCAGACAAGGGTGTTGTTACTGTCTAGCCAAATAAAATATTGTCCATGCCTATAGAACTCTGGATGTTTCCTACCCCTGTCCCGAACACTTGCTTATACACCTTTCCTCTATTTTCCCGATCCTATGTTTTGCATCAGCTCTCTTTCTCCATTCCTTTTATTTATCCCAGTTCCTTTGTTTTAAACACCTGTGTTCCGAACAGGCCCTTAGTTTGCAGGGATTTCACTGGGAAATATCTAGCCTCTTCGATGATAAAATGTGACATAACATTATTGGAGGCTTTGCCTTGTCGTGCTCTCACTTGCTCTCGACTGATCACTTGAAAACATACAGATAGCTTCAGACTGTCAAGGTGTGATCAAAGATATCCACGAAGATATGGGTGGGCTACACTCTAGCATTATTAAGGAGATTAGTCTTACATCTCAGCAGTTCTCTCGCTTTTCCTTTATCTTCAAAGGAAGAGAAACTAATCTTGAGGCACATAGCCTCGCTAAACATACTCTAAGCCTTTCTTTAGGACGGCATGTGTGGCTCCTTAATCCGCCGGATCTACATTTCATTCCTATGAACTTTTGTAATCAATAAAATGTAGTGTGTTTAGACTTCAAAAAAAAGGTGTCGGTTGAGTGGGGACCTGACGTGGATTGCTGGCCAAGAGAGCTCCTGGCTGGTGCCTTACGGCGCCCCTATGTCTTTCGCGTTAAGTGAGCATAGGGGAAGCCTCGCATCGGGGGGGGGGGGGGGTGTTAAGGGGAGGACAGATGGGCCGGCCAGCCGCGCGGGAGGCCCCGACCCGTTTTGTTGCTGTTGTTTTTTCAGTTTTTTGTTCTCTTTTTTTCTTTATACTTTAAAATAGTACACACAACACACACAAAAAACACTCTTTAAAAATACATTTGAAAATGTTGAACAAATATTTGAAAAATGTCAAATAATTACTAAAAATTGATGAATGAGTATTTAATTTTTTAATAAGTATTGAAAAATGTTGAACAAGTATTTAAAAATGTTGAATAAGTATTAAAAAATGTTTAACAAGTATTTGAAAATGTTGAACAAGTATGTAAAAAATGTTGAATAAGTATTTGAAAAATGTTAAATAATCGTTCGAACAATGTTGAACATGTATAGAAAAAATAATGACCGCTTATTATTATTATTTTGACATATACAAAAATGTAGAATGAAAAACAAAAAAAGGAAAATGTTGAACAGGTATTTAAAAAAATGTTGATCATGTATATAAAAATGTTAAACAAGTATTAGAAATTGTTGAACAAGTATTTGAAGAAATGTTGAACAAGTATATAAAATTTAGAATGAAAAACAAAGAAAAAACAAAAAAATGAAAATAAAAAAGAAAAGAAAGAACATGAGGAAACAAAGAAAAACCAGAGAAGACATTGTTTCCTCGACGCGCGCCATCCCTATAGAATCGCTAAATGCTATAAATCATGCGGGCGTCTTATCCTCAGCCCAAGAACGAGCCGACGAGCTCGCGCGCGACGCGCGTTTTCCCGGGTTTCCCTGCTCGATAATTTCGTTTACTCAAATATAATGCTCAATCATTTCGTGGTTGACTGGTAGTGGTAGACCGGTCAACCATTAAGCATGGACTTTTGTGTAAAAAAAATCAAAATTTCAGAAAAAAAAAGAAAAAATATGCTCACGAATTCTAAAAAGTTCATTGATTTTCAAAAAAGTTCATCAAACTTTGAAAAGCATTCATGTATCGAAAAAAGTTTTCCGATTTTGAAAAAAATCATGAATTTGAAAAAAAAACCAAACAAACCACAAATTTTGAAGAAAGTTCGTCATTGTTTTTTAAAAAATCATCTACTTTCAAGAAAAAAGTTCAGTGTTTTGGAAAAGTGCAGCGACTTTCAAGAAAAAGTTCACGAATTTGAAAAAGAAAAAGAAAAAAGGGACAGAGAAAAAAGAGTGAAGAAAGTAGAAAAAGATGAAAAGGCAAAACAAACTACAGTACTATATAAGCACACGAGGCTACTTGGTTGGCTGGTTATGGCGTCGTACTTTCGAACCCTGGCTCACACGCACTTTTTTGCTTTTTACAGAAACGGAAAAAGAGCAGAATGAAATGGGATGGGCTGGCCCGCTATAAAACCAAGTGGGTTTGCGCCCTGTACCAAATCCTTTGTTGAGCATGTCTCCAAAAAAAGGGCGAATCCTATTTGCCGCCCGTGTGCGGGAAGCAGACGCGGCTTCGCTGAAAGCGAAGCTAGCGAGCGATGCGCACGGGCCGGCCCATTTCAAGCCAGCAGCTGGTTTTGGGAACCTTCTAGAGGGTTCTCTGAACCGGGTTTTTTCCTGTTTTGTTTTTAATGTTTTTTATATTCTTCCGGATTTTTCATCTTTTTAAATTTTCCTTTTTTTCTTCCTGATTTTTTTTCTTTTGTTTTTTTTCATAAACTAAAGTTTTCGAAAAATGTTCAGAATTTATAGTTTTGTTAAGTTCTCAGAAAACAATTCGAAATTACTTGTTCATTATTCAAAACTGTTAGTATTTTTCAGATTTTGTGCACCTGTCAGAAAATAAATTCATTGCATTGACAAAAAATGTTCACTGTACATTGAAAAAAATGTTCACCATGTATACAAAATTGTTCATCACGTACAGAGATTTTGTTCAGCTTGTATTTGAAAAGAGGTTCACTCTACTGTTTTACAAATGTTCAATGTGTTTGAATAATGTTCGCCGTATATCAAAAAACTGTTCAATGTGTAGTTTGGAAAATGTTCACCATATATTTTTGTGAACCTGTCAGAAGAAAAAAAGTTCATGGTCTGTACTCTGGTCTGCTGCAGTACGCTGGATACAAAAGGGAATTTTTGTTTACAAAAGCGGTTGCTACAGTGAATTGGTTGCTACACTAGTTCGACAGCTGCTGTACGCTGGTCTGTACACTGCCGCTTACTGGGCCGGCCCATTTGACGCCCGCCCTGTGCGTCCGCGCGTCTCTTCGACGCCTGCGGGCGTCGAACAGGGACTCTCCAAAAAAGGTGCCGATTGAGCTTCTTGGCACCCATGCGCTACCGTACGTAGGCTGGCCCAAGAAAAAGGCCAGCATTCGGCTGTTTTCCCAAATGATTCTAAAAAAAGGGAGATCTTATCCAAATCCCTTGATCTCGTTGACTTAAAAAGATGTCCACGGATTTGAGAAAAACATGAATGTGGGAAAAATATCGAATTTGATAAAAAGTTCATCAAATTTGAAAATAAAACTCATCAAAATTGAAAAAGTCCATCAAATTTGATAAAAAAGATCACCATTGATTTTTTTTTTTAAAGTTAACCGAATTTGAATAAGATCATCAATTTTAAAAAATCATCTATTTGAAAAAGGTTCACGCATTTAAGAAAATAAAAAAGAATCAGGAAAGGAAAAAAGAAAAAGGAAATAGAAAACAAAAAACCTAGGTGGAAACGCAAAAAAAAAGACAAATGGGCCGGCCCGCTCCTAGACCTAGACCTAGTGTAAGGGGTGTGTGCACCCTATACCGTTAAGCCTATAACGGCGCCACTGGCGCCGTATAGGAATTGTTATGCAGGCCAGTGTGCTGCACCCCCAACGCAGGCATGCCTCCTTAGTAAACGGGCCAACCCGACGACATGTTTAGCACTGGTGTTGGAAAGTAGAAAACAAAATTTTCGCCCTGCGGTCACCCATGAACAATATGAAGATGCATGTAAGATTTAGATCAGTATTCGTTACCGGCTCCGGAGTGCAACGGAAGTAGACAAGTACATCGTGTGGAGGAAGAGGCATATAAGTACCCCAAGTCTGACCATATACCACTGTTGTTACATCTTGTGGAGGAAGAGTCTCGTGTCCATTTTGGACCCGCAGTCCTCAGATTTGAAGCCCGGTGGTTGCGGAAGAAAATTCCAGATCAGTGGTTGAAGAGGCATGGCAGGGCTTGGATACCCATGAACCAAATGTGGGGCTTTCAGAGAAACTGGACCAAGTTCACAAAGCATTACACCATTGGGACAAAACAGTGCTTCGCAACAGCTCAAAGTCGTTGAGAAAAGTTTAGAGAGAGATCAAACCCATCAGCCGAGAGTCTCCTATGCCAGAAAGTGTGTCTCGGCAGAAGCTATTAGCGGAGGAACTTGAACGTCTCCTCGAGCAGGAGGAGCTCTATTGGGCGCAACGAAGCAGGATAAACTGGCTTATGTTCGATGACAAGAATACATCATACTACCCGCTGATTGAGAAACCAGGTAAAAATATTAAACGATGATCTAGGTGTATGGAATAAAGGTAATGTGTATTTAAACCCTTTAATTTATGATTACTTTGTCGGGTTGTTCTCAACAAATATTGACAAGCCAAACCCGTCGCTATTAGCGAAAGTCATCCCTAGAGTGACCAGGACCATGAATGATGAGCTCGTGTAATCATATATTGCTGAAGAGGTAAAAAAGCTTTATTTTCCATTGGTGATATGAAGGCACAGAGAACTAATGGTCTCCATGCAAAAAAATCAAGAGGTAATTCTTGGAGATGCTCTTACTGTTGAGATACTAGATGCTATTAATAATAAATCAATTCCTAAAGGTTGGAATGATACTGTGATTGTGCTCATTCCAAAGGCGGAGGAGCCTGAGAGAATTACCCAATACAGGTCTATCGGTCTTTTTAATGTTCTTTACAAAATTATTTCAAAGATGATAACTGTTAGGCTTACAACCTTCCTTGACGAGATCATTTGTTTCATGCTCATAGTGCTTTTGTCCCAGGCAAGCTAATAACCGATAATATTTTATTGGCATACAAGAGTCTCCATGCCATAAAGATCAAAAAGGGAAAGGAAAGGTTGGATATTATGCTATTAAACTTGACATGCATAAATCTTATGGTAGAGTTGAATGGAAAATTTTGGAGAAAATGAAGCGAAGTTAGGCTTCCATCATGAGGTAGTTCAATTACTAATGGCATGTGTAACATCCGTTAAGTACAAGGTGATGTACAATGATCAAGAGACCGCGAGGTTTATTCCTGCTAGGGGCCTCCATCAAGGGGACACCTTATCACCATATTTATTTTTGATTTGCGCAGAAGGTCTATCTAGTTCCTTGGCCCAACAAGAGGAGGTTCGTGGCATAGAAGGTGTTCGGGTGTGCAGAAATGCACCATCAGTGTCTCATTTATTATTTGCTGATGACTCCCTTATACTTATGAAATAAGATGTGACGGATGCAACCTCGCTAAGACAAGTTCTGGATGAGTATTGTGCAAGCTCGGGGCAACCGATGAGAAAAAGGAAAATGCAGTATCTACTTCAGCCCCAATGTTGATGTTGACATGAAAGCCGAAGTGTGTACTGGGTTAAATATCATGATAGTGAAGGAAATATGCCCTAGAGGCAATAACAAAGTTGTTATTTTATATTTCCTTATTTCATGATAAATATTTATTATTCATGCTAGAATTGTATTAACCGGAAACTTGATACATGTGTAAATACATAGACAAAAATACCAAGTCCCTAGTAATCCTCTACAAGACTAGCTCGTTAATCAAAGATGGTTAAGTTTACTGACCATAGACATGTGTTGTTATTTGATGAACGGGGTCACATCATTAGGAGAATGATGTGATGGACATGACCCATCCGTTAGCTTAACATATTGATCATTCAGTTTTTTATTAATAATGCTTTCTTCATGTCAAATCATATTCCTCCGACTATGAGATTATGCAACTCCCGGATACCAGAGGAATGCCTTGTGTGCTATCAAACGTCACAACATAACTTGGTGATTATAAAGATGATGTACATGTATCTCCGAAGGTGTTTGTTGGGTTGGCATAGATCAAGATTAGGATTTGTCACTCCGAGTATCAGAGAGGTATCTCTGGGCCCTCTCGGTAATGCACATCATAAGAAGAATTGCAAGCAATGTGACTAATGAGTTAGTTGCGGGTTGATGCATTACGGAACGAGTAAAGATACTTGCCGGCAATGATATTGAACTAGGTATGAAGATACCGACGATCAAATCTCAGGCAAGTAACATACCGATGACAAAAGGAATAACGTATGTTGTCATTACGGTACGACTGATAAAGATCTTCGTAGAATATGTGGGAGCCAATATGAGCATCCGGGTTCCGCTATTGGTTATTGACCATAGAGGTGTCTCGGTTATGTTTACATACTTCTCGAGCCCGTAGAGTCCGCACGCTTAACGTTCGATGACGATTTTGTATTATATGAGTTATGTGATTTGATGACCTAATCTTGTTCAGAGTCCCAGATGAGATCACGGACATAACAAGGAGTCTCTAAATGGCCGAGAGGTAAAGATTCATATATAGGACGATGATATTTGGACATCGGAAGTGTTCCGGGTGAAATCGGGTCACTGGAATGAGTTCCGGGCACCCCCGGCAAAAGTTATGGGCCTATTGGGCCAAGTGAGGGACAGACCAACCCCTAGTGGGCTGGTGCGCCCCCTAGGCCGAATAGGAGAAGGAGGAAAGGAAGGGAAGGAGGAAGAAAAGGTGTAACATCCCAAAATTCTAAATTTTGGAATGTTATATTAAATAAATAGTTTTGATTGTTTGTTTGATTGTGGTGCTGTTGCTTGTGTAAAATTGGATGAAATTTGAAACTTTTGAAAGTTGAATGAGAGGGAATAAAATGAATTTCCCAAAACTTTCACTTGCGTTTATGATCTCCATGAATTCAAATTCATTTCATCACAAAACCCTAGAGTGAAGATGATATGGCTTCTTCCATTTAAGAAAATGAAAAGGGGTTTCGAAAAGATTTTGAATTTCATCTGAAAATATTTCAAATTCAAAAACTTTATGCAACTCAATGATTTTCATGAGAGAAGATAAAATGACTTCTTCAAATTATAAGAAATATGAGTTGGAAGTTCCTTTGAAGTATTTTGAAACTCATTTTTTCAAATTTGAGGTATTTGGTTTTTATTCAAATTATTTTTCTCTAAAAATAAAACATATGGAAAATAGGGTAAAATGATTCCCTACAATAGGAAATTGGAGATAAATGAGTTTGAAATAATTTTGGTATTTTAAAAGTATTTTTTGGTTTTTAAATAAACCAATGGCACTGTTTGCTTATTTTAAATTTTTGTGGATTTTATTTTACTCTAGAAAAATGTTCATGTTGTAGAAAATATTTTTCTGAAAATTTTGATATATAATATGCCTATATTAAATTTTTATATTAGCCGGTTTTACTTATTTTTATTGTCTCTGTAAAAAAAAGTTAGGCTGAAGCCGACCGAGCCAGGCCGGCCCAGCCGAGCCACTAGCCCCCGCGCGCGTCGCAGCAGGCCGCGGCCCAGCGGCCCACCTCCCGGTCGTCCTCGGCCCTCGGTCAGAGACCGACTCCTACACGCCGCCGGTCGCCGCCGTAGCCGCCGCGGACTCCTCCACCGCCTCGCCTTGCCCCTCCCGCAAGCCTCGCCAGCCCCCTCCTTTAAATACCGAGCCCCCGGCTCTTTTCCCCTCAAACCCGAGCCGTAGAGCCCTCGCAGCCGTCACCTCGTCCTCGCCGGAGTTTGCCGCCGCCGCCGTAGCTCCGCTCCGCCCCGCCACTCCCGACCGCCGCCGCCGCCTCCATCCTCATCATCGCGCAGCGCCGAGCCCTCTTGTGCCCTCACCGCCGCTGGAGACCCACTGGAGCCGCCGCCCCGTCAACGCCAGAGCCGCCGCTGCCGTCTCCCTCATCGCTGGCGACCCCTCCGCCGCGGTAACGCCCCCTGCCTCTCTCGCCCGTCCAATCTCTGATCTACGGCTCAGATTAGATTATGTTAGTTTTTCTTTATTCGAAACATTTCCTCTTAGTTAATGAACGTTCGTTCGTTTAGCTTTAGGCAGCGAACGTTTTCGTTAGATAAGCCGCAGTAGTGAACATTCTTATTTTAGCTTCAGTTTCGTAGCCAGGGACCCGTTTGCAATTATCTTTAATTACAATTTAGCCCTTGGATTTCAATTGATCACATTTTTTTGCTCGTTAGTCGGAATTTGATGAAACTAACGCCAAAAGTTTCTTCTATCCAAAAAACCAACTCAAATTTATTTTTGAGAGTTTTAAAATTTGAATTCAAACAGATTTGAATTTGAACTTCGTTTGATCATAACTTGAGTTTTGTAACTCTGTTTGAGTTGATTCTTATTGCAAATCGAAGCTCTTGAACTAAACTTTCTAATAAGGCCAAATCCACCTAATTTTGGTACTGTTAGAAATTGTTTTCTGTTGCTAGAGTTATTCGCTTGTTTACGAAGTTTTTCGAGATCTTTTCTTCGATTCTTTTGAGTGATTGCTTATGTGTGGTTACAAATGTTTGCTTACGATAGATTGATCGGAGTGTGACGAGTAGATCTATTAGGAATTATGAGTGCGGAGAACCTTCGTCAAAAGTACAAGGCAAGTTCACACTTTGATCATACTTTTCAATACCCAGTTTTACTATGCATTAGTTGCACCCCTCAAAGATTTGCATTAGTATGATTTGGGAACATGTGGGATTGCTATGTAGTTTATGAGGTAGGAACTTATGATCCTTGAAACACCCCGGGAATATTCGTTGTGTTTTAAGTTGCTTAGCCATGCTCGTAGATGAGGATTGGTATGTGAGATTCATGCAAGTTATGAGAGTAATAATAATTAAGGGAAATTTTAAGGTGGCAACATTAACACACATCTGGGTGGAATGGTTGGCGCACCCTGGAGAAACCAGTGGCTTGCCCGGGCACCTGGAGAAACCAGTATTTGACCTAGGGGATCCCGGAGGACCCGTGTGATCACCCTATGGAATGCCACCCAGGCTCAAAGGGATCATATGATATTTCATGCCTAGAAACTTCCATGAGCAGCCAGAAGCCATTATGGGCTCTCGCATAGTTAAGTAAGTTGTGGGAAACCTTTCCATGATGGGCTAGCAGATGTAGGGGGATTGTAGGTGTACTGGCCTATCTATCGGTTAAGGGGACCTCTTCGGAAAGACTGTGTCTCGATCATCCGGTTCTCTAACATCAAGCAGTGCGAGGAATTCAACGGAGGAGATCGAGTCTTGTGCGGAAAAGTGCACAAACCTCTGCAGAGTGTACAAACTAATCATGATTAGTCGTGTCCCCGGTTATGGACAACTTTGAGTATCTAGAAGTGGATTATTTGTTGATCTCATCACTCTATTTTAATGATATCATTGGGTTATTAATAACTTGGAGATTTTGAGATTGAGTTGGAGGAACCTTCTCAATAATGGCATAAACTTGGTAGTAAAATAAAATTTATTCCTTTGTTGTAGGGAAAAACTAGCTTTATGCAAAACTAAACTTAGAGCTTCCGCGAGCCTAATATGCATGTAGTGATAGATATTGTTCATCATTATTCTATGGTGTGAATTCGCCAGTACATTCAATGTACTGACCTATATGGCTGCAACATCTCATGTTGCAGGAATTATCCGACGAGTAAGTGATACGTTAGGGTTGCGATGTCTACACTGAACTTTGCTGTTGGTGTTGATGGCACTCCACAACCTTGTTGTTTCTTCCGCTATGTTGATTGAGGTAATAGTATTTATGTTACTTTATACATGTGATTTACCTCTGTTATAAATCCTCGAGTACTGTGTGTGTCAGGATACCGATCTAGGGATGGCACTTAAGCACAGAGACTTCGATCCATTTGGGTCAGGTCGCTACAAGATGGTATCAGAGCACATGTTTGACTATATGACGTGACCCTAGAAACTGGCCAGCCCATAGGAAATAATTTCTCTAAAACTTTATTTTCAAAAAGATTCTTTACATCTCTTCTTTTCCGAGCTTTGTCAAATCTTCCCTTTTACCTTAAATAGTTAGACAATACCCTTTTCCATTTTGACCACTCCAGAGTAAAGAGGATTTCAGCATGCATTAGAAGTGTTGAAGCTACAACAGTGGATGCTCTGAAGATTTGAAGAATTGATGACTTTGAAGAGATATTGACCTTTAGAAGACCAAACCCCTGTAATGTACTTACATTAGATGCGACGATTGTGAGCCATCATTTGTTTGATATTTTTCCGACGGCCACAAAATAAAACTCATCTCTTCAAAACTATTGTTTGTATGGAGTGTACCTCTCTCCATCTCCCAAATCTCATCCCAAAACCCTTGGACCCAATAGAGTATAAATGAAGATAGACTTGTATTCTCTGGACTGATGACTCAGCCGGAGGCAGAGCTATGGATACAAAACATTGAGGATCACTTCAGGAAAAATTGATTGCAAGGAAGTATGAGGTTCAATACGCTCTTCAGTACTTTACAAAAAGTCCTGCAACATGGTGGAAAATGCATCAAGCCATACAAGGATGTAATGGAGCAAAAAGTTGGGAGAAATTCAAGAAGACTCTGTTAAAATCCTGTCTCATCCAAAAGCATGGTGACAACCCGAAGAAGAAACCTTGTGCCTGCATGATTTGTGGAGAAATAGGACACACCCAGGAGGAGCACAAGGATGAATGCGCTCATTGTGAAGAAAGTCACCCAGCTGAAGAATGCCCAACTAGGCAGATTACTTGTTTCTTGTGTGAAGGGACTACCCACTACCCTATTCAGTGTCACATTGACCCCATGGTACAACGAACTATCCAACAGAAGAAAGAAGCAATGAAAGAAGCCCTCGTTAGAAGAACAAGTGATGAAGGAAGATGTGCACGCACGAAGAAGACCCAATTAAACTTTGCACCAAGTCATGCTATTCATGTGTAGAAGATGTTGGGGATTGTTGTAGAAGTTCAAAATTTTCCTACGCATCACCAAGATCAATCTATGGAGTGACTAGCAACGAGAGAGGGGAGTGCATCTTCATACCTTTGAAGATCGTGATGCGGAAGCGTTGCAAGAACGCGGTCGGTGGAGTCGTACACGAAGCGATTCAGATCGCGATCGATTCCGATCTAAGCGCCGAACGACAGCGCCTCTGCGTTCAACACACGTGCAACCCGGTGACGTCTCCCACGCCTTGATCCAGCAAGGGGAGAGGGAGATGTTGGGGAAGACAGTTCCAGCAGCAGCATGACGGCGTGGTGGTGGTGGAGCTGCGTGGTACTTCGGCAGGGCTTCGCCAAGCACCGCAGAAGGAGAGGAGGAGTTGGGAGGGGGGGGGCTGCGCCAGGCAAAGGGTGCGGCTGCTCTCCCACCTCCCCACTATATATAGGAGAAAGGGAGAGGGGGCCCGGCCCCCTTAGATCCAATCTAAGGGGGGCGGCGGCCACGGGAGGAGGCTTGCCCCCCAAGCCAAGGGGGCGCCCCCCTTAGGGTTTCCCCCAACCCTAGGCGCATGGGCCCTAGGGTGGAAGGCGGCCAGCCCACTTAGGGGCTGGTCCCTCTCCATATACAGCCCATAGGGCCCTCCGGGGTAGGCGGACCCTCCCGGTGGACCCCCGGAACCCCTTCGGTGGTCCCGGTACAATACCGGCACCTCCCCGAACCTTTCCGGTGACCGTACAATAACTTCCCATATATAAATCTTCACCTCCGGACCATTCTGGAACTCCCCGTGACATCCGAGATCTCATCCGGGACTCCGAAAAACATTCGTTAACCACGTACATACATTCCCTATAACCCTAGCGTCATCGAACCTTAAGTGTGTAGACCCTACGGGTTTGGGAACCATGCGGACATGACCGAGACATCTCTCCAGCCAATAACCAACAGCGGGATCTGGATTCCCATGTTGGCTCCCACATGTTCCACGATGATCTTATCGGATGAACCACGATGTCGGGGATTCAAACAATCCCGTATGCAATTCCCTTTGTCTACTAGTATGATACTTGCCTGAGATTCGATCGTTGGTATCCCGATACCTTGTTCACTCGTTACCAGCAAGTTTCTTTACTCGTTCCATAACACATCATCCCGTGACCAACTCCTTAGTCACATTGAGCTCATTACGATGATGTCTTACCGAGTAGGCCCAGAGATACCTCTCCGTCATACGGAGTGACAAATCCCAGTCTCGATTCGTACCAACCCAACAGATGCTTTCGGTGATACCCATAGTGCACCTTTATAGCCACCCAGTTACGTTGTGACGTTTGGCACACCCAAAGCATTCCTACGGTATCCGGGAGTTGCACAATCTCATGGTATAAGGAAAAGATACTTGACATTGGAAAAGCTTTAGCAGACGAACTACACGATCTTGTGCTATGCTTAGGATTGGGTCTTGTCCATCACATCATTCTCCTAATGATGTGATCCTGTTACCAACGACATCCAATGTCCATGGAAATGAAACCGTGACCATCTATTGCTCAACGAGCTAGCCAACTAGAGGCTAACTAGGGACATATTATGGTCTATGTATTCACACATGTATTACGGTTTCCGGTTAACACAATTATAGCATGAACAATAGACGATTATCATGAACAAGGAAATATAATAATAACCATTTTATTATTGCCTCTAGGGCATATTTCCAACAATCTCCCACTTTCACTAGAGTCAATAATCTAGTTACATTGTGATGAATCGAACACCCATAGAGTTCTGGTGTTGATCATGTTTTGCTCGTGGAAGAGGTTTAGTCAATGGATCTGCGACATTCAGATCTGTATGCACTTCACAAATATCTATGTCTCCATCTTGAATATAACCATGAATGGAGTTGAAATGGCGCTTGATGTGCTTGGTCTTCTTGTGAAACCTGGGCTCCTTGGCAACGGCAATAGCTCCAGTATTGTCACAGAAGAGAGTCATCGGGCCCGACACGCTTGGAATAACTCCTAGGTCGGTGATGAACTCCTTCATCGAGACTCCTTCCTATGCTGCTTCGGAAGCAGCTATGTACTCCGCTTCACATGTAGATGCCGCCACGACGCTTTGCTTGCAACTGCACCAGCTGACTGTCCCACCATTCAAAATATACACGTATCCGGTTTGTGACTTGGAGTCATCCGGATCTGTGTCGAAGCTAGCATTGACGTAACCCTTTACGACGAGCTCTTCGTCACCTCCATAAACGAGAAACATATCCTTAGTCCTTTTTAGGTACTTCATGATGTTCTTGACCGATGTCCAGTGTTCCATTCCGGTATCATTTTGTACCTCCCCACCAAACTTATTGCAAGGTTCACATCAGGTCTGGTACACAACATGGCATACATAATAGAACTTATGGCTGAGGCATAGGGGATGACACTCATCTTTTCTCTATCTTCTGCCAAGGTCGGGCATTTAGCTATGCTCAATCTCACACCTTGCAATACTAGCAAGAACCCTTTCTTGGACTGATCCATATTGGACTTCTTCAGTATCTTGTCAAGGTATGTGCTTCGTGAAAGACCAATGAGGCGTATCGATCTATCTCTATAGATCTTGATGCCTAATATGTAAGCACCTTCTCCAAGGTCCTTCATTGTAAAACACTTATTCAAGTAGGCCTTTATGCTTTCCAAAAGTTCTATATCATTTCCCATCAACAATATGTCATCCACATATAACATGAGAAATGCTACAGAGCTCCCACTCACTTTCTTGTAAATACAGGCTTCTCCATAAGTCTGTATGGACCCAAACACTTTGATCACTTCATCAAAGCAAATGTTCCAACTCCGAGATGCTTGCACCAGCCCATAGATGGAGCGTTGGAGCTTGCATACCTTGTTAGCATTCTTAGGATCGACGAAACCTTCCGGCTGCATCATATACAATTCTTCCTTAAGGAAGCCGTTAAGGAATGCCGTTTTGACGTACATTTGCCATATCTCATAATCATAGAATGCGGCAATTGCTAACATGATCTGGACGGACTTCAACATCGCTACGGGAGAGAAAGTCTCATCGTAGTCAATTCCTTGAACTTGTCGATAACCTTAGCAACAAGCCGAGCCTTATAGATGGTCACATTTCCATCCGCGTCAGTCTTCTTCTTAAAGATCCATTTATTTTCTATGGCTCGCCTATCATCGGGCAAGTCAACCAAAGTCCATACTTTGTTATCATACATGGATCCTATCTTGGATTTCATGGCTTCAAGCCATTTGTTGGAATCCGGGCCCGCCATCGCTTCTTCATTGTTCGAAGGTTCACCGTTGTCTAACAACATGATTTCCAGGACAGGGTTGCCGTACCACTTTGGTGTGGAACGTGTCCTCGTGGACCTACGAAGTTCAGTAGTAACTTGATCCGAAGTTTCATGATCATTATCATTAACTTCCTCTCTAGTCGGTGCAGGCACCACAGAAACATCTTCCTGTGCTGCGCTACTTTCTGGTTCAAGAGGGGTTACAATCACCTCATCAAGTTCTACTTTCCTCCCACTTACTTCTTTCGAGAGAAACTCTTTCTTCAGAAAGGATCCATTCTTGGCAACAAAGACCTTGCCTTCGGATCTGAGTTAGAAGGTATACCCAATTGTTTCCTTAGGGTATCCTATGAAGACACATTTTTTCCGATTTGGGTTCAAGCTTTTCAGGTTGAAGTTTCTTGACATAAGCATCACATCCCCAAACCTTTAGAAACGACAACTTAGGTTTCTTCCCAAACCATAATTCATACAGTGTCGTCTCAACGGATTTAGACGGTGCCCTATTTAAAGTGAATGCGGCAGTCTCTAAAGCATAACCCCAAAATGATAGCGGTAAACCGGTGAGAGACATCATAGACCGCACCATGTCCAACAGGGTACGATTATGACGTTCAAACACACCGTTACGCCGAGGTGTTCCAGGCGGCGTCAGTTGTGAAACAATTCCACATTTCCTTAGGTGTGTGCCAAATTCGTGACTTAAATATTCTCCTCCACGATCTGATCGTAAGAACTTTATTTTTCTGTCACGTTGATTCTCAACCTCATTCTGAAATTCCTTGAACCTTTCAAAGGTCTCAGACTTGTGTTTCATCAAGTAGACATACCCATATCTACTTAAGTCATCAGTGAGGGCAAGAACATAACGATAACCACCGCGAGCCTCAACGCTCATCGAACCGCACACATCAGTATGTATGATTTCCAACAAGTTGGTTGCTCGCTCCATTGTTTCGGAGAACGGAGTCTTGGTCATCTTGCCCAAGAGGCATGGTTCGCACGTGTCAAATGATTCATAATCAGGAGACTCCAAAAGTCCATCTGCATGGAGTTTCTTCATGCGTTTGATACCAATATGACCAAGGTGGCAGTGCCACAAGTATGTGGGACTATCATCATCAACCTTACATCTTTTGGCATTCACACTATGAATATGTGTAACATCACGTTCGAGATTCAATAAAAATAAACCATTGACCAGCGGGGCATGACCATAAAACATTTCTCTCGTATAAATAGAACAACCATTATTCTCGGATTTAAATGAGTAGCCATCTCGCATTAAACAAGATCCAAATACAATGTTCATGCTCAAAGCTGGTACTAAATAACAATTATTGAGGTTTAAAACTAATCCTGAAGGTAGATGTAGAGGTACCGTGCCGACGACGATCACATCGACCTTGGAACCCTTCCCGATGCGCATCGTCACCTCGTCCTTCGCCAGTCTTCACTTATTCCGCAGCTCCTGCTTTGAGTTACAAATGTGAGCAATTGCACCGGTATCAAATACCCAGGAGCTACTACGAGCGCTGGTAAGGTACACATCAATATTATGTATATCACATATACCTTTGACATTGCCAGCCTTCTTATTCGCTAAGTATTTGGGGCAATTCCGCTTCAAGTGACCCGTTCCCTTGCAATAAAATCACTCAGTCTCAGGCTTGGGTCCATTCTTTGGCTTCTTCCCGGCAACTGGCTTACCGGGCATGGCAAGTGATACGTCCATTTTGCATCATGCTTTTATGTTGATATTTATTGCACCATGGGATGTTATTACACATTATGTCACAATACTTATGCCTTTTCTCTCTTATTTTACAAGGTTTACATGAAGAGGGAGAATGCCGACAGCGGGAATTCTGGGCTGGAAAAGGAGCAAACATTGGAGACCTATTCTGCACAACTCAAAAAGCCCTGAAACTCCACGAAACTCCGTTTCAGAAAATATAAAAAATATCTGGCGAAAGAAGTACAGGAGGAGGGCCACCCACCATCCACGAGGGTGGGGGGCGCCCCCCTGAGCGCCCCCTGCCTCGTGGGCCACCTGGTGACCCCCCGATGCCCATCTTCTGCTATATGAGGTGTTTTGACCTGGAAAAAATCATAAGGAGGCTTTCGGGACGAAGCGCCGCCGTCTCGAGGCGGAAACTTGGCGGAACCAATCTAGGGCTCCGGCGGAGCTGTTCTGCCGGGGACACTTCCCTCCCAGAGGGGGAAATCACCGCCATCATCATCACCAACAACTCTCCCATCTTGGGGAGGGTTATCTTCATCAACATCTTCACCAACACCATCTCCTCTCAAACCCTAGTTCATCTCTTGTATCCAATCTTTGTACCAAAACCTCAGATTGGTACCTGTAGGTTACTAGTACTGTGAATTACTCCTTGTAGTTGATGCTAGTTGGTTTACTTGGTGGAAGATCATATGTTCAGATCCATTATGCATATTAATACCCCTCTGATTATGAACATGAATATGATTTGTGAGTAGTTACGTTTGTTCCTGAGGACATGGGAGAAGTCTTGCTATAAGTAGTCATGTGAATTTGGTATTCGTTCAATATTTTGATAAGATGTATGTTGTCTTTCCTCTAGTGGTGTCATGTGAACGTCGACTACATGACACTTAACCATTGTTTGGGCCTAGAGGAAGGCATTGGGAAGTAATAAGTAGATGATGGGTTGCTAGAGTGACATAAGCTTAAACCCTAGTTTATGCGTTGCTTCGTAAGGGGCTGATTTGGATCCACATGTTTCATGCTATGGTTAGGTTTACCTTAATACTTCTTTTGTAGTTGCCAATGCTTGCAGTATAGGTTAATCATAAGTGGGAGGCTTGTCCAAGTAAGGGCAGCACCCAAGCACCGGTCCACCCACATACCAAATTATCAAAGTAACGAACGCGAATCATATGAGCGTGACGAAAACTAGCTTGACGCTAATTCCCATGTGTCCTCGGGAGCGCTTTTCTTTCATATAAGATTTTATCCAGGCTTGTCCTTTGCTACAAAAAAGATTGGTCCACCTTGATGCACTTTATTTACTTTTACTATTTGTTACTTGTTACCAATTACTTTATCACAAAACTATCTGTTACCGATAATTTCAGTGCTTGCAGAAAACACCTTACTGAAAACTGCCTATCATTTCCTTCTGCTCCTCGTTGGGTTCGACACTCTTACTTATCAAAAGGACTACGATAGATCCCCTACACTTGTGGGTCATCAAGACACTTTTCTGGCGCCGTTGCCGGGGAGTGAAGCGCATTTGGTAAGTGGAATTTGGTAAGGAAAAATTTATATAGTGTGCTGAAATTTACTGTCACTTGTTACTATGGCACATAATCCTTTGAGGGGCTTGTTCGGGGTATCTTCACCCCGACCAGTAGAGCAAATAGTTGCTCCTCAACCTACTGAACCTACTGAAAATGTTTACTTTGAAATCCCTTTGGGTATGATAGAGAAACTGCTAGCTAATCCCTTTACAGGAGATGGAACCTTGCATCCCGGTTTGCACCTAATCTATGTGGATGAAGTTTGTGGATTATTTAAGCTTGTAGGTATGCCCGAGGATGTGATCAAGAAGAAGGTCTTCCCTTTATCTTTGAAGGGAGATGCATTGACATGGTTTAGGCTATGCGATGATATTGGATCATGGAACTACAACCGATTGAAGTTGGAATTTCATCAGAAGTTCTATCCTATGCATCAGGTTCATCGTGATCGTAATTATATATATAATTTTTGGCCTTGCGAAGGAGAAAGTATCGCTCAAGCTTGGAGGAGGCTTAATTCAATGTTATATTCATGCCCCAATCATGAGCTTTCAAGAGAAATGATTATTCAAAAAAATTATGCTCGGTTTTCTCTCAACAATCGCTCCATGCTCGATACTTCTTGCACTGGTTCTTTTATGATGAAGACTATTGAATTCAAATGGGATTTATTGGAAAGAATTAAACGCAACTCTGAAGATTGGGATCTCGACGAAGGTAAGGAGTCAGGTATAACACCTAAGTTTGATTGTGTTAAATCTTTTATGGATACCGATGTTTTCCGTGAATTTAGCACTAAATATGGACTTGACTCTGAGATAATAGCTTCCTTCTGTGAATCATTTGCTACTCATGTTGACCTCCCTAAGGAGAAGTGGTTTAAATATCATCCTCCCATTGAAGTAAAAGTAATTGAACCTGTTAAGGTTGAAGAAAAGATTATCACTTATAAAGCTGATCCTATTGTTCCTACTGCTTATATTGAGAAACCACCCTTCCCCGCTAGAATAAAGGATCATGCCAAAGCTTCAACTGTGGTTCGTAAGAGTAATACTAGAACACCTATACCCCTTGAGCAAATTAAAGTTGAACCTAGTGTTGCTATGGTTAAGGATCTCCTTGGTCGATAATGTAGATGGGCATGTCATTTACCTCCATGAGGAAGCTGCTAGAATTGCCAGACCCGATACTAGGAATAAACATAGACCTGTTGTAGGCATGCCTGTTATTTCCGTTAAAATAGGAGATCATTGCTATCATGGTTTATGTGACGTAGGTGCTAGTGCGAGTGTAATACCATTTCCTTATATGAAGAAATTATGCACGATATTGCACCCCTGAGATAGAAGTTATTGATGTTACTATTAAGCTTGCCAATAAAGACACTATTTCACTAGTTGGGATTGTTAGAGACGTTGAAGTCCTGTGTGGGAAAGTTAAATACCCTGTTGATTTTCTTGTTCTTGGTCCCCCACAAGACGATTTTTGCCCCATTGTATTTGGTAGACCCTTCTTGAATACTGTTAATGCTAAGATAGATTGCGAAAAAGATATTGTTACTATTGGTTTAGGGGATATGTCTCATGACTTTAACTTTGCTAAATTCCGTAGACAACCCCATGATAAATAATTGCCTAGTAAGGATGAAATTATTGGTCTTGCTTCTATTGTTGTGCCTCCTAATGATCCCTTAGAACAATATCTGCTAGACCATGAAAATGATATGTATATGAATGAGAGAAGGGAAATAGATGAAATATTCTTTAAACAAGGACCCTTATTGAAACACAACTTGCCTATTGAAATTCTGGGGGATCCTCCTCCACCCAAGGGTGATCCCGTGTTTGAACACAATCCATTACCTGATACTCTTAAGTATGTTTATCTTAATGAAAAGAAGATATATCCTATTATTATTAGTGCTAACCTTTCAGAGCAGGAAGAAGAGAAATTATTGAAAACTCTGAAGAAGCACCATGCTGCTATTGGATATACTCTGGATAATCTTAAGGGCATTAGTCCCACTCTATGCCAACACAAGATGAAATTGGAAAAGGATGCTAAACTGGTTATTGATCATCAACGATGGTTAAATCCTAGGATGAAAGAAGTGGTAAGGAAGGAAATACTAAAGCTTCTAGAGGCAGGTATAATTTATCCAGTTGCTGATAGTCAGTGGGTAAGTCATGTCCATTGTGTCCCTAAGAAGGGAGGTATTACTGTTGTTCCTAATGATAAAGATGAATTGATCCCACAAAGAATTGTTACAGGTTATAGGATGGTAATTGTTTTCCGCAAATTAAATAAAGCCACTAAGAAAGATCATTACCCTTTACCTTTTATTGATCAAATTCTAGAAAGGTTATCCAAGCATACCCATTTTTGCTTTCTAGATGGCTATTCTGGTTTCTCTCAAATACCTGTGTCAAAAGAGGATCAAGAAAAGACCACGTTTACTTGTCCCTTCGGTACCTTTGCTTATAGATGCATGCCTTTTGGTTTATGTAATGCACATGCTACCTTTCAAAGATGCATGATGGCTATATTCTCCGATTTTTGTGAAAAGATTGTTGAGGTTTTCATGGATGACATTTCCGTTTAGGGAACTTCTTTTGATGATTGCTTGAGCAACCTTGATCGAGTTTTGCAGAGATGTGAAGAAACTAATCTTGTCTTGAACTGGGAAAAGTGCCACTTTATGGTTAATGAAGGCATTGTTCTGGGGCATAATATTTCTGAAAGAGGTATTGAAGTTGACAAAACTAAAGTGGATGCTATTGAGAAGATGATGTGTCCCAAGGACATCAAAGGTATAAGAAGTTTCCTTGGTCATGCCGGGTTTTATAGGAGGTTCATTAAGGACTTCTCAAAAATCTCTAGGCCTCTGACTAATCTTTTACAAAAAGATATTCCTTTTGTTTTTGATGATGCTTGTGTAGAAGCATTTTAAATACTTAAGAAAGCATTGATCTGCACCCGTTGTCCAGCCTCTTGGCTGGAATTTATCCTTTGAAATTATGTGCGATGCTAGTGATTATGCTGTAGGTGCTATTTTAGGACAAAGAGTTGATAAGAAGCTGAATGTCATCCAATATGCTAGTAAAACTCTAGATAATGCCTAGAGAAATTATGCTACTACTGAAAAAGAATTTTTAGCAGTTGTATTTGCTTGTGATAAGTTTAGACCTTATATTGTTGATTCTAAAGTAACAATTCACACTGATCATGCTGCTATTAAATATCTTATGGAAAAGAAAGATGCTAAACCTCGACTTATTAGATGGGTTCTCTTGCTACAAGAATTTGATTTGCATATCACTGATAGAAAAGGAGCTGAGAACCCCGTTGCAGACAACTTGTCTAGGTTAGAGAATATTCTTGATGACCCACTATCTATTGATCATAGCTTTCCTGATGAACAATTAGCTGTCATAAATGCTTCTCGTACTGCTCCATGGTATCCTGATTATGCTAATTACATTGTTGCTAACTTTATACCACCTAGTTTCACATACCAACAAAAGAAAAAGTTCTTCTATGATTTAAGACATTACTTCTGGGATGATCGACACCTTTATAAAGAAGGAGTAGATGGTATTATTAGACGTTGTGTACCCGAGCATGAACAGGAACAAATCCTACGCAAGTGTCACTTTGAGGCTTATGGAAGACACCACGCTGGAGATAGAACTACACACAAGGTACTGCAATCCGGTTTTTATTGGCCTACTCTCTTCAAGGATGCCCTTAAGTTTGTCTTATCTTGTGATGAATGTCAAAGAATTGGTAATATTAGTAGACGTCAAGAAATGCCTATGAATTATTCACTCGTTATTGAACCATTTGATGTTTGGGGCTTTGATTATATGGGACCGTTTCCTTCCTCTAATGGGTATACACATATTTTTGTTTTTGTTGATTATGTTACTAAGTGGGTAGAAGCCATTCCAACCAGTAGCGCTGATCACAACACATATATTAAGATGCTTAAAGAAGTTATATTTCCGATGTTTGGAGTCCCTAGATATTTGATGACTGGTGGTGGTTCACACTTTATTCATGGTGCTTTCCGTAAGATGCTTGCTAAATATGATGTTAATCATAGAATTGCTTCCCCTTACCACCCACAGTCTAGTGGTCAAGTAGAATTAAGTAACAGAGAGCTGACATTAATTTTGCAAAAGACTGTTAATAGATCTAGAAAGAATTGGTCCAAGAAACTTGATGATGCATTATGGGCCTATAGAACCGCATACAAAAATCCTATGGGTATGTCTCCATATAAAATGGTTTATGGAAAAGCATGTCACTTACCTCTTGAACTAGAACATAAGGCATATTGGGCTATTACAGAGCTCAATTATGATTTGAAACTTGCCGGTGAGAAGATGTTATTTGAAATTAGCTCATTAGATGAATGGAGAACCCAGGCCTACGAAAATGCCAAATTGTTCAAAGAAAAGGTCAAAAGATGGCATGAGAAAAGGATACAAACGCGTGAGTTCAACGTGGGTGATTATGTCTTGCTATACAACTCTCGTTTAAGATTTTTTGTAGGAAAACTCCTTTCTAAATGGAAAGATCCTGACATATATACCCACTTAGATGTAAGTTATCATGATCTATTACTGTTGACATTACCTGTCGTGGAAATAACACGACAGATATAACTTGTTTTATAATTGCCGGTTTAACCTTGCCAACTGGTTCTTAGTTTAAACCATTGCATAATTTTCATAGATAGATCCCGGATCATTGTACGTTCATAATCCGTTTCTGTACTTTATCTTCTTCAGCACTTCGTACAATGGCTAAGCAGTATGTCTCCTGCGATTGGGTCCGTTCCGTCGTGACTGAGGATGACTTAATCAAGTTGTCGAAAATCGGCACATTAGGCCCTCAATCTGAGTTAAAATGGCGTGCTCCGGGTAATGAATGCCCTCCTACTCCTAGATCCGGGGAAGTCATCGTATTTCTTGATCACATCTCTAGAGGCTTCTCTCCCCCCGGTTCAAGATTTTTCCGGGATGTTCTTGCCACCTTCCAACTGCACCCACATGATATCGGACCAAATTCTGTTTCCAACATTTGCGATTTCCAAGTATTTTCTGAAGTGTATCTGCAAGAAGAACCTTCAGTTGATTTATTCCGGGATTTCTTTCATGCAAACCGGCGCACGGAATTTACCAGCGGACCTCACCAAGAGCTTGGTGGGATCAGTATTCAGAAGAGGAGGGATGCAGTCTTTCCTCACGCCGCTTTACATACTCATCCCAAGGATTGGAACAAATCCTGGTTTTATTGTGTAGACACTTCTCCTGAAGGTGAAAACCCTTTGCCGGGTTATCGCGAAACTCGTATCCCGGCGAATCACCCCTTGCCACAACGGCTTAGCGCCGCTGAACGGACCCGGTTCTCACCACAGCTCTCCAAGCTGAGAGCTTTTATGGCAAATGGTCTGATCGGCACTGATTTCCTTCGCTGCTGGCTATCCTGGAGCATCCTTCCCTTAAGCCGGCGCCCTAAGCTAATGTGCAAATACTCTGGTAAACCGGATGATCCTCAGAGGTTTACTAAGGATAAGCTTTCTGAATCGGAGGTAGTGGAGTCAGCCAAGAAGATTGTCAATCCTGCCTTAACAGATTGCGCTAAAGTTGGCTTGGCCCCGTACTTTAAGAAGAATAAGCTGCCTGAAGTAAGTTTTTCTTTGGCTTGTACTTTATAAACCGTCCTCTTTTAACCGTTTTTCAATTACTCTTGCCTTTTCAATTAGGTTGATGACCCCTTCTGGAGGAGAAAGCCTCAGGAAAAAACTGTAAAGCAGGCTCGCCGGAAAACCCCTGCGAACAAAAAGAGGAAAGCAGCCGTTGATGCCGGTTCTCCTTCTGAGGATGATGATCCGGACACCGAGGTATGCGTTACTCCGGTTTACATTCTCGCCTTCATATACTTGTAATCATATCTAATGATACCTTTTCACAGGATCTGCCTGAAGGTGATAACCCGACTGAGATTGAGGTAACTCTTATTTCTTCTGATTCAGAACCTCTTCCTCAAAAAATCCGTCGGACCGTCAGGAAATATCAATTTTCTCATCCTTATGCTAAGTTAGATCCTAACTTTACTTTGAAGAAGCAACAACACGAAGCCTTTCGCCGGACCACTCGCCACAGTGGCTTGGCGGTGGAATCATCTGGGATCTCCTTGACTCCGGTTCGAAAGCGCCGTGCTGAGGTGATACTCTCTCCGACCCTTCTTCATCCCAAGGCCGGACTTATCCGACAACCCCTTAAACCGTCTGATCCTGACTAGCAGGAAACTCCGCTGTCTTCTTCCGGCGAATCGACCGCTACACAGCTTCCTCCTTTGAAGACCGTTCCGGGGTAACTCTCTTCACCTCTTCCGGTTTATGACACCCCCTTTTCCTTTATAATGCTAACTTATTTTGCCTGTTTTCCAGCAAACCGAAACCCAGCAAAAAGCCCAAGGCGAATAAGCCTATTGCTGATCCTTTTGCTGATGAACCGGTGATTGATCCGTCCACAGCTGTTCCTCCAGAAGGTACCCCTGCGGCTCCGGTTGAAGAACCTGCTCTTGAAACTCCTGTTGCAGAAAATGTCCAAGATCCACCGAGTCCGGCTCGGGTTAATTCTCCTCAAGTTAACCCGGCATCTCCTGATCCGGCCCAAGTTGAAGTTATTCCTCCCAATGTACCCACTTCTCCTGATGTTGTGGTTACTGGCGCTGCTTATGTTGCTCCAGCTGAACCCACCGTTTTAGCAAAACATACAGCTAAAGCGGAAAAGATAACTCAGGAAAAAGGGAAGTGGAGTACTGACATATCCAGTCTTTCTAGTATGAGTGCTCAAGATATTTATTCCGGATATTTAAACCGGGTCCACAGCAGCCGGGATTATGAAGCCAGCCTGGTGAACCTGATGAGAGAAAAATATGAAGTAAGTTTCCTCTTCTGACTTTGCTTTTTTAACGCATCTTTATCTCATAGCAGCCCCCAAGTTCCGGTTTAGCTGCTGAACTGAAGGTGATCCGGAACTTTGTAGTTTGAACTACTGATCCATACATTAGCCCCCAAGTATCAAGTAGATAACTTGGTTATGTAGTTGATACTTGTAATTTTTAAATTGTCTTTAGTGCATTGCTTCAACTGCCATTAGCCCCCAAGTGTCAAGTAGACAACTTGGTTGTGTGCTTGAGACTTGTACTTTCAATTTGTCTTTGCTGTATTACTTCAACTGCCATTAGCCCCCAAGTGTCAAGTAGACAACTTGGTTGTGTGCTTGAGACTTATAATTTCTAATATTGCTTTTGAACTTTGTCTACAGGCTGAGCTGAACGGGAATGCTCTGGAAATCAATGAACTTCGAAGCCGGCTTACAGAGACTGAGTCAGCCGCTTCAAAGGCTAAGACAGAGCTTCAAGTGAGTTTAAAGACTGCTGAAGACTTGAAGAGGTACTTTGACGAGGAGCGGACTACTTTTGAAGTCCAGAAAAAAGATCTTGAGAAACGTGTTCAGGATGCCGAAGGAGCACTTAATCCGGTTACTGAAGAATTGACCGGGTTAAAGCGCCAAATTGACTTGATGACTTCTGCTATTTTTGGTAAGCATAATCTGAACTCCTGTCTTTATCTTTGTAACCTACGACTTGCACCGGTTTAACTTTCATTGTTGTATGTAGGACGCCGCGTCTCCCATCTTGGGGACGACTTACGGAAAAAACTCAAAGCCTGCTATACCTTGGTCGAACAGTTGTACTCCGAATCGCAAAGGATTATCAGCGCCACTTCATTTGGTAAACCGGCTCCTTCAACTATCCAAGATACTTTGAATAGCTTGTCCATTCTCCCGACTCGTCTTGAAGAAGTTAAGAAATCAGCCGCTCGAGGAGGTGCTCTTCTGGCTCTTACAAGGGCTAAAGCTTGGGTTCCGGACCTTGATCCGGCGGAGGTGTTAACCGGGTTTCCTGATACCAAGGAGGACGGTTCAACCTTCAACGAAAAAGATCTTTATGCCCTGACAAAGGAGATGCGTCCCCTCGCCAGCAAGCTTGCAGTGGAATCTGACTTGTCGCGATACCATCCATCATACAACCTGCAGAACGAGCGGGTGGAGCGACCGGTTTACGATATTGTAAACTTAATCCCACCGGTTCGTCCTCACACCTTTGCTCCTGATATTGATCCTGTTGAGCTTATCAACGATGAAGTATATTTCCGTGCCTTGGCAAAGATTGATTGGCGTGCACCGGACTTCCAACCGCTTCACGAGGATGAAGACGTTCCGGATCAAGACGGTGGCCAGCCATCTCAGCAAGGAGAAGCACAGTCTTGAATGTCATCGCTGTAACCATGATTGTTATTCCGTCAAACAATGCTTCCAACTATTTGGCTTTTTATGCCTTGTAATATTTTTAGCTGAGACTTAATGTGATGTGATCCGACATTTATCTTTATGAAGTATTCATCCGTTGATCCGTTGCCTGATGCGGCTACTTTCTTCTGTTCATAAAAATATTGAAAAAATATGTCCTTAAACCGGTGATTTAAAGTCACCTTAATTGGTCTTCATCAATCCTAATAAACACTTGAAACTCTTCGTCCATCTTGTTTCAGAAAGTTGTAACTTGTGCCCGATACGCCATCTGGGTTTTAACGAACACCGAGCTTGATCATAACTGGGCCGGGTTAATAAACTCCGGTCATTGTTTTGTTTCATACTGGTGACTTATAGTCAAAACCAGGCCGGTTTAAAAAACACCGTTCATTATAATTGATCATGTACTGCCAACCTGTTGGCTCATCATGAAGGTCGATCCGGGTTATGATGAACGCCGGTTTAATTCTCGCTGGTGTTCATGACCCAGACTTATAACTTTATAGATAGGTGGTCAACTTCTGGAGCTGTTCCACTCGGTTTAAAAGGTTATTGAACACAAAAAACACCAAGAAACACACAATTTTTGCAAATCAGACCATGTAGTCGAGGCTTTTTCAAAGAGCTGCCAGGCTCAAAGCAAGGTTCAACCAATCAATGGGACGTGGGCAAACCTACTGTCCCAAGGAGCCTAGCCAATCACTGAACGTGAGCGTATCGACTGTTCAGAGGGCCGTTAGAACCGCAAATAAAAACCAATCCGATCAATGGGACGTGGGCGAACCGACTGTCCCAAGGGGCCTAGCCAATCACTGAACGTGAGCGTATCAACTGTTCAGGGGGCCGAAAGAATTTGTAAATAAGATCCGATCAATGGGACGTGGGCGAACCGACTGTCCCAAGGGGCCTAGCCGATCACTGAACGTGAGCGTATTAACTGTTCAGGGGGCCGAAAGAATTTGTAAATAAGATCCGATCAATGGGACGTGGGTGAACCGACTGTCCCAAGGGGCCTCCAGGGTTCCTCCTGAACCGATGGGTCAATCTAAACCAATCACTGAATGTGGACTTGTCCAACTTGTCAGAAGGTTGCAAGAATCTATGAAACTTAATCCGATCACTGGGAGCGGATGATACCAACTCCCAGGGGGCCTCCATTGTTCTTTTTTGAACCTGTGGGTTTTCGTTTTATGGATTCTTCTCTTCTTGAACCGGGTATAATCTCCTGTTCCCAAGAGTTCCATTGCTCCTTCATATATTCTGCAAAAATTAGTTTCTAAACCGGCCCACATTGTAATATGTCATTTGATAGTAAATTGATATGATTGCTTGGCACAAGATTTGTGTATATGGGAAAAGGGCTAAGCCCCCGGTTTACCGAGGGTGCCAATTTACTCATTATTCATAATATATACATAGGATACATTGGAGCACCTAGCTCAAGTATAATATGGCCGTAAATGGGCGATGTTCCATGGCCTCTTCGTCTCCTCTTCTGATGTCCGTGAGTCCTTGTGTTCTCGAATGTCCACCAAGTAGTATGAACCGTTATGCAAATTCTTGCTGACCACAAAGGGCCCTTCCCATGGCGGGGATAGCTTATGCATATCTGTTTGATCTTGGATGAGCCGAAGTACCAAGTCACCCTCCTGGAATGTCCTGGTTCTAATCCGGCGGCTATGATATCTGCGCAGATCTTGCTGATAAATCGCCGACCGTGCTGCAGCTATATCACGCTCTTCATCCAACCGGTCTAAACCGTCTTGTCTTGACTCCTCATTAATAGCTTCAACATAGGCCGCTACCCTTGGTGAATCATGGCGTATGTCACTTGGAAGAACTGCCTCTGCACCGTAAACCATGAAGAAAGGTGTATAACCTGTAGACCGGTTTGGTGTAGTGTTAATGCTCCAAAGGACAGACGGTAATTCTTCTACCCAACAACCTGGGGTTCTCTGCAAAGGTGTCATAAGCCGGGGTTTGATTCCTCGCAAAATCTCCTGATTTGCCCTTTCTGCCTGACCATTGGATTGGGGGTGAGCCACAGAAGATACGTCCAGACGAATATGCTCTCGTTGACAGAATTCTTCCATCTCACCCTGAGATAGATTGGTGCCATTATCTGTAATGATGCTGTGTGGAAAGCCAAACCGGAATATTACTTTTTTGATGAACTTGACCGCTGTTGCCGCATCACACTTGCTTATAGGCTCTGCTTCAACCCACTTTGTAAACTTGTCTACTGCTACCAGTAGATGAGTTTTCTGATCTTGGGATCTCTTGAAAGGACCGACCATGTCGAGCCCCCAAGTTGCAAAAGGCCAGGTTATTGGTATCATCCGGAGTTCCTGTGCCGGAATAAGAGCACGTCTTGAGAACTTCTGGCAAGCATCACACTTTCGGACCAGATCCGCCGCATCCGAATGCGCGGTTAACCAATAGAAGCCATGTCGGAATGCTTTAGCCACTAAAGACTTTGATCCGGAATGATGACCACAATCCCCTTCATGAATCTCCCTTAGAATCTCACAACCTTCCTCAGCTGAAACGCATCGTTGAAATACTCCAGAAGTACTATGATGGTGCAGCTCCCCGTTTGCAATTGTCATAGACTTGGAACGCCGGATTATCTGCCGTGCTTCCTCTTCGTCTTCCGGTAACTATCCTCGGCTTAGGTACGCCAAATAGGGTACCGTCCAATCCGGAATAACGTGGGTTGCTGCAACCAACTGTGCTTCTGGGTCCGGAACAGCTAGGTCGTTCTCTGAAGGTACTTGAACCGAAGGACTGTGCAATTCATCCAAAAAGGTGTTTGGTGGTACCGGTTTACGTTGCGATCCTAGCCGGCTTAAAGCGTCGGCCGCTTCGTTCTTCCGCCGGTCTATATGATCCACCTGATATCCCTTGAAATATCCTGCGACCGCTTCAACCTCTCGTCGATAAGCCGCCATGAGGGGATCCCTTGAATCCCACTTGCCCGAAACTTGCTGTGCCACTAGGTCTGAATCGCCCAGGCACTTAACCCGGCTCAAATTCATCTCTTTTGCCAATCGCAAACCATGAAGTAGCGCTTCATATTCTGCTGCATTATTAGTACAAGGAAATAACAACCGGAGGACATAACAAAATTTATCACCTCTGGGGGAAGTTAAGACAACTCCAGCCCCTGAGCCCTCCAACTGCTTTGAACCGTCAAAATGAATCGTCCAATAAGTAAGATCCGGCTTCTCCTCAGGAGTCTGCAACTCCGTCCAGTCATTGATGAAGTCTACCAATGCCTGAGATTTTATAGCAGTACGCGGTACATACTTCAATTCATGCGGGCTGAGCTCAATGGCCCACTTGGCTATCCTGCCTGTCGCTTCCCTGTTCTGGATTATGTCTCCTAACGGAGCTGAACTAACCACAGTTATTGGATGCCCTTGGAAATAATGCTTCATTTTCCGGTTTGCCATGAACACCCCATATACCAACTTCTGCCAGTGAGGGTACCTTTGTTTGGACTCGATGAGTACTTCACTCACATAATAAACCGGGCGCTGAACCGGATGCTCCTTCCCTGCTTCCTTGCGCTCAACCACAATCGCAACGCTGACCGCCCGTGTATTCGCAGCAACATATAACAGCAAAGGCTCCTTATCAATTGGGGCAGCTAAAACCGGTGGTTTTGCTAGTTGCTGTTTCAGATTCTCAAACGCTGTATTTGCCTCATCATTCCAAGTGAACCGGTCCGTTTTCTTCAACATTTGATAAAGTGGGATCGCCTTTTCTCCTAAGCGACTGATAAACCGGCTTAGCGCCGTGATCCGGCCAGCTATGCGCTAAACATCATTGATGCAGACCGGTTTTGTCAAAGATGTGATGGCCTTGATCTTCTCCGGGTTAGCTTCTATTCCCCTGTTCGAGACTAGGAATCCTAGAAGCTTACCAGCCGGAACACCAAAAGCACATTTCTCCGGATTAAGCATCATCCTGTAAGCTCGAAGATTATCAAAGGTTTCTTTGAGGTCCTCTATCATCGTCCTTTCCTCCTTTGATTTGACCACAATGTCATCCACATAGGCATGCACATTCCTTCCTATCTGCCCCTTCAAACAATTCTGAATGCAACGCTGATAAGTTGCCTGTGCACACTTGAGCCCAAAGGGCATAGATACATAGCAAAAAGCACCAAAAGGGGTTATGAAAGCTGTCTTCTCTTGATCTTCAACTGCCATCTTAATCTGGTGATAACCTGAATATGCATCCAAAAAACTCAGCCGCTCACACCCTGCTGTGGCATCGATAATCTGATCAATGCGAGGTAGAGCAAAAGGATCAGTCGGGCAAGCTTTATTGAGATCTGTGTAATCCACACACATCCTCCACTTCCCATTCTTCTTTAGAACCAGCACCGGATTAGCCAACCATTCCGGATGAAAGACTTCCACTATGAACCCCGCCGCCAAAAGTCTGGCCACTTCTTCTCCTATAGCCTTGCGCCTCTCTTCATTAAAGCGGCGCAGATACTGTTTTACCGGTTTAAACTTCGGATCAATATTCAACCTGTGCTCAGCGAGTTCCCTCGGTATACCTGGCATGTCAGAAGGTTTCCATGCAAAGATATCCCGGTTCTCATGGATGAACTCGATGAGCACGCTTTCCTATTTGGGATCAAGGTTAGCACTGATGGTGAACTGTTTAGACGAGTCTCCAGGCACAAAATCAACCTGCTTAGTCTCTTCCGCTGACTTGAACTTCAATGCCGGATCATGCTCGGTAGTTGGTTTCTTCAGCGGAGTCATATCTGCCGGATCGACATTATCTTTATAAAATTTTAGCTCTTCCGTGGCACATACCGCTTCTGCATAAGCTGCATCACCTTCTTCACACTCTACCGCTATCTTATGACTGCCATGCACCGTAATCGTGCCTTTATGACCCGGCATCTTAAGCTGCAAATAAACATAACATGGCCTAGCCATGAATTTAGCATAAACCGTCCTTCCAAACAAAGCATGATACGGACTTTTAATTTTGACAACTTCAAAAGTGATCATCTCCGACCTGGAATCATACTCATCTCCAAAGGTAACTTCTAAGTCAATCTTACCAACTGGATAAGCTGACTTACCTGGGACCACCCCGTGGAACACTGTGTTTGATGTTCTTAACTTTTTATCTGTCAGACCCATACGACGGAAGGTCTCGTAATACAGTATATTGATACTGCTACCCCCGTCCATGAGGACTTTAGTAAACTTGTATCCTCCGACCTGAGGTGCTACCACCAAGGATAAATGACCCGGATTATCCACCCGTAACGGGTGGTCCTCTCTGCTCCATACAATGGGCTGTTCCGACCATCAGAGAAATTGAGGTGTCGCCGGTTCCACCGCATTAACAGCCCGCTTTAGCACCTTCTGGTCTCGTTTGCACAGACTTGTGGTGAAGACATGATACTGCCCACTACTTAACTCCTTCGGGTTACTCTGATACCCGGATTGTGGCTGCTGTTGCTGACGCTGTTGCTGCTGACTTCCTTGATTATTATAACTCCCTTGGCCCTGCTGCTGATTACTCTGACTGTTGTAACCACCTTGATGATGCGATTGATTTCCCTGACCATTGTAACTCCCTTGACTATTTTGGCTGCCTGGCCGGGGTTGATAACCGCCATTACTGCCCCTATATCCTGATCCGGAGCTGTTCCCCTGATAACCCGAACCATAAAACCCGGGCCCTGAACCGCCGTTCGGGGGCCGGCTAGGAGGGTTAAAACGGCCATTCACTGCCTTCATAAAGGGTATGCATTCTCTCATAGTATGCCTTGCTATTTTCCCTCTTCCGCTATGCTTTGGACAGGGTCGGTCCAACTCCTGCTCCCAGCCCGGATCTCCTCCGCCGGTTTGGAGAGTAGAATTTGCCGGATTACCCTGAAAACCGCCTTGAACTTGAGTATTAGCCACAAAATCAGAACTATTTTCTACCTTCCGTTTACCCAAAAAGCTTGAAGTAACCGGATTAACCGGCGCCGGTTTACCAGATTTGCTGGCCTTCCCCGTTTTATCTCCTTCTGCTTCCGGATACTTGGTATTATCTGAGTCCCCGTATTTCACCAGAGCACTCATCAAAGTCCCCATGTCATTGCAGTCCCTTTTAAGCCGTCCGAGTTTTAATTTTAACGACTCAAACCGGCAGCTGTTCTCCAATGTTACAATTGCTGTGCTAGGGTTGATGCCATTTGAGGAGTGTAAGATCTCTGCCACTCTGCGTACCCAAGCTGCTGTAGACTCCTGCTCTCCTTGCACACAGGCTGCTAAATCTATCACCGACATCGGTTGCTTGCATGTATCCTTGAAGTTTTTGATGAACTGACTGCGCAGTTCCCCCCATGACCCGATAGAGTTCGGTGGCAGAGCTTTTAGCCAGGTCCGGGCTGTGCCCTCAAGCATCATAGTGAAATATTTGGCACAAGCCGATTCATCCACATCCAGCATCTCCATGGCCATCTCATAACTAACCACCCAAGCTTCGGGTGGTAAATCGGCTGTGTAATTAGGTACCTTGCGAGGTCCTTTGAAATCCTTGGGCAACTTAACACTCCGTAGGGCTGGGACAAGACATTGTATCCCAAAACCGCTTGCTGTAGTTCCTGCCCCTGTAGTGGCTGTGTGAACCGGCGTCGACTGACGAATTTCCTCTCTGGCCTCCGATCTAGGCCGGTTTAGGTCTGGGGCTGGCATCTCCGCCCTTGCCGGATTATCCTGCCTATGCTGATGTCTCCTGCGCTCACTGCTAGACACTTCTGGCTCCTCCCAATGTCTAGAATAACTTCGGTTGGGACGTGGTGTTGAATGTAACCTTTCCCTGCTATGAGAGTACGCTTGCTGCTATATTAACGCCGTGTTAAGTAGCTTCTGGGCCGTGCGCGCCTCTATCGCCACCGGAGACGTTTCTTCCACGGGTAAAGCGGCCAACCGCGCCGCTGCTGCAGCAATATTATCCAAGGGGTTTGAATAGTGTCCTGAAGGGACAGGAACATAAGGCGCCGATGTAATCCTTCGCTCCCGTTCTGCGGCGGGCTGCTGAACCGGCTCATCCCGAGCCGGGGGTGTTCTCCGGTTTAAGGCCGGATTATTACTGGCCCCAACCCCAGGTGTCCTGAATAAATTCGCGGATTCGTAACCCGGCGGTAGGCGGGACCGATACTTTCGCCCTCTTACTCCTTCCACAGAAGCCTGCTCCATCCTCAGATGAAAAGCTTGATCATCCAACTCTGCCTGTCTGATGGCTATCATCTCTCCTTCCGCCTTTAAATCCTCCTTTAACTGATCGATCCGGGCTTTCAACTGAAGAAGCGCTGCATCATGTTGCGCCTTGTCCGCTGGAGCTACGACCTCCACTGCCTTAGCTGTGAACTCCTCGATCAAGGTGGATAGAACTTCAGTAAGGGAGGGATTTGAACCGCTTCCCCCCGCACCAGCCTCTGCTGTCGTTCCGTTCGTCGGGGGTTGTGAACCGGCCATGAAGACCGCCACCCGGTTTGGCGGGTCAAAGGGGAACGGAATACTGATTCCATCGGACTCGTCCTCAGACCGGCCGTCCCGCAACTGATACAGAGATTCAGTTTCCCCGGATGAAGATTCGCCATCTGAGTAAACAACGGTTTCACCATCAGATTCCGATCCGTCCTCGGCTCGGCCTCCGTGAATTGCTCCAACGAACACATGCTTCATGGCAGGCTGAATCCGGGTCGATCTCGCACGCTGAGCCGGCTCAACGATGTTGGGGAGGGTGTCCGGCTCAGGTCCCGGCTCACCGATTTTGCCGATGAAGACTTGGATGTTGCCGAAGGGAACCCGGTACCCGTATTCGATCGAATCGGCCTCCGATCCCCAACCCGCGTCGTCGATGTAGATTCGGCCGCGACGACTCTTGGTCATCCGGCCAACTGCGTAACCCCTTAACCCTTCGAAGCCGCCTTTCAAGAACTCGAAACCATCGTGCGCAGGCCCCACGGTGGGCGCCAACTGTCGTGGAAATAACACGGCAGATGTCCGGTTTAGCGGACTTGATGATGGAACCATCGCACGGGTTAGCTTGAAAGGATTCATGGCACACAAAGGACACAAAGGATTTATACTAGTTCGGCCCCTTTGAGAAGGTAAAAGCCTACGTCTAGTTGGTTTGGTATTGCTTGGGCGTCGGTTTACAGGGAGCGGATTCGCTTTGCCTGTGTCTCGACGGGTTGATTCTTGCTTGTCCTTGAACCGTCGCCGGGTCGTCCCTTTATATAGAGGTGACGCCTGGTCCGGTTTACAGAGTCCCGAGGCCGGCTCATAATCGTGTCCGCCCCGGTCTCTGTCTTTCTTTCTTATCTCTCAAGTTACATCTCTCGGCGGTTTACAACCATACTTCTATACATGGGCCTTACAATCTCATGGGCCGTAGTCCCTACTAAAATATTAAACCAAGTATAATATAACCAAGCCGGTTTATACCTGCTAACCATATCCCTGACATTACCCTTGAGGTAAAAGGTTGGGAGGCAATACTATAAGCCCCTATCTTTCTCCATGTCCGATTAAAACTCCATACCCATAAGTATTGCGTGACTGTTAGCAATTGTGAAAGACTAAATGATAGTTGAGTATGTGAACTTGCTGAAAAGCTCTTATATTGACTCTTTCCTATGTTACGATCAATTGCCATTGCTTCAATGACTAGTTTTTTAGTTTTCAATGAAGTTTCTGATTCATACTAGACATTGTGGATGGATTGTTACTCTATCATAAGAAATCATATGACAAGTTATACATGTTGTATAAGAATGATCATGATGCCCTCATGTCTGTATTTTATTTTATCGACACCTCTATCTCTAAAACATGTGGACATATTTCTCGATATCGGCTTTCCCTTGAGGACAAGCAAGGTCTAAGCTTGGGGGAGTTGATACGTCCATTTTGCATCATGCTTTTATGTTGATATTTATTGCACTATGGGCTGTTATTACACATTATGTCACAATACTTATGCCTTTTCTCTCTTATTTTACAAGGTTTACATGAAGAGGGAGAATGCCGGCAGTGGGAATTCTGGGCTGGAAAAGGAGAAAACATTGGAGACCTACTCTGCACAACTCAAAAATCCCTGAAACTCCACGAAACTCCATTTCAGAAAATATAAAAAATATCTGGCGAAAGAAGTACACGAGGGGGGCCATCCACCATCCACGAGGGTGGGGGCGCCCCCTGCCTCGTGGGCCACCTGGTGACCCCCCGATGCCCATCTTCTTCTATATGAGGTGTTTTGACCTGGAAAAAATCATAAGGAGGCTTTCGGGATGAAGCGCCGCCGTCTCGGGGCAGAAACTTGGCGGAACCAATCTAGGGCTCCGGCGAAGCTGTTCTGCCGGGGACACTTCCCTCCGGGAGGGGGAAATCACCGCCATCATCATCACCAACAACTCTCCCATCTTGGGGAGCGTTATCTTCATCAACATCTTCACCAACACCATCTCCTCTCAAACCTTAGCTCATCTCTTGTATCCAATCTTTGTACCAAAACCTCAGATTGGTACCTGTAGGTTACTAGTAGTGTGGATTACTCCTTGTAGTTGATGCTAGTTGGTTTACTTGGTGGAAGATCATATGTTCAGATCCATTATGCATATTAATACCCCTTTGATTATGAACATGAATATGCTTTGTGAGTAGTTACGTTTGTTCCTGAGGACATGGGAGAAATCTTGCTATAAGTAGTCACGTGAATTTGTTATTCGTTCGATATTTTGATAAGATGCATGTTGTCTTTCCTCTAGTGGTGTCATGTGAACGTCGACTACATGAAACTTAACCATTGTTTCGGCCTAGAGGAAGGCATTGTGAAGTAATAAGTAGATGATGGGTTGCTAGAGTGACAGAAGTTTAAACCCTAGTTTATGCGTTGCTTCGTACGGGGCTGATTTGGATCCACATGTTTCATGCTATGGTTAGGTTTACCTTAATAATTCTTTTGTAGTTGTGGATGCTTGCAATAGAGGTTAATCATAAGTGGGAGGCTTGTCCAAGTAAGGGCAGCACCCAAGCATCGGTCCACCCACATACCAAATTATCAAAGTAACAAACGCGAATCATATGAGCGTGATGAAAACTAGCTTTACGATAATTCCCATGTGTCCTCGGGAGCGCTTTTCCTTCATATAAGAGTTTGTCCAGGCTTGTCCTTTGCTACAAAAAGGATTGGGCCACCTTTCTACACTTTATTTACTTTTACTATTTGTTAGTTGTTACCAATTACTTTATCACAAAACTATCTGTTACCGATAATTTCAGTGCTTGCAGAAAACACCTTACTGAAAACTGCCTATCATTTACTTCTGCTCCTCGTTGGGTTCGACACTCTTACTTATCGAAAGGACTAGATGGATCCCCTACACTTGTGGGTCATCAACAACTCCCTTGTCGTCCTTCTTGAAGTTCTTCTTACCCTTGCCTTTCTTGAACTTAGTGGTTTTATTCACCATCAACACTTGATGTTCCTTTTTGATTTCCACCTCCGCTGATTTCAGCATTGAATATAACTCGGGAATGGCCTTCTGCATCCCTTGCATATTGTAGTTCATGACAAAGCTCTTGTAGCTAGGTGGGAGCGATTAGAGGATTCTGTCAATGACTGCGTCATCTGGGAGATCAACTCCCAGCTGAGACAAGCGGTTGTGCAACCCAGACATTCTGAGTATATGCTCGCTAACAAAATTGTTTTCCTCCATCTTACAACTGTAGAACTTGTCGGAGACTTCATATCTCTCGACCCGGGCATGAGCTTGGAAAACCATTTTCAGCTCTTGGAACATCTCATATGCTCCGTGTTGCTCAAAACGCTTTTGGAGCCCCGATTCTAAGCTGTAAAGCATGCCACACTGAACCAGGGAGTAATCATCACTATGCGACTGCCAGGCGTTCATAACGTCTTGAGTTGCTGGAAAAATGGGTGCGTCACCTAGCGGTGCTTCAAGGACATATGCTTTCTTGGCAGCTATGAGGATGATCCTCAAGTTACGGACCTAGTCCGTATAGTTGCTACGATCGTCTTTCAGCTTAGTTTTGTTTAGGAACGCATTGAAGTTAAGGGCAACATTATCATGGGCCATTTGATCTACAAGACATATTGTAAAGATTTTAGACTATGTTCATGATAATTAAGTTCATCTAATCAACTTTAATGAACTCCCACTTAGATAGACATCTCTCTAGTCATCTAAGTGATACATGATCCGAATCGACTAGGCCGTGTCCGATCATCACGTGAGATGGACTAGTTATCAACGGTGAACATCTCCATGTTGATCGTATCTTCTATGCGACTCATGTTCGACCTTTCAGTCTTCCGTGTTCCGAGGCCATGTCTATACATGCTAGGCTCGTCAAGTCAACCTAAGTGTATTACGTGTGTAAATCTGGCTTACACCCGTTGTATGCGAACGATAGAGCCTATCACACCTGATCGTCACGTGGTGCTTCAGAACAACGAACCTTAGCAACTGTGCATAGTTAGGGGGAACACAATGCTTGAAATTTTAGTGAGAGATCCTCTTATTTAAGCTACCGTCGTTCTAAGAAAATAAGATGTAAAACATGATAAACATCACATGCAATCAAATAGTGACATGATATGGCCAATATCATTTTGCTCCTTTTGATCTCCATCTTCGGGGCTCCATGATCATCATCGTCACCGGTATGACACCATGATCTCCATCATCGTGTCTTCATGAAGTTGTCTTGCCAACTGTTACTTCTACTACTATGGCTAACGGTTAGCAATAAAGTAAAGTAATTACATGGCGTTTTCATTGACACACAGGTCATACAATAAAATAAGACAACTCCTATGGCTCCTGCCGGTTGTCATACTCATCAACATGCAAGTCGTGATTCCTATTACAAGAACATGATCAATCTCATACATCACATATATCATTCATCACATCCTTTTGGCCATATCACATCACACGGCACATGCTGCAAGAACAAGTTAGACGACCTCTAATTGTTGTTGCAAGTTTTTACGTGGCTGCTATAAGTTTCTAGCAAGAACGTTTCTTACCTACGCCAAAACCACAACATGATATGCCAATTACTATTTACCCTTCATAAGGACCCTTTTCATTGAATCCAATCCGACTAAAGTGGGAGAGACAGACACCCGCTAGCCACCTTATGCAGCTAGTGCATGTCAGTTGGTGGAACCTGTCTCACATAAGCATACGTGTAAGGTCGGTCCGGGCCGCTTCATCCCACAATGCCGCCGAATCAAGATAAGACTAGTAACGGCAAGTAAATTGACAAAATCGACGCCCACAACAACTTGTGTTCTACTCGTGCATAGAAACTACGCATAGACCTACCTCATGATGCCACTGTTGGGGATCATTGCAGAAATTCAAAATTTTCCTGCGCATCACCAAGATCAATCTATGGAGTGACTAGCAACGAGAGAGGGGAGTGGATCTTCATACCTTTGAAGATCGCGATGCGGAAGCGTTGCAAGAACGTGGTCGGTGGAGTCGTACACGAAGCGATTCAGATCGCGGTTGATTCCGATCTAAGCGCCGAACAACGGCGCCTCCATGTTCAACACACGTGCAGCCCGGTGACATCTCCCACGCCTTAATCCAGCAAGGGGAGAGGGAGAGGTCGGGGAAGATAGTTCCAGCAGCAGCACGACGGTGTGGTGGTGGTGGAGCTGCGTGGTACTCCGACAAGGCTTCGCCAAGCACCGCGGAAGGAGAGGAGGAGTTGGGAGGGGGGGCTGCGCCAGGCAATGGGTGCGGCTGCCCTCCCACGTCCCCACTATATATAGAGTCAAGGGAGAGGGGGCCGACCCCCTTAGATCCAATCAAGGGGGGGGGGGGCAGGGGAGGAGGCTTGCCCCCCAAGCCAAGGGGGCGCCCCCATAGGGTTCCCCCAACCCTAGGCGCATGGGCCCTAGTGGGGGTAGGCGCCCATCCCACTTAGGGGCTGGTCCCTCTCCATATACAGCCCATATAGGGCCCTCCGGGGCAGGTGGACCCTCCTGGTGGACCGCCGGAACCCCTTCGGTTGTCCCGGTACAACACCGGCACCTCCCCGAACCTTTCCGGCGACTGTATAACGACTTCCTATATATAAATCTTCACCTCCGGACCATTCCGGAACTCCTCGTGATGTCCAGGATCTCATCCGGGACTCCGAACAACATTCAGTAACCATGTACATACATTCCCTATAACCCTAGCGTCATCGAACCTTAAGTGTGTAGACCCTACGGGTTCGGGAACCATGCAGACATGACCGAGACATCGCTACAACCAATAACCAACAGAGGGATCTGGATACCCATGTTGGCTCCCACATGTTCCATGATTATCTTATCGGATGAACCACGATGTCGGGGATTCAAACAATCTCGTATGCAATTCCCTTTGTCACCGGTATGATACTTGCCCGAGATTCGATCGTCGGTATCCCGACACCTTGTTCAATCTTGTTACTGGCAAGTCTCTTTATTCGTTCCGTAACACATCATCCCGTGACCAACTCCTTAGTCACATTGAGCCATTAAGATGATGTCTTACCGAGTGGGCCTAGAGATACCTCTCCGTCATACGGAGTGACAAATCCGAGTCTTAATTTGTACCAACCCAACAAACACTTTCGGTGATACCCGTAGTGCACCTTCATAGCCACCAAGTTACGTTGTGACGTTTGGCACACCCAAAGCATTCCTACGGTATCCGGGAGTTGCACAATCTCATGGTCTAAGGAAAATATACTTGACACTGGAAAAGCTTTAGCAGACGAATTACACGATCTTGTGTTATGCTTAGGATTGGGTCTTGTCCATCACATCATTCTCCTAATGATGTGATCCCGTTATCAACGACATCCAATGTCCATGGTCATGAAACCGTGACCATCTATTGATCAACGAGCTAGCCAACTAGAGGCTCACTAGGGACATATTATGGTCTATGTATTCACACATGTATTACGATTTCCGGTTAACACAATTATAGCATGAACAATAGACGATTATCATGAACAAGGAAATATAATAATAACCATTTTATTATTGCCTCTAGGGCATATTTCCAACAGAAGAAGGACACATTTCCCAGCATTGTTCGAGGGAGTATCTAGTAGAATTTCCAACAGTGGAATTTGACTATGACCCACAGGAAATAGAAGCCCTGGTCGGAACGAAGAAGTCAAGGAAGAGAAAGAGCATGTGTCCCTAGAACAACCCAATTTCTGTGAAAAAGGACCTGAGTCACATCACATGTTACAGGTGCAAGGATTTAGGTCATTACGCTAGCAACTGCCCCGCAAGGAATCCAAGAACCCAAGGAACCAAGATAGTCACCATGAAGTCCCTAGATTAGTCTAATGTCATTTGTTTACGCTGCAAGGAAGTGGGGCATTTTGCTAGAGAAGGTTCAAACCAGAGGAAAGACTGAGCAAAGTAGTTGAGATCTTGATATTGGAATAAAGCATGTAAAAAAATGTGGAATACACTTTTTCATTGGGATGTTGAGTTGAGCTATGGAAAGGACATTGTAATAGTTCGTGAAGCAATAGAAGGTGATATGTTTGGAATCTAATATGAAATGTTATGAGTTGTTGGTTGATTGTGAGTGCCTCTCTTGCTATCTCACCCATACTAAAACCTTGAAACCATGGACAAGCTGACCCCAAACATTTCTCAGACAAACAACCACATTTCACCCAAGGAAATACATACATTATCCTAAGTACCCCTTCTGTCTTATACTTACAGATGACAACCCTTTACGAGTCTTTTCTCAAGGGTCCAGAAATGATCATGACCCTGACTAGTGAACAGGATTACCCAAAGATCCTGAAGGATATGATGAAGCATATTCACCTTGAAGGAGAGGCAGTCTACAAGGGTTATCCTTTCCGGGAGAATGGAGTTGAACTTTGGTACATGGAGGTACACCTCCACCGTGTGAAAGGAGTTTGCCCAAAAACTATGGGTCAATACTTTTTCATCTCTCGAGTACCACGAACAACATTCTTCGACTCTGTTCGTGAAGATGCTATGGAGGCCATACGTCAGATTGGATAAATACTTGAAGCAAGACTTCATCACACTCAGGAATGCCTGAGTGGGGTGCATGTAGAGATGATGGAGATGAAGCATATGGCCACTATGATGAGGTAAATGATCGATGATTTCAAGAATCACATTGCACAATTCCAGTGGGACCGAAGCATCCTTAGCAAGGACAAATGAATAAAGATGGAAGGAATGCTTGACCATACTAAACTATGTGGATGACAACATTCGTAGTGAAGCACCCTTGAAGTTTAAGTGTTGAATAGTGGTTCAGGATGTAATAAAAGATTTTATATGAGGAGAATATGAATTACGGATGAACCAGTGCATTTTTTTGGGGCGATACTTTTCTGTGTGAACACCGGACCAATGGAAAGGAAAATGTTGCTCCAAAGAGTGGAATTTATTCTTGATATGATGCTCACCCCAAGGGTATGAAGGAAATAAGTACAATTGGATTTAAAGAGGGTGTAATGCTGGAGTGTAGAGCAATAGTGACTCCAAGGATGAGTTAAGGATATACAAGTTCTGAAGTAGGCCCATAAGCCGAGGACCCAAGGAGGCTACGTAATCACAAGGAAACCACGAGACTTGTCAAAAGTAATACGTTTCTGTTGTAATAAAGCAGGGCACCTTGCCAGAGATTGTCCCAATGAGAAGGAGACTTGTGCTAAGTAGTTGAGTTGAAGCATGTAATGGAAATGCATAAGATTGTAACAAGTTGAGAATCAATAAAATTAGCATCAGGGTATTGATTTTGGATTTTATGAGTTGTTACTATATAGGCAAGGAGTGAAATCATGATACATGGAATAAAATTTTGAAGAGAATTGGTGTTTTTTATTTTAAGGGTGGTAGAACCCATCACCGTTACCCGAATACAAGAGCTAGTTACATCATACCTTGGAATGGATAAGGAAAAGATGAGTCTGAGTAATTATATCTTAGTTTGTACCAACAGAAGGAAGGGAAATCATACAATTGGATGGATTTATGAATGCTAAGGAAGCTGGATGTTGGAAGAATGATCAGTTGCAAGCCGATGGTGAGACCAAGTGTTACTAATGATGAGATGAGCCATAACCCACAGGCCCCAGGGCCTGTCAAGAAGCAAGCACACTCTTGCTCAAGGAAAACCCCTGGAAGAAGTTACGACTTCGTCAACAGACGATCTTATAAAAGTTTACGCAAAACCAGAGAGTTGTGAAGAACGCTAGATGTTTCATTTTGCTTGCAGTATCCATGGAGTTATCCGAACTTAGTTCGTCGACAAGAGAAATTATGCAATGCTTGTGAGGATGACTGAGTGTTAGAATGCGAAATTCACTAAACCATATGCAAGGTAATGATTTGGGTGCGGAATGGATTGATCACCATGCCTACTTACTCTTATTATTCGCCTCTATTATAAGGGATGGTAAATCTGAGTGACTTACCCATAGCAGAGAGACGACGATATCAAAACCTTGTTTGAACCTTAGAATGGTATAGCAATTTTCTCCCTTGTATAAGGCAGTGGTTGCCAATCTTAGGTCATACGGTGGGAATGAAGCCCAGACCCGTTTCTGTAGGGACCCAGGCAAATTGTTTGGGACCACCATGAAATATCGATATCTGTTTAGTATTGGCGCCAGACCTATCAGCTAAGAACCCGTCTCGGAATAAACCTTACCAAGATGAAAGGACACAAGAAATGAGTAAAAATGTTATGCCACTACCGCAAGAGCCCAGAGAAGGAATTATCCCGAAGATTTGAGAAGACCGACCCTGTCAACAATAAGGACGGAGTATATGAACTCTTGATGGAACCATAACCATGCTTCTAAGTGTGGTAGCACACCAGACCATACCGATCAATGGATTTGTTAGGAGACCCCGGCCCCAAACCCCAACCTATTTCTTGCTAACCTCTTCGAATCTCGAGGACGAGATTCATTTTAAGTGTGGTAGGTTTGTAACATCCCGAAATTCCAAATTTTGGAATGTTATATTAAATAAATAGTTTTGATTGTTTGTTTGATTGAGGTGTGGTTGCTTGTGTGAAATAGGATGAAATTTGAAACTTTTGAAAGTTGAATGAGAGGGAATAAAATGACTTTACCAAAATTTCACCTTGCGTTTATGATCTCTGTGAATTCAAATTCATTTCATCACAAAACCATAGAGTGAAGATGATATGACTTCTTCCATTTAATAAAATGAAAAGGGGTTTCGAAAGTATTTTGAATTTCATTTGAAAATATTTCAAATTCAGAAAATTTATGCAACTCAATGATTTTCATGAGAGAAGATAAAATGACTTCTTCAAATTATAAGAAATATGAGTTGAAGTTCCTTTGAAGTATTTTGAAACTCATTTTTTCAAATTTGAGGTATTTGGTTTTTATTCAAATTATATTTCTCTAAAAATAAAATATATGGAAAATAGGGTAAAATGATTCCCTACCATATAAAATTGGAGAGAAATGAGTTTGAAATAATTTTGGTATTTTAAAAGTATTTTTTTTGGTTTCTCAATAAACTAATGGCACTGTTTGCTTATTTTAAATTTTTGTGGATTTTATTTGACTCTAGAAAAATGTTCATGTTGTAGGAAATCTTTTTCTAATTTTTTTGATATATAATATGCCTATATTATATTTTTATACTAGCTGGTTTTACTTATTTTTATTGTGCGTGTAAAAAAAGTTAGGCCGAAGCCAACCGAGCCAGGCCGGCCCAGCCAGGGGCCGAGCCTGCCGAGCCCGGCCACTCGCCCGAGCACGCACGCCACCGCAGGTTGCGGCCGAGCGGCCCACCTCCGTGTCGTCCCCGACCCTCTGTCGGAGACCGACTCCTGCGCGCTGCCGGTCGCCGCCATAGCCACCACGGATTCCTCCACCGCCTCGTCTTGCCCCTCCGGCAAGCCTCGCCGGCCCCTCCTTTAAATACCGAGCCCCCGACTCTTTTTCCCTCAAACCCGAGCCGCTGAGCCCTCGTAGCCGTCACCTCGTCCTCGCCGGAGTTTGCCGCCGCCGCCGTAGCTCCGTGTCGCCACTCCGCCCCGCCACTCCCGACCAACGCCGCCCCCTCCATCCTCACCGCTGCGCAGCGCTGAGCCCTCATGTGCCCTCGCCGCCACCGGAGACCTACCGGAGCCGCCGCCCCGTCAATGCCCGAGCTGCCACCGCCGTTTCCCTCATCATCGATGATCCCTCCGCCGCGGTAACATCCCCTGCCTCTCTCGCCCGTCCAATCTCTGATCTACGGCTCAGATTAGATTAGGTTAGTTTTTTTATTCGAAACGTTTCCTGTTAGTTAACGAACATTCGTTCGTTTAGCTTTAGGCAGCGAATGTTTTCGTTAGATAAGCCGCAGTAGTGAACGTTCTTATTTTAGTTTCTGTTTTGTAGCTAGGGACCCGTTTCAATTATCTTTAATTACAATTTAGCCCCTGGATTTCAACTGATCACAACTTTTTGCTCGTTAGTCAAAATTTGATGAAACCAATGCCAAAAATTGTTTCTTCTATCCAGAAAACCAACTCAAATTTATTTTTGAAAGTTTTAAAATTTGAATTAAAACACATTTGAATTTGAACTTTGTTTGATCATAACTTGAGTTTCGTAACTCTGTTTGAGTTGATTCTTTTTGCAAATCGAAGCTCTTGACATAAACTTTCTGATAAGGCCAAATCCATCTAATTTTGGTATTGTTAGCAATTGTTTTCTGTTGCAAGATTTATTCGCTTGTTTACGAAGTTTTCCGAGATCTTTTCTTCGATTCTTTTGAGTGATTGCTTATGTGTGGTTACAAATGTTTGCTTACGATAGATTGATCAGAGTATGACGAGTAGATCTATCATGAATTATGAGTGCGGAGAATCTTCGTCAACAGTAGAAGGCAAGGTCACACTTTGATCATACTTTTCAATACCCACTTTTACTATGCATTAGTTTCACCCCTTAAAGATTTGCATTAGTAGGATTTGGGAACATGTGGGATTGCTATGTAGTTCATGAGGTAGGAACCTATGATCCTTGAAACACCCAGGGAATATTCTATGTGTTATAAGTTGCTTAGCCATGCTCGTAGACGAGGATTGGTATGTGAGATTCATGCAAGTTATGAAAGTAATAATAATTAAGGGAAATTTTAAGGTGGCAACATTTACACACATCTGGGTGGAATGGCTGGGGCACCCTGGAGAAACCAGTGGCTTGCCCGGGCACCTGGAGAAACCAGTGTTTGCCCTAGGGGATCCCGTGTGATCACCCTATGGAATGCCACCCAGGCTCAAAGGGATCATATGATATTTCATGCCTAGAAACTTCCATGCACAACCACAAGCCATTGTGGGCTCTGGCATAGTTAAGTAAGTTGTGGGAAACCTTTCCATGATGGGCTAGCATATGTAGGGGGGTTGTAGGTGTACCGGCCTACCTATTGGTTAAGGGGATCTCTTCGAAAAGATTGTGTCTCGATCATTTGGTTCTCAAACATCAAGCAGTGCGAGGAATTCAATGGAGGAGATCGAGTCTTGTGGGGAAAAGTGCACAAACCTCTGTAGAGTGTACAAACTAATCATGATTAGCCATGTCCCTGGTTATGGACAACTTTGAGTATCTAGAAGTGGATTATTTGTTGATCTCATCACTCTATTTTAATGATATTATTGGGTTATTAATAACTTGGGGATTTTGGGATTGAGTTGGAGGAACCTTCTCAATAATGGCATAAACTTGGTAGTAAAACAAAATTTATTCCTTTGTTGTAGGGAAAAACTAGCTTTATGCAAAACTAAACTTAGAGCTTCCACCAGCCTAATATGCATGTAGTGATAGATATTGTTCATCATTATTCTATGGTTTGAATTTTCCAGTACATTCAATATACCGACCTACATGGCTACAACGTCTCATGTTGCAGGAATTATCCGACGAGTAAGTGATACGTTAGGGTTGCGATGTATACACTCAACTTTCCCGTTGGTGTTGATGGCACTCCACAACCTTGTTGTTACTTCCGCTATGTTGATTGAGGTAATAGTATTTACGTTACTTTATACATGTGATTTACCTCTGTTATAAATCCTCGAGTACTGTGTGTCAGCATACCGATCCGGGATGACACTTAAGCACAGAGACTTCAATCCATTTGGGTCGGGTCACTACAATTGGGGAGGATTCTGCCTCCCCCTTTCCTTCTCTCCCCCCTTCTCTTTCCTTTCCCCTACACCAAATAAGGAAGGGGGTCGAATTGGGGTGCAAACCCAAGTAGGATTCGGCCTACTTGGGCGTCCTCTTTGCTGTCTCCTCCCCTCTCCAACCTATATATATGTGGGGATGGGGCGCCTAAGAGTAGAACATCATTGTTAGCCGTGTGCGGCGCCCCCCTCCACCATTTACTCCCACGGTCATAATATTGTAGAGCTTAGGCGAAGCCCTGCGCGGATTACTTCATCATCACCATCACCACATCGTTGTGCTCACGGAACTCATCTACTTCCTCGACACTCTGCTGGATCAAGAGTTTGAGGGCTGTCGTCAAGCTGAACGTGTGCAGAACTCGGAGGTGCTGTACGTTCGGTGATTGATCGGTCGGAACAAGAAGAAGTTCAACTACATTAACCGTGTTGTCACAATGTTTTCGCTTTCGGTCTACAAGGGTACACGGACACACTCTTCATCTCTTGTTGCTATGCATCTCCTAGATAGATCTTGCGTGAGCGTAGATTTTTTTTTGAAATTGCATGCTATGTTTCCCATCAGTGGTATCAGAGCCAGGTCTAGGCGTAGATGATATGCATGAGTAGAACACAAAGAGTTGTTGGCGATTGAAAGGATCGATATGGTTGACTAGAGGAGGGTGAATATGCAACTAACAATTTTGAGCTTTTCTTGACCAAATTAAACTTAGCAAACAAATAGGTTGTCTAGATGTGCAACTAAGTTAGCAACCTATATGATGCAACAATAACAAGCACACAAGCAAGCACAAGGAACGAACACAATAAATCTTGCACAAGTAAAGGTAAGAGATAACAAAGAGTGGAACCGGTGGAGACGAGGATGTGTTATCGAAGTTCCTCCCTTTTAGAGGAAGTACGTCTCTGTTGCAGCGGTGTGGAGGCACAATGCCCCCCAAGAAGCCACTAGGGCCACCGTATTCTCCTCATGCCCTCACACAATGCGAGATGTCGTGATTCCACTATTGGTGCCCTTGAAGGCGGCGACTGAACCTTTACAAACAAGGTTGGGGCTATCTCCACAACTTAATTGGAGGCTCCCAACGAAACCATGAAGCTTCACCACAATGGAATATGGCTTCGAGGTGACCTTAACCGTCTAGGGTGCTCAAACACCTAAGAGTAACAAGATCCGCAAGGGATTAGTGGGGGGAATCCAATTTCTCTTGGTGGAAGTGTAGATCTAGGACTTCTCAACTAATTCCTAGAAAATCAACAAGTTTGATCGGCTAGGGAGAGAGATCGGACAAAAATGAGCTTTTGGAGCAACAATGGAGCTTGGGGAAGAAGAGGTAGGTCTTCTTGAGGAAGAAGACCTCTTTATATAGTGGGAGGGATAAGTGAACCGTTACCCCCATTTCTACCCGCACAGAGCGGTACTACCGCTGGGTGGAGTGGTACTACCGTAGGTCGCAGCAGTACTACCGCGCTGTGGAAACATCGAGGCGGAGGAGAGGGGAGCGGTAGTAGCCGCGATGGTGGTAGCGGTACTACCGCTTATAAGCGCTACTACCGCTGCTACTACCGTAAAGTCCGACATGAGAAAATGCCGCCTCGAGTCGAAGCGGTAGCTGATCCATACCTGGGCGGAACTGCCGCATATGCCCCCAAGCGGTACAACCGCGGTGTGCAGCGGTACTACCACTTGGTGGCCATAAGCGGTACTACCGCGCCAGCGACGGTATTACCGCTCCCATCAACCTGCCTCCATTCCGGAAGAAACAGGAAGCTCCAAGACAAGGAAAGGAGCTGAGGGTGCCAAAGGAAGTGTACGTGATGATTCCACCCTAGCCTTTCCACTGCGGACCCCCTCTTGATAGTACGGTGTTGATGACCCTCAACCGTAAGGGATCTGTTGCAGCGTTTTTGATAAGTAAGAGTGTCGAACCCAACGAGGAGCAGAAGGTATTGATAAGCGATTCTGAACAAGAAATTACTGCAAGCACTGAAAGATAACTTTTTAGGGGTTTTCTCGATATAAGCAACAGGAATGTAAAGGCAAGTGATGTAAAAGATACTGAGAGTAACAAGTGGCCCAATCCTTTCTTAGCAAAGGAGAGGCCTGGCAGCTGAACTTATAAAGACTAAAGCGTTCTTGAGGACACACGGGAGAGGTAGTCATGTGCTTTCGCCATATTCCGTATCGATACTATGTTATGTGTTGATAAGTGTTGGTGGGTGGATCTATGCTAGTGCACTCTATAGACTAAGATGAATGCACTCTTATGATTAAACACCTTGCAAGCATCCGCAAATACAAGATAGAATTTAAGGCAAGAGCCTAACCATAGCAATACGATCGAGGATCCATTATTCCCTTATGCAAAAGCGTGCAAACTGGGGTTCAGGTTTCTGTCACTCCGGCAACCCACCGTAAGCATTCTTTATACATAATGCATTCCCCTAGGTCCTTAATAAGGCGAAGTGTTGGGTGTTCGACTCACACAACACCACTAGTAGAATGACAACACAACTTAAGTATCAAACAACACATATTACTTCAACAGTATATGACTACTAACAACAAGACTTTCCCCATGTCCTCAAGAACTAAGGTAACTACTCACAAGACATAAAAGAGATCATGATCAGTGGGGATAAATATGTGATAAACAATCTAGACATAATAATATTTCCCCAACAAAACTCAATAGCATTCACCACAAAGTAGTAATCAACACCGATGGAGTAGAGAGGATAGGTAGTACAAGTTACAACACGAGTTGCGATGGAAAGATGAGATTTGGATGAAGATGGAGATGGTGCTGGTGTTGGGGATGATGTTGATGATGATCTCGATGATGCCCGTGATGATGGTGATGACGATGGCGACGATCTCCCCTTCCGGGAGGTGATCTCCCCGGCGGAATCTGCCCGCCGGAGATGCCCTTTTCTTCACTGTAGGTTTCCGCCTCGAAGCGGCAGCGGAACTCCGTAAAAAGTCCTGTGCCTAGGGTTTTCGGGGGACGGAGAACATATATGCAAAAGGGGGCGACCAGAGGTGGGCCAGGGGCTCCAGGCGCCCCCCCGGCGCGGCCAGGGGGGGGGGGCGCCCCCAGGCCGCCTAGGCACCCTGTGGCCCCCCTCTGACTCCCCTTTTGCGTGTCTTCGTTATTCGTCTGAAAAATACCTCCCGTCAATTTTCAGGTAATTTGGAGGTGTTCTTCTTCAGCAACTCAGTATCCACTTTTTCCTACTGAATCCTGCGTCTGCTGTTCCGGCACCGGAAAGTTGCAAACTGTGTAAAATAGACCAAAACAACATAAGAACATCATCATAACGTGAAATATATCAATGAATAAAGATGAATTATGATACAAAATAGTGATGCATTTTGGACGTATCAACACCCCCAAGGTTAGACCTCGCTTGTCCCCAAGCGAATATGAACTCGGTAAACCTGTCCACAAGTTTAGAGAGTGAAGTGTCGATAAATAGAATACGGACAAGAAGCATCATAGTCTCTTCACCAACTCAAATATCCTCAGCAGCAATCTTCAACTCATAAGGCTCTTATGAAAAAGTGTTAACACTTATATTCGAAAGTAGGACCAAGGAAACTCATTATATCATGGCAAACATGTCCTTTGGTCAAAGAACAACAAATAATTTTAACTTTTGCTCTTATATTTTGATGGGATTAATTGAAGTTTTTTGAAATAACATGTTAGTAAGCAAGAAGTGAAAGTGTTAACACAAAGGAAGATATTTGCCTTAGCTGGGCATGACAAACAACTTACTTATCAAATGATAATGTCAACAAGGATATGATATGACAAATCTTAATGCAGCTTTATATGCATGAATCCTTATCAACATCAAACGTCCGCTCTCTTTGAGAAATAGAAGGAAGTAGGAATAACTGACTCAACTTAAAATTAAAAGATTGGCCCTGCTCTAGGGTAGTAGGGAGAACTCATGTGCCATCCTCAAATCAAACAGAATGAAAACAAGTTTTGAGAGGTGCATGATTCGTCAACGAATGTTAATAGATAACTCAATTACTTCTTGAACTGGACAAGTTTCGAGGAACGGCTCCCGTATGAGGACGATAACATCCTCTTATTCTCCTTTGTTTATCACTGCCAAAGTTTTCTGATTTCTCATGAACAAAGCGTGAAGGAGGGTTTGTTTGTTATATTATTTTAAGCCGGGCGCACTCAATGCCAGTTCCTTTTCGTATTATGGATTTGCACATTATACATGCCATCCCGGGGTGAAGCTTGTCCAACTCAAAAAGGTCATGAATTAGCTACTACTTCCTCATGAGCTAAAGCAGAGGCACAAAATAAAAGATTTTGAACATTTAAGGATAACACATAAATTATATACTTTAGGAGGTGGTAGTGGAGTACCACGAGTAGGTAGGTATGGTGGACTCATATGGAAGGTATTGGCTTAAGGGTATGGATGCACAAACAAAATTCCGCTTAGTACAGAGTCAGGCTAGCAAAGGTTTTGAAAGAGCAGACAATTGATGATGACTAAGATGCAAAGCATTATAAAGCATGAACATCGAAATAAGCATAACACATCAAGTTGTCTTCCTTGTCAACATAACACTTCAAGCATAATGACATAAAGGTTTTGGCTATGTTGATACTTTAAGAAAATCATGCTTGTTGTTATGACCAAAGCTATGTTTGCCAAGATTAAATAAAGTTTCATAGCCATACCTGACATAAGGTCAATACTCCCCATAAGAATCATCATATAAGGTCGATTGCATGAAGAGAACACCGAGTGCAGCAAAAAGGAACCGATAAACTTCTCATTAATATTCCATCATATACAACTCCACACACACGGATACAATTCTTCACCAAGGGGGCGATAGACCTTAATGCACACACCTATCTCATATAATAACCTCCCTAGACATGATACGACTTTACTTGACTTCTAAAAGACAAAGAGTAAAGATAATGATACCGGGCACTCCCTCAAGCTTGGAACAAGCCAAGGGAATGCCATTACCCATGGAGATTTCACTCATCATCCTTGTTGGCGTTGATCAAGTAGTTTTTTGCGAAACTCTTCCATGGAAGGGGTTCTCCAGTCTCATATGAGAAGCTCGTCTCCTGGATCCTGCATTCAGCACCCAAACCCATGCGTAGAAACCTTAGTTCATACTCACAGTTCTGGTTATGTAGATCATTAATTTGCCCTTGGAGTTCTATAATTCTGTCTTCAGACGCGGCGATTCTTTCCCACATCTCCTTCATCTCCTTCAGAAAGTAGTTCTTCAGCTCGTTGGTGATGTCAAAGTTAGCTTCGACACCACGCTCGGTCATCTTCTTGTACTTGAAGACTTCTTGCTCCACTTCTTCCAGCCTGGCCTGGACGCTCCCCTCCTTGATAGGTCCCTTCAGATTTTCTTGGTGAAGGACGCCTGCCTTCATCTGAACAACCTGAGGGTGCTTCTTCACGTCGGCGAGGTAAGGGTTGATGACGTTGACGACGAACGTGTCCTTGGGGGAACTTGGAGAAGCCATGGCACCTAAATTTAGCTGAAAGATTTCCTGGCAGAAACAGATCGAAGAGAAAACACGCGAAATCGCGAGATACGTTGCCGGAACAATCCGGGGAAATATATAGGAAAAATTTATGCACAGAAAGGAAGGTAACGGACCAAAGCGGGGTCAGAGACGGGCACCAGGGTGTCCAGGCGGCCTGCCGGCGCGGCCCAGGGGGGGCGCGCCAGGGGGGCGCCTGGACTCCCTGGTGGTCGTCTCCGGCTCCACTTCGACTCGGAATTTTAATAATTTTGCAAAAACTCATAATACGGAACTTTTATGATGTTTTGCGGTGTTTTCTTACCGTACTACATACCTTTTCTTTATTCTGCTTCTGCTGGCGTCTGAAACAGGGCTGCAACATGTTCTTCGTGGGTTGTTGTGTATATTATATTCACATCAACATCGACAGGGTCTCCTGCTATGTAATGTTTAAGTCTTTGCCCATTCACAACTTGAGGTTTGGTGCCTTCAAAATTATTAATCTTAATTGCACCAGACCGATAAACTTCTTCAATATGAAATGGTCCTTCCCACCTGGAAAGTAGTTTACCGGGAGAAAACCTGAAACGGGATCTAAACAACAAAACTTTATCACCAACATTAAATTCACGTTTCAGAATCTTCCTATCATGCCACCTTTTTACCTTTTCCTTGAACATTTTAGCGCTCTCGTAAGCTTCACTCCTCCATTCATCTAGAGAAGTCAAGTTCATGAGACGCTTCTCACCAGCTAGTTTTGGGTCAGCATTAAGCTCTCTAACAGCCCAGAAAGCTTTGTGCTCTAGCTCTAATGGCAAATGGCAAGCCTTTCCATATACCATCTTATAGGGGGACATGCCCATGGGGTTTTTGTAAGAAGTTCTATATGCCCACAAAGCATCTCCCAATTTATTTGACCAATCCTTCCTATTTCTGTTTACTGTTTTCTGCAAGATCAACTTAATCTCTCTATTGGTGAGCTCAACTTGCCCACTAGTTTGAGGATGATAAGGTGAAGCAATTCTATGATTAACATCGTATTTAGCCAAAGCTTTTCTAAAAGCTCCGTGCGTGAAGTGTGATCCTCCATCGGTCATGAGATACCTTGGTACACCAAACCTAGGAAAAATTACATCGTTAAGCATTTTCAAAGATGTTTTGTGATCAGCACTTTCAGTGGGGATTGCTTCAACCCACTTGGTCACATAATCAACAGCTACTAAAATGTGAGTGTACTTGTGTGAAGAAGGAAAAGGACCCATAAAATCAAAACCCCAACAATCGAAAGGCTCAATCACTAGTGAGTAATTCATAGGAATCTCATTCCTTCTACTAATGTTACCAACTCTCTGACATTTATCACAGGCTAAAACATAATTTCTAGCATCTTTAAAAAGAGTAGGCCAATAAAAACCTGATTGAAGAACCTTATGTGCAGTCCTCTCACCGGCATGATGTCCTCCATAGGGACTATCGTGACACCGTTGGAGAATGTCCTTCTGCTCATGTTCCGGAATGCATCTTCTCACGATCCCGTCGGGGCCTTCTTTGAAAAGATGTGGGTCATCCCAAAAGTAGTGCCTCAAATCATGAAAGAACTTCTTCCTCTGCTGAAATGTTAGACCTGGAGGCAAATACTTCGCAACAATAAAATTAGCATAATCTCCATACCAAGGATCGGAAAGAGGTTGTACTTTTACAACGGCAAGTTGTTCGTCTGGAAAACTATCGTTAACTGGAATGGGGTCATGCGGTATATCTTCCATTCTTGAAAGATTGTCCGCCACCGGATTGTCTTCCCCCTTCCTATCAACAATCTGCAAATCAAATTCTTGAAGAAGGAGTACCCATCTGATAAGCCTTGGCTTGGCATCCTTCTTTGTCATAAGATACTTAATGGCAGCATGATCAGTATGAATAATAACTTTGGAATCAACAATATACTGCCTAAACTTGTCACAAGCAAAAACTACAGCTAAGAATTCCTTCTCAGTAGTAGCATAATTTCTTTGAGCACTATCAAGGGTCTTACTAGCATAATGTTTAACATTCAATTTCCTATCAACCCTTTGTCCTAAAACAGCTCCAACAACAAAATCACTTGCATCACACATAATTTCAAAAGGTAAGTTCCAGTCAGGTGGTTGTACTATAGGAGCAGTTATTAAAGCTTTCTTAAGGATTTCAAAAGCTTCCTTACAATTTTCATCAAACGCAAAAGGAACATCCTTCTGGAGAAGATTAGTGAGGGGTCTCGAGGTTTTAGAAAAGTCTTTAATAAATCTTCTACAAAAACCTGCATGACCGAGAAAACTGCGAATACCTTTGATGTCCTTTGGATAAGGCATCCTCTCAATAGCTTCGATCTTGGCTTTGTCCACTTCAATTCCCCTTTCGGAAATCTTGTGACCAAGAACAATTCCTTCATTAACCATAAAGTGGCACTTCTCCCAGTTGAGTACCAAATCTGTCTCTTCGCATCTCTGCAAAACTTTATTAAGGTTGTGAAGACAATGGTCAAATGAAGTTCCATAGACGGAGAAATCGTCCATGAAGACTTCCATAATATCCCCGCAGAAACCATGAAAGATAGCAGACATACACCTTTGAAAAGTAGCAGGGGCATTACATAAACCAAAAGGCATACGTCTGTAAGCATAAGTACCAAAAGGACAAGTAAAAGTGGTCTTCTCTTGATCGACAGTGTTAACATGAATTTGAGAGAAGCCAGAATAACCATCGAGATAACAAAAGTGAGTATTTTTGGATAACCTTTCAAGCATTTGGTCGATGAACGGCAACGGGTAGTGATCCTTCCTGGTTGCCTTGTTCAACTTCCTGTAATCAATACACATTCTATATCCAATAATAATCCTCTGAGGTATTAGTTCATTTTTATCATTAGGAACCACAGTTGTACCTCCTTTCTTAGGAACACAATGTACCGGACTTACCCACTTACTGTCAGCTATAGGGTAGATAATACCTGCGGCTAGAAGCTTGAGAATCTCAGTTCTCACGACATCCATCATCTTCGGGTTCAACCGTCGTTGATGATCAACAACTGGCTTAGCATCAGGCTCAAGGTTGATAGTATGTTGACAGATAGATGGACTAATCCCCTGAAGGTCATCAAGGGTATAGCCAATTGCGCCTCGGTGTTTACGAAGTACTTCCAATAATCGCTCTTCTTCATATCCTGAAAGGTTAGAATTGATAATAACAGGATATACTTTCTTTTCATCTAAATAAGCATACTTGAGCGTATCGGGAAGAGGTTTAAGATCGAACACCGGGTCTTCTTTCGGTTTTGATAAAATTCCCAAAGGTTCAACCGGAAGGTTGTGCTTTAGGATAGCAGGCTGCCTCAAGAATATTTCATCTAGTTCATTTCTTTCCTGCATATGTAAATCATTCTCGTGGTCCTCCATGTATTGCTGCAAAGGATCATCATGGGGAATAGCAATAGAGGTAATACTTTCAATAATTTTATCATCACTAGGTAAATCAGTACCACGAGGCTGCTTAGAGAACTTAGAAAAATTAAATTCATATGGCTCACCATTGAATTCAACAGAAACTTTACCTTTCTTGCAATCTATTATAGCTCCACAAGTTCTAAGAAAAGGTCTACCAAAAATGATGGGACAAAAGTTGTCCCTGGCTGAACCAAGTACCAAAAAGTCGGTAGGGTATTTTAGCTTTCCACATAGGACTTCAACATCCCTCACAATTCCGATAGGAGAGATAGTTGATCTATTTGCAAGTTGAATAGTAACATCAACTTCTTCAAGTTCACAAGGGGAAATCTCACCGATGATTTCTTCATAGAGTGAATAAGGAATAGCACTTGCACTCGATCCCAAATCGCATAGCCCATAATAATTGTGATCTCCTATTTTAACAGATACAACCGGAGTACCTGAAATTGGGCCTTTGTTCTTGGATGTGACAAGGTTACTGGAAATAGCACAAAAAGTTATATTGGAATCCAGAACATCATCAGTAACAAGGTCTTTAATCAATGCAACTCGAGGATCGACCCTGATCTGGTCCTCAGGTTCATCAACTTTTCTCTCACTTTTATTTATTACGCCTGTCACAAGAGAGTGCTCCTTTATCCTCGTGGGAAAAGGAGGCTTTTCATATATAACTACAGGCAAAATAGGCTCAGCAACATAAATATCAATAGGTTTTTCTTTAAAAGGTGCATGGTGCTGGTCTCTATTCTTTTTAAAAGAATCAACGTGAGAGGCAAAATTCTTACACAAATCAATCACTAGATGGGAATCAAGACCAATCTTAGAGCAAAAAGTATTGAAGTAATCAGTTTCTACATAGCTCTCAATATAATCATGTTCATAATTTATAGCGGGTTCAATACCTTTATCAATTTCCCAATCTTCGGTATTCCTCTGGATTCTTTCAAGGAGATCCCACCTTTCTTCAACACTCTTCTTCTGAAATACCCCACTAGAGGAGGCATCCAGCATCTCCTTATCCTGACGAGAAAGCCTGGCATAAAAATTTGAAAGTATAATTTCCTTGGGAAGCTTATGAATAGGGCATTTGAGCATTAGAGACTTCAATCTCCCCCAAGCTTGAGCAATGCTTTCTCCGTCACGAGACCTAAAGTTATAGATATAATTCCTGTCTCGATGAATTTCATGAAGAGGATAAAACTTAGTATAAAAGAGAGACATAAGCTCCTGCCAGTCCAGCAAGTGTGGGTTATAGAGAAGCCCATACCAATCTGAAGCTTTATCTATAAGTCATACAACAAACAATTTCCTCATGACAAACTCCCTCGATACACCTGCAAGCTTAAATAATGAACATAGTCGTGACAAATACAGCAAGTGTTCACCGGGATGTCTGTCTCCTGCATAACGATTAGTCAAAACATAATCGATAATGCCAGCTGGTATTTTATAAGGCACAATTTCAATAGGGGGAGGATCAACCACCACAGGTGTGGGGTGTCTTCCCGCAAGCAACGCTCCAATAATAGGGTTATCCATAAGGACAAAGAGCAGCAATAGCAAAAATAAAAACAGAATTATAAAAAGACTTTCTTACCAGTTTCACTTTACCAATAGCGCTACGCTCCCCGGCAACGGCGCCAGAAAACGGTACTTGATGACCCTCAACCGTAAGGGATCTGTTGCAGCGTTTTCGATAAGTAAGAGTGTTGAACCCAACGAGGAGAAGAAGGTATTGATAAGCGATTCTGAACGAGAAATTACTGCAAGCACTGAAAGATAACTTTTTAGGGGTTTTCTCGATATAAGCAACAGGAATGTAAAGGCAAGTAATGTAAAAGATACTGAGAGTAACAAGTGGCCCAATCCTTTCTTAGCAAAGGAGACGCCTAGCAGCTGAACTTATAAAGACTAAAGCGTTCTTGAGGACACACGGGAGAGGTAGTCATGTGCTTTCACCATATTCCGTATCGATACTATGTTATGTGTTGATAAGTGTTGGTGGGTGGATCTATGCTAGTGCACTCTCTAGACTAAGATGAATGCACTCTTATGATTAAACACCTTGCAAGCATCCGCAAATACAAGATAGAATTTAAGGCAAAAGCCTAACCATAGCAATACGATCGAGGATCCATTATTCCCTTATGCAAAAGCGTGCAAACTGGGGTTCAGGTTTCTGTCACTCCGGCAACCCACCGTAAGCATTCTTTATACATAATGCATTCCCCTAGGTCCTTAATAAGGCGAAGTGTTGGGTGTTCGACTCATACAACACCACTAGTAGAATGACAACACAACTTAAGTATCAAACAACACATATTACTTCAACAGCATATGACTACTAACAACAAGACTTTCCCCATGTCCTCAAGAACTAAGGTAACTACTCACAAGACATAAAAGAGATCATGATCAGTGGGGATAAATATGTGATAAACAATCTGGACATAATAATATTTCTCCAACAAAACTCAATAGCATTCACCACAAAGTAGTAATCAACACCGATGGAGTAGAGAGGATAGGTAGTACAAGTTACAACACGAGTTGCGATGGAAAAATGAGATTTGGATGAAGATGGAGATGGTGCTGGTGTTGGGGATGATGTTTATGATGATCTCGATGATGCCCGTGATGATGGTGATGACGATGGCGACGATCTCCCCTTCCGGGAGGTGATCTCCCCGGCGGAATCTGCCCGCCAGAGATGCCCTTTTCTTCTCTGTAGGTTTCCGCCTCGAAGCGGCGGCGGAACTCCGTAAAAAGTCCCGTGCCTAGGGTTTTCGGGGGACGGAGAACATATATGCAAAAGGGGGCGACCAGAGGTGGGCCAGGGGCTCCAGGCGCCCCCCGGCGCGGCCAGGGGGGGGGGGGGGGGCGCCCCCAGGCCGCCTGGGCACTCTGTGGCCCCCCTCCGACTCCCCTTTTGCGTGTCTTCGTTATTCGTCTGAAAATACCTCCCGTCAATTTTCAGGTAATTTGGAGGTGTTCTTCTTCAGCAACTCAGTATCCACTTTTTCCTGCTGAATCCTGCGTCTGCTGTTCCGGCACCGGAAAGTTGCAAACTGTGTAAAATAGACCAAAACAACATAAGAACATTATCATAACGTGAAATATATCAATGAATAAAGATGAATTATGATACAAAATAGTGATGCATTTTGGACGTATCAGGTGTCTCCTACGACCCAAGTCCACCAAAACCAAAAATGAAGGAGATGACATGTCTTCTGCTTATAGCTTCAAGGGGAAGTAACCGTCTCGTGCCAAAGGATTAATCTCTGAAATACTTAGCACACACGATTAGTCCGCAAACGCATTGTCATCAATCACCAAAATCACTTAGGGAGGGACATGCCCTTACAACCCCCCCCCTTTTTGGTGGATTGATGGCAACACATTATTTGCACAACATAATAACAAAAGAGTAAGCAAACCCCAAAGACTACAAAATATAGACGGGCTCCCCTAGATGTGTGCACTTAAAACGAGTTGCCTTTGGAATGCAAAGCACACACACAAGGATCAACACTCCTCCTATATTTTATAGTCCGATAACATCTATCAGTGAGGAGACATATAAGAGAGTAAAGTAGTAAGTGAGTAAGGATGAAACAGGAAATAAACTCACATACTACTAAAGTACTTGACATACATAGGGTAGCATAAGTCTCACACAATATAAAGGTAACCGGGTCTCACGAGCACAAACCAAACCAAACAAACGACAAAAAAAGAGTTGGCGAGAAAGAAAGACAAAACACACAACAAACACACACTCGCAACTCGGCAAATCCCTAAACTCTCTCCCCCTTTGGCACCGAGACATCGAAAAGGGAACAAAGAGCAGCTACAGGCACAGGTGATAGTAGATCTGACGCACTCCATCATCACATCCCCGCGTGATTGTCACATCCCTAGTCAGCACTTGCATTAGGGTTAGTTGGTGTGTGCATCATGTTTACCTTTCAAAGAAACTTGAAATGGGATTAACAGAAACCCCAGCACCCCTCTTCTAACAACTAGGGTTTGATAAAATATTTTCCAATGTACCCAAAAGTGCCCTTCAAAAATGTTCATCATTTCTGCCTTGGTCTCAAACCTTTGCTAAAAATGGTGCACAATTTTCTAGGACATCCAAGGTCACTGGATTAAATCTTATGGTATTTGAATTTGGGCATTTAAATGCTATAAAATATTTTAAATGCTCAAATAATCATAAACTATAATGTTTCCTACTGTTCATATTATATACAGTAGGCATGACAAGTGTTATGAGTTATAAAAATGCTCTGGCATTTTATTTAATTAAACAAAGTGGCAAAACAAATGAAACAGAAAAGAAATAGAAAAAAAGGGAGAGAGAAAGTTTACCTGGCGCCACACCCGGCCCACCTGCCGGCCCAGCCCAGCTGCCGCTCCAGCGAGCTGCTTGGCTCGGCCAAGCAGGCAGGCAGGTGCTCGACGGCGACCGCACCGCGCGCCACGCAGCTGCCCGCCGCCCTGCTTCCTCCCCTCGCCGCCCTGGAAGCCTGGATCGGTCGTACACGTCGTCCCCGACATCGTAGACACCTCCCCCTCTCCCCGACTCCTCTCCCTCGCTCTCCCCACGCCATGGCCGACGCCGTCGTGCTCGCACCGTCGTAGAAGCCGCGCCCACCGTCGTCCCTGAGCCCCGCCTTGGTGTCCGTCGTCTCCGCCGTCCTCGACTACTTCGAACAGGCCGAGCCCCGAGCGCTTGCCCGCCCTGGAGACGCCCCCGACCTCTTCTTCCCCAACTCCGGCCGCGGAGATCCCCCTCACCGTCCCGCTCAGCTCCGACCACCCCCGAGCTCGCTCCGACGCCTGCTGCAACCCCTGTGAGCCCAGCTTCGTCCTCCCCCTCTCCATTGGCTCTCTTCTGCCCTAGAATGCACCGCACGAAGCTCACCTGCAGGCACCGCCGCGGAGCTCGTCGCCGACGAGGCTCCGGCCATCCATTGGTCCGGCCACCGTGCCTATCAGCTTCACCATCACACGTAGGTGCTGTAGGACCACTTCACGCTCCTCTACGAGCACCGCACCGTCGTTTTCGACTTCGCCGAACTCCGGCCGCCGCTGGACTCGTCGCCGGCGTCATCTCCGGCGACCCCGAGGCCAGCCACCACCTCCACTCGATGCGGTTTGCCTCCAGCTACCCGTAGATGTGCTCCGCCGTCGATTTGGCAGCTGGAGCACGAAACCCGCACCCCACCGCCGTGTTTGGCCTCGCCGGCGGCTAAACGCCGGCGAGATGGACCTGTTTGACCACGGGTTTGACCCCCTGGGTCACTGACATGTGGGCCCTGCCCGCAAGTCAAACCTAGTTTAGGTGTTATTTTAATTCTAATTAGTTAATTAGTTAACTGTGACACTGACCAGTGGGTCCCACTGGTCAGGTTTGACTTGGACTGGCCCTGTTGACTGCCTGACGTCAGCATGATGTCATGCTGACGCAGTAAAGGATTTTCTGGGATTTTAGATTTAAAAATAATTCAGGAAATTCCTGAAAATGCCTAAACTTCAAAAAATCATATAAAATCAACAGTAGCTCAGATAGAAAAGATTTATATATGAAAAATGATCAGAAAAATCCAATATTTCCAATGGCACTGGTTTCATGCATGTTTGAGCAAGTTAACCTTGCTGTATACTTAAAAACATGATAATGCACTTAATTAAATAATAGTTAAAATGCCAATTTGAATCTTTGATTCAAATAGGCCCAAACCCTTCTGGTTTTAGTTGCATTAGCAAACACACATGCATCTTGCCATGTCATGAGCATGCATCATATTGTTGCATTTGTTTGTTAATGATTGTATCGCCGGTATTCTCTGTGTTAGGTCCTGCTCCCGAGGATACTGCTGCGTATCCAGTTGAAGAGCAGTACCCGACAACCACTTTGTCAGGCAAGCAATCATTGATCATTCCGATACAAACCCAATCTTCTCGCTCCTGCTCTCTTTTACTGCATTAAGGCAACAGCGTGTGAACTGCTACTTGCTGCGGTAGATGAACCCTATCCCTTGCATGACCTGTCATTGCCACAGTAAATAGTTGAAACCCACTAGCATGTGTAGGAGTTGATTGAGCCATGTGATGTGTGATCCACCATGCTATTTGTTTATGTTGCCTGCTATGCTTAGAGTTGTGTCTGGTCTGGTTCATCTGGGTGATGGATCAGAGTGAAATGATCATACCGATAAAGAGAGGGAAGTGTGGAACACGCTTGGTAAAGGTATCGATGAAAGGCCATGTAGGAGTACATGGTGGGTTGTTTCATTGGAATCGTCCTTAGGACCCGAGATCTGTATGTGTGGTTCAAGTTACAGTTACTACCACACATTGGGCCCTGAAATATGACCCCGCTCGACTTATTGACTGCCCTTGTACTCTGTCCAGGAGTTGCAACTAGTTTCTGGTGTTTATAGCTTACTGGAGGTCGTGCACAGCGCTGACCCTCGGGGTGGGCTGTGATGCGACAGGTACGTGGCACGGTGTACCGGTTGCCCGTTTGGTGACTCGGGAACCCTGTACACATCGTTTGGGGCCGTGAGCGACACCCCGGCCGGATCTCCCCACGGATGGAACCCAAATAGGCGATAAACCTGGACGAGAGACTTGAGTGGTTGGTTAGGTCGTGGTCTACACCCACGTCGGCTTTCGCTTGAAGTCTGCCGAGCACATGTCGTGTGCAGACGCTAAGTGGTGAAAACATGTGTGAAGAAGTACACCCCTGCAGGGTTATCAATCTATTCGAATAGCCGTTGTTCGCGGTACGGACTACTTGGTTACTCTTACAGTTCATAGACAAGTTGATGGATACTACTAAAAGCCTCAAGATAAGCGTGAGTGCCACGGATGGCCCTTCCGTAGGATGACGGAAGAGGATCCTCGGTAGTGTATTGTTGTGGTGAGTAGAGGACTCGTGTTCGTAATAACATCTTGCAATCTGTTGAGAGTTGTAGTATAGGTTAGCCAAGGTCAAAGCTGGCATTCTGCTATGAACTCCACTACCCCCTTTGACAATGTTGCATGTATGATAGGTTCTATGGTAAGACTTGCTGAGTACCTTTGTACTCATGTTTGCTTAATAACTGTTGCAGAGGAGAACCCTGCCCCTGCTGATGGGTTCTACATAGACGTTGACGTCGACGAGTAGCTTGACACCCAGACGGAGATCTGGAGCTTGTGAAGGGCCTTGTAGATAGTCAGGCTACACCAAGCCTGTTTTATTTTCTAAGTTGTCTGTACTCAGACATGTAGCTTCCGCTTGTGCTTGTATGACTGTATGACTTGAGTGTTGGGTCATGTGACCCGTACCTGTATGGATATGTTATGTATGGCTCTTGGAGCCGTTTAAATAAAGTACTTTGAGTCATAGAGTTCTGTTGTGATGCAATGTTGTATTTGCACATATTGAGCATATTGTGTGTATGATTGAAATGCTTGGTATGTGTGGGATCCGACACCTAGTTGTTTTCCTTTGGTAGCCTATCTTACAGGGAAATGCCTCCTAGTGTCTCCAATGAGCCTTGGTAGCTTGCTACTGCTCGGAACACGTAGGCTGGCTGGCATGTGTCCTTCTTCGTTCCTGTGTCTGTCCCTTAGGGGAAATGTCACACGTTGTTCCTTTAAGTCCATGTAGCTTGCTACGACTTGGGTTCATACGTTGATGACCGACACGTTCGTTGCTGGGTCATGGATGCCTGTCTCTGTAATTTAGTGCCACTTTTGGTTTATAACTAGCCATGTCGGCCCGGGTTCTCTGTCATATGGATGCTAGCGACACTGTCATATACGTGTGCCAAAATGCGCAAACGGTCCTGGGCCAGGTAAGGTGGCACCCATGGGGTTACCGTGCGTGAGGCCGCAAAGTGATATGACGTGTTACAGCTAGGTCGGTGTGACTTAGGATCGGGGTCCTGACAGCGTTGGTATCTGAGCTGGACTGCGTGTAGGTTTCTCAAGCCAAACTGGTCGATGTTGAGTCTAGAAAAATTCTTAGTTATATGTAGGGGAATTGATTGTGGGAGGGAACGTAAGGCTCTTTTTTACTCCTTTACCTTATGCCTTCTGATATGTGTCAGTCAATTCTTTCTACGGGGATTTAGGACTAGGCCTCTTATCCTTTCTAGGTTCACGTGTTACTGATCCGTAGACTCTTAGGATTGTTGGTTTCAAGCCTCAGTTCAGTTTCTATCCTTTTAATATGATGATTGTTGGACCGGAACCTTGATATGGATTGTTGAGTGGCTATGCTATCATTTGTATGATGTCTCAAATCTTGTTTGAGCATTTACAGTTGTTATGCTGCCCGATTTCTTCCAGAAACACTAATGCCTTTGCATTACTTCGTGTTTCAGATGTCTGGCCGCACCCCTCACCAAGTGGTTCGTTTGACTCGGTGCATTAATGTGCCCGGTCACACGGCCATGCTAGTCCGTGTGCTGACTGAGACCGGTTATCGCTGGTATCCTGAGTACACCGTGGAGGAACAGTACCAGGATTTTAATCAGAGTCAGTATTTCTGCACAGTCCGGATATACCCCTCATATCCCGGAGCTAATGATCCCATCCATTGGTCTTATGGACTCGGGATTACCATCGAGATGGCAGTGCAGGATGCCGCTTATTCGATGATGACCATTCTCCGTGCTAGGCATGCCCTGTTGCTGAACACTGAGTTCTGTTACATGCCAGCCTCACTTCCCGGAGAGGAAGGCTACTACACTGGTCTGTATACTGATGCTGCTCATGAAGAGCCACTGCTTCAGACCACTGTTCAGATGCTGGAGGATCGGGACCGTGAGATCCGTGCCCTCCGAATGGAGCTGTATAACACTCTAGCCGCTCATTGGACTACTTTGACACGGCTTGCACCTGCTGTGCACGCCGGATATCTAGACATGCGAGATTTGTACCCCATGCGGACTCGTCTGCCTGATCGCATGGATTGGCGTGACGTTGGGGGTATTACACCTCCACGTGGGCGTCGATTACCACCAGCATCGGGACCGAGACCACATCCATGTCCCTATGGTCCACAGCCTTCGAGTGCTCGCGAGTTTCAAGATCCATCTGTTCCACTTCCAGGCTACGGTGGTAATCTTTACGAGGATTACTACGCGAATGTCTGAGCTAGGCCGTGGTTGTAATAGTATTGTAGTAGTTGTATTTCCACAATCCTGCGCGTCTTGTAGAATATGACTTAGTGTGTACTGAGTTCCGGAGGTGTAGCTAAATAATGTATAGGAGCTTGGAATGCCTCTGATGGGATGTATCGTCTTTTCACCGCAGTTGTACTTTAGACTTGGCTTGTACTAAACTTTGTATGGTGTGTATGACCACTGGTGTATATATAGAAGTTCCTATATTACCATGTCGTACGGATGAACATCTTTGCATTCCGTGTCATCCATTACATTCTGCACTTCTATGTCAAATTTTGCCATCCTTGTCTAAACCGTTGTTTTGTTTTCCTAGGATGGTCAACACTCGCAACACTCCTGCTGCTCAGGAGCAGGGTGAGGCTAGTGGGACTAGGGATGGGAATCTGCCCCAGCCACCCTCCTTGGCGGAAGTTATGCTTGAAGCAGAACGGAACAAGAGAGAGACCAACCGTCTGCTGGAACGCATAGAGCAGAACACTGGGTTCCGCCAGAGGAATGACGTGGTGTCAATCAATGACTTTATCAAGATGTGTCCACCGAAGTTCCATCACTCCACTGAACCTCTGGATGCTGATGACTGGCTACGTAGTATTACCCACAAGCTACACTCTGCCCGTGTGGCCGAAGCTGACAAGGTTACCTACGCTGCCTACCATCTTGAGGGCCCTGCCAGTCTTTGGTGGGAAAACTTTGAAGCTATGCATCCTGCTGACCAAATCACTACCTGGGTTGAGTTCAGTGAGGCATTCCGTGAGCATCACATTCCGGAAGGTCTCATGGATCGCAAGCGGGAGGAATTCTGCAATTTCACCCAGGGCCGGTTAACTGTGGATGGCTGTAGCCGCGAGTTTGGCAACTTGGCACACTATGCACCTGAGGAAGTATCCACCGATGCTAAGAAGCAGGCGAGGTTCCGCAAGGGACTCAGCCCTGAACTCCACCGAGATCTACGTCTGCACGAGTGCACTTCCTTCCAGAAGTTGGTAAACAAGGCTATCAGTGCTGAAACAGGCCAGACCGACTTTGAGGCCACCCGCAAGCATACTCGAGACTTTGGTTCCTCATCCGACTCTGGCTCTCACAAGCGCCGTGTGTGGGTTCCTAACACTGCTCTGCCACCCAAGTACACACCGAGGCCATCCTATGAGGCGCCTCGCCCAACTCAATAGTTTGCACCTGCTAAGACTTATGGAGGACCACCTTCCAACTTTGCTCCACGCACCACCACTGTGACATGTTTCAAGTGTGGAGAAACGGGGCACTACATGCGTGAGTGTCCTCAGAACCAACCAGGAAAACCCGTTGGCCGTGGTAAACCAACCGGCAAGGTGAATTATGTCAAGCCAATCCCCACTACCCGTGGTCATGTCAACTATGTCTCTGCCGAGGAAGCTTATGAGGATCCTAACGTCGTCCTTGGTACGCTTCTCGTAAACTGCCATCCGGCATCTGTTCGTTTCGATACTGGAGCATCCCATTCGTTCATATCTGAGAGCTATGCTCGATTGCACAACATGACTTTTTGTGACATGCCTACTTCCATGGTTATTCAAACTCCTGGTTCAAAGTGGCAAACCTCTAGGGTAAGCCATGGAAATGAAATCCTTGTCGATAGACTTGTTTTCCTAGCATCTTTAATCGCCCTCAAGTCCTCGGACATAAACATCATTTTGGGTATGGATTGGATGACAACTCATTACGCCAAAATTGATTGCTTTACTAGGACCGTTCAACTTACACATCCATCCGGCAAGATAGCCAATGTCTTGACTCGAATGGCTGAGCGTCAGCTCTACTCTCTTAATGCCAGCCCTCTACCAGAACTCGAAGATATCCCGGTAGTCCGTGACTTCCCAGATGTTTTTCCAGAAGAACTGCCAGGAATCCCACCTGACAGAGATGTCGAGTTCGTGATAGATCTTATCCCAGGAACTGTCCCAATCTCTAGGAGACCTTATAAGATGGCACCACTAGAATTAGCTGAACAAAAGAAACAACTCGATGAGTCCTTGCAAAAAGGTTTCATCCGTCCTAGTTCTTCCCCTTGGGCTTGCCCCGTCCTCTTCGTCAAGAAGAAGGATGGAACGGAGCAGATGGTTGTAGACTACCGACCTGTCAATCTGGTCACCATAAAGAATAAGTATCCGCTCCCCAGGATCAACGACCTGTATGATCAGCTCGCTGGATCCTCAGTCTTCTCTAAGATGGATTTGAGGTTGGGCTACCATCAAATCAAAATCAAGAACGGGGACATTCCTAAAACGGCTTTCATTACTCGTTATGGCCAATATGAGTACACCGTTATTTCCTTCGGATTAACCAATGCCCCAGCTACCTTTTCCCGGTTAATGAATTCTATATTCATGGAGTATTTGGATAAATTCATCGTGGTATACCTCGATGAAATACTCATCTATTCCAAGAACAAGGAAGATCATGCCGAGCATTTAAGGCTGGTATTGATGAAACTTCGAGAGCACCGCCTTTATGACAAATTCTCTAAATGTGAATTTTGGTTGCCAGAAGTAACCTATCTAGGTCATGTGATCTCTGGCAAGGGTATTGCTGTCAATCCCGAGCGAGTTCAAGCCGTCCTTGATTGGACTCCTCCTGAATCGGTCAAGCAAGTTAGGAGTTTTCTTTGCTTAGCGAGCTATTGCCGGCGCTTCGTCGAGAATTTCTCCAAAGTTGCTAAACCTCTAACTGAACTCCTCAAGAAAGATAAAAAGTTTGAGTGGACCCCACAGTGCGAGTCCAGTTTTCAAGAGCTGAAAAGACGCCTGACATCTGCACCTGTACTGGTACCACCAGATTTTTCCAAGGATTTTATAATCTATTGCGACGCCTCGCGACAAGGACTAGGTTGCATTCTCATGCAAGATTGTCAAGTGATTGCATACGCATCCCGACAGTTGCGTCCACATGAGGATAACTATCCTACTCATGATTTAGAGCTTGCAGCTGTAGTCCATGCACTCAAAACGTGGCGACATTACCTCCTTGGTAATCGCTGTGAAATCTTCACTGATCATCAAAGTTTGAAGTATATCTTCACCCAACCGGATTTGAATCTCAGGCAAAGACATTGGGTTGAGTTGCTCACCGACTACGACTTAGGAATCACTTATACCCCTGGAAAGGCCAATGTCATGGCTGATGCACTAAGTCGTAAGTCATATTGTAACAACTTAATGTTACAACAAGGTCAACCACTTCTCCACGAGGAATTTCGTAAGCTTAACCTTCACATTGTTCCTCGAGGATTCCTTTCCACCTTGGTGGCGAAACCTACCCTTATGGATCAAGTTATAGCTGCCCAGAAGCATGATAAAGGTATATCCCGACTCCAAGAGAACATTGCTAGCGGACTCGCTAAAAGTTTCTCTATGGATGATCGAGGTGTTGTTTTCTTTGAGAACCGTGTAGTGGTTCCCAAGAACCACCATCTACGGCAGTTAATCCTTAAGGAGGCTCATGAATCTCCTCTCACGATTCATCCCGGTAGTACCAAAATGTATCAGGATCTACGTCGGAGATTCTGGTGGACAAGGATGAAGAGAGAAATTGCTCAATTCATTGCTAACTGCGACGTTTGTCGTCGAGTCAAAGCAGAGCATCAACGGCCTGCTGGCACCCTTCAACCTTTAGCTATTCCTGAATGGAAATGGGACAAAGTCGGTATGGACTTCATTACCGGTTTTCCCAGGACCAGGAAAGGGAATAATGCTATCTTCGTCGTTGTCGACCGCCTCTCTAAAGTAGCTCATTTCCTGCCTGTTCGAGAGAGTATTACCGCTAGCCAGCTAGCAGATTTGTATGTCTCTCGGATAGTATCACTTCATGGTGTACCGTTGGAGATTAACTCAGACCGTGGAAGTCTTTTCACTTCCCAATTTTGGGAAAGTTTCCAGAATGCTATGGGAACTCATCTCTCTTTCAGTACTGCCTTCCATCCGCAGTCAAGTGGTCAAGTGGAACGAGTCAATCAAATCCTGGAAGACATGCTTCGAGCCTCTGTCATTTCTTTCGGTATGGAGTGGGAAAAATTTCTTCCATTTGCCGAATTCTCTTATAACAATAGTTATCAAGCCAGCTTGGGCAAAGCTCCCTTCGAAGTTCTATATGGACGAAGGTGTCGAACACCTCTTAACTGGTCAGAGACCGGGGAAAGACAATTCTTTGGCCCGGATATGATTCAGGAAGCAGAAGAGCAAGTTCGCATCGTTCGTGAGAGATTGAAAACAGCCCAGTCTCGCCAAAAGAGCCAATATGATAGTCATCATAAGGCTGTGACTTTTGAAGTCGGCGATAAGGCTTACCTTTGGGTTACTCCTCTTAAGGGAACCCATCGCTTCGGTATCAAAGGCAAATTGGCCCCTCGTTATATCGGTCCTTTTCGCATTCTTGCCAAACGAGGAGAAGTTGCCTACCAACTGGAACTACCTCCGCACCTCTCCAGAGTTCATGACGTGTTCCACGTTTCTCAACTCAGGCGTTGCTTCTCGGATCCTATCCGCGGAGTGGACCACGAAACGCTTGATCTCCAGGACAATCTCACATATCGAGAATACCCCGTTCGTAATCTTGATCAAACCGAGCGCACCACTCGACGCCACAATATCAAATTTCTCAAGGTTCAATGGTCACATCATTCCGAGAGTGAAGCTACTTGGGAAAGGGAGGATCGTCTTCGACTTGAGTACCCCACCCTCTTTCCGGAGGAACCCGAATATCGGGACGCGATTCTTTTAAGTGGGGGTGAGTTGTCACATCCCTAGTCAGCACTTGCATTAGGGTTAGTTGGTGTGTGCATCATGTTTACCTTTCAAAGAAACTTGAAATGGGATTAACAGAAACCCCAGCACCCCTCTTCTAACAACTAGGGTTTGATAAAATATTTTCCAATGTACCCAAAAATGCCCTTCAAAAATGTTCATCATTTCTGCCTTGGTCTCAAACCTTTGCTAAAAATGGTGCACAATTTTCTAGGACATCCAAGGTCACTGGATTAAATCTTATGGTATTTGAATTTGGGCATTTAAATGCTATAAAATATTTTAAATGCTCAAATAATCATAAACTATCATGTTTCCTACTGTTCATATTATATACAGTAGGCATGACAAGTGTTATGAGTTATAAAAATGCTCTGGCATTTTATTTAATTAAACAAAGTTGCAAAACAAATGACACAGAAAAGAAATAGAAAAAAAGGGAGAGAGAAAGTTTACCTGGCGCCCCACCCGGCCCACCTGCCGGCCCAGCCCAGCTGCCGCTCCAGCGAGCTGCTTGGCTCGGCCAGGCAGGCAGGCAGGTGCTCGACGGCGACCGCACCGCGCGCCACACAGCTGCCCGCCGCCCTGCTTCCTCCCCTCGCCGCCCTGGAAGCCTGGATCGGTCGTACACGTCGTCCCCGACCTCGCAGACACCTCCCCCTCTCCCCGACTCCTCTCCCTCGCTCTCCTCGCGCCATGGCCGACGCCGTCGTGCTCGCACCGTCGTAGAAGCCGCGCCCACCGTTGTCCCTGAGCCCCGCCTTGGTGTCCGTCGTCTCCGCCGTCCTCGACTACTTCGAACAGGCCGAGCCCCGAGGGCTCGCCCGCCCTGGAGACGCCCCCGACCTCTTCTTCCCCAACTCCGGCCGCGGAGATCCCCCTCGCCGTCCCGCTTAGCTCCGACCACCCCCGAGCTCGCTCCGGCGCCTGCTGCAACCCCTGTGAGCCCAGCTTCGTCCTCCCCCTCTCCGTTGGCTCTCTTCTGCCCTGGAACGCACCGCACGAAGCTCACCTGCACGCACCGCCGCGGAGCTCGTCGCCGACGAGGCTCCGGCCATCCATTGGTCCGGCCACCGTGCCTATCAGCTTCACCATCACACGTAGGTGCTGTAGGACCACTTCACGCTCCTCTACGAGCACCGCACCGTCGTTTTCGACTTCGCCGAACTCCGGCCGCCGCTGGACTCGTCGCCGGCGTCATCTCCGGTGACCCCGAGGCCAGCCACCACCTCCACTCGACGCGGTTTGCCTCCAGCTACCCGTAGATGTGCTCCGCCGTCGATTTGGCAGCCGGAGCACGAAACCCGCACCCCACCACCGTGTTTGGCCTCGCCGGCGGCTAAACGCCAGCGAGATGGACCTGTTTGACCACGGGTTTGACCCCCTGGGTCACTGACATGTGGGCCCTGCCCGCAAGTCAAACCTAGTTTAGGTGTTAGTTTAATTCTAATTAGTTAATTAGTTAACTATGACACTGACCAGTGGGTCCCACTGGTCAGGTTTGACTTGGACTGGCCCTGTTGACTGCCTGACGTCAGCATGATGTCATGCTGACGCAGTAAAGGATTTTCTGGGATTTTAGATTTAAAAATAATTCAGGAAATTCCAGAAAATGCCTAAACTTCAAAAAATCATATAAAATCAACAGTAGCTCAGATGGAAAAGATTTATATATGAAAAATGATCAGGAAAATCCAATCTTTCCAATGGCACTGGTTTCATGCATGTTTGAGCAAGTTAACCTTGCTGTATACTTAAAAACATGATAATGCACTTAATTAAATAATACTCCCTCCGTCCCAAAATAAGTGACGCAAAAGTGACTCCACTTTGTACTAAAGTTAGTACAAAGTGGAGTCACTTTTGCATCACTTATTTTGGGACGGAGGGAGTAGTTAAAATGCCAATTCGAATCTTTGATTCAAATAGGCCCAAACCCTTCTGGTTTTAGTTGCATTAGCAAACACACATGCATCTTGCCATGTCATGAGCATGCATCATATTGTTGCATTTGTTTGTTAATGATTGTATCGCCGGTATTCTCTGTGTTAGGTCCTGCTCCCGAGGATACTGCTGCGTATCCAGTTGAAGAGCAGTACCCGACAACCACTTTGTCAGGCAAGCAATCATTGATCATTCCGATACAAACCCAATCTTCTCGCTCCTGCTCTCTTTTACTGCATTAAGGCAACAGCGTGTGAACTGCTACTTGCTGCGGTAGATGAACCCTATCCCTTGCATGACCTGTAATTGCCACAGTAAATAGTTGAAACCCACTAGCATGTGTAGGAGTTGATTGAGCCATGTGATGTGTGATCCACCATGCTATTTGTTTATGTTGCCTGCTATGCTTAGAGTTGTGTCTGGTCTCCAGATCCTTCTTCCTTAGCCTCTTAACCTCGTGAGAGACCAACTCGCCAGTCTCCAGATTGTACCCAGTATAGGTGTGCTCCCAAGCCTTCTCAATCAATAGCATGATAAAAGGAGCATAGATAGGATACTCGCGCTCAGAGATGGCAGGCAAAAGCTCAGACCACATGACATGAGAAATACCCATCATTTCTCCAGTGTTTTCTTCCTTCTCACGTTGACAAAAAAGTAGCATGCCCACAAGGTATGTGTCAGGGATATTACTAGCAGGTATAAACCGGCTAGTATAAACCGGATTATGATGATATAGTTGTGTAATTGTAAAACCCAGTAGAGATTACAGCCCATGAAGGTTTAGGGCCCATGTATAGAGTTACGGTTTGTAAACCGCCTGGTCATGTAACTTGAGAGACAAGGAAGAAAGAACAGAGACCGAGGCGGACACAAATATGAGCCGGCCTCGGGACTCTGTAAACTGGACCGGGCGTCATCTCTATATAAAGGGGCGACCCGGCGACGGTTCAAGGAGAAGAAACAACCCGTCGAGACACAGGCAAGCGATCCGCTCCCTGTTCATCGACGCCCAAGCAATACCAAACCAAACTAGACGTAGGCTTTTACCTTCCTCGAAGGGGCCGAACTAGTATAAAACCTCTGTGTCCTTTGCGTGCTTTTAACCCCTTCAAGCTAACCCGTGCGATGGTTCCTCAACTAAGTCCGTTAAACCGGACATCTGCCGTGTTAATTCCACGACAGTTGGCGCCCACCGTGGGGCCTCCGCATGTTGGTTTTGAGTTCTTGAAGGGCAGCTTTGAAGGGCTCAGGGGCTACGCGGTCGGCCGGATGATCAAGAGTCGCCGCGGCCGGATCTACATCGACGACGCAGGCTGGGGCCCGGAGGCCGATTCAATCGAATACGGGTACCGGGTTCCCTTTGGTGGCATCCACGTCTTCATCGGCAAAATTGGTGAACCGGGACCTGGGCCGGACATCTTCCCCAACATCGTCGAGCAGGCTCAGCGTGCGAGATCGTCCTGGATTCAACCAGCCATGAAGCGTGTTTTCGTCGGAGCAATTCACGGGGTTCAAGCCGAGGACGGATCGGATTCCGGGGACGAGACAGTTATCTATTCCGACGATGAATCTTCATCCGGGGAGACTGAGTCCTTGTATCAGTTGCGGGACGGCCGATCTGAGGGTGTGTCCGATGGAGACAGTATTCCGGACCCCTTTGATCCGCCAAACCGAGTGGCTGTCTTTATGGCCGGTTCACAACCTACGCCGCAGTCCTTGGTGAACGGGGCGATCACAGCTGAAGCTGGTGCAGGGGGGAGCGGTCAGGCACTCTCGCCCTCTGACGCTCTATCCGCCTTGATTGAGGAGTTCACAACCCGGGCCGTAGTAGAAGTGGCTCCAGCAGACAAGGCGCAACATGATGCAGAACTACTTCAACTGAAGGGCCGGATCGATCAAGCGAAGGAGGATCTGAAAGCAGAGAAGGCTGTGATAGCGATGAGGCAGGCAGAGCTGGATGACCAGGCTTTTCAGCTGAGGATGGAACATGCCTCTACGCAAGGAGTAAGGAATCGAAGGTACCAGTCTCGTCTACCGCTGGTTTACGAGGCGACGAATCTTTTAAGAACACCCGGAGCAGGAGCCAGCAATGATCCGGCGATAAACCGGAGGGCAGCCCTAGCGAGGGGTGAGCCGGTTCAGCAGCCCACTGCGGAGCAGGATCGGCGGATTATGTCTGCGCCTCACGTCCCTACCCCTCCGTGTCATTACTCAAATCCTTTGGATAACATTGTTGCTGCCGCATCACGCCTGGCCGCTTTACCCATTGAGGGGACATCCCCCGTGGCAATGGAGGCACGCAGGGTCAAGGATCTGCTCAACACAACATTAACACAGCAGCAAGCATATTCTTATAGAAGGGAGAGGCTTCATTCAACACCCCGCCATAGCCGGAGTTATACTAGGCATTGGGAGGAACCAGAGGTATCCAGTAGTGAACGGAGGTGACACCGTCACAGACAAGATAATCCGGTGGGCGCAGAGGCACAAGCTCAGGGGGCGCAAGACCGGGTTAGATCTGCGGCTCGCAAGGAGGTCCGCCAAACGACGCCGGTTCACACAACCACAGCAGAAACAGGAGTCACGACGAGTTCCTTCGGGGTGCAGTGTCTTGTTCCCGCTTTACGGAGCGTGAAGTTGCCCAAGGATTTTAAGGGTCCACGTAAGGTGCCTAATTACACAGCAGATTTGGCTCCAGAAGCTTGGGTTGAGAGTTACGAGATGGCCATGGAAATGCTGGATGTGGATGAAGCGGCGTGCGCGAAGTACTTTACCATGATGCTCGAGGGTCCAGCCCGGACCTGGTTAAAGGGTTTACCACCTAACTCCATCGGATCATGGGGGAATTACGCAGCCAATTTATCAAAAAATTTAAAGATACGTGCAAGCAGCCAATGTCAGTGGTGGATTTAGCAGCATGTATACAAGGAGAATAGGAACCCACAGGGGCATGGGTACGACGAGTATCAGAAATCTTGCACTCTTCGAACAGTATCAGCCCCAGTACGGCGATAGTAACACTGGAAAACAATTGCCGGTTTGAGTGTCTGAAGTTAAAACTGGGACGGCTCAAACGGGGTTGTAATGACATGGGAACTCTCATGAGCGCTCTAGTGAAGTACGGGGACTCTGACAGCACTAAATATCCCAAAGCGGATGAAGAAAAATGTGGAAAGGCAAACAAACCCGGTAAACCGGCGCAGGCCAATCCGGTCGGAACAAGCTTCTTAGGCAAACGAAAGGCAGAGGGTGGCTCTGATTTCGTGGCCAATACTCAAGTTCAAGGAGGTTTTCAGCGCAACAGGGGTAAACCGCCCCCACAAACCGGCGGGGGGCCCGTTAGCTGGGAGCAAGAGTTGAATGAGCCTTGCCCGAAACACGGATCAAGGGAACATCCAGCTAAACACACCATAGGAGAATGCAAGGCCATGATGGAAGCCATGAGCCGGTTCAAATCTAACAACAGACCACCGGGCGGCGGATCAAGCCCCGGGTTTTACGGTCCGGGTCACCAGGGGAACGGCTCCGGATCAGGATATCGTGGCAATAACAGTGGTTATAATAACCAAGGTAATAATCAATATGGTCAGGGCGGTTATAATAACCCAGGCAATCAGCAGCATGGTCAGGGTGGTTACAGCAACCAAAATAACCAACAGCAGGGCCAGGGTAATCACAATAACCAAGGCAATCAGCAGCGTCAGCAGCAGCAACAGCAATCCGGATATCAGAGTAATCCAAAGGAGCTGAGTAGCGGGCAGTATCATGTGTTCACTATGAGTTTGTGTAAACGGGATCAGAAAATCTTAAAGCGGGCGGTCCACGCGGTTGAACCGGTGACTCCACAGTTCCTGCGCTGGTCGGAGCAACCTATCGTGTGGAGCAGAGAGGATCACCCGCCGCGGGTTGATAATCCAGGCCAGTTGGCCTTAGTGGTAGCACCACAGGTGATTGGCTATAAATTCACCAAGGTTCTTATGGACGGCGGCAGTAGCATCAATATCTTATATTATGAGACTTTCCGTCGCATGGGGCTGACGGATAAGAAGCTAAGACAGTCAAACACGGTGTTTCATGTAGTGGTGCCAGGCAAATCAGCTTACCCAGTTGGGAAAATTGACCTGGAAGTTACCTTTGGAGATGAACAGGATTCCAGGTCAGAGATGATAACCTTTGAAGTTGTCAAGATCCGGAGCCCATATCATGCTCTGTTTGGAAGATCGGTTTATGCCAAGTTTATGGCCAGGCCGTGTTATGTTTATCTACAGCTCAAGATGCCGGGTCACAAAGGAACTATCACGGTTCATGGAAGTCGCAAGATTGCATTGGAGTGTGAAGAAGGGGACGCTGCTTATGCGGAAGCAGTATGCGCAACGAAAGAGTTGAAGTTTTACAAGGACAATGTTGATCCGGCAGATATGTCCCCGTTGAAGAAGCCAACTACAGAGCATGATCCGGCCTTGAAGTTTAAGTCTGCGGAGGAGACCAAGCAAGTTGATTTTGTGCCAGGCGATTCATCCAAGCAGTTCACTATCAGTGCTAACCTTGATCCTAAATAGGAAAGCGCGCTCATCGAGTTCATCCGTGAGAACCAGGATATTTTTGCATGGAAACCTTCTGACATGCCAGATATTCCGAGGGAACTCGCTGAGCACAGTCTTAACATTGATCCGAAGTTTAAACAGGTCAAGCAGTATCTACGCCGCTTCAACGAAGAAAGGCGCAAGGTTATAGGAGAACAAGTGGCCAGGCTTTTGGCCGCAGGGTTCATAGTTGAAGTTTTTCACCCGGAGTGGTTGGCTAATCCGGTGCTGGTGTTAAAGAAGAATGGAAAGTGGAGAATGTGTGTAGATTACACGGATCTAAACAAAGCTTGTACAACCGATCCTTTTGCTCTTCCTCGTATTGATCAGATCATTGATGCCACGGCAGGATGTGAGCGGCTAAGTTTTTTGGATGCATACTCAGGGTATCACCAGATCAAGATGGCAGTTAAAGCTCAGGAGAAGACGTCCTTCATAACCCCTTTTGGTGCTTTTTGCTATGTATCTATGCCCTTTGGGCTCAAGAGTGCCCAAGCAACCTACCAGCGTTGTGTACAGATTTGTCTTAAGGGGCAGATAGGGAGGAATGTTCATGCTTATGTGGATGACATCGTGGTGAAGTCAAGGAAGGAGGATACGCTGATAGAGGACCTTAAGGAGACCTTCAACAATCTTCGGGCCTATAAAATGATGCTTAACCCGGAGAAGTGTGCTTTCGGTGTTCCGGCGGGTAAGCTCCTTGGATTCTTGGTGTCAAACAGAGGAATAGAAGCCAATCCGGAGAAGATCAAGGCAATTACATCTTTGACTAAACCGGCTTGCATAAATGATGTTCAGCGGATCGCTGGCCGGATCACAGCATTGAGCCGGTTCATCAGCCGACTGGGAGAGAAGGCAATCCCGCTTTATCAGATGCTGAAAAAGACAGACCGGTTTATATGGAGTAATGAGGCAAACGCTGCGTTTGAGGATTTGAAGCGGCAGTTGGCCGAACCACCGGTCCTTGCTGCCCCTGTTGATAATGAACCGTTATTGTTATACGTCGCCGCAAATGCACGGGCAGTCAGCGTGGCAATTGTGGTTGAGCGCAAGGAGACAGGGAAGGAATACCCAGTTCAACGTCCAGTCTATTATGTCAGTGAAGTTCTCATTGAATCCAAGCAAAGGTACCCGCATTGGCAGAAGCTGGTATATGGTGTGTTCATGGCAAACCGAAAGTTGAAACATTATTTCCAAGGCCACCCAATAACTGTTGTTAGTTCAGCACCATTGGGGGATATAATCCAGAACAGGGAAGCTACTGGCAGAGTGGCGAAGTGGGCCATTGAGCTTAGCCCACACGGGTTGAAATAAGTGCCACGCACCGCTATCAAGTCTCAAGCATTGGTGGATTTCATTAATGATTGCACAGAACTGCAAACACCAGAGGAGAAGCCGGATCTTACATACTGGACGATTCACTTTGATGGTTCGAGGCAATTGGAAGGCTCGGGGGCTGGAGTTGTTTTAACTTCCCCACGAGGGGACAAGTTTTGTTATGTCCTTCGTTTGCTGTTTCCTTGTACTAATAATGCAGCAGAGTATGAAGCATTGCTTCATGGATTACGGATGGCCAAGGAAATGAACTTGAGCCGGGTCAAGTGTTTTGGCAATTCAGATTTAGTGGCACAGCAAGTATCCGGCAAGTGGGATTCAAGAGACCCTCTCATGGCAGCTTACAGACGAGCAGTTCAAGCAGTCGCGAGATGTTTCAAAGGGTATCAAGTGGATCACATAGACCGGCGAAGGAATGAAGCGGCCGATGCTCTGAGCCGGCTGGGTTCTCAACGTAAACCGGTACCACCGAATACCTTTTTGGATGAACTGCACAGTCCGTCAGTTCAAGTACCATCGGAGGAAGACCTGGCTGTTCCTGATCTGGAGGCACAACTCGTTGCAGCACTTCATGTTATTCCGGATTGGACGCTGCCGTATTTGGCGTATTTAAGCCGGGGGGAGCTGCCGGATTATGAGATCGAAGCAAGACAGATAATTCGGCGTTCCAAGTCTATGACAATTGCAAACAGAGAACTTCACCATCGCAGTGTTTCCAGAGCGTTCTAGCGGTGTGTGTCATCTGAGGAAGGTTGTGATATTCTGCTTGAGATCCATGAAGGGGATTGTGGTCATCATGCCGGTTCAAAATCCTTGGTGGCTAAAGCTTTTCGACATGGGTTCTATTGGCCGACAGCCCATGCTGATGCAGCGGATCTAGTCCGGAAGTGCGATGCTTGTCAGAAATTTTCACGACGTACTCTTGTTTCGGCACAGGAGCTCCGGATGATACCTATTACTTGGCCGTTTGCGACTTGGGGGCTTGATATGGTTGGGCCTTTCAAGCGATCCCAGGATCAAAAAACTCATCTGCTGGTTGCTGTGGACAAGTTTACAAAATGGATTGAAGCAGAGCCTGTGAGCAAATGTGATGCGGCAACCACGGTTAAATTCATCAAAAAGGTAATTTTCCGGTTTGGCTTTCCACACAGCATCGTCACAGACAACGGCACCAATTTATCTAAGGGAGAAATGGAAGAGTTTTGTCAACGCGAGCATATTCGTCTAGATGTATCTTCCGTATCTCACCCTCAATCCAATGGTCAAGCTGAAAGAGCGAATCAAGAGATTTTGCGAGGTATCAAGCCCCGGCTTATGACACCCCTACAAAGAACACCGGGGTGCTAGGTTGAGGAGTTACGTTCTGTCCTCTGGAGCATCAATACTATGCCAAACCGGTCCACAGGTTATACACCTTTCTTCATGGTGTATGGTGCTGAAGCGGTCCTTCCAAGTGATATCCGTCATGATTCGCCGCGGGTGACGGCTTATGTTGAAGCGGCTAATGAACAGTCAAGACAGGACAGTTTGGACCGGCTGGATGAAGAATGTGACATAGCAGCAGCACGGCCTGCAATTTATCAACATGACTTGCGCAGATATCACAGCCGCCGGATCAAGACCAGGACGTTCCAGGAGGGAGATTTGGTACTCCGGCTCATCCAAGATCAAACAGATATGCACAAGCTATCCCCGCCTTGGGAAGGACCCTTTGTGGTCAGCAAGAATCTGCACAACGGTTCATATTACCTGGTAGACGTTCGAGAACACAAGGACTCACGGACATCGGAGGAAGAGACAAAGAGGCCGTGGAACATCGCCCTCTTGCGGCCCTACTATACCTGAGCCATGAGCTCTGCTGTATCCTATGTATATATTATGATTAATGAATAAACCGGCACCCTCGGTAAACCGAGGGATCAACCTTTTTTCTAATATAAGTGTCTTATGGTGATAACCATCTACGGCCTATACCATCTCTTATTATATGTCATATTTTAAAAAGAAAATAAAATACTTTGATCAGTCTATCTGGTTGTGCAGGACAATTACCGTATATGGATTCTAGAGCTGTAATCACTAAAGGGCTTCCTGTTCAAACATAGGTCGTATTCGAACCAAAGAGAACATAGCCATTCTGCTCAAACATAGGTCGTATTCGAACCAAAGAGAGCATAGCCATTCTGTTCAAACATAGGTCGTATTCGAACCAAAGAGAACATGGCAATGGCCAGTAGGGGGCAGGATCGTATTCGAATCCTAGCTTAGCCCCTATGGCCCGGTTTGTATGATCGTATTCGAATCATAAGCTCAGTGGATCGTATTCGAATCCACTGCTTGGCTAAAATTAAATGGCCAGTAGGGGGCAGGATCGTATTCGAATCCTAGCTTAGCCCCTATGGTCCGGTTTGTCTGATCGTATTCGAATCAGAAGCTCAATGGGTTGTATTCGAATCCATTGCTTGGCTAAATTTTTAAGGCCAGTAGGGGCAGGATCGTATCCGAATCCTAGCTTAGCCCCTATGGTCCGGTTCGTCTGATCGTATTCGAATCAGAAGCTCAATGGATCATATTCGAATCCATTGCTTGGCTAAATTTTCAAGGCCAGTAGGGGGCAGGATTGTATTCGAATACTAGCTTAGCCCCTATGGCCCGGTTTACTGATCGTATTCGAATCAGAAGTATGATTTGGAGCCTGGCAGCTCGCAAAAAGCCTCGACTACATGGTTTTATTTGCAAACTTATATTTTTCGTATTTGTGTTTTATGGTTCTTTGATCCGGAGTGGGACAACTTCAAAGTTGACTACATATCTTCAAAGTCTGGACGCAGAGCTCCAGCATTATTTAAACTGGTTTATCTTCTAAACACGGAATAATTGGGTATGCCCCAACGGAGCCAAGGGCTTCCTCAGAAACAACAATGTTTGCCGGATTAAAAATATCAAGCATATTTAAGTCAGGTATGAAGTTATTTCTGGTATAAACAGACACTTGTTTGATATATTTTTGAGCCATTTAATCGGTCCGGCGATAAACCGCTAGGACATCTTTTAAGTGTTCTCTATGCAGAAACAGATAGTATGCAAATCAAAATATATCAGACAAAGGATTCAAGTTGGCAGATACCAAAGCAAAGTTGGGACATCCGGATCAAGACGGACAATAGTTCAAAGCTATCCTATTACAAAGGCACAGCAGGCCCCGAACGGATTAAAGTTTGTTCCGGCAAAATAAAAAACAAAGTTATAAAGATAAACTGTTTGGCCTATGCTTCCTCTTGCTGGGACAGTTGAGGATCGACCTGTTCCGGAGCTTCTTCGTCTTCTTGAAGCGGCTGAAAGTCAGGGACGCACCAATCGATTTTCGTTAAAGCGCGAAAGTACATCTTTTCCGTAATAAGTTCAGACGGATCAATATCTGGGCCGAAAGTATGGGGGCGCACTGGTGGGATTAGATTTATGGTATCATAAACCGGCCGATCCACCCGCTCGTTCTGTAAATCGTACCCCGGATGATACCTGGTCAAGTCTGATTCGGCAGAAAGCTTGCTAGCAAGAGGACACATCTCCTTAGTCAAAGCATGAAGATCTTTGGCAGTGAAAGCTGATCCGTCTTCTTTAGTGCTGGGATACCCATTTAAGGCTTCGTCCGGATCAAAATCTGGAACCCACGCTTTGGCTCTGGTGAGCGCTACGAGAGAACCGGCTCGGGCAGCAGACTTCTTCACTTCCTCCAAGCGTGCTGGCAAGACAGCAAGTTTTTCTAGTGTGCCTTGGATAGTGGTGGGGGCCGGTTTATTGAAAGACGTTGCGCTTATAATCCTTTGAGTGCCGGAATACAGCTGCTCGATCAGAGTATAAGACGCCTTGAGTTTCTTCCGTAAATCATCCCCAAGATGAGTAACGCGGCGCCCTACATATGATCATTACAGTTAAACCGGACCGGAATACAGATTGCAAGGATGAAAGCGTGCGTACAGATTAAGTACTTACCGAAGACGGCAGAAGTCATCAGTTCGATTTGCCGCTTTAAACCAGTCAGTTCTTCTGTCACCGGATTAAGAGCTTCCTCAGCATCCTTTGCTCTTTTCTCCAGCGCGTTCTTTTGCACTTCAAAGGCTGTCCGCTCCTCTTCAAAATATTTCTTCAGTTGTTCAGCAGTAGTTAAGCTCAGCGCCAATTTTTTTTGGCCTTAGCAGCAACAGATTCAGTTTCAGCCAGTCTGTTCCGGAGTTCAGTGATTTCTTCAGCCCTCCGGTCTAAATCAGCCTGTAAGGAAATCCAAGTGGAATAAGTAACATAAGTCCAGACAAAGTCTCAAGCACATAACCAAGTTATCCACTTGACACTTGGGGGCTAATGGGCTATTGAAGTATCAAAGAGTGGCAATTCACAACAAGTCTCAAGCACACAAACAAGTTGTCTACTTGACACTTGGGGGCTAATGGATAGTTGAAGCAACAAAGGAAAAATTCAGACAAGTCCTAGGCACATAAACCGAATTATGCCCCTGGCACTTGGGGGCTAATGTAAGATCATTGGCTCGAATTGGAAGTACCGGTTCATCTTCTAAACACAGCTAACCAGAACTTGGGGGCTACCATGATACAGACAGAAACACAACAAAGGCAAAAGCAAAAGACAAGGGAGATACCTCGTATTTTTCCTTCATCATACTGATTAAGCCCGCTTCATAATCCCGGCCAGTATGAAGCCGGTTCAAATACCCGGAATAGAGCTCCTGGGCACTCAGCTCGGCGAAACTAGACAACTCTGTGCTCCATTTGCCCTTTTCTTGATGGAGTTTCTCCGCTTTAGCTGTATGCTTAGCTAAAACAGTGGGCTCAGCAGGGGTGGTGTAATCTGTTTTGAACATCCGGAGAAGGAGCAGCTGCCGGTGGTGGAGTAGCAGTGTGAACCGGACTAGCGGGAGCCGGGCTAGTCCGAGGAGGGTTGGCCCGGGCAGGACTCGCCGGTTCATGGACATTTTTAGTGTTGGGATTCTCAGGAGCAGTGGCATAAGTGTGATCCATGGGAGCAGGATCTTCAAGCGGAATTGTAGGCTCACGTTCTGGAGGGATGGTTGTATCCAGATCAACGGCCGGATCGTCAGTGGCAGTTTCAGCAGCTGTTTTGCTAGCCTTGGCCTTTTTGCTAGGATTAGGCTTGCTTAAAGGAATTAGAAAATAAATCAGAGTCACATAAGCAAATACAATCATAAACCGGATAAGGTGAAAGACTTACCCAGGAACAGTTTTCAGGGCTGGGACCTGTGTGGCAGTTGATTCGCCAGAAGATGATAAAGGGGTCTCCTGATAATTAGGATCAGACGGTTTAAGTGGTTTGCGTATAAGCCCGGCCTTGGGATGAAGAAGAGTTGGAGAAAGTATAACCTCAGAGCGGTGCCTCCGAGCCGGAGTAAGAGATATTCCAGAGGACTCAACCAAAAGGCCACTCTGGCGTGTAGCCCGGCGAGCTTCATGTTGCTATTTCTTCAAAAGAAAATTGGGGTCCAGTTGAGCATAAGGATGAGAAAACTGATATTTCCGGACTACCCGACGAATCTTTGGTGGAGGTGTTTCTAAATCTGAAAGAGTGATTACCTCAGTTTCTGCCGCTTTATCCCCTTCAGCCAAATCCTGTGAAAAAGACACTATTAACATGAACCGGGATAAAAGAATAATGAAGCATGTCAGGTTTGATTCATACCTCAGAATCCGGATCATCCTCTTCAGCGTGAGAACCGGAGCCTGCAGCCGCCTTTCTCTTCTTGGCTACGAGGGTCTTCCGGCGCGGCTGTTTGCCTGTCTTATCCTGAGGTTTCCTTTTCCAGAAAGGATCGTCGGCCTGTTCAAAAGATGAGAGATAATTGGAAAATGGTTTAAATGGACGGATTAATAGTAAACAGAAGAAATTAAGACTTACTGCAGGCAGCTTGTTCTTCTTATAGTATGGAGCCAATCTGGTTTGGCTACATTCTTCCAAAGAGATGTTGAGCATCTTCTTGGCAGATTCAATGACTTCCGATTCAGAAAGTGTTACCTTGGAAAACCGCTGAGGATCGTCCGGCTTTCCGGAATACTTACACATCAAACTGGAGCGCGGGCTCAGAGGGAGGATACTCCAGGCAAGCCAGCAGCGCATAAAATCAATTCCGGTTAATCCATTGGCCATAAAGGCCTTGAGCTTGGCGAGTTGAGAAGCGAACCGGGGCCGTTCTGAGGAACTGAGACGCTACGGCAGAGGATGATGTTCAGGAAGACGATGCTCGCGATAACCCGGCAGTGGATTCTCTCCTTCAGGTGATGTATCTAGGCAATAAAACCAAGACTTGTTCCGATCCTTGGGGTGTGTATGGAGAGCGGCATGAGGAAAGACTGCGTCTCTTCTCTTCTGAATGCTAACTCCGCCCAATTCTTGATGAGGACCGCCAGTAAACTCAGTTCGCCGGTTCAAATGGAAAAAATCCCGGAACAAGTCGACTGATGGCTCCTCTTGCAGATACAGCTCTGAGAAAACTTGAAAATCACAGATGTTTGAAATGGAGTTTGGACCTATGTCCTGAGGGTGAAGTTGAAAAGCGGCAAGCACGTCCCGGAAAAACTTTGAACCGGGAGGACTAAAGCCCCGGGCTATATGGTCAAAGAAGACAATAACTTCTCCTTCTTTTGGAGCAGGGGGGCATTCATTTCCAGGGGCCCGCCATTTTAAAACTGACTGAGGGCCCAGAGTGCCAATTGCAGTAGCATTAACTAAATCTTCTTCCGTAATGACGGAAGGGACCCAGTCGCAAGAAATAAACTGTTTGGCAGACATAGTACCAGAAGGAAAGTGCTAAAAAGGCGAAGTATAAAATCCGGATTATTCAAGTACAGATATATAAGCCGGATCACATATGCAAAGTCACACCGACGGTTTAGACAAGGGACTAATGATATTGTTAACCCGGAAGTAAGCAGGAAACACGCTACTATCGGTTCATGATAACAAAAAAGAGGAGCTAAACCGTCGTGTTCATTGTCGGTGCATTACAGAAGCAATATATGACCGACTAAACCGGCGGGTATATTACAGATCTATAAGGATGAAGAAACGAGTTTCTACAGAAAGCTAAGGTAAAACAGATCTGAGCGGTAAGAAAAAGAGAAAAATTATGCAGGACTATTACAGAAAGAACCACAGGGGCTTATACAGAGCAGACGAATCTAAAGGTTGAATCTAAATGCCAAAATCTAAGCATAAGGCAGCGGAGAGGAAGCAAGTTTCAAAGACAAATCTAAAGGATTGAAACCACTACGAGCATGACATCTAGGACGAACAGATGAAGCTTTTTCTAGGTCCAATGGCGGAGGCATGGGAAGAACCCTAAAGGCTACAGATCTACAGCAAGGGAGAAAGAATACCTGAGGCAGCAGAAAGTGGTGGCGGAGTTATCTGGTCGTGTTCAGGTTGATGCAGCGGCCGGACTTGCTGGCGACGAAGAGCTTGACGGACGACGGTGGAAGCTTGAGCTCGGGCGACAGAGGAAGAAGACGATAGGAAGGAGATGGAGAAGAGATGCGGCGGTATTTATAAAAGGGAGAGACAAAACGGCAGGCACGAGATTTGAGGAAGTGAGAGATTGGATAAAGATTCCCTATCGCCTCGATTCTCGGGATGGCCTTTAAACAAAAGTAATAGACAGCTGCGCGCGATAAATGCGGAAGAGATGTCACGATCGAATTAAGTGATTTCCAAGGATGACGTCATCGCCGGTTTACAAAACTGAGAAGATACAAGAAAGAAGATCATGCAAGACTAGGAAGACTGATGTGAACAAGTTCAAATCATTCTGGGGCCTAATGTCAGGGATATTACTAGCAGGTATAAACCGGCTAGTATAAACCGGATTATGATGATATAGTTGTGTAATTGTAAAACCCAGTAGAGATTACAGCCCATGAAGGTAGGGCCCATGTATAGAGTTACGGTTTGTAAACCGCCTGGACATGTAACTTGAGAGACAAGGAAGAAAGAACAGAGACCGAGGCGGACACAAATATGAGCCGGCCTCGGGACTCTGTAAACCGGACCGGGCGTCATATCTATATAAAGGGGCGACCCGGCGACGGTTCAAGGAGAAGAAACAACCCGTCGAGACACAGGCAAGCGATCCGCTCCCTGTTCATCGACGCCCAAGCAATACCAAACCAAACTAGACGTAGGATTTTACCTTCCTCGAAGGGGCCGAACTAGTATAAAACCTCTGTGTCCTTTGCGTGCTTTTAACCCCTTCAAGCTAACCCGTGCGATGGTTCCTCAACTAAGTCCGTTAAACCGGACATCTGCCGTGTTAATTCCACGACAGTATGAGTGAACCATATCCAGGTTCCCGATGCGAGGAAAGAGAGTCTCCCTGAAGATGCGATGAAGGATGTCCAGAATAACAGGAAGCTCATAAGTCTCCTTCAGCATCTCAGGATTAACCTTCACGGTACAGTATGGCCAGAGGGCTTGCTTGTGTGTGGAAGTAGCAATGTGGTGAGGTCGAAAACCAACTGGAGTCTCAAGTCCGTGATCTTCAACACCAAGAAGCTCCATGAATGCTTTCCATTTGACCACAAGACCTCTGCCATTGGTCATCCATGTCAAAGTTCTTTCTGCATCGGTGCCAAGATGGACCGTGGCATAAAACCGAGCCACCAAGTCCGCATCAAAGTCCTTGTTGAATGACATGATGCCAAGAATATTCAACTGAGAACACATCTCCAGAGCTTTGCCAAAATAAGCACGATCCTTTTCCAAATGAGTAAAGTCGATGGAGCGAACATCAACAAAGAGATTCCTCTTGGCCTTGATCACATCAAAGTAGGTTGCGTACTGAAAACGGTTCCCGAAAGAACGGTTGACAAGGTTGGGCTCTTGCTCATGCTCATAGGGATTACGCCAACGCCTCTCCCAGAAATCCTTGTTAGACATCTCAGTGATGGTCTTGGGCTTCACATTGGGCTTCTTTGCAGTATTCTTGGACAACGGTAGAGACTAAGTTGGTAGAACACTTGAGGAAGGAATACTAGCAGAACCACTTGTAGAACCACCTGCTACCTCAAAGGTGCGATAGCGCTTTGACCCAGTGCGCCCGGGGTTGATACGACGGGCAGGATGTTCCGAAGGGCCATCACCTGGAGCCAAACACACAAACACGAAGAGCAACACGAAAGAATGAGCATAAGACAAGAGAAAAAGAAACATAGATCAACATTTGGTAGGAATATTGTGGATGTTGGCATCCAGCGGTAGTACCGCACTGGATAGGTGGCAGTACCGCTTCAAGTGGTAGTACCGCTCCAAAGGGGCGGTAGTACCACTCCAAGCGGGGAACGGCGGTTCCCTTGCTGCCATGACCAAATACGGTACTATCGGGAGGCCAAAATAAAAAATAATCCTACCAAATATCAATCCTAGCAGTTTAGAAGTCTTCACCGTCCTACTGAAGCCTTGATTTGGCCAAAAATCAAAGAATGCAAACCTATTGCCCCTAAATCCTAGATCTGAAATCTAGAAGCAAAGAGAAAGAGACGGGGGGAAATACCAGCATCCATGGCTTGTGGAAGGGGTGGGGATCGAACCCACCGAAGGAAAAGGTGAAGAACAGCCCGGAGGAGGCAGCCCACCGGCGTCCCCTCGTGGCGAGTTCCTCGCTGGAGCATGAAGAGAAGACGAGGGCGAATGGGTATGGGGAGAGAAAACTCCCTGCCCCCCACTTAACCCCATAGTCCCGCCCCGCAGCGGTAGTACCGCTTGCGCGAGCATTAGTACCACTTAAGTCAGTAAGTGGTAGTACCGCGCGCACCCAACGGTGGTACCGCCCAGCCAGAAACTCGAGCACTAAACTCTCTTTTTCTCAAAATTTCTTTAGAAAGAAAAGACTTAGCTCAAACAAAGGAAAACACAAGAGAGAAGAGAACAAATCACAAACACAGACTCAAACACAAGGAAAGAGAGAACACGGGACAACTAACACACACCTCTCAAAGGAGAGGGCGTTGGCCGAGGCCACCTATGTTTGAGTGAAATGGTATGGCACCGCGAAGATTTTAACCTTGGGTCCATGACCACTACTCATCTTTGAAAGCACATATACCATCAATAATGGTGAATGTGAAAGAGTTGATCGATTTATGCATAATGGGGGAAGGGAAAGTTCATTGAGAGAACAACACTCCCCCTATGTCCATGCCTACATCTAAACAAGATAGCATGATGAGTGTGAATAGGTGTGCACAGTTGTCGGATTCAGGGCTTCGCAAAACCCGTTAAGTTCGAACACAGGGGCGTGAACAAAGATCTCTCCCACTCCCGTCTACCTAGCGCCTCGCTCTTGTCGCGGTGGAAGGATTCAAGCAAACAACGAACAAAGCACACAAGAGTTTATCCAGGTTCGGGCCACCACGTGGTGTAAGACCCTACTTCCTGCTTTGGTGGATTAGCCTTGGGCGAGCTGGGATACGAGCTAGTACAATGATTCCTGGGCTCAGGAGGAGAGCTCAGGAGGGTCAGGAGGCTAGTGTTCTTGCTCCTTTTGTGGTGGTAGAGTGTATCGGTCCATCCCTTTGCACTGGGAGTCCTAGCTACTTATATAGGCGGCCATGGTCCTCTTCCCCCAAAATGTTTAGGCGGGAAGGGATCCCACAATGGCCATGTTTGAGCGGGAACACAAGGACGTTCTTATCCAGACAAAAGCGGTCTTCGCCTGCAAAAGGATCAGGCGGTGACACGATGGTGGGCTCGACGGTGACACCCCCCTTGTCGTCCTTGCGGTCTTCGGTCTTGTTGCACCAAAGAGGAAACCTTTGCCCCGCTCCTTGGGAACCAACGGCTGCGCTGTCCCCTTTGCACCGAAATGATAACTGCGCCGCTCGCGGACGCTGGCACCCGCTGGTGTGGTGCGTCACTGCTAACATCACTGCCTCCTCCTGAGGCAGGCTCGGCCTTGGATTCTCCGCCCCTTCGAAGCGCCTTGTTGCGGCCGCTCCCGAGGAGGTCTTGATGTCGTTCTCCTCGCGAGGCTTGGCCCCCTCACGAGGGTCTCGAACAGCTGGTCGATCAGCTGGGCCTTACCAGGCTGCTTGCAGGAGCGCGTCGCGGCCCGCAGACATGCAAGTCTGGGTACCCTTGTTCCCAGGACGCCGACAGTAGCCCCCGGGCCCAAGGTGCGCGCGGAGTTGGCTTCAGGGCGAAGCCTTAGTCGAGGATGAAGCGCCGCAGGCCCCGAAAAGGCCATGGGCCAGGCTGGCGCATGACGGTTGGATGGGACATGGGCGACTCCACTTCCCACGCAATCTTGGCAATCGTGCGACTTGACAACTCCTTGGCGCGGGTAGCGGGGCCATTATGGCTGGTGCGAGTGGCCGCCGGTTGATCTTCTTGGCTTATAAACGGGGGGTGAGGCACTACGCCTCTCACTTGACTATCGCAGGCCGATCCCCATGTTTCCATTGCTCCCAGGGCTCCATGGCGCCAATTCGCAGGTTTTCGGCCGCAGAGAAGGGGAAGAGCCCGATGGTAGAGCCTGAGCGGCTCCCCCCGAAGAAGAGGCACCGTAATTCTCCGAGTGCGTCCCTGAGGCCGTCGGACGCCCGCACATGGTGCACGCGGGCACCGCGAGGATTTCCGCTTCCCCTTTATGCTCCAGCGGCAGGCAGATGGAGCGGGGGCGGCGATAGGGGTGGCGCCGTCAGTCGCCCTCAGAGACAGGCGTCTCCTCGCACCCTGCTACTGTCCCATTCTGAGGATGATGCCCGCGAGTTCATCGTGTGGGCGGGGGCCCCTCTGCATTCATGGATCCTTCTTCCTCCGTTCCTGAGGGAGGTGCTCCCGGCTCGTGGTCGGGTGACGATGGAGCTGAGGCACGAGGGGTGTCGCCTTCCTCCTTCGCATGCCGACGTGAAGGTGGTTTCTTCTGGCCAGGTCTTCATGACCTGGGACTGGGGTGTGGTGCGCCGCGCCTGCGCCCCCACGGGGAGATACATTCTTCATTTCGCGCTGGATATGACGGGCGCGATGACATTCAAAGTCTTCGGGGCGGACGGCCTCCGGCTGCCATGTGGCGCAGGGAATGGGCTCGCCGGCGACCATTCCCCATGTCGTCTGGGCAGCGAGGCGCTCGCCATTGGCTACGTCTCCGACTCTCCTGGTAGTAGTTATGCTACCCCTGAGACGACCTCGAGCTCCGACGAGAGCTATGAGCCGCCAAGTCGCCGCCCCTATCGCCGGAGGGAAACAGTGTCCTCCCGGCGTCGCCGTTGTTGAAGGAGTTCAAGCCGTGTTCCTTGGGAGCGTCTTCCTTAGCTTAGTTCCTGCAGGACATCATGGAGGGCTCCATAAGGACATGTAAATTCTTGTAATACTTTTGTTATTGTCTGGCATTATAAACTTATGTCCTGCATGAGCCCCTTGTTAGAGCATGATTTCCCCTTTCTTCCGTTCCCGCGGTAGCCTAAGGCCCTACGCCTGCGAGACCTAGTCCCGGGACAAGCTTCAGCCCGCGCTGGTATGCCAGGTCACGACGCCGTGGTCAAGGCCAGGAGGTGAGGGGTCCAGGGTCCGGTAAGAGCCCCAAAGGAGCGATGCTCAGGAGGTCCATCTTGGCATGCAGGCAGCCGCCCACTGGTCCATCGGGAAGGGTTTTCATGCCTTAGCGGATCCGTAACTATAGAAGGTGGTGGTGTAGGTATGCAAGTAGGTGCGGCGTTGAAAACTTATCTTAGCAATTCCTCTAGTCGGGTGGTGCTTGATTTCCTGTTGCCCTTCCCTTGAGGCAAGGTTTTGCGTCCACGTGCCTTCGTGAGGAGGCGGCGATGATCGCTCCCGAGGCCCTGGGGAAAAAGGTCACGGGGCCGATGGAGACGTTTCTCCGGGCCGCTACCATCGCAGCCGAAGGGGAGAAGACCGGTACTGCTGCGCTCGGCGATGCCTAGTCCGTTCCTGTTTAGTGAGAGAAGTGCGAGTGCCTCGAGGAGGCGTAAGAACTTTGCTTGAATTTGAAAAACTTGGCATTATTGTAATAGCTAGATGATTTCCATTCTTGCTTCCTTTCATGTTTGCTTAGGTGCTCTGCATCGGCAGGGTCCAACCCCGCTCATACCTCGACCGCCATTGAGCCCTCTGGATGACCGGGGTTACCTTAGTAACTAGACTCGCCATTGAGCCCTCCGGATGACCAGGGTTACCTTAGTAACTAGACTCAAGGGATGAGGGGCTAAATGGCTAGTGAGGCCTTGGGTCGCGATGCCCAAGGGTCCCCCTTGATGTTCAAGCGATCCCGTTTTTTTTCTGCGTCCGCAGGGCCCAACCCCGCGCATACCTCGATCGCCATTGAGCCCTCCGAATGACCGGAGTTATCGTCATAACTAGACTCAAGGGATGAGGGGCTACGTGGCCAGTTAGGCCCCTAGGTCGCGATGCCCAGGGGTCCCCCTTGACGTACGAACGGCTCTCATGAAGGAGAACAAGCACCATACCTTGCCCACGAGCCTTCGCTTGGGATGGGGGCACAAGAAGGCCAGGTGTCTGGGCACCTAGTAGGGTGGCGTCTGCCAGGCACGACCTGAGCATAGCCCCAGTGCCTAGCCCCCCTCACGACACCCATCCAAGGAGAAGCTGTGAGCATCGTGAGATGAAAAGCTCCCTGAGGTTGGTGCGACCACTGGGGGCCACCCTCAGTTGTTTATAACTAGTGCGGAGCATAGAGCTACCACACTTGCGCGGAGTGTGGGCATAACCGCGCCTCAGTCGTAGCGGCCAGCGCGGAGCTTGGTGCTTCCACTGGTTCGTGGGCATAACCGCTCCTCGGTTGGATCTGCCAGCGCGGAGCTTGGTACTTCCACTAGACCATGGGAGGGAGCCTCCCACCGGGAGAGACTCCGGGGCATGTACATCCCCGTCCTGACACGTGACTTGCATGGTAGGATAGCCAAGGTGTATATGGGCCCTCCTCAGGACGAGCTGAACGACTCTGAGGAAGTTCTCGGGAGCTTACGCATCACTCACGAGACCCTACCCTGAGGTAGGTTGCGCCCGAGTCTTCTTCTGCAAAATGTGAAAAGAGATGTGTTGTGTCGACCTACGACGAGTGCATCTCTAGGGGATATCGCATGAGAAGGCCGCAACACCAGCCAGGAGGTGACGTCACGGGGATGACTCACGAGACAGAGCTCAGCCACTGGATTTGTCGACGCTGCAGGGACGGACCCGAGCACAGACGTCGTGCCCAGTCTTCTCATGCCACGATCCAAAAGAAAAACAACCGACGCGCGTTTCCCACGTGAGCGAGGCACCTGCCACGGGCCCCTACTTACCCATCCATGATTATCCCATGCGAGAACAGGGCACCAAGGACCATGGGAGGTGACGTCACGGGAATGGCTCGCGAGACAGAGCTCAGCCCTTGAGTTTATCGACGCTGCAGGGATGGACCCGAGCACAGACGTCGTGCCAGTCCTTAATCATGGGGCGGACGCGAGTGGGCTCACAAGGGCTCATCACCTTAGTGGCGGTGAGGATGCCGAGCATATAGATAACGCGAATGGAAAGAAACATCCGGCCTTGATCATGCAAAAAGGGAGATAACCGCGGGGGATCAGCCCCCAGCGGTCCGAGGATGATGTAGCCCGAGAGGCGCCATCGTTTGGATACCTGAAGTGTCACCTGATACTTGTCGAAGGAGAGTTGGGGTAGCTGAAGATGTGAGCTGTGCGGGTCGCTCCCGAGGATCGTCGGGCTCCTGAGGCCCAGGGGCTCCGGCGGCTCTCAGTGGTCACGCGGGTCCGGCTCTCGCTCCGTCCGGACCGCCTGCCACTGAGCCTCCCGAGCCCCCAAGGCCCGCTGCGCGAGATGCTGGAATGTGGCAGCTGCGTTGCGGAAACCGAAGAGTACGTGGACGTAGCTGCAGGGAAGGGCCCTCCTCCGACCGACCGCCGTCGGCCAGAAGGGCTCCTGAGAAGCGGCTCGGTTGAGACCCGCGATGTCGATGCAAACATGAAAGCAGTCGCTTGGGCTGCGAGCAGGTGAACTTGGGGTTGTGCGGTTACGCCCACCGCGGATGAGTCTTGCATACTGAAGTTCCTCTGTAACTTGGTCGATGAAGTCCTGAGCCCCCAGCACTGAACGGCTCACACTGGGCTCACAAAAACGCGCATCAAGATACGCTTGCAGGTGGTACTCGAACACCTCCCTCGAGGCACGGGTTAGCTCGAGGACACTCCAGAGGAGAGCCCCCAAGCCCGTCACGAGAGGGGCGTCGAGCACGCCTCCCTATGCGAGGGTGGAGGGCGCCACGTCAGCAAGCGCGAGTCTTGAGGCCAGGCCATCGGGAGCCCCCGCGTCCTAAGGTCCGTTGACGGGTAGGTTCTTCTTATTCTTGGGGGTGGTCTGTAGGGCGAGGACGACTCCATCCTCATCGGAGCACTCGACCGCCGCGGTTTGGTGGGCACGCTCCAGGGAACACACCGCTTCCTTCTCGTCGGAGGCGATCGTGATGACTCTGCCGCTCCCGGGCATCTTGAGGACGTTGTAGCCATGATGGGTCGCCGCCATGAACTTAGCGAGGGCAGGATACCCTAGGATGGTGTTGTACGGGAGGTGGATGTTGGCGACATCGAAGTCGATGAGCTCTGTGTGGTAGTTGCCGCGGTCGCCAAAGGTGACGGGGAGGCAGACCTGCCCCATCGAGAGTGTGGAGCCGTCTGTGACTCCGTAGAATGGCTTGGTCGGGTGGAGCTGATCGTAGGGAACCTGGAGCGTCTCGAAGGTCTGGACGGAGAGGACGTTGAGCCCTGCTCCGCCGTCGATGAGGGTCTTGGTCACGAGGACATTGCTGATGGTTGGGGTGCAGAGCATCGGGAGGGCGCCTGGGGCCGCAGTGCACTTGAGCTGGTCCTTGGGGTCGAAGGCGATGACTTGCTTGGTCCACCTGAGGTTACGCGTGGCGTCAGGCCTGGGAAGCGCCGCGTTCACCTCACGGGAGAACTGCTTGAAGATGCGGTGGGAAGCCGGGGCATGGGCTCCTCCCAAAATGCATGCAACTTCACGCGGCTCCTGAAAGCCACCTGCCTCGTCTCCCTGGCGATCGTCGTCGTTCCTCCTTGGCAGTGGTGGCAGCGGAGGTAGGCCTCTGTTGCCCTGAGGGCGACCCTCACGAGGCTGGTCGCGCCAGGGGGCGTCACCTGGCTGCTCCTGCCAGTGGTCTTCACGAGGCTGCTCACGCCACCCTTGGCGTGAGTTCCCGCCGTCCCAACATCCTCCTCCTCGGCCTCCTCCATGGCCGTAACCGCGGTTGTCGTGCTCAGGGCGCTGCCCGATGCGCCCGCCGCGCGTCGCCCTGAGCCCCTGACAGTCGTTGGTGTTGTGGCTGTGGACGTTGTGGAAGACGTAGTATGGTCGGTTGTCTCTGGGGAGGTCATTGTAGCCGCAGCCATGCTTCACTTCTAGCTCCGTAGCCAGCACGGCGGGTCCCTTGCGCTTCGACTCCTTGGCCTTGGTCTTCTTGTCGTCCGCCTCCGCCTCAGGCAGCTCCTGAAGGGAGAGGCGACCTTCCTCCGCCTTGGCTCACTTTGCCGCGAGCTTGAATATCTCGAGGGCTGTGCACAGGTCTTCGTGAATGGCGAGCTCTTCCCTCATCCCGACGTCGCAGATGCCATCGGAGAACGCGGAGATGATGGCCTCGTCCGAGACCCTTGGGATATGGAGGCGCATGGTGTTGAAGCGTTGGATGTACTTTTGTAACATCCCAATTTTTCCAATTTGGATGTTAATAGATCATTCACTTGCATATCATATTTTCTTTGCATTATTTGTCTTTCCACAATATTCTTTTCATTATGCAACTAAAGGCAATTTAATTGGAGTGGAGATAACATGACTTCTCCCCTATTTTTAAAAATGTTCATAATGTCCAGAATAATGTTTCCAGTTGATTTGATATGTTCTGGTAATTTTTGCAAGCCTCAAAATATTTTATTGGTGATTTTAATTACTGTTTGAGTGACCAAATGCATCAAAATCATTTTACAAATTGCATTAGTATTGGAACTGGTGTTCCTGTAGTTTATAGCTGTAGGGCTATTTTTACTGGTTGTCTAGGCATTTTTGTTTAGATTTTATATTATGTGTTTATATTTTATTTTAGTTTGCTTTGCTGTTGGTTCAAAAAAAAAAGGAAAAGGGGCCAGCCAGCTAGCCAGCTAGCCAGCCCACTAGCCAGCCAGCCAACTAGCCAACTAGTGCGCGCGGCCCACACCACCGCGGCCCAGCCGCACCAGCACCAGCGGCATCGCCCGACCCGCACTTGCGCCGCACCTGACCCTCTCCCCCTCTCACTGACCAGCGGGCCCCGCCCCTGTTCTTCCCCTAGCCCGAGCCGGACACCGCCGCGCCGCACCGCACGCCGCGCATGCACGCCGAGGCCGTTTCGGTCCAACCCGAGCGCTCCTGTGATGTCTAGCTCGTAGCCAAGTTCCCGACCGCCGCCGTTCGTCGCCGTTTCCGCCGCCGTAAGAGCATCCTCAGCCGCGCAGCTCCCCTCCCCTGGAACCTCCTCTCTTAGGCGCAGCGTTTTGACACGGTTTGGTGAGCAGGAGATCACCGGAGGACCGCCGCCGTCGACACCCGCCGCCGCCGGAGTTCGCGAGCTCGTCGCCGCCGCCACAGACCACCTCGCCGCCATCCGTCACCAGCACCACCCCCGCCACTCGACGCCGCACCCGCCCGTATCTTCTGTCTCACCGGAGACCCACCGGAGGGCCGTCGCCGTCGACGCCCGTGCCGCCGCCGCCGTTCCCCTTGTCGCGTGGTGAGGATTAGAAAAAAAATTATTAAGAAGAACCGGGCCAATAGGCAACTGCCACGTGGCAGTTCGGTACAGGCGTCTACAGGAGTTGCTGCAGCTCCAGGCGATTCCTGATGTTTTTTCTTTTTGTCTTTTTCTAGTTTACTCAAAACTTCAAAAGTCTGTAGTTTCTATTCTGTAAATCCAATTTAGGTAATTCTTTTTCCTATGCACTCACAAAAATCATATCTACATCACAGTACCAATTTCACACATGTTTGCACAATTCAAATTTGAATTCGTTTGAATTTGAATTAAAACTTCCGGAGGCCATATCTTTTAAACCGTTTATCGGAATCCAACGATTCTTTTTGCATTGTGATCGTAGTGGTGTGTAGATGATCTGTACATGTTGTTTGCTGCTGTTTTTGAGTTTTAAAATGATTTCCTTGCTGTTTGCTTTATTTTTTGGCTTTATCGGAGTTTCGGTGATTGATTTGTTATATTGTGTGAAACGTGTAGATTGTCCGGAGTGCGACGCGAGCTATTGTCAGGAGTGTGACCTTTTGAACCAGAACCAAGGCAAGTTACATGTTGATCATCCTTTACCTATTGTTTTCTATGCATTGTAGGTTATGCCACACCATAAAACTTATGCATTGTAGGATTGTTATAAATTGAGCTATATTGTTGAATTATCTCCCGTCTTTTGCAAATCGTGGTAGGTATAGTTTTGCTATGCTTGTAGACGGGGTTGGTTCCTGTATAAATTGAGCTTATGTGAGGATTATTAAAATTTAACAACTGAGTAGTAATTCAGGACTTAACTCACCTCTGGGCGGAAGTGGTATTGATGGGTGGTCTTAAGAACATCATGGTTTATACCCTCTGAATGTAAGTGGACGGCCGCCCAGGCTCAAAAAGATCAGACAAACTTAATGACTAGTAGCTTCCATGCGCGACCACTAGCTATATGGGCTCTGGCTTAGTTGAGTAGGTTGTGGGATCCTCGCCCAGGTATGCTAGCAGATGTAGGTATGGATAGGTGTACCGGCTGCCGGGGGTGGAGGTGACTACTTCTGAAAGGCTTCGTCTCAATCTTCGGGTTGAGTCTAGTGGGTAAAGTGTGCAAAACTCTGCAGAGTAATAAAACTAATCATGATTAGCCGTGCCCCCGGTTATGGGTAATTTTGAGCGACTATGCCATTACAGTTGTTGGATGATCTTGACAGATGTGACACTTAATAATATTTGCGGGCAACTTAATAATTGGGTAGGTTGGAGTTGATTTTGCCAACTCAACCTTGTGCATTCAATTGTAGTATTAAAGGAACTAAATGAAAAATTGACTATTAGGTAGTTATGAGGACAAAATCAGCTTTCTGCAAAATAAACCCCCAAGCCTTCCTTTGTTGTTCTATGCATATACATGTAGGTCTGCTTTATTACTTCTCCTGTGTAACTTGCCAATACATTCAATGTATTGACCTATACGGCTGCAACGTCTCATGTTGCAGGATTTTCAGACGAGGAGTAAGGTACCGTTAGGGTTGCGAGTCTGCACTCAGCATCGCCAGTTGGGCTATGATGGGACTCATCGTTATTTTCTGCTACTTTCCGCTGTGTGATTGAATAATAGCTAGCCATGAGCTATGCAGATTGTTTTATTTTATATACTCTGGATCATACGTTTGTAATAAATGATACACTTGTATTCTGGTATTCATCTATACTGTGTGTGCTAGCGAGTTCGATCCAGGGACTAGCACGGTAAGCACAGAGACTCAAATCCTTCGAGGTTTGGTCGTTACAACTTTCGCAGGGTTTGTCCCGGCTGCTGCCTCACGTGGCGCAGATTAGCAGCCGTCGGGGCTCGGTCGCGAGTGCCTTGGAAGTTGGTGACGAAACGCTCGCGAAGCTCTTCCCAGGAGGAGATGGATCCCACAGGGAGGTTCAGGAGCCAGGAGCGTGCGCCATCCTTCAGAGCCATGGGGAACCAGTTCGCCATGACCTCCTCGGTGCCGTTGGACGCCTCGATGCTCAGCTCGTAGAGTTGGAGGAACTCCGTGAGGTCGGTGGTGCTGTCGTAGCGTGGAGGCAGGTCAGTCCTGAACTTGCTGGGCCAGACGAGGCGCCGTAGCTTAGGGGCTAGGGCGCGACATCCAGCCACGCTCATGATCGCAGGCGCCCCCTGCGCTTGTGGTGCTGGTTCTTGAGGTGCTGGCGCCACCACCTCCTGTGGCGCGCGGTCTGGGCGCTGTGGGCCAGGGTGTCAGGCCCAAGATGCAATTCTATCCCGATCACGTGACACTTACGTGATTGGGGCACAACTGCATTTCGGGCGCTTAGCAAGATGGATATCATTACAACGTACCATTACATACATACATGGGGGATACAACAATACATACAAATCACATGAATACAACATCATCAATACAAGTATCCGACTACGGATACAAACAATAAAAGCACAAAGACATCCATCTGCTATCCCAGGCTGCCGACCCAGAACCTAACCCAAGACTGAAGAAGAAGAACTCCAACAAAAGAACAACGCTCTCACGTCAAGACATCGGAAACCTGCACCTGCAACTGTTGTTGTAGTATTTGTGAGCCACGAGGACTCAGCAATCCCATAACCATGGGTAACAAGACTATCAAAGCTTAATAGGTAGGAAGAGGTAAAGTGGTGAGGTTGCAGCAGCGGCTAAGCAAAAGTATAAGGTGGCTAACTTACGAGTACAAGAATAAGATGAGCATCTACGCAAACGGTCGCAAATAGTAGTGATCGCTAAAGATCCTAAACTACATACGAGTCAAACATAACCCCACCGTGTTCTCTTCTCAAAGTGAAAAGAGACAGTCACGGTTACTCACACAGTTGTGTGTTTTACTTCGGATCCTCTGACAATTTTCCTACAACCGGACATTAACAAATTCCAATCTGCCACATAACCGCGGGCACGGCTTTCGAAAGATCATAACCCTGCAGGGGTGTCCCAACTTAGCCCATCACAAGCTCTCACGATTAGCTGAAGTGATAAATATAATATCATCACCCCTTATCTTAGGGAAATCCGATCAGGCACGGCATCCCGGTGACAAGACATTTCGACAATGGTAAAACAAATCCAGCAAGACCTCCCGGTGTGTCGACACCCTGATAGTAGCCGCGCGTATCTCGTCTCAGGCCACGACCGGATGGGTGATAGTACGAGTAAAACCAAACCTCGAGTTTCCCCGTGGTGGCCCCGCAGAACCCCCATTTGGGACCAACACCATCAGCACTGGCCCCCTCTATGTAGAAAGAATCCTCGGGTAGCGCTAACTCCCTATGCAATTTAATTAATTAATTAAGTTGTTATTATGAGCAAATTAAAACCAATGTTGGGCCTTGCTGGAAGAGTTTTATTCCAAGACGAACTGTCAAGGGGTCCCCATCCACCCATCGTGTAAGGAACGCAAAATCAAGGAACATAATGCCGGTTTATCGGCGCCTAAGGTGGCATGAGTGGAACAAAACACCGAGCAAAAGGCCAAGACTTCCACCCATGCCCAGTATATAGGTGTGTTAATAATATATATAACATATTGTGATATTCCAACAACAAGTTCCCTCCTGGAACGATCTTCATCTTCACCTGCAACTAACAACGCTATAAGAGGGGCTGAGCAAGCGGTAACATAGCCAAACAATGGTTTTGCTAGGAAGGTGTCAAAGGTTAGAGGTTTCATGGCAACAAGGAGAGGGGCTGACAATAAGATGGGTAGCACGACATATAACGATAGCATCGAGACAACTAAGCAAAGGCAATGATAGTAAAGGTATCCAAGGGTATGGTCATCTTGCCTGAGATCCCTCAAGGAAGTGGAACGGTTCCGTGAAGAAGACGGATAAGAAGCCTTGAAGAAGAACCACGGGTAGACGAACGAATCCTCACGAACGCAACGGAACAAGCACTAACGAGAAGAACCAAGCAACACGGTAAACAAACCACTCAAGAACATGACAATATGCACTACCAAGTATGATGCAAAACAACTCTACTTATGATGCACAGAAAGTCTACACAGGAAGCAAAACATGGCAAGGTAGGAAGCACAGCAAAACAACACGAGTCTATATATGATGCATTACATGGAAAGGTATGATGCATGACAATACTATACAGGAAGCATAACATGGCAAGGTAGGAAGCACAGAAAACATCACAGGAAACATGGCAATGTGCTTAAGCAAGTATGATGCAAACAAGTCTATATAGGAAGCACAACAAGTCTATACAGGAAGCATAACAAGTCTATACAGGAAGCATTACATGGCAATGTAGGAAGCACAGAAAACAACACAAGTTTATATGATTCAATACATGGCAAGGTATGATACATGACAAATCTATACATGAAGCACAACAAGTATATACAGGAAGCATAACATTAGGAAGCATAACATGGCAACGGTGCAAGATGCACCCCAAACATCAACCAAACTCACTCCAAACATGAAAACAATATGATATTATGATTCTACATGTAAAATCACTCAAGTTTCATATAAAGAACACCCCAAACGGAGCAACGGGCTAAAAGATACACATGAAACAAGAATAACAACAAGCTGAAATTAACAGCCACATAGCAACTTTGGAGCATGATAAATATAAGCTACATCACTCAAACATGGCAACAAGAAGCATGGACATGAAGTAGACATATCCTACAACAAACAAGTCCATTGGTGCATCTCCATAGGAGGCATGTATCAATAGCAACAAGCTATAACATTTTGATCATGACACTAAAACCCTGACAGCACCATTTTATAGCAACTTGGGAGCAAGAGTTAAATATGCTACAGCCACCCAAATGAGCATGTGAGAGCATGAATGGATAGCCAACAATATATACAACAAGGAATCATCAATAGTCACCCCAAAACTATCAAGGATTTGCCTAGAACAACAAGCAAACATGGCATCTGGAAATTACAGATTCCAGACTTAGTGAAATTTCACCAAGTGTTAAAACAGCAATAACAACATGGCATGTTTGCGAGCATGTTTAAGTCACCTCAAAGCATATCATGGCAAGAGGTTTGCACCACAACAAAGTAGACATGATGGGGAGTCCAAAACATATAAGAATGCAACAAGGGGACAACCACGACAATAGCAACGAGCTCCTCAACTAGGCATCTCGTAACAAGTTACAAAACCTAACAGCCACATGCACTTTTGCAACATAGATAAACATGGCAATATGAACTCAAACAAGCATGCTATAACAACCAACATGTAGAGCATCTCATGATGAACATGTGGACATATCATTTGCTTCATTTGGATAAACATGCACCAAGTTATCATATCTCAAACATAGCAACAAAACAACAAGTAGCAGTAGTTTATAACAAGTAGCACCCTTGCAACAGATATTTAAGCATCTAGATGAACTCAAACATGCATGACACAATGGAACAAAGTGTAGAGCATATCACCACGATCATTTTGACATATCATTCACTCAAAACGGATAAGCACACAAAAAGTTATCACTATGCAAAGATGCAACATTACTGCAGACAGAAATAAAGACTTAGCAGATTTTTGACAAAACAACGAGCGCTAGATAGCTACAGCACGCACGGCGGGAAACAGGGGGCTGCTCACCCAGTGGGCCGAGCCCATAGAAGAGGAAGGAGCAGCCGGGCAGAGCGGGCCTTCGGCCCAGGCGGTGGCCCATGCGGGGCGACGGGCGCCTCGTCCGCCCGAGCGAGGCAGAGGCGGCGGTGGCTCGTCGGCGCAGGCAGCCGGAGGTCGCCGGCGAGCTAGGCGGGGCGGATCCGGCCGGCAGGGCAGATCCGGGGGCGCCAGGCCCGGATCCGACCGGAGGGAGACGGGGCGGCGGTGGCCCTCCAACGTGGCGGCGGCGGAGCTTCATTTCCGGCGAGGAGGCGAGCTCCGGCGGCGGGGAGGCGAGAAGCTCCGGCGGCGCGGAGGTTGAAGACGACGGGCGCGGGGGAGGACTCGGAAGCACGACGCAGCGACGTCGGAAGCACGGCGCGGCGAGGTCGGAAGCACGGCGCGACAACGGTGGAAGCACGGCGCGGCAACGGTGGAAGCACGGAGCGGCAACGGTGGAAACACTGTGCGGAATTTGAGGAGGGTGGTAGGGGAAGGCCAAAAGTGGACTAGGGGCAGTCCATTTATAGCAGGAGGGCTAGGGTTTGGAGTTTGGAGGGGTTTTGGAGCCCTCCGATCGCGATCCGACGGATCCGATCGCGAGGGGAGTTTAGGTTGGGCCTAGAGGATATTAGTGGGCTGTGTAGAAGTAGTTGGGCTGAGGTGAGAGGAGAGGGAGAGAGGAAGGCCCGCGGAGGTTTTCGGAGACCGAAAACGTCCGACGAAATAACCGGCGACTAGTGCCGCTATATATATCCGTTGGGCTATCAAACCAGCTCCGAATGCGATGAAATTTGACAGGCGGCCTGTCTACACTATAATAAGACCACATGACAAGTTTCAACCCATTACAAGAACATTTTCCGGCCACTCACAAAATAAAAATTCGGAGGCACCGCGGGCGCGTGCAAGTGTGTCTGGGCTCAGAACAGACAACGGAGAGGACGAGGGAACTCGGGCGGATGCAAGTTTTGAAAACATGCTGATGCAACACACAAGATGACATGGCAAGATGCAACACGCAAGCAAATGACATGGCAAAGACAACGAATAACTGGCTGACACATGGCGCACCGGTCTCGGGGTGTCACAACACTCCCCTACTAACAAGAGATCTCGTCCCGAGATCTTAGGAACGAGACGGAAGGGAAAAAGGAAGAACACAAGTTCTTCGAGGTCAAAAGAGTGAAACCAAAGAATGTTGAGAGGTTGAGCCACTCGAAAAGAAGAAGAATGCAACGAAGAAGAACGAAGTTGCAAGGACTTCGTTAAATAAGAGGAAGAAGGAATACGAGAACCAAGGAGGTTGAGAGGCACAAAACAAGAGCTGTAGGAATAAGAATGAATTTGAAACCACTCTGGTTAAAAGAGATAGGAAAGGAATTCAAACGAAGGAATCCGGGCAGCACTCCGACTGAAACTGAAAGAAAAGCACACCGGTTGAACAAGAATGGAATAGGACAAGAATTCGAAAAGATGAGATGATACTCGACGAGAGCAACAACTCAATGCCTCCGGAAGAATGGAAAGAATGGAATGAGAAGAAGGGGAAGAAGATGACAACTTCCATCACGAATGGATTCAAAGAACATCTTCAAGAGAAAGACTTGAACGGAGTTGTTGATAAAATCAACAACAAAAGAATAAGCTTGTCGTGGACTTATTGAAAACATCTCAAAACTTGAGGTGAATTACCGCCGCAACGAAAAGATTGACGAGAAGAGAATGAAGAAAGAAATGCAAAACTCCACTTCAAAGGAATACGGAGAAATATTTGCACTCCAGAGGCAAAAGAATAATGCTTGAGCTACTCCAGAAGAATTAGATGAACTATTGACGAATGAATTAAATGATGGAGAACCACCATGAAGAACTCCGGTAAAATGAAAGGATGATGAATATAGAAATGACGGATGAAAATAATAAGATTAAAGCCTTGCGATGATTAGACGGGGTCCGACGAGAAGGCCGAGAAAATTTTAACTCCGGAAAGAAAAGATTAAAGTACTTGGAACTAGAATTTATTCATCAAGAATAAACTACGAAGGAAGGAATTAATCAACTTGATGAAAAGAACAAGAATTATGTTATGCTTATCCTCCACCAATTAAATTGATGAGAAGCAATGGACTAGCATACTACTTATTCGCGATGAAATTGAATAAAAAGGGATATATCGCGAACTTGCGAAAAACTTCATGAAACACCGGTAGGATATGAATAAAAGAATGGATTGATATGATAACACTGGAATAGAACTCTTGAGCGGATCACCGTAAAGGATTAAAGCTGAGTGAATAAAATGAATGAACCACCGGGAAGAATTAATCGAATGATGAAAAGAATAAACCACCGTAAGGAATGAAATTGAACGATGCAAGAGGACAAGGCACCGTCAGAAAAAGAATCGAGTGAATACAAGAGAATGAATCTCCGGGAAGAATAAAGCACTTGAGGACAATTAGAATGACGAGAACGAAGAGATTGTGAACTGATTAAAGAATACTTGAACAAAGCACCGGAAGAATGTGAGACGAACGAAGAGGCATCAATGAAGAGTATTTTGAGGACAAAGTTGAAAACTAAGAACGAAGAAATCTTCTGAAATGATGCCTTCGGAGGAACACAAAGAAAATAATTGATGAAATGCTCCGGACAAATGAAAAGAAGAAGGGTTTAACCACACATGAAAAGAATTTAGAAACGATCTTCGGAAGGCATATGACTGATGGAATCCATACTTACGTCACATTCGAAAGAATTTCGGAACACTCCGGGAAATTAGAAGACTCAGGTAAGATCCTGGGAAAAGACCTGTGGGTTATGAGCCCACCGAAGGGAAAACACCGTTGGAAAGATTTAAAAGGAGATAATGCACCGGAACAATTGAAAAACTCGAATGAGGTGACAACCTCGAATAAATTGGAATACAGACGAATCTGCTGAGATTTCTTCGGAACTCCGGAATAATTAAATGGCGAGAGATGAACGAGCAATTGGAAACAATTGAGCCGAGGAAAAAATAATATGATGAACACCGAAAACTTGAGTTGAATCCACCAGAAAAGAAGAACAGATGAAGAATGTCAAACGAGAGGAGAATTCATCGGAGAAGAAAAGAGAAGAATGATGACGAGCTAGACGAGAATTGACCGATTGAAATAACCGAGGAAAGAATGCAAAGGATTCACACGAGTAGGATGGATACTCGATTAAGGACTCCGGCTCCGAGAAGCAAAAGGGCGGGCGGGTGGGAAAAAGAAAGACCACAACGGACGGGGAAAACACCGTCGGTTGAAAATAACCGAGGGTTGAACTTGCAAGAAGAAGAGGGTTGAATCCACTTGACGAGAGATGCACCAGATGAAAGAAACTAACAACGCGACGAACGAAAACTAACCACGCGATCCTAAAAAAATTTGAAGGGGAAGAGGAGCAATCCAAAACACCTACGTCAAGATTCCTCACCAGAGCGACGAAGGGGCAGGGAAGTAAAAAGAATTCCTACTCTCCGATATAACTAGACTCCGAAAAAGTTTTCTGCTAGACTCAACAACGGCCAAACTACGATCAATCAAGGGGGCTCCTATGGTCGGTCGAGGCTCTGATACCAACTTGTCAGGCCCAAGATGCGATTCTATCCCGATCACGTGACACTTACGTGATTGGGGCACAACCGCATTTCGGAAGCTTAGCAAGATGGATATCATTACAACGTACCATTACATACATACATGGGGGATACAACAATACATACAAATCACATGAATACAACATCATCAATACAAGTATCCGACTACGGATACAAACAATAAAAGCACAAAGACATCCATCTGCTATCCCAGGCTGCCGACCCAGAACCTAACCCAAGACTGAAGAAGAAGAACTCCAACAAAAGAACAACGCTCTCACGTCAAGACATCGGAAACCTGCACCTGCAACTGTTGTTGTAGTATTTGTGAGCCACGAGGACTCAGCAATCCCATAACCATGGGTAACAAGACTATCAAAGCTTAATAGGTAGGAAGAGGTAAAGTGGTGAGGTTGCAGCAGCGGCTAAGCAAAAGTATAAGGTGGCAAACTTACGAGTACAAGAATAAGATGAGCATCTACGCAAACGGTCGCAATAGTAGTGATCGCTAAAGATCCTAAACTACATACGAGTCAAACATAACCCCACCGTGTTCTCTTCTCAAAGTGAAAAGAGACAGTCACGGTTACTCACACAGTTGTGTGTTTTACTTCGGATCCTCTGACAATTTTTCTACAACCGGACATTAACAAATTCCAATCTGCCACATAACCGCGGGCACGGCTTTCGAAAGATCATAACCCTGCAGGGGTGTCCCAACTTAGCCCATCACAAGCTCTCACGATTAGCTGAAGTGATAAATATAATATCATCACCCCTTATCTTAGGGAAATCCGATCAGGCACGGCATCCCGGTGACAAGACATTTCGACAATGGTAAAACAAATCCAGCAAGACCTCCCGGTGTGTCGACACCCTGATAGTAGCCGCGCGTATCTCGTCTCAGGCCACGACCGGATGGGTGATAGTACGAGTAAAACCAAACCTCGAGTTTCCCCGTGGTGGCCCCGCATAACCCCCATTTGGGACCAACACCATCAGCACTGGCCCCCTCTATGTAGAAAGAATCCTCGGGTAGCGCTAACTCCCTATGCAATTTAATTAATTAATTAAGTTGTTATTATGAGCAAATTAAAACCAATGTTGGGCCTTGCTGGAAGAGTTTTATTCCAAGACGAACTGTCAAGGGGTCCCCATCCACCCATCGTGTAAGGAACGCAAAATCAAGGAACATAATGCCGGTTTATCGGCGCCTAAGGTGGCATGAGTGGAACAAAACACCGAGCAAAAGGCCAAGACTTCCACCCATGCCCAGTATATAGGTGTGTTAATAATATATATAACATATTGTGATATTCCAACAACAAGTTCCCTCCTGGAACGATCTTCATCTTCACCTGCAACTAACAACGCTATAAGAGGGGCTGAGCAAGCGGTAACATAGCCAAACAATGGTTTTGCTAGGAAGGTGTCAAAGGTTAGAGGTTTCATGGCAACAAGGAGAGGGGCTGACAATAAGATGGGTAGCACGACATATAACGATAGCATCGAGACAACTAAGCAAAGGCAATGATAGTAAAGGTATCCAAGGGTATGGTCATCTTGCCTGAGATCCCTCAAGGAAGTGGAACGGTTCCGTGAAGAAGACGGATAAGAAGCCTTGAAGAAGAACCACGGGTAGACGAACGAATCCTCACGAACGCAACGGAACAAGCACTAACGAGAAGAACCAAGCAACACGGTAAACAAACCACTCAAGAACATGACAATATGCACTACCAAGTATGATGCAAAACAACTCTACTTATGATGCACAGAAAGTCTACACAGGAAGCAAAACATGGCAAGGTAGGAAGCACAGCAAAACAGCACGAGTCTATATATGATGCATTACATGGAAAGGTATGATGCATGACAATACTATACAGGAAGCATAACATGGCAAGGTAGGAAGCACAGAAAACATCACAGGAAACATGGCAATGTGCTTAAGCAAGTATGATGCAAACAAGTCTATATAGGAAGCACAACAAGTCTATACAGGAAGCATAACAAGTCTATACAGGAAGCATTACATGGCAATGTAGGAAGCACAGAAAACAACACAAGTTTATATGATGCAATACATGGCAAGGTATGATGCATGACAAATCTATACAGGAAGCACAACAAGTATATACATGAAGCATAACATGGCAAGGTAGGAAGCATAACATGGCATCGGTGCAAGATGCACCCCAAACATCAACCAAACTCACTCCAAACATGAAAACAATATGATATTATGATTCTACATGCAAAATCACTCAAGTTTCATATAAAGAACACCCCAAACGGAGCAACGGGCTAAAAGATACACATGAAACAAGAATAACAACAAGCTGAAATTAACAGCCACATAGCAACTTTGGAGCATGATAAATATAAGCTACAACACTCAAACATGGCAAAAAGAAGCATGGACATGAAGTAGACATATCCTACAACAAACAAGTCCATTGGAGCATCTCCATAGGAGGCATGGATCAATAGCAACAAGCTATAACATTTTGATCATGACACTAAAACCCTGACAGCAACATTTTATAGCAACTTGGGAGCAAGAGTTAAATATGCTACAGCCACCCAAATGAGCATGTGAGAGCATGAATGGATATCCAACAATATATACAACAAGGAATCATCAATAGTCACCCCAAAACTATCATGGATTTGCCTAGAACAACAAGCAAACATGGCATCTGTAAATTACAGATTCCAGACTTAGTGAAATTTCACCAAGTGTTAAAACAACAATAACAACATGGCATGTTTGCGAGCATGTTTAAGTCACCTCAAAGCATATCATGGCAAGAGGTTTGCACCACAGCAAAGTAGACATGATGGGGAGTCCAAAACATATAAGAATGCAACAAGGGGACAACCACAACAATAGCAACGAGCTCCTCAACTAGGCATCTCGTAACAAGTTACAAAACCTAACAGCCACATGCACTTTTGCAACATAGATAAACATGGCAATATGAACTCAAACAAGCATGCTATAGCAATCAACATGTAGAGCATCTCATGATGAACATGTGGACATATCATTTGCTTCATTTGGATAAACATGCACCAAGTTATCATATCTCAAACATAGCAACAAAACAACAAGTAGCAGCAGTTTATAACAAGTAGCACCCTTGCAACAGATATTTAAGCATCTAGATGAACTCAAACATGCATGGCACAATGGAACAAAGTGTAGAGCATATCACCACGATCATTTTGACATATCATTCACTCAAAACGGATAAGCACACAAAAAGTTATCACTATGCAAAGATGCAACATTACTGCAGACAGAAATAAAGACTTAGTAGATTTTGACAAAACAACGAGCGCTAGATAGCTACAGCACGCACGGGCGGGAAACAGAGGGCTGCTCACCCAGTGGGCTGAGCCCATAGAAGAGGAAGGAGCAGCCGGGCAGAGCAGGCCTTCGGCCCAGGCGGTGGCCCATGCGGGGCGACGGGCGCCTCGTCCGCCCGAGCGAGGCAGAGGCGGCGGTGGCTCGTCGGCGCAGGCAGCCGGAGTTCGCCGGCGAGCTAGGCAGGGCGGATCCGGCCGGCAGGAGGTAGATCCGGGGGCGCAGGGCCCGGATCCGGCCGGAGGGAGACGGGGCGGCGGCGGCCCTGCAACGTGGCGGCGGCGGAGCTTCATTTCCGGCGAGGAGGCGAGCTCCGGCGGCGGGGAGGCGAGAAGCTCCGGCGGCGCGGAGGTTGAAGACGACGGGCGCGGGGGAGGACTCGGAAGCACGGCGCGGCGACGTCGGAAGCACGGCGCGGCGAGGTCGGAAGCACGGCGAGGCAACGGTGGAAGCACGGCGCGGCAACGGTGGAAGCACGGAGCGTCAACGGTGGAAACACTGTGCGGAATTTGAGGAGGGAGGTAGGGGAAGGCCAAAAATGGACTAGGGGCAGTCCATTTATAGCAGGAGGGCTAGGGTTTGGAATTTGGAGGGGTTTTGGAGCCCTCCGATCGCGATCCGACGGATCCGATCGCGAGGGGAGTTTAGGTTGGGCCTAGAGGATATTAGTGGGCTGTATAGAAGTAGTTGGGCTGAGGTGAGAGGAGAGGGAGAGAGGAAGGCCCACGGAGGTTTTCGGAGACCGAAAACGTCCGACGAAATAACCGGCGACTAGTGCCGCTATATATATCCGCTGGGCTATCAAACGAGCTCCGAATGCGATGAAATTTGGCAGGCGGCCTGTCTACACTATAATAAGACCACATGACAAGTTTCAACCCATTCCGAGAACATTTTCCGGCCACTCACAAAATAAAAATTCGGAGGCACCGCGGGCGCGTGCAAGTGTGTCTGGGCTCAGAACGGACAACGGAGAGGACGTGGGAACTCGGGCGGATGCAAGTTTTGAAAACATGCTGATGCAACACACAAGATGACATGGCAAGATGCAACACGCAAGCAAATGACATGGCAAAGACAACGAATAACTGGCTGACACCTGGCGCACCGGTCTCGGGGTGTCACACAGGGGGCCCACGAGCCCCTGCATGAGGGTGCGGAATCACCTGGCAGCTCTCCTCGTCGCGCGTGTGGGCTCTGCGGGGTTGTTCACATCGAGGGGCCTCGCGCCGGGCCTCCTGGCCGGCGTTGTGGAGTGGAGGCGGAGCCGGGACCCCGTGGCCCTTGTTCCCCGCCGGGGGTGACGGAGGACGTGAAGAGTGCGTTCACGAGCTTGGTGATGTGGTGGAGCCACTCGTCATAGAGGTCATCTGCTGGGCGGTAGCGCAAGAGCTCCCGTGCCATCAACAGCGCATGCTGCTGGTAGACCGGCACACAATGGACCAGCGAGGACGACACTGCGGCCGGCGAGGGTGAAGGTGTTGCCGTGCGGCGGGGACAACGGCAGCGAGGAGTCCTGCTGCTCGTGGACATCCGGGTCGGTGGCGGCGTTGGCGACCGGCGAGTTGGGGCGGAGCGGTGCGCCGTTTCCCGTGGGAGCCGTCTGAGCAATGTTCGCAGCACGGCGGGCGGCGCGAGCTCGGCGTGTGTCCACCATGGCTGTGGAGCAAGGTCGACGACGAGAACGCGACGAGGTCGTCGGAGAGGTGAGATTTCGACACGCCCCCTACCTGGCGCGCCAAATGTCGGATTCAGGGCTCCGCAAAACCCGTTAAGTTCGAACACAGGGGCGTGAATGAAGATCTCTCCCACTCCCGTCTACCTAGCGCCTCGCTCTCGTCGTGGTGGAAGGTTTCAAGCAAACAACGAACAAAGCACACAAGAGTTTATCCAGGTTCAGGCCAATACATGGTGTAAGACCCTACTTCCTGCTTTGGTGGATTAGCCTCGGGCGAGCTGGGATACGAGCTAGTACAATGATTCCTGGGCTCAGGAGGAGAGCTCAGGAGGGTCAAGAGGCTAGTGTTCTTGCTCCTTGTGTCGTGGCAGAGTGTATCGGTCCGTCCCTTTGAAGTGGGAGTCCTAGCTACTTATATAGGCGGCCACGGTCCTCTTCCCCCGAAATGTTTAGGTGGGAAGGGATCCCACAACGGCCATTTTTGAGCGGGAACACAAGGACGTTCTTATCCTGACAAAAGCGGTCTTCACCTGCAAAAGGATCAGGCGGTGACAAGGTGGTGGGCTCGACGGTGACATCCCCCTTGTCGTCCTTGCGGTCTTCGGTCTTGTTGCACCAAAGAGGAAACCTTTGCCCCGCTCCTTGGGAACCAACGGCTGTGCTGTCCCCTTTGCACCGAAATGGCAACTGCGCCGCTGCAGACGCTGGCACCCGCTAGTGTGGTGCATCACTGCTAACATCACTGCCTCCTCCTGAGGCCGGCTCAGCCTTGGATCCTCCGCCCCTCCGGAGCGTCTTGCTGAGGCCGCTCCCGAAGAGGTCTTGACGTCTTTCTCCTCGCGAGGTTTGGCCCCCTCACGAGGGTCTTAGACAGCTGGTCGATCAGCTGGGCCGTACCAGGCCGCTTGCAGGAGCGCGTTGCGGCCCGCAGACAGGCAATTCTGGGTACCCTGGTTCCTAGGACGCCGACAACAGTTTCAAGCCACATTGCTCAAATCAATGATATTTAGCTCATGCCTTAACTCGCGAAATCTTGCTTCATCCAAGGGCTTCGTGAAAATATCTGTAAGGTTATCATGAGTGTTGACATAGTGAAGATCAATCTCGCCTCGCCTAATATGGTCCCAGATGAAGTGATACCGAATCTCAATATGCTTCGTCTTGAAGTGTTGCACCAGGTTGAGAGAAATCTTGATGGAAATCTCATTGTCGCACCAAAGAGGCACTTTTTCACAAAGGACACCGTAATCCTTTAAAGTTTGCTTCATCCAAAGAAGTTGAGCACAATAACTACCAGCGGCCACATACTCGGCTTCGGTGGAGGAGAGAGAGATTACTTTGCTTCTTGGTAGACCAACTTACCAAAGAGCAACCATGAAATTGGCATCCTCCGGAGCTTAACTTCCTATCCACCTTATCTCCCGCCCAATCTGAATCCGAGAAACCAATAAGATCAAAGTTTGCTCCTCTTGGGTACCATAAGCCAAAGTTTGGAGTATGAGCTAAATATCAAAAGATTTGCTTGACTGCCACAAAGTGGCTTTCCTTAGGTGAGGTTTGAAACCGTGCACAAATTCCCACACTTAACATGATATCTGGTCTAGATGGACAAAGATAAAGCAAGGATCCAATCATAGAATGATATACATTTTAATCCACCGCTTTACCATTGGGATCACCGTCGAGTTGGGATTTGGTAGGCATTGGGGTAGAGGCCGGCTTGAAATCACTTAGGTTGAATCTCTTGAGCATGTCTCGAGTATATTTGGCTTGGTTGATGAAGATTCCTTCTCTTCCTTGTTTGACTTCGAACCCGAGAAAGAACTTCAACTCTCCCATCATGGACATCTCAAATTCCGCGGTCATTAGTGAAAGCCTTGTTAGGAGAACCAAATATAATATCATCATCATATAGTTGGCATACAAAAAACTCACCTTTGACCTTCTTAGTAAAAAGAGTGGGGTCAATTTTCCCAATTTCAAACCCATGAACTTGCAACAACTCGGTAAGATGCTCATACCACGCACGTGGGGCTTGTTTAAGGCCATAGAGCGCCTTATCGAGTTGATACACATGATTGGGGAACTTAGGATCCTCAAACCCCGGGGGTTGTTTGACATACACCAACTCATTAAGAGGACCATTAAGGAAAACACTCTTTACATCTCTTTACATCCATTTGTTGCAATTTAAAGTTATGATGAGAGGCATAAGCAAGCAACAAATGAATAGATTCAAGGCGAGCAACGGGGGCAAATGTTTCACCGTAGTCGATACCCTCGACTTGTGAGTAGCCTTGTGCCACCAAGCGAGCCTTGTTGCGAATGACAATCTTGTGAGCATCTTGCTTGTTCTTACAGATCCATTTGGTTCCAATGACATTATGGTTCTCCTCTGGCCTTGGCACCAATCTCCACACTTTGTTGTGTTCGAAGTTATGGAGTTCTTCATGCATGGCATTGAGCCAATCAGGATCTTCGAGCGCCTCATAGACCTTTTGGGGTTCAACACAAGAGACAAACGCATGATGAGCACTATAATTTGCTAATTGTCTACGAGTGCTTACCCCTTTGTAATGCTTCCAAGGATATTCTCCATGTGATTCTCTCTAGAAGCAAGCCTGGAAGCAACTTTGGCGACACGACGCTCCAATTGCTCCTCAAGTGAGAGTTGAGGAGCGATAAATTGATCATCATGAGCATCGTCATGAGCTTGCTCTTTATATTGAGCTTGCTCTTGATCTTGAACTTTCTCGGGAGAGGGAACTTGGCCTTGTGCATCACTTGGTGGATCAACACCATCTTGCGGTTGATCTTGCACTTGGCCTTGTTCATTGGGTTGAGGGCCTTCACTTTGTTCTTAGGAAGCGTGTGGGTCTTGGGTTGGCGAAGGTTCCACTTGAGTGGAACATTGTCCTTCTCCTTCGGCCACAAGGAGTTCCTCAATGGGTAGGATATGACAAATACTCATTCTTCTTATGGCTTGGGGAGGAATTTCATCACCTACATCACAAGTACTACTTTTCTCCACTTGGGAGACGTTATTCTCATAAAACTCCATGTTACATGTCTCCTCAATGAGTCCGGGGGACTTGTTGAGGACATGGTAAGCATGAGAGTTTGTACCATAACCAACAAATATGCCCTCATGAGCTCTAGCCTAAAATTTAGACAAATGAACACCTTTCTTGAGTATGAAACACTTACACCAGAACACCCGGAAGTACTTGAGGTTGGGCTTGTTACCGGTAAGTATCTCATATGGAGTATTATTCAAGCCTTTGCGGAGATAGAGCCGATTGGATGCATGACAAGTAGTGTTGATGGCTTCGGCCCAAAAGTTGTATGGAGACTTGAGCTCCTCCATCATGGTCCTTGCCGCGTCCATCAATGTCCGGTTCTTCCTCTCCGCCACACCATTTTGTTGAGGGGTATAAGGTGCGGCATATTGATGCTTGATCCCCTCATTACTAAGGAACTCATCCAAGGTGTAGTTCTTGAACTCGGTGCCGTTGTCACTTCGAATCATCAAGATCTTTGCATCATGTGGACGTTGAGCTTCATTTGCAAAGTTGATGACGGTTTGTTGGGTCTCACTCTTCCTCTTGAAGAAATATACCCAAGTGTATCTTGAATAATCATCCAAAATCACCAAGCAATACTTTGTACCCCCAAGACTATCAAAGGATGGAGGTCCAAAGAGATCCATGTGAAGGAGCTCTAAAGGCCTCGTCGAGTAGATGATAGTCGTGGGAGGGTGAGCCTTCTCATGTAGCTTTCCTTCGATACAAGCACTGCAAGCACGATCTTTGGCAAAACTAACATTTATTAGTCCATGGACATGGTCCCCTTGAGAAGACTTTGCAAAGGTCTCATATTGACATGGGCTAAACGGCGATGCCAAAGCCATTCCAGATCAACTTTAGCCATTACGCATGTCGCGGCCTTAGTGGGTCGCTGCAAGAAGTTGACCACATATAGACCATTCTCGACATGCCCAACAAAGGCCACTTTAAGAGTCTTGCTCCACAAGAGGGCCACAGAATCAATATCAAAGAAAGTAGCAAAACCCATGAGTGCAAGTTGACAAACGGAAAGTTGTATGCAAGGGACTCAACAAGCATGACTTTCTCGATCATGAGATCATGAGAAACGACAACCTTGCCAATACCTTAGAAGACGAAGTATCACCCCATTTGACATTGGTGGGCATAGATGAACCTTTGTGCATGTCCACCACCAAGTCTTTGCTTCCGATCATATGATTTGTGGCTCCACTATTGAGCAACCATGATCCCCCACCAGAAGCAAACTCCTACAAGAGATCAATGCTTGGTTTTAGGTACCCATTTTGTAATGGGTCCTTTGATGTTAGCAACAAGGGTCTTAGGAACCCAAATAGACCATGCAATGTACTCATAAGAAGAACCAACAAATTTAGCATAAACATGTCCATCACTAGCATGGCATAACACATAAGATGGGTTAAAGTCGCCGGCTTTGTTGGAAGGAGTGGCAATGCCATTCTTGACTCCACCACCCTTTACATTGTTTTTCTTATCCTTAGAAGTACCCTCTCCCTCCTTCACAAATATTTGCTTGAGATGAAGAGGTTGCTTGGTCTTGTCATTCTTCATCTTCTTGGGCTTGGGTGCAAACCCTATCCCCTCCTTGGCAACAACTTCCTTTTGATTGCTCAAAAGGTCATTGAGGTTCTTCCCACCTTGTATGCAAGACACAAGGCCTTTCTCAAGTTGCTTCTTCAACTTGGCATTCTCCTCCACAAGATGCACATGCTCACAATAAGGGTTAGTAGCATTTTCATTATCAATTAAGACCATATGAGTAAAAGTGGCTTTCTCCTTGGTTAGCGATACTTGGAGTTGATCATGAGACTCCTTGAGGCTAGCATGAACACTCTTCAAGATCTTGAGGGCCTTGTCAAGTGTATCAAACTCCTCCTTGAGTCTAGCATTGTCAACCCCAAGTATTGCCTTCTTGGAATTGAGCACACGAGTAACAACAAGAGCATGATCGAGATCTTTCTTTAGTTTAGCATGATCATCGTTGTATGACTCCTCAAGAGTCAAACGATGAGCACGCTCTTCCTCAAGAGCATTAGAGAGATCAGATATCTCATCGTCATAGTCACGACTATGTCCTTCCATCTTAGAGATGGTCTCTTCGTGAGCCTCAATCATGTCATTGGCTTCACCAAGTTGTTCCAAGAGAGCAACAAAGTGCTTCTTGGATTTACCTTTGAGTTTACTCATAAAAGACTCAAATTCATTTTCCTCCTCCTCCGCCCCTCACTTTCATCAATGCAATCCATCAATGAGGGATTAGTAGTGATGGTAGACGTGATGTTGGAGGTTACCTTGTTGGTGGCTTTAGCAATGACGCACTTGGCGGTGATGTTTTTGTTGGGTGAATCGAAGAGGGATAACCATGGATTTGTTGCAATGGCGACGGTGGCCATGGTAACCATCTCTTCATCTTCTTCATCATCATCATCCTCACCATACTCTTCTTGTGCCACCAACCCTCTGGGAGGCGTCTTTTTGGTGAAATTGTTCTTGTTGGGGAAAGACTTGACCTTGTCTTTTCGGATAAGCTTGCCTCCATTGTCTTCCCTTTTCATAAGGACAATCCACAAAAAATGACTCACATTGCCACAATTGTAGCACGTCCTCACTCATTGCTTGCCCTTGAAGCCACTTGAGTTGTTCTTGTTGAATTTTGGTCTTGAGTTCTTCTTGTTGCCCCAAAATTGCCGTGAGGCAAGAGCCATGTGCTCATGATATGCATATTTGGTGTCTTCGGGGCAACACTCCTCTTCATCATCTTCATCCTCTTCTTCCACACAAGCCTGGGCCCTCAATGCAAGGTTGGGTTTCATTGGTCGTTGATCTCGCAACACCGCATTGTCGGCGGTCTTGTCCAAGATCCTCGTAGCAACAAACTCATCCAACAGTTCACTTGAGGACAAAGTGTGGAAGTCCGGCCTTTGACGGATGACGGAGGACATGGCCTTGTGATAGGGCATCATGTCCTTGAGAAACTTGCGCTTGATCCAATTGTCATCCGTATCCTTTGAAAGTGCAACTAATCCCCGGGTGGTTTTGGTAATTAATAACAACATATATATCATTGAACTAATATTCACTTGAGAATCATTTCAGAGAAGTTCGATGATATGGGTATGGAAATGTCTGAAGAAGTGGACCCCTCAAAATGCTAAGACAAGCATTGGCAAAAGCTCAAGACTCTATTTTTGGTTTAGTGATCAAAGATCACATTGAGTCCATAGGAAAAGCCAATACTATTAAAAGGGGATGAGGTTGTGTTAATGATCTGGTTGCTCAAGTGCTTGGTGATCTAGCTCCCTCAACTATCAGCACCTTTCACTACTTAACACACTCATAAGTAATCTCGGACAAACCGATTCTGCAAACTCAGTCCCACCGAGATGAACCACCTCAGTTATTCTTCCAAACCCTAATTTCTCGGTCCATCCGATTTTGAGTTTCGGTCTCACCGAAAATGGACTGCCAACCTTCTGTAACCAATTGACATCACTTCGGAATATCCGAGTTGTTAATTTCGGTCCCACCGAGATGGCAAGCTCCAACCTTTGACTCACTTCGGACACACCGAGATGGTATTTTAGGTCCCACCGAAAATCCCAACGTTCACTATATTTGAACTTTCGGTCTGACCGAGTTTTCACTTCGGTCTCACCGAGATTGGTCAAATATGTGTGTAACGGTTGGATTTTGTGTGGAGGCTATATATACCCCTCCACCCCCTCTTCATTCGTGAGGAGAGCCATCAGAAAGTCTACCACTCCTACTATACACTTTCTGAGAAGAGAACCACCTACCCTTGTGTTGAGATCAAGCCATTCCATTCCTACCATATGAAACTTGATTTCTAGCCTTCCCAAGTTGCTTTCCACTCAATCCTTTCTTCCACCACAGCCAAATCAGTGAGGAGAGTTGAGTGTTGGGGAGATTATCATCTGAAGCACAAGAGCAAGGAGTTCATCATCATCAACACCATCTATTACCTTTTGGAGGGTGGTGCCTCCTAGATTGGTTAGGTGTCGCTTGGGAGCCTCCGTCTTTGAGATGTGGAGTTGAACCAAGAAGTTTGTAAGGGCAAGGAGATCGCCTACTTCGTGAAGATCTACCCCGAGTAAGGCTAGTCCTCCGTGGGCGTAGGCCATGATGGAATAGACAAGGTTGCTTCTTCGCGGACCCTTCGTGGGTGGAGCCCTCCGTGGACTCGCGCAGCCGTTACCCTCCGTGGGTTGAAGTCTCCATCAACGTGGATGTACGATAGCACCACCTATCGGAACCACGACAAAAATCTCCGTGTCACCAAACTGCGTTTGATCTTCTCCACCTCTCTTTACTACATGTGCAATTTACTTTCCGCTGCTTATACTCTAGAATTGCATGTGTAGGGTGATACTTGAATTGATCTTAATTGTGAAACTGCCAAAAACATTGCATGATCAAAAGGCAGATTTTTTTTATATTGTCAAGTAGTCTAATCACCCCCCCTCTAGACATACTTTCGATCCTACAAGTGGTATCAGAGCTTTGGTCTCCATTGTTTTGGTTTCCATTGCATTGGACTCCATAAGCTTGGTTTCACAACCTAGGAGAGTATGGCGTCTAGTGAGGGTAATTATCGTAGAGGTCCTTACTTTGATGGTACAAATTTTCCTAGTTGGAAGCATAAAATGAAAATGCATATTCTTGGTCATAACCCAGCCGCATGGGGCATTATTTGTGTTGGTATGCAAGGTGATTTCTTCGAAGAAGGAAAAGTTCCGGATCGCGAAGCTACACCGGAAGAGTTGCGGATGTTGCAAAACAATGCTCAAGCTTGTGACATTCTCTTCAATGCTTTGTGTCCCGAAGAGTTCAACAAAATCAGCCGTCTTGAGAATGCTAAAGAGATTTGGGATACTTTGGTTGAAATGCATGAAGGTACTGAATCTGTGAAGGAATCAAAGCTAGATATTCTTCAAGGTCAACTTGACAAGTTCAAGATGAAGGATGGTGAAGGAGTCGCTGAAATGTACTCTAGGCTTGCTCTCATCACAAATGAGATTGTCGGCTTAGGAAGCGAAGAAATGACCGACCGATTCATCATTAAGAAGATTCTCAGAGCTTTGGATGGAAAGTATGACACCGTGTGCACTTTGATCCAAATGATGCCAAACTACAAGACTCTCAAGCCAAGTCATTGGAAGAATGGTTGCTCATGAGATGACACTTAAGGATAAGGAAGAGCTTCACAACAAGTCAAGTGGTGCTTACAAAGCTACAAGTGATGCTCCTACTACCTCAAGTGACAAGCTAATTTCCAATGAAGAGATAAGCCTAATGGTCAAGAACTTCAACAAGTTCTACAAGAATAGAGGCAAAGAAAGAAGCTCAAAGTCTAGATCATATGATGAAAAGAGATCTTCTAGTCGTGATCGAAACTGCTACAATTGTGGAAGACACGGACACTTCTCTGTTGGAAATATGCCCTAGAGGCAATAATAAAAGAGTTATTTTTATATTTCCTTGTTCATGATAATCGTTTATTATCCATGCTATAATTGTATTGATTGGAAACTTAAATACATGTGTGGATAAATAGACAAACTTTGTGTCCCTAGTAAGCCTCTTCAGGACTAGCTCGTTGATCAAAGATGACCGCGGTTTCCAGGTCATAGGCATGAGTTGTCATTTGATAACGGGATCACATCATTAGGAGAATGATGTGATGGACGAGACCCAAACGTTAAACATAGCTTTTGATCGTATCAGTTATCGCTATAGTTTTCTGCATGTCAAGTATAAGTTCCTATGACCATGAGATCATGTAACTCACTGACACCGTAGGAGTGCCTTGTGTGTGCCAAACGTCGCAACGTAACTGGGTGACTATAAAGGTACTCTACAGGTATCTCCGAAGGTGTCTGTTGAGTTGACATGGATCGAGACTGGGATTTGTCACTCCGTGTGACGGAGAGGTATCTCCGGGCCCACTCGGTAATACGTCATCTCAATGAGCTCAAAGTGACTAAGTAGTTAGTCACGGGATTATGTATTACGGAACGAGTAAAGAGACTTGCCGGTAACGAGATTGAACTAGGTATAGAGATACCGACGATCGAATCTCGGGCAAGTAACATACCGACGAGACAAAGGGAACTGTATACGGGATTATCTGAATCCTTGACATTGTGGTTCATCCGATGTGATCATCGAGGAACGTGTGGGAACCAATATGGGTATCCAGATCCCGCTATTGGTTATTGACCTGGGAGTGTCTCGGTCATGTCTGCATAGTTTCCGAACCCGCAGGGTCTACACACTTAAGGTTCGGTGACGCTAGGGTTGTTAGTGAGAACAGTGCATGGTAACCGAAGGTTGTTCGGAGTCCCGGATGAGATCCCGGACGTGACGAGGGTCTCCGGAATGGTCCGGGGACGAAGATTGATATATAGGATGAGAGTGATCGGAGTCCGGAAGTGTTCCGGGGAGCACCGGGGAGTCGTCGGATGACCGAAAGGAGTTTCGGGGGTCCCGGCAAGTGTTGCGGGCCTCATAGGCCATAAGTGGGGAGACGCAACAGCCCACACAGGGGCTGTGCGCCCCCCTAGGCCCCTCCACCTGCGCCTAAGGGGCTGGGCCCCCCTAGGGCAGCCGCACCCCCTAGTCTTGGGGGGCAAGGCGCCCGGGGGGGAACCCTAACCCTGGCCGCAGCCCCCCCCCCTTGGCCGCCGCCCCATCTGGCTTGGCCGCCGCCCCCTAGGAGAAACCCTAGGGGCGCCCCCTCCCCTCTCTCCCCCCTATATAAAGAGAGGCAGAGGGAGGGCAGCAACACAAGTTCGTGCCTCGGCGCTGCCCTCCCTCTCCCACGAATATCTTCATCTATTTTGCAGTGCTTGGCGAAGCCCTGCTGGAACTCCTCCACCCCATCTCCACCACGCCGTCGTGCTGCTGGGTTTCTCCGTCAACCTCTCCTTCCCCCTTGCTGTATCAAGAAGGAGGAGACGTCCCCGAGCTGCACGTGTGAAGAACGCGGAGGCACCGTCCGTTCGGTGCTAGGATCTTCGGCGATTTGAATCGCGGCGAGTACGACTCCATCAACCGCGTTCTTGAACGCTTCCGCTTAGCGATCTACAAGGGTATGTGGATCCGACTCTTCCCTCGTAGATGCATCTCCTAGATTGATTTTGGTGAGCGTAGGAAAATTTTTGTTTCCCATGCAACGTTCCCCAACAGTGGCATCATGAGCTAGGATCTTGCGTAGATGTTTTCACGAGTAGAACACAAAGGGGTTTGTGGGCGTTGATGTTTAGATTGCTTCCCTCCTTGGTCTTTCTTGATTCAGCGGTATTATGGGATGAAGCGGCCCGGACCAACTTTACATGTCCACGTACATGAGACCGGTTCCATCGACAGACATGCGACTCTTGTTGCATAAGATGGCTGGCGGGTGTCTGTCTCTCCTATCTTAGTTGAATCGGATTCGACAAAGGCGGTCCTTGTAGAAGGTTAAATAGCAACTTAAATATCACCGCTGTGGCTTTGCGTAGGTAAGAAGCGTTCTTGCTAGATACCCATAGCAGCCACGTAAAACATGCAACAACAAATTAGAGGACGTCTAACTTGTTTTTGCAGGGTATGTATGTGATATGATATGGCCAATGACATGATGAGATATATTTGATGTATGAGATGATCATGTTGTAATAGTTAATATCGACTTGCATGTCGATGTATACGGCAACCGGCAGGAGCCATAGGGTTGTCTTTAATTTTTGTATGACCTGCGTGTCAATCATTAAGCGCTATGTAATGCTTTACTTTATCGCTAAACGGTAGCAATAGTAGTAAGAGCATGGTGGGCGCGCGACAACCCCGATGGCGACACGATGATGGAGATCATGATGATGGGGATCATGGTGTTACGCCGGTGACGATGGAGATCATGCCGGTGCTTTGGAGATGGAGATCAAAAGCACGAGTTGATGGCCATATCATGTCACTTATGATTTGCATGTGATGTTAATGCTTTTATGCATCTTATTTTGCTTAGGACGACGGTAGCATTATAAGATGATCCCTCACTAAAATTTCAAGATAAAAATGTGTTCCCCCCGAGTGTGCGCCGTTGCGAAGGTTCGTCGTTTCGAAGCACCACGTGATGATCGGGTGTGATAGACTCTACGTTCGCATACAACGGGTGCAAGCCAGTTTTGCACATGCAGAACACTCGGGTTAGACTTGACGAGCCTAGCATGTACAGACATGGCCTCGGAACACGGAAGACCGAAAGGTCGAGCATGAGTCATATAGTAGATATGATCAACATGAAGATGTTCACCATTGACACCACCTCATCTCACGTGATGATCGGACTTGGGTTGGTGGATTTGGATCATGTCACGCTCGGATGACCAGAGGGATGTCAATTTGAGTGGGAGTTATAAGTAATTTGATTAGTTAAAACTCACTTATCATGAACAATAGTCTAAGATGTCTTTGCAAATCTTTTGATGTAGATGGCCCCCGCAGTAGCTCCCCTGAATTTTAATGCGTTCCTAGAGAAAACTAAGCTGAAAGATGATGGGAGCAACTTTGTGGACTGGCTCCGCAATCTGAGGATCATCCTCACAGCTGCCCAAAAGGTTTATGTCCTAAATGCACCGCTAGGTGAACCCCCCGCTCCGGCCTCTGTGGACGTTATGAACGCCTGGCAGTCGCGTGTGGATGACTACTCAGTAGTGCAGTGTGCCATGTTGTATAGCTTGGAAGGAGGACTTCAAAGGCGTTTTGAACGTCGTGGAGCATATGAGATGTTCCAGGAGTTGAAGTTCATCTTTGAGAAGAATGCCAAGATCGAGAGGTATGAGACCACCGATAAATTCTTTGCTTGCAAGATGGAGGAGAATTCGTCTGTCAGTGAGCACTTACTGAAGATGTCTGGGTACTATACCCGCATAGCTGATCTGGGACTTGTGTTCCCGGAGGAGGCTATCATTGACATAATTCTCCAGTCACTCCCACCTAGCTACAAGAGCTTCGTGCAGCAGTATAACATGCAAGGGATGAACAAAACCATCGCCGAGCTGTTTGCGATGCTGAAAGTCGCTGAGGCAGACATCCAGAAGGAGTATCAAGTGTTGATGGTCAATAAAACTACCAGTTTCAAGAAGAATGGCAAGGGCAAGAAGGGTAACTCTAAGAAGGGTGGCAAGGCAGTTGCTCATCCAGTGAAGAAACCCAAGGCTGGGCCCAAGCCAGAGACTGAGTGTTTCTATTGCAAGGGGAACGGCCACTGGAAGCAGAACTGCCCCAAGTATCTGGCAGACAAGAAGGGGGCCAACAACAACAACAAGCAAGGTATATGTGATATACATGTTATTGATGTGTACCTTACCAACTCTCGTTGTAGTGCCTGGGTATTTGATACCGGTTCGGTTGCTCACATTTGCAACTCTAAACAGGAACTACGGAATAAACGGAGGCTGGCGAAGGACGAAGTGACGATGCGCGTGGGGAATGGTTCCAAGGTTGATGTGATCGCCGTCGGCACGCTCGCTCTTCGATTACCATCGGGATTAGTTATGAACCTGAATAATTGTTATTTAGTGCCTGCGTTGAGCATGAACATTATATCTGGATCTTGTTTAATGCGAGACGGTTACTCATTTAAATCAGAGAATAAAGGTTGTTCTATTTATATGGGTAATATCTTTTATGGTCATGCACCCGAAGTAGGGGGTTTATTCTTATTGAATCTCGATAGTGATGATACACATGTTCATAACATTGATGCCAAAAGATGTAGAGTTGATAGCAATAGTACCACTTTCTTGTGGCACTGCCGTCTGGGTCATATCGGCGTGAAACGCATGAGGAAGCTCCATGCTGATGGACTTTTGGAGTCTCTTGATTTTGAATCACTTGACACATGCGAGCCGTGCCTCATGGGCAAAATGACTAAGACCCCGTTTTCAGGAACAATGGAACGGGCAAGTGACTTATTGGAAATCATACATACTGATGTGTGTGGCCCGATGAGTGTCACGGCGCGCGGTGGATATCGTTATTTTCTCACCTTCACTGACGACTTAAGTAGATATGGGTATATTTACTTGATGAAGCATAAGTCTGAAACGTTTGAAAAGTTCAAGCAATTTCAGAGTGAAGTTGAGAATCATCGTAACAAGAAGATCAAGTTCCTACGATCTGATCGAGGGGGAGAGTATCTGAGTTATGAGTTTGGCAATCACTTAAGAAAATGTGGAATTGTTTCACAGTTGACGCCACCTGGAACACCACAGCGTAATGGTGTGTCCGAACGTCGTAATCGAACCCTATTAGATATGGTGCGTTCTATGATGTCTCTTGCCGATTTGCCACTATCATTTTGGGGATATGCGTTAGAGACGGCTGCATTGACTTTAAATAGGGCTCCATCCAAGTCCGTTGAGACAACACCGTATGAACTGTGGTTTGGTAAGAAACCTAAGTTGTCTTTTCTCAAAGTTTGGGGTTGCGATGCTTATGTCAAAAGTCTTCAGCCAGAAAAGCTCGAACCCAAAGCGGACAAATGTGTCTTCATAGGATACCCAAAAGAGACGGTTGGGTGCACCTTCTATCTCAGGTCCGAGGGCAAAGTGTTTGTCGCTAAGAACGGGTCCTTTCTCGAGAAAGAGTTTCTCTCGAAAGAATTGAGTGGGAGGAAGGTAGAACTTGATGAGGTTATTGAACCTCTGCTTCAACCAGAGAGTAGCGCAGCACAGAAAGATGTTTTTGTGGAGCCTGCAACGGTTGAAGAGGAAGCCAATGATGATGATCAAGAAGCTTCTGATCAAGTTACTACCGAACCTCGTAGGTCGACAAGGGTACGCACTGCACCTGAGTGGTATGGTAACCCTGTCTTGGAGGTCATGTTGTTGGACAACAGCGAACCTGCGAGCTATGGAGAAGCGATGGTGGGCCCGGATTCCGACAAATGGTTAGAGGCCATGAAATCCGAGATGGGATCCATGTATGAAAACAAAGTATGGACTTTGGAAGTATTACCTGAAGGGCGGAAGGCCATTCAGAATAAATGGATTTTTAAGAGGAAGACGGACGCTGACGGTAATGTCACCGTGTATAAAGCTCGACTTGTGGCAAAGGGTTTTTCACAAGTTCAAGGAGTTGACTACGATGAGACTTTCTCACCCGTAGCGATGCTTAAATCCGTCCGAATCATGTTAGCAATAGCTGCATATTTCGATTATGAAATTTGGCAGATGGATGTCAAAACAGCGTTCCTTAATGGTTTTCTTAAGGAAGAGTTGTATATGATACAACCGGAAGGTTTTGTCGATCCAGAGAATGCTGACAAAGTTTGCAAACTCCAGCGTTCCATTTATGGGCTGGTGCAAGCGTCTCGGAGTTGGAATCTTCGCTTTGATGAGGTGATCAAAGCGTTTGGGTTTGTACAAGTTTACGGAGAAGCTTGTATTTACAAGAAAGTGAGTGGGAGCTATATAGCGTTTCTAATATTATATGTGGATGACATATTGCTGATTGGAAACAATATAGAACTTTTGGATAGCGTGAAGGGGTATTTGAACAAGAGTTTTTCGATGAAGGACCTCGGTGAAGCTGATTTCATATTGGGCATCAAAATCTATAGAGATAGATCGAGACGCTTGATAGGACTTTCACAAAGTACATACCTTGATAAAGTTTTGAAGAAGTTCAAAATGGATCAATCCAAGAAGGGGTTCTTGCCGGTATTGCAAGGTACAAAGTTGAGTAAGACTCAATGCCCAGTGACTGCGGAAGATAGAGAAAAGATGAGTGTCATCCCCTATGCTTCAGCCATAGGCTCTATCATGTATGCAATGCTGTGCACAAGACCAGATGTCAGCCTTGCCATAAGCATGGCCGGAAGGTTTCAAAGTAATCCTGGTATGGATCACTGGACAGCGGTCAAGAATATCCTAAAGTACCTGAAAAGGACTAAGGAAATGTTTCTCGTTTATGGAGGTGATCAAGAGCTCGTCGTAAAGGGTTACGTCGATGCAAGCTTTGACACTGATCCAGATGACTCTAAGTCTCAAACCGGATACGTATATATTCTCAACGGGGGAGCGGTAAGCTGGTGCAGTTCCAAGCAAAGCGTGGTAGCCGATTCTACATGCGAAGCGGAGTACATAGCTGCCTCAGAGGCGGCAAAGGAAGGTGTCTGGATGAAGGAGTTCATGACAGATCTTGGAGTTGTGCCTAGTGCATTGAACCCAATGACTCTGTTTTGTGACAACACTGGTGCCATTGCTCTAGCCAAGGAACCAAGGTTTCACAAGAGGACCAGACACATAAAGCGACGCTTCAATTCCATCCGCGATTCAGTCAAGGAGGAGGACATAAGCATTTGCAAAGTACACACGGATTTGAATGTTGCAGATCCGTTGACTAAGCCTCTTCCACGGGCTAAGCATGATCAACACCAAGACTCTATGGGTGTTAGATTCATTACCTTGTAATGCTAGATTATTGACTCTAGTGCAAGTGGGAGACTGTTGGAAATATGCCCTAGAGGCAATAATAAAAGAGTTATTATTATATTTCCTTGTTCATGATAATCGTTTATTATCCATGCTATAATTGTATTGATTGGAAACTTAAATACATGTGTGGATAAATAGACAAACTTTGTGTCCCTAGTAAGCCTCTTCAGGACTAGCTCGTTGATCAAAGATGACCACGGTTTCCAGGTCATAGGCATGAGTTGTCATTTGATAACGGGATCACATCATTAGGAGAATGATGTGATGGACGAGACCCAAACGTTAAACATAGCTTTTGATCGTATCAGTTATCGCTATAGTTTTCTGCATGTCAAGTATAAGTTCCTATGACCATGAGATCATGTAACTCACTGACACCGTAGGAGTGCCTTGTGTGTGCCAAACGTCGCAACGTAACTGGGTGACTATAAAGGTACTCTACAGGTATCTCCGAAGGTGTCTATTGAGTTGACATGGATCGAGACTGGGATTTGTCACTCCGTGTGACGGAGAGGTATCTCCGGGCCCACTCGGTAATACGTCATCTCAATGAGCTCAAAGTGACTAAGTAGTTAGTCACGGGATTATGTATTACGGAACGAGTAAAGAGACTTGCCGGTAACGAGATTGAACTAGGTATAGAGATACCGACGATCGAATCTCGAGCAAGTAACATACCGACGAGACAAAGGGAACTGTATACGGGATTACCTGAATCCTTGACATTGTGGTTCATCCGATGTGATCATCGAGGAACGTGTGGGAACCAATATGGGTATCCAGATCCCGCTATTGGTTATTGACCTGGGAGTGTCTCGGTCATGTCTGCATAGTTTCCGAACCCGCAGGGTCTACACACTTAAGGTTCGGTGACGCTAGGGTTGTTAGTGAGAACAATGCATGGTAACCGAAGGTTGTTCGGAGTCCCGGATGAGATCCCGGACGTGACGAGGGTCTCCGGAATGGTCCGGGGACGAAGATTGATATATAGGATGAGAGTGATCGGAGTCCGGAAGTGTTCCGGGGAGCACCGGGGAGTCGTCGGATGACCGAAAGGAGTTTCGGGGGTCCCGGCAAGTGTTGCGGGCCTCATAGGCCATAAGTGGGGAGACGCAACAGCCCACACAGGGGCTGTGCGCCCCCCTAGGCCCCTCCACCTGCGCCTAAGGGGCTGGGCCCCCCTAGGGCAGCCGCACCCCCTAGTCTTGGGGGGCAAGGCGCCTGGGGGGGGAACCCTAACCTTGGCCGCAGCCCCATCTGGCTTGGCCGCCGCCCCCTAGGAGAAACCCTAGGGGCGCCCCCTCCCCTCTCTCCCCCCTATATAAAGAGAGGCAGAGGGAGGGCAGCAACACAAGTTCGTGCCTCGGCGCTGCCCTCCCTCTCCCACGAATATCTTCGTCTATTTTGCAGTGCTTGGCGAAGCCCTGCTGGAACTCCTCCACCCCATCTCCACCACGCCGTCGTGCTGCTGGGTTTCTCCGTCAACCTCTCCTTCCCCCTTGCTGGATCAAGAAGGAGGAGACGTCCCCGAGCTGCACGTGTGAAGAACGCGGAGGCACCGTCCGTTCGGTGCTAGGATCTTCGGCGATTTGAATCGCGGCGAGTACGACTCCATCAACCGCGTTCTTGAACGCTTCCGCTTAGCGATCTACAAGGGTATGTGGATCCGACTCTTCCCTCGTAGATGCATCTCCTAGATTGATTTTGGTGAGCGTAGGAAAATTTTTGTTTCCCATGCAACGTTCCCCAACAGGAACTGTTGGAAATATGCCCTAGAGGCAATAATAAAAGAGTTATTATTATATTTCCTTGTTCATGATAATCGTTTATTATCCATGCTATAATTGTATTGATTGGAAACTTAAATACATGTGTGGATAAATAGACAAACTTTGTGTCCCTAGTAAGCCTCTTCAGGACTAGCTCATTGATCAAAGATGACCGCGGTTTCCAGGTCATAGGCATGAGTTGTCATTTGATAACGGGATCACATCATTAGGAGAATGATGTGATGGACGAGACCCAAACGTTAAACATAGCTTTTGATCGTATCAGTTATCGCTATAGTTTTGTGCATGTCAAGTATAAGTTCCTATGACCATGAGATCATGTAACTCACTGACACCGTAGGAGTGCCTTGTGTGTGCCAAACGTCGCAACGTAACTGGGTGACTATAAAGGTACTCTACAGGTATCTCCGAAGGTGTCTGTTGAGTTGACATGGATCGAGACTGGGATTTGTCACTCCGTGTGACGGAGAGGTATCTCCGGGCCCACTCGGTAATACGTCATCTCAATGAGCTCAAAGTGACTAAGTAGTTAGTCACGGGATTATGTATTACGGAACGAGTAAAGAGACTTGCCGGTAACGAGATTGAACTAGGTATAGAGATACCGACGATCGAATCTCGGGCAAGTAACATACCGACGAGACAAAGGGAACTGTATACGGGATTACCTGAATCCTTGACATTGTGGTTCATCCGATGTGATCATCGAGGAACGTGTGGGAACCAATATGGGTATCCGGATCCCGCTATTGGTTATTGACCTGGGAGTGTCTCGGTCATGTCTGCATAGTTTCCGAACCCGCAGGGTCTACACACTTAAGGTTCGGTGACGCTAGGGTTGTTAGTGAGAACAGTGCATGGTAACCAAAGGTTGTTCGGAGTCCCGGATGAGATCCCGGACGTGACGAGGGTCTCCGGAATGGTCCGGGGACGAAGATTGATATATAGGATGAGAGTGATCGGAGTCCGGAAGTGTTTCGGGGAGCACCGGGGAGTCGTCGGATGACCGAAAGGAGTTTCGGGGGTCCCGGCAAGTGTTGCGGGCCTCATAGGCCATAAGTGGGGAGACGCAACAGCCCACACAGGGGCTGTGCGCCCCCTAGGCCCCTCCACCTGCGCCTAAGGGGCTGGGCCCCCCTAGGGCAGCCGCACCCCCTAGTCTTGGGGGGCAAGGCGCCTGGGGGGGGGGGAACCCTAACCCTGGCCGCAGCCCCCCCCATTGGCCGCCGCCCCATCTGGCTTGGCCGCCGCCCCCTAGGAGAAACCCTAGGGGCGCCCCCTCCCCTCTCTCCCCCCTATATAAAGAGAGGCAGAGGGAGGGCAGCAACACAAGTTCGTGCCTCGGCGCTGCCCTCCCTCTCCCACGAATATCTTCGTCTATTTTGCAGTGCTTGGCGAAGCCCTGCTGGAACTCCTCCACCCCATCTCCACCACGCCGTCGTGCTGCTGGGTTTCTCCGTCAACCTCTCCTTCCCCCTTGCTGGATCAAGAAGGAGGAGACGTCCCCGAGCTGCACGTGTGAAGAACGTGGAGGCACCGTCCGTTCGGTGCTAGGATCTTCGGCGATTTGAATCGCGGCGAGTACGACTCCATCAACCGCGTTCTTGAACGCTTCCGCTTAGCGATCTACAAGGGTATGTGGATCCGACTCTTCCCTCGTAGATGCATCTCCTAGATTGATTTTGGTGAGCGTAGGAAAATTTTTGTTTCCCATGCAACGTTCCCCAACGTTCCCCAAAATCTCGGTCTGACCGATATGCGTAACTGCACAGCAGTTATACATCTCGGTGACACCGAGTTTTTCAACTCGGTCCCACCGACAGCATGGGGTTATATATACCTGAGGGCTGCGCGCGATTTAACTCTTCAAACCGTTCGCCCCCAAGACCCCTGCTGCCGTCGCCCTGGTCTACGGATCGTCGCCGTCGTCGCCTGTGCGCCCTCGCCGCAGGTCTCCGCCCCCGTCAACGGTAATCATCTCCACCGTTGCCGCCGTAGAGGGACTCCACCAAGTTAGGGTGTGTCCCGATCCCTTTCGTGCTCCCCATCTGACTCTTGCACGATAGGCTTGCCATGATTCAATCCACGTTTGAGATATTCCCTATACATTAGTTCAGATCCTCTAGTTTCGAGCGAAATTCTTAGGTTTAGGTTTCCACGGAACGCATCTCGGTGAAGCCGATTTTGAAACTCGGAATGACCGATTCGGCCTCTGGCCATTGCACTGCATCATTCGGTTTAACCGAGTTGTGCAAATCGGAATGACCGAAACATAGTTTCAGAGAAACCCTAAGTTATCGGTAGGACCGAAACCCATTTCGGTCTGACCGAAAGTGGTGTGTAGGTTTCTGTTGAACACTTCGGTTTCACCGAAACTTAAAATCGGTTTGACCGAAATACATTCTGTGAAAACTCAAAACTAAGTTTTGAACTCATTTTTTTGCAAAAACCTCTGCAGTTGTGATAACTCTTCTACTCTGCCTATACCTTATCTTTTCACAGGTTGTCAGCCATGTCAGATGTCAGTGACAGCCAGAACAGGTCTGAGTCACCTTTTGCTGAGATTCCAGAGGCAGATACAAGTCCTGCTAGCAGCTCCAGTCACTACTAGAAAAAAGGCTATAGGTAATATCACTATTAGTGGCGCACCAGAGATGTGGTGCGCCACTACTATATAGTAGTGGCGCACCACAAACAGGTGCTCCACTAATAGTGACATTACTAGTGGCGCACCAGGTGTGGGGTGCGCCACTACTATGTTTTTGAACAGTAACCAGCCATGCCCAGGCTTACCAGTGGCGCACCAGGACAAGGTGCGCCACTACTATTTTTGATAGTAGTGGCGCACCTTGCCCTGGTGCGCCACTGGTAAGGCTGGGCATGGTGGTCCAAAAAAAAAACCATAGCAGTGGCGCACCCCTTCACTGGTGCGCCACTAGTGTTCCTGGCTACTAGTGGCGCACCAGTGAAGGGGTGCGCCACTGGTAACCTGGGACGCATTTTCACCAAATGCACCCCCCCCCCCGTGGACCGCCTTTTCAGTTAAATAAATAAATAAAAGAAAATGATAGAAATGTCAAAAAAATAAAAAAAATAAGATTCCAATGTGATTTGTGGTCTAGTTGTTAGCAAAATTTACAAACATGAATTTCGACTTTTTTTGCAAAATCTCTCGAGAATTTGTAAAATGGGCATAACTTTTGCATACGAACTCCGATGAAAAAGTTTTTTATATGAAAAAGCATCTACTCGAAAAGTTACATCCGAATTCAACGGGGGGAACCCCGTTGAAGATTCTTAGAATCCCCAAAAACCTAACCGAATAAAAGATACGGGGCTTTTAAGATCTAGATTCAAAAAAATTCAAAAAAATTCAAAAATAGTAGTGGCGCACCGTGGGTGTGGTGCGCCACTAATATAGTTTTTTTTTTGAAAAACTATTTTTTTTGGAATAAATATTTTTTTTTGAAAAAATGTTTTTTTGGGAAAAAAATGGTTTTTTTGAAAAAATGTTTTTTTTGAAAAAATATTTTTTTGAAAAAAAATAGTTTTTTTGAAAAATGTGATATGTAAAATGACCGGGAAGTTTGAAATATTTTTTCAAAATTTCATCACACTCATGAACATGAACAAACTCCCAGACATTAACAAGGTTTAATAGGATTGATATGTTAGATATATCAACAAGTGCCTGCTAAGTGAGCTGGTGCTGGGGTTGGATAGAACTCAGAAGTTAAGCGTGTTTGGGCTGGAGTAGTGTAGGATGGGTGACCTTCTGGGAAGTTTGACCACGGAGTGCGATTTGACCCGAGATTAAGCCATATTGACCCGAGATTAAGCCATAGTGACCTGAGATTAAGGAAAAAAAAATTCCCGCCAAAATTGAAAAAAAAAATTCTGGAAAAAAATTTGAAAAAAAAAATTGTTACTAGTGGCGCACCTGTAGCAATATCAGTGGCGCACCTGTAGCAATTCTGAAATAAAATTTGAATTTTTTTTTAAAAAAAAAATATCAGTGGCGCACCCTTATACTTAGTAGTGGCGCACCAGGTGGTGCGCCACTGATATCTGGATTAGTAATGGCGCACCTCTGGTGCGCCACTAATACCCATTACTAGTGGCGTGGTAATAGTGGCGCACCAGAGGTGCGCCACTAATACCCAAAAGTGGTGCGCCACTAATGAGCTTTTTTCTAGTAGTGAGTGATGATGGTGAGAGGAGCACCCCTAGTGGTTTGCCTCCTGCAGCCACCAGAACCAGGAAGAAGAGAACTTCTGATGATGAGGACTCTGACTTTGTTGCTGAGGAAGTTACCTCCAAGCCAAAGAGGAATGTGGTTGCCAAAGAGCACCAAGGGCAGCAGACAAGGAAAGGCACAAGCAAAGTAAAGCAGTCAGCAGTTGCAAAGAAGCTCAACTTGGAAGAGCTTGCTCCAAGCAAGGTGAAGAAGACTTCCAAGAGGAAGAGGGTAGTATATGCTGAACCTCAAGTTGATGCTGCTGAAGAAGAAGAAGAAGATGCACCCCAGCCTCCTCCTCAGAAAGCTAAGTTCATGGGTGATGCTATTCGGGCTCAAGCCTCCTCTAAGCCCAAGAAGCCTGCTCAAGCCAAGGCAGCTCCAGCCAAGCCCAAGAGAACAACCAGAAGCATTCCAGCTTCTGAGAAGAACAAAGGTGAGATGCCACCGTCTGAATCAGATGAAGAGCATGTGTTGCTTAAGCTCCGTCCCAAGTTGCCACTCCACAATGATGCTCATCCTCAAGCTGAGGACATGAAGGCAAGGAAGGATAAAGGTCTCAGGCTATGGAGACAGTCTGATCCATATGCCGTAAGGAGAAGGACTGCTGTGGACCCCAGATTCCACACCAGAGAGCAGCAGGATTTCTATGAGACCGTGCTGATGGATAAGAAGCCCATTGTTGCTGACACCAGGTATGTTGACTGGAAGTATATTGACAGTGAAGAGCACCGGGACTTCTTTCCCCATGTGCATGAGAGCTTTACTGCATGTGGTGTTGCTGATTTTGTGGGTCAAGAACTGACAACTTGGAATGACGAGATGATCATGCAGTTCTACGCCACAGCCCACTTCTATCCTGATGGCAAGATCACCTGGATGACTGAAGGTCAAAGGTTTTCTTCGTCTGTTGAAGAATGGGCAGAACTTCTGAACGCTCCAGTGCAGAGAGAGGACGACATTGATGTCTATGGGATTCCTAAGAAGAGTCATGATTCCATGAAGAACATGTACAAGGAGATCCCGGCTGCTGATTTGGAAGGATGGAAGCTTGGCTCAGTGTACTATCTCCAGGCAGGTCTGACCACCACTAACACTATTCTGAGGCATACATTGATGCCTAAGTCTGGAGACCATCGCATGATTCGAGGCTATTCTATCAACATGCTGCACATTCTCGATGAGAAGGCACCTTTCAAGGTGATGGACTTGATGGTAGAGACCATTAAGAGGACTGCAGCTGACCAGAAGAGGTCGTGTGGGTTTGCCCCGCAGATTCAGATGCTCATCAACGCCAAGTTTGGCACGGGCAAATTCATGTTGGATAGGAAGCACTTGCCACTGCAGCCAGAGCATGAGGACAAGTACTGAAAAAGATAAATTTTTTGAAGTTGAATGTAATGGTTTAGCTGTTCTTCTTTTGCTATCGTGAACCGGTAATGACATAGCTCCCTGTTATTGCCGGTTTAACCATATCATTAGTCCTCTGTTTAAACCGTTGCGTAACTTTCGTAGATATCTTCCGGTTTATACTGCTATACCCGCATAATCCGTTTTTTGCACTTTATCTTTTTCAGTACTTGTCCTTCCATTGCTATGGCCAAGCAGTTTGTCTCTTGTGATTGGGTCCCTTCCATCATCACGGAAGAAGACTTGGTCAAAATTTCTGAAATTGGTACTTTAGGTCCTCGATCTGTTTTGAAGTGGCGGGCTCCAGGAAATGAATGCCCTCCTACTCCCAGGCAAGGGGAGGTTATTGTGTTCTTTGACCACATTTCTTGAGGCTTCTCTCCCCCCGGTTCGACGTTTTTCCGGGACGTTCTTGCTGCCTTCCAACTCCACCCTCAGGATATTGGGCCCAACTCCATTTCAAATATCTGTGACTTCCAAGTATTTTCGGAGGTATATCTGCAAGAAGAACCATCTGTTGATCTATTCCGGGACTTCTTTCACCTGAACCGGCGCACGGAGTTTACCAGCGGACCGCATCAAGAACTCGGCGGCATTAGTATCCAGAAAAGGAGAGATGCTGTCTTCCCTCACGCCGCTTTACACACGCATCCAAAGGAGTGGAACAAATCATGGTTTTACTGTGTTGATACTTCTCCTGAAGGGGAGAACCCTCTACCGGGTTATCATGAGCACCGTATTCCGGAGGATCATCCTCTGCCACAACGGCTCAGCTCTGTCGAACGGACCCGGTTTGCGTCCCAACTCTCCAGGTTGAAAGCTTTTATGGCCAGCGGTTTAACAGGAACCGATTTTATGCGCTGTTGGCTCTCTTGCAGCATTCTCCCCTTAAGTCAGCGATCGCAGTTGATGTGCCAGTATTATGGTAAACCGGACGACCCTCAACGGTTTACCAAGGAAAAACTCTCTGAATCGGAGGTTATAAAATCAGCCAAGAAGATGCTCAACGTCTCCTTAGCAGATTGCAGCAAAGTCGGGTTAGCTCCGTATTATAAGAAGAATAAGCTGCCTGCGGTAAGTTTTGCTTTGCCCTGTATTTGTAACCCGTTCCTTTAAACCGTCTTTTCAATTGTCTTTCTTTCTTTGAATAGGCTGATGATCCTTTCTGGAAGAGGAAGCCTCAGGAGAAAACCGGCGAACAAGCACGCCGGAAGACCTTTGCTAACAAGAAAAGAAAGGCAGCTCTTGATTCCAGCTCTCACGCCGAGGATGATGATCCGGATTCCGAGGTATGAATTAATCCGGTTTGAATTTTGCTTTCTTGTACTCATATCTGTATCTAATGATAACTTTCCACAGGAGTTGGCTGAAGGTGATAATCCGGCTGAAGTTGAGGTAACTATCCTTTCTTCTGATTCAGAACCTCTTCCACAAAAAAGTCGTCGGACCGTCCGGAAATACCAATTTTCTCACCCTTATGCTCAATTGGATCCTAATTTTCTTTTGAAGAAACAACAACATGAAGCTCTTCGCCGGACCACTCGCCATAGTGGCCTGGCAGTGGAATCATCCGGCATTTCTTTAACTCCGGCTCGGAAGCGCCGTTCTGAGGTGATACTTTCTCCGACTCTTCTTCATCCCAAGGCCGGGCTTATCCGAAAACCTCTTAAACCGTCTGACCCTGATTATCAGGAAACTCCACAGTCTTCTTCTGGTGAATCGACTGCCACGCAGCTTCCCCCATTGAAAATTGTCCCAGGGTAAATCTTTTTAACACTTCCGGTTTATGATTCCCTTTTTGTTTTACAATGTTAACTCATATTGCAAACTTTTTTCAGCAAGCCAAAGCCTAGCAAGAAACCAAAGGCAAACAAACCCCTTGCTGAGACTTCTGCAGATAATCCGGCGATTGATCCGGCAACGACCGTTCCTCCAGAAGGCGAGCCCATAGCTCCTCTTGAAGATCCTGCGCCTACGGATCATATCTCAGTACCCGAGAATCCTACTGCTGAAGATGCCCATAATCCGCCAAGTCCGGCTCGGGTCAACTCTCCTCAAATTAATCCGGCATCTCCCAATCCGGCTCACACTGCGACTCCCCCAACTGCACCTGCTTCTCCAGAAGTTGTAGTGACTGGGGCTGCTTTTGTTGCTCCGGCTGAGCCCACCGTTTTAGCCAAGCATACGGCTAAAACGGAGAAGTTATATAAGAGAAGGGCAAATGGAGCACTGAAATATCCAATCTTGCAGATATGAGTGCCCAAGAAATCTATTCCGGGTACCTAAACCGGCTCCACAGCAGCCGAGACTATGAAGCAAGTTTGGTTAACCTGATGAAGGAGAAATATGAGGTAATCCTTTTCTTCTGACTTTGTGCATGTGATATGATCTTATCCCATAACAGCCCCCAAGTTTCGGTTTAGCTGCATACTGAAGGTGAACCGGAACTTTATAGTTTGAACAATTGATCTTTACATTAGCCCCCAAGTATCAAGTATATAACTTGTTTATGTATTTGATACTTGTAAAAATTTCTGCTGATACTTCAATCATCCATTAGCCCCCAAGTGTCAAGTAGACAACTTGCTTGTGTGCTTGAGACTTGTAACTTTGAATTGCTGTTTTTATTGCTTCAACTGCCATTAGCCCCCAAGTGTCAAGTAGACAACTTGTTTGTGTGCTTGAGACTTGTCTGATTTTTGCTTCTTGTTATTTGATTATGCTTTGCTGGCTGACTTAAACCGGAACGCTGATGAGATCAATGAACTTCGGAGCCGTCTTGCTGAGACAGAATCTGCCGCTTCGAAAGCTAAGAAAGATCATCAGGTAAGTTTAAAGACTGCTGAAGATCTGAAGAAATTCTTTGAAGAAGAACGGACCACTTTTGAGGTTCGAAAGAAAGAGCTAGAGAAAAGGGTCCAGGACGCTGAAGGGGCGCTTAATCCGGTTACAGAAGAGTTAACCGGTTTAAAGCAGCAGATTGAGTTGATGACCTCTGCAATCTTCGGTAAGTATAATCTGAACTCCTGCTTTATCCTTGTAATCTTCCATCTATGCCGGTTTAACCTTAATATCTATATGCAGGGCGCCGTGTCTCCCATCTTGGGGATGACCTACGTAAAAAACTTAAAGCATGTTACACCTTGGTCGAGCAGCTGTATTCCGGCGCTCAGAGGATCATTAGTGCCACATCTTTCGGTAAACCAGCCCCTACGACTATCCAAGACATGTTGAAAAAATTATCTGTTTTGCCGGTTCGTCTTGAAGAAGTTAAAAAATCTGCTGCCCGAGGTGGTGCCCTTCTGGCCCTTACCAGGGCTAAGGCCTGGGTCCCGGATCTTGATCCGGAAGAAGCTTTAACTGGATTTCCTGACACAAAAGACGACGGTTCCACTTTTACCACAAAGGATCTCTACGCCTTGACGAAGGAAATGCGCCCCCTCGCCAGCAAGCTTGCAGCTGAATCCGATTTATCCAGGTATCATCCGGGGTACGACTTGCAAAACGAGCGGGTGGAGCGGCCGGTTTATGACACCGTCAATTTAATCCCGCCGGTTCGTCCTCATACCTTCGCTCCAGATATCGAACCTTCTGAACTTATCAACAAAGAGATGTATTTCTGGGCTTTGACGAAGATTGATTGGCGTGTGCCGGACTTCCAACCGCTTCAAGAAGACGAAGATATTCCGGATCAAGGTGATGGCCAGCCATCTCAGCAAGGAGGAGCATAATTCAGAATTTATTGTTGTAATCGCAGTCTCTGTTTTGCCAAACAATCTTTTTAATCCGTCAGGCTTGCTATGCCTTGTAATAGGATAGCTGAAACATGATCCGCTGTAATCTTGATACTCTGTCTTTCTTGTGCGAGATATTTGCTAATTTAAATGTTGTCTGATGTTGCTTATCTTGCATATCATCTGCTCCTGCAGAAATAATACTGAAAATATGTCCTAGCGGTTACCACTGGACGGATTAAATTGTTCTCTCAAAACGTCAAACAAATATATGCTTTTACCAGAAATAAAGTTATACCTGAGATTACATATGCTCAATACTCTTAATCCGGTAGAACTTTAAAGCCTCTTGATGAAGATCTTCATGGATCCAAAATCAAACCCGGTTTGTGATAACGGACACCGGTTCATCTTGTTCTGAAAAACTTTGTTCAGAAATTTGTGGCTTGTTGCCTGATAGATGATCCGGGTTATAATGAACACCGGTTTATTCATGCTGGTATTCACGACCCAGACTTTTCACCGTATTGATATGTGGTCAGTTTCTGTAGCTGTCCCACTCCGGTTTAAAGGATTATAAAACACAAACACCAAAAGATGCAACTTTTGCAAATAAGACCATGTAGTCGAGGCTTTTTAAGAGCTGCCAGGCTCAAAGCAAGGTTCAGCCAATCAATGGGATGTGGATTATCCATCTTTCCCAGAGGGCCTAGCCAATCACTGAATGTGGATTATCCATCTTTTCAGAGGGCCGATAGAACCGCAAATAAAAAATTGAGCCAATCACTGGATGTGGATTATCCATCTTTCCAGAGGGCCTAGCCAATCACTGAATGTGGATTATCCATCTTTTCAGAGGGCCTCCATGGTTCCTCGAACCGGTGGGATAATATAAACCAATCACTGAATGTGGATTATCCATCTTTTCAGAGGGTCTCCATGGTTCCTCGAACCGGTGGGTAAATATAAGCCAATCACTGAATGTGGATTATCCATCTTTTCAGAGGGTCTCCATGGTTCCTCGAACCGGTGGGTAAATATAAACCAATCACTGAATGTGGATTATCCATCTTTTCAGAGGGTCTCCATGGTTCCTCGAACCTGTGGGTAAATCGTGAAGCGTACTCTCTTTGAACCGGATGTGATCTCATGTTCTTTAGAGAGTTTTATTGCTTCTTTGTATACTCTGCAAAAAATCAACTTTAAACCGGCCAATATGTTGAAATATAATATCTGATAAAAACTTACGTGGTTGTCCTCACAAGATATTTGTATGTGGGAAAAGGGCTGAGGCCCCGGTTTACCGAGGGTGCCGGTTTATTCATTAATCATAATATATACATAGGATACAGTGGAGCTCGTAGCTCAAGTATAGTATGGCCGTAAATGGGCGATGTTCCATGGCCTCTTCGTCTCCTCTTCTGATGTCCGTGAGTCCTTGTGTTCTCGAACGTCCACCAAGTAATATGAACCGTTGTGTAGATTCTTACTGACCACAAAGGGCCCTTCCCAAGGTGGGGATAGCTTGTGCATATCCGTTTGATCTTGGATGAGCCGGAGTACCAAGTCACCCTCCTGGAACGTCCTTGTTTTGATCCGGCGGCTATGATATCTGCGTAAGTCTTGTTGATAAATTGCAGATCATGCCGCAACTATATCACGCTCTTCATCCAGCCGGTCTAAACTGTCTTGCCTTGCTCTCTCGTTGGCTGCTTCAACATAAGCCGTTACCCTTGGCGAATCATGACAGATATCGCTTGGAAGGACTGCTTCAGCACCATAGACCACGAAGAAAGGTGTGTAACCTGTAGACCGGTTAGGTGTAGTGTTGATGCTCCAAAGAACAGATGGCAACTCCTCAACCCAACATCTTGGGGTTCTCTGCAAAGGAGTCATAAGCCGGGGCTTGATACCTCGCAAAATCTCCTGATTTGCCCTTTCAGCCTGACCATTGGATTGGGGGTGGGCCACAGAAGACACGTCCAAGCGAATATGTTCCCGTTGACAGAATTCTTCCATCTCACCCTGAGATAAATTGGTGCCATTGTCTGTGATGATGTTGTGTGGAAAGCCAAACCGGAAAATTACCTTTTTGATGAATTTGACCGCCGTTGCCGCATCACACTTGATTATAGGCTCTGCCTCAACCCACTTTGTAAACTTATCTACTGCTACTAGTAGATGAGTTTTCTGATCTTGGGATCGCTTGAAGGGTCCAACCATATCAAGCCCCCAAGTCGCAAACGGCCAAGTTATTGGTATCATCCGGAGCTCCTGCGCGGGAACCAGAGCACGCCTCGAAAATTTCTGGCAAGCATCACACTTTCGGACCAGATCTGCCGCATCTGCATGAGCAGTTAACCAATAGAAACCATGCCGGAATGCTTTAGCCACCAATGATTTTCAACCGGCGTGATGACCACAATCCCCATCATGGATCTCGCAAAGAATCTCACAACCTTCCTCAGCTGACACACACCGCTAAAATACTCCAGAAGTACTGCGATGATGAAGCTCTCCGTTTGCAATCGTCATGGACTTAGAACGCCGGATTATCTGTCGTGCTTCTTCTTCATCGTTCGGTAACTCTCCTCGGCTCAGATATGCCAAATAAGGCAGCGTCCAATCTGGAATAACATGAAGCGCTGCAACTAACTGTGCCTCCGGATCAGGAACAGCTAGGTCTTCCTCCGATGGTATCTGAACCGAAGGACTGTGCAATTCATCCAAAAAAGTGTTTGGTGGCACCGGTTTACGTTGAGAACCCAGCCGGCTTAGAGCGTCGGCCGCTTCGTTCCTTCGCCGGTCTATATGATCCACCTGATATCCTTTGAAGTATCCTGCGACTGCTTCAACCTCTCGTCTATAAGCTGCCATGAGGTGATCTCTTGAATCCCACTTGCCGGAAACTTGCTGTGCCACCAAATCTGAGTTGCCAAAGCACTTAACCCGGCTCAAGTTCATCTCCTTTGCCAGCCGCAAACCATCAAGTAATGCTTCATATTCTGCTGCATTATTAGTACAAGGAAACAATAGGCGGAGGAGGTAACAAAATTTATCACCTCGGGGGGAAGTTAAGACAACTCCAGCCCCTGAGCCCTCCGATTGTCTTGAACCGTCAAAGTGAATCGTCCAGTAAGTAAGATCCGGCCTCTCCTCAGGAGTTTGCAACTCTGTCCAATCATTGATGAAATCCACCAATGCCTGAGATTTTATCGCGGTGCGTGGCACATACTTCAACTCATGTGGGCTGAGCTCTATGGCCCACTTTGCCACCCTACCTGTAGTCTCCCTGTTCTAGATTATGTCCCCCAACGATGCTGAACTAACCACAGTTATTGGATGACCTTGGAAATAGTGCTTCAACTTCCGGTTTGCCATAAACACACCATATACCAACTTCTGCCAATGAGGGTACCTCTGCTTGGATTCAATGAGTACTTCACTCACGTAGTAAACCGGGCGCTGAACCGGATATTCCTTCCCTGCTTCCTTATGCTCGACCACGATTGCGACGCTGACTGCCCGTGCATTGGCAGCGACGTATAACAACAACGGCTCCTTGTCAACAGGGGCAGCTAGGACCGGTGGTTTTGCCAATTGCCGTTTTAGATCCTCAAACGCTGCGTTTGCCTCATCACTCCATATAAACCAGTCTGTTTTCCTCAGCATCAGGTAAAGCGGGATCGCCTTCTCTCCCAAACGGCCGATGAACCGGCTTAATGCTGTGATCCGGCCAGCAATACGCTGAACATCGTTGATGCAAACCGGTTTAGTCAAAGATGTGATGGCCTTGATTTTCTCTGGATTGGCTTCTATTCCTCTGTTTGAGACCAAGAATCCCAGTAGTTTACCTGCCGGAACACCAAAAGCACACTTCTCCGGATTAAGCATCATCTTATAAACTCGAAGATTATCAAAAGTCTCCTTAAGGCCCTCTATCATTGTCTCCTCTTTCCTCGATTTAACCACGATGTCATCCACGTAGGCGTGATCATTCCTCCCTATCTGCCCTTTCATACAATTCTGAACACAACGCTGATAAGTTGCTTGAGCACTCTTTAGTCCAAAAGGCATAGACACATAGCAAAAAGCACCAAAAGGGGTTATGAAAGCTATCTTCTCTTGGTCTTTAACTGCCATCTTGATCTGGTGATACCCTGAATACGCATCCAAAAAGCTTAGCCGCTCACATCCCGCTGTGGCATCGATGATTTGATCAATGCTAGGGGGAGCAAAAGGATCACTTGGGCAAGCCTTGTTGAGGTCTGTGTAGTCCCACACACATTCTCCACTTCCCATTCTTCTTTAACACCAGCACCGGATTAGCCAACCACTCTGGATGAAAAACTTCCACTATGAATCCTGCGGCTAAAAGCCTGGCCACTTCTTCTCCTATAGCCTTGCGCCTCTCTTCGTTGAAGCGGCGCAAATATTGTTTAACCAGTTTATATTTCGAATCAATGTTAAGGCTGTGCTCAGCGAGTTCCCTCGGTATACCTGGCATGTCAGAAGGTTTCCATGCAAAGATATCCCGATTCTCACGGATGAACTCGATGAGCGCGCTTTCCTATTTGGGATCAAGGTTAGCGCTGATAGTGAACTGCTTAGACGAATCTCCAGGCACAAAATCAACTTGCTTGGTCTCCTCTCCTGATTTAAATTTTAAAGCCGGATCATGCTCTGTAGTTGGCTTCTTCAGCGGAGTCATATCTGCCGGATCAACATTATCCTTATAAAATTTCAACTCTTCCGTGGCACATACTGCTTCTGCGTAGGCTGCATCTCCCTCTTCACATTCCACTGCTATCTTGCGACTTCCATGAACCATGATCGTGCCCTTATGACCCGGCATTTCAAGCTGCAAATAAACATAACATGGCCTAGCCATAAACTTAGCATAAACCGTCCTTCCAAACAGAGCATGATAAGGGCTTTTGATCTTGACAACTTCGAAAGTTATCATCTCCGACCTGGAATCATGCTCATTCCCAAAAGTAACTTCCAAGTCAATCTTTCCAACCGGATAAGCCGACTTACCTGGGACCACTCCATGAAACACTGTGTTTGATTGCCTTAACTTCTTATCCGTCAGACCCATACGACGGAAAGTCTCATAGTACAAGATATTGATACTGCTACCACCGTCCATGAGAACCTTAGTGAATTTGTAACCTCCCACCTTGGGTGCCACCACCAAGGCTAAATGGCCCGGATTATCCACCCGCATCGGGTGGTCTTCTCTACTCCACACAATGGGCTGCTCTGACCAGCGCAGAAATTGCAGTGTTGCCGGTTCAACTGCGTTAAGAGCCCGCTTCAAAACCTTCTGATCTCGCTTACACAGACTTGTGGTGAAGACATGATATTGCCCACTGCTCAATTCCTTTGGATTACTTTGATATCCGGATTGCGGCTGCTGTTGCTGACGCTATTGATTCCCCTGATTATTGTAATTCCCTTGGCCATGTTGCTGATTGCTTTGGTTATTGTAACCACCTTGATGATGCGACTGATTGCCCTGGTTATTATAACTTCCTTGATTATTTTGATTACCGGCCCGGTTTTGATAACCATGGTTATTGCCCCTATACCCTGATCCGGAGCTGCTCCCCTGATGACCCGGACCATAAAATCCAGGACCTGAACCGCCATTTGGAGGCCTGTCATGAGGATTAAAGCGGCCCGCCATTGCTTTCATAAGGGGCCTGCACTCTCTTATGGTGTGCTTTGCCGGTCGATTTCTCGCGCCATGCTTCGGACAAGGCTGATCTAACTCTTGGTCCCAGCTAAGAGTCCCTCCGCCGGTTTGTGGAGGTGGGTTTCCCAAGCCATGCTGAAAGTCCCTTGAACTTGAGTGTTGGCCACAAAGTCAGAGCCACCTTCTGCCTTCCTTTTGCCCAAAAAACTCGTAGTAGCCGGATTAACTTGCGCCGGTTTACCAGACTTGCTAACCTTCCCCGCCTTGTCTCCTTCAGCTTCTGGATACTTGGTATTATCAGAGTCCCCATATTTTACCAAAGCACTCATGAGAGTCCCCATATCATTACAATCCCTTTTAAGCCGTCCGAGCTTTAACTTTAAAGATTCAAACCGACAATTGTTTTCCAAAGTCACTATCGCCGTACTAGGATTGATACCATTCGAAGAGTGCAAAATCTCCGCTACTCTCCGTACCCAAGCAGCTGTAGACTCCTGCTCTCCTTGCACACAAGCTGCTAGATCCTCCACTGACATCGGCTGCTTGCATGTATCTTTGAAGTTTTTGATAAACTGGCTGCGTAGTTCTCCCCATGATCCAATAGAGTTCGGGGGTAAACCCTTCAGCCAGGTCTGGGCTGTACCTTCAAGCATCATAGTAAAATACTTAGCACAAGCCGATTCATCCACGTCCAGCATCTCCATGGCCATCTCATAACTTTCAACCCAAGCTTCTGGATCTAAATCTGCTGTGTAATTAGGTACCTTGCGGGGCCCTTTAAAATCTTTAGGCAACTTGACACCCCGTAAAGCGGGGACAAGACATTGCACCCCAAAAGAACTTGTCGTGACTCCTGTTTCTGCTGTGGCTGTGTGAACCGGCGTTGTTTGACGAACCTCCTCCCAGGCTCCTGGTCTAACCCGGTTTATATCCGGAGCTGGTGCCGCTGCACCTGCCGGATTGTCCTGTCTGCGGTGATGCCTCCTGCGTTCGCTGCTAGACACTTCTGGTTCTTCCCAATGCCTAGTATAACTCCGGCTAGGACGTGGTGTTGAATGTAACCTTTCCCTGCTATGAGAATATGCTTGCTGCTGTATCAACGCCGTATTAAGCAGTTCCTTGACCCGGCGCGCCTCCACTGCTACACGGGATGTCCCCTCATCGGGTAAAGCGGCCAATCGTGCTGCAGCTGCAACGATGTTATCCAACAGGTTCGAATAGTGACCTGATGGGTGAGGTGCCGATGTGATCCACCGGTCTTGCTCCGCAACAGGCTGTTGAACCGGCTCATCCCTGACTGGGGCGCCCTTCGGTTTAAAGTGGGGTTATTGCTGGTCCCTGCCCCTGGTGTTCTAAACAGATCCATCGCTTCATCAACCGGTGGTATACGAGATTGGTACTTCCGACCTCTTACTCCCTGCGTAGAGGCCTGTTCCATCCTTCGGTGAAAAGCTTGATCATCCAACTCTGCTTGCCTCCTTACTATCATTGCTTTCTCGGCTTCCAGATCCTCCTTTAACTGATCAATCCGGCCCTTTAACTGAAGGAGCTCTATATCATGCTGCGCCTTGTTTGCCGGAGCTACTGTTTCCACCGCCTTAGCTGTGAACTCATCGATCAAGGTGGATAGAACGTCAGTAGGTGAGAGGGTCGTGCCGCTCCCCCCTACACCAGCTTCTGCTGTCGTCCCGTTCACTGGGGGCTGTGAACCGGCCATAAAGACCGCCGCCCGGTTTGGCGGGTCGAAGGGGTCCGGAATACTGTTCCCATCGGACTCGCCCTCATACCGGCCGTCCTGCAACTGATACAGAGACTCAGTTTCTCCGGATGAAGATTCGTCATCGGAGTAGACAACGGTTGCAGCATCGGATTCCGATCCGTCTGCGGCTCGAACTCCGTGGATTGCTCCAACGAACACGCGCTTCTTGGCGGGCTGAATCCGGGCCGATCTCGCACGTTGAGCCGGCTCGACGATGTTGGGGAAGATGTCCGGCTCAGGTCCCGGTTCGCCGATTTTGCCAATGAAGACTTGGATGCCACCGAAAGGAACCCGGTACCCGTATTCGATTGAATCGGCCTCCGGTCCCCAACCTGCGTCGTCGATGTAGATCCGGCCGCGTAACCCATGAGCCCTTCGAAGCTTCCCTTTAAGAACTCGAAACCATCGTGCGGAGGCCCCACGATGGGCGCCAACTGTCGTGGAATTAGCACGGCAGATGTCCGGTTTAGCGGACTTGATGATGGAACCATCGCACGGGTTAGCTTGAAGGGGTTCATAGCACACAAAAGGACACAGAGAGTTTATACTAGTTCGGCCCCTTCGATGAAGGTAAAAGCCTACGTCTAGTTGGTTTGGTATTGCTTGGGCGTCGGTTTACAGGGAGCGGATCGCTTGCCTATAGTCTCGATGGGTTGATTCTTGCTTGTCCCTGAACCATCGTCGGGTCGTCCCTTTATATAGAGGTGACGCCTGGTCCGGTTTACAGAGTCCCGAGGCCGGCTCATACTTGTGTCCGCCTCGGTCTCTGTCTTTTCTTCCTTATCTCTCAAGTTACATCTCTTGGCGGTTTACAAACTATAATTCTATACATGGGTCCTAAGATCTCATGGGCCGTAGCCTTTACTAAATATTACAACTAAACATATTATAATTAAGCCAGTTTACACTAGCCGGTTCATACCTGCTAGTCATATCCCTGACAGATACGATCCTGCCCCCTACTGGCCTTAAAAATTTAGCCAAGCAATGGATTCGAATACGACCCATTGAGCTTCTGATTCGAATACGATCAGACAAACCGGACCTTAGGGGCTAAGCTAGGATTCGAATACGATCCTGCCCCCTACTGGCCATTTAATTTTAGCCAAGCAGTGGATTCGAATACGATCCACTGAGCTTATGATTCGAATACAATCATACAAACCGGACCATAGGGGCTAAGCTAGGATTCGAATACGATCCTGCCCCCTACTGGCCATTGCCATGTTCTCTTTGGTTCGAATACGACCTATGTTTGAACAGAATGGCTATGCTCTATTTGGTTCGAATACGACCTATGTTTGAGTAGAATGGCTATGTTCTCTTTGGTTCGAATACGACCTATGTTTGAACAGGAAGCCCTTTAGTGATCACAGCTCCAGAATCCATATACGGTAATTGTCCTGCACAACTAGATAGACTGATCAAAGTATTTAATTTTCTTTTTAAAATATGACATATAATAAGAGATGGTATAGGATGTAGATGGTTATCACCATAAGACACTTATATTAGAAAAAAGGCTGATCCCCCGGTTTACCGAGGGTGCCGGTTTATTCATTAATCATAATATATACATAGGATACAACAGAGATCATGGCTCAGGTATAGTAGGGCCGCAAGAGGGCGATGTTCCATGGCCTCTTTGTCTCTTCCTCCGATGTCCGTGAGTCCTTGTGTTCTCGAACGTCTACCAGGTAATATGAACCGTTGTGCAGATTCTTGCTGACCACAAAGGGTCCTTCCCAAGGCGGGGAGAGATTGTGCATATCTGTTTGATCTTGGATGAGCCGGAGTACCAAATCCCCCTCCTGGAACGTCCTGGTCTTGATCCGGCGGCTGTGATATCTGCGCAAGTCCTGTTGATAAATTGCAGATCGTGCTGCTGCTATGTCACGTTCTTCATCCAGCCGGTCCAAGCTGTCCTGTCTTGACTGTTCATTGGCCGCTTCAACATAAGACGTCACCCGCGGCGAATCATGACGGATATCACTTGGAAGGACCGCTTCAGCCCCATACACCATGAAGAAAGGTGTATAACCTGTGGACCGGTTTGGCGTAGTATTGATGCTCCAAAGGACAGAAGGTAATTCCTCAACCCAGCACCCCGGTGTTCTTTGTAGGGGTGTCATAAGCCGGGGCTTGATACCTCGCAAAATCTCTTGATTCGCTCTTTCAGCTTGACCATTGGATTGAGGGTGAGCTACGGAAGATACATCTAGACGAATATGCTCGCGTTGACAAAACTCTTCCATTTCTCCCTTAGATAAATTGGTGCCATTGTCTGTGATGATGTTGTGTGGAAAGCCAAACCGGAAAATTACCTTTTTGATGAATTTAACCGCGGTTGCCGCATCACATTTGCTCACAGGCTCTGCTTCAATCCATTTTGTAAACTTGTCCACCGCAACCAGCAGATGAGTTTTTTGATCCTGGGATTGCTTGAAAGGCCCAACCATATCAAGCCCCCAAGTCGCAAACGGCCAGGTAATCGGTATCATCCAGAGGTCCTGTGCCGGAACAAGAGCACGTCGTGAAAATTTCTGACAAGCATCGGACTTCCGGACTAGATCCGCTGCATCAGCATGGGCTGTCAGCCAATAGAACCCATGTCGAAAAGCTTTAGCCACCAAGGATTTTGAACCGGCATGATGACCACAATCCCCTTCATGGATCTCACGCAGAATATCACAACCTTCCTCAGATGACACACACCGCTGGAACGCTCCGGAAACACTGCGATGGTGAAGTTCTCCGTTTGCAATTGTCATAGACTTGGAACACCAAATTATCTGTCTTGCTTCAATCTCATCATCCGGCAGCTCTCCCCGGCTTAAATACGCCAAATACGGCAGCGTCCAATCCGGAATAACATGAAGTGCTGCAACGAGTTGTGCCTCCGGATCAGGAACAGCCAGGTCTTCCTCCGATGGTACTTGAACTGACGGACTGTGCAGTTCATCCAAAAAGGTATTCGGTGGTACCGGTTTACGTTGAGAACCCAGCCGGCTCAGAGCATCGGCCGCTTCATTCCTTCGCCGGTCTATGTGATCCACTTGATACCCTTTGAAACATCTCGCGACTGCTTGAACTGCTCGTCTGTAAGCTGCCATGAGAGGGTCTCTTGAATCCCACTTGCCGGATACTTGCTGTGCCACTAAATCTGAATTGCCAAAACACTTGACCCGGCTCAAGTTCATTTCCTTGGCCATCCGTAATCCATGAAGCAATGCTTCATACTCTGCTGCATTATTAGTACAAGGAAACAACAAACGGAGGACATAACAAAACTTGTCCCCTCGTGGGGAAGTTAAAACAACTCCATCCCCCGAGCCTTCCAATTGCCTTGAACCATCAAAGTGAATCGTCCAGTATGTAAGATCCGGCTTCTCCTCTGGTGTTTGCAGTTCTGTCCAATCATTAATGAAATCCACCAATGCTTGAGACTTGATAGCGGTGTGTGGCACATATTTCAACCCGTGTGGGCTAAGCTCAATGGCCCACTTCGCCACTCTGCCAGTAGCTTCCCTGTTCTGGATTATACCCCCCAATGGTGCTGAACTAACAACAATTATTGGGTGGCCTTGGAAATAATGTTTCAACTTCCGGTTTGCCATGAACACACCATATACCAGCTTCTGCCAATGCGGGTACCTTTGCTTGGATTCAATGAGAACTTCACTGACATAATAGACTGGACGTTGAACCGGGTATTCCTTCCCTGCCTCCTTGCGCTCAACCACAATTGCCACGCTGACTGCCCGTGCATTTGCGGCGACGTATAACAATAACGGTTCATTATCAACAGGGGCAGCAAGGACCGGTGCTTCGGCCAACTGCCGCTTCAAATCCTCAAACGCAGCGTTTGCCTCATTACTCCATATAAACCGGTCAGTCTTTTTCATCATCTGATACATCGGGATTGCCTTCTCCCCCAGACGGCTGATGAACCGGCTCAATGTTGTGATCCGGCCAGCGATTCGCTGAACATCATTGATGCAAACCGGTTTAGTCAAAGATGTGATCGCCTTGATCTTCTCCGGATTGGCTTCTATTCCCAGTTTTAACTTCAGAGACTCAAACCGGCAATTGTTTTCCAGTGTTACTATCGCCGTACTGGGGCTGATACCGTTCGAAGAGTGCAAGATTTCTGATACTCGTCGTACCCATGCCCCTGTGGGTTCCTGTTCTCCTTGTATACATGCTGCTAAATCCACCACTGACATTGGCTGCTTGCACGTATCTTTAAATTTTTTGATAAATTGGCTGCGTAATTCCCCCCATGATCCGATGGAGCTAGGTGGTAAACCCTTTAACCAGGTCCGGGCTGTACCCTCGAGCATCATGGTAAAGTACTTGGCGCACACCGCTTCATCCACATCCAGCATTTCCATGGCCATCTCGTAACTCTCAACCCAAGCTTCTGGAGCCAAATCTGCTGTGTAATTAGGCACCTTACGTGGACCCTTAAAATCCTTGGGCAACTTCACGCTCCGTAAAGCGGGAACAAGACACTGCACCCCGAAGGAACTCTCCGTGACGCCTGTTTCTGCTATGGTTGTGTGAACCGGCGTCGTTTGGCGGACCTCCTCGCGAGCCACAAATCTAACCTGGTCTTGGGCCCCCTGAGCTTGTGCCTCTGCGCCCACCGGATTATCTTGTCTGTGACGGTGTCGCCTCCGTTCACTACTGGATACCTCTGGTTCCTCCCAATGCCTAGTATAACTCCGGCTATGGCGGGGTGTTGAATGAAGCCTTTCCCTGCTATAAGAATATGCTTGCTGCTGTGTTAATGCTGTGTTGAGCAGATCCTTGATCCTGCGTGCCTCCATTGCCATGGGGGATGTCCCCTCAATGGGTAAAGCGGCCAGGCGTGATGCGGCAGCAACAATGTTATCCAAAGGATTTGAGTAATGACTTGGAGGGGTAGGGACGTGAGGCGCAGACATAATCCGCCGATCCTGCTCCGCAGTGGGCTGCTGAACCGGCTCGCCCCTCGCTGGGGCTGCCCTCCGGTTTATCGCCGGATCATTGCTGGCTCCTGCTCCGGGTGTTCTGAAAATATTCGTCGCCTCGTAAACCGGCGGTAGACGAGACTGGTACCTTCGATTCCTTACTCCTTGCGTAGAGGCCTGTTCCATCCTCAGCTGAAAAGCCTGGTCATCCAGCTCTGCCTGCCTCATCGCTATCACAGCCTTCTCTGCTTTCAGATCCTCTTTCGCTTGATTGATCCGGCCCTTCAGTTGAAGTAGTTCTGCATCATGTTGCGCCTTGTCTGCTGGAGCCACTTCTGCTACGGCCCGGGTTGTGAACTCCTCAATCAAGGCGGATAGAGCGTCAGAGGGCGAGAGTGCCTGACCGCTCCCCCCTGCACCAGCTTCTGCTGTGATCGCCCCGTTCACCAAGGACTGCGGCGTAGGTTGTGAACCGTCCATAAAGACAGCCACTCGGTTTGGCGGATCAAAGGGGTCCGGAATACTGTCTCCATCGGACACACCCTCAGATCGGCCGTCCCGCAACTGATACAAGGACTCAGTCTCCCCGGATGAAGATTCATCGTCGGAATAGATAACTGTCTCGCCCCCGGAATACGATCTGTCCTCGGCTTGAACCCCGTGAATTGCTCCGACGAAAACACGCTTCATGGCTGGTTGAATCCGGGCCGATCTCGCACGCTGAGCCGGCTCGACGATGTTGGGGAAGATGTCCGGCCCAGGTCCCGGTTCACCAATTTTGCCGATCAAGACGCGGATGCCACCAAAGGGAACCCGGTACCCGTATTCGATTGAATCGGCCTCCGGGCCCCAGCCTACGTCGTCGATGTAGATCCGGCCGCGGCGACTCTTGGTCATCCGGCCGACCGCGTAGCCCCTGAGCCCTTCAAATATGCCCTTCAAGAACTCAAAACCAACGTGCGGAGGCCCCACGGTGGGCGCCAACTGTCGTGGAATTAACACGGCAGATGTCCGGTTTAACAGACTTAGTTGAGGAACCATCGCACGGGTTAGCTTGAAGGGGTTAATAGCACGCAAAGGACACAGAGGTTTTATACTAGTTCGGCCCCTTCGAGGAAGGTAAAAGCCTACGTCTAGTTTGGTTTGGTATTGCTTGGGCGTCGATGAAAAGGGAGCAGATCGCTTGCCTGTGTCTCGACGGGTTGTTTCTTGTCCTTGAACCGTCGCCGGGTCGCCCCTTTATATAGAGGTGACGCCCGGTCCGGTTTACAGAGTCCTGAGGCCGGCTCATATTTGTGTCCGCCTCGGTCTCTGTTCTTTATTCCTTGTCTCTCAAGTTACATGACCAGGCAGTTTACAAACCATAACTCTATAAATGGGCCCTAAGCCTTCATGGGATGTAATCTCCACTGGGTTTTACAATTACACAACTATATCATCATAATCCGGTTTATACTAGCCGGTTTATACCTGCTAGTAATATCCCTGACAGGTGCCCTTGAAGGCGGCGATCGAACCTTTACAAATAAGGTTGGGGCTATCTCCACAACTTAATTGGAGGCTCCCAACGAAACCACGAAGCTCCACCATAATGGAATATGGCTTCAAGGTGACCACGAAACACCCAAGAGTAACAAGATCCACAAGGGATTAGTGGGGGGGATAAAATTTCTCTTGGTGGAAGTGTAGATCTAGGCCTTCTCAACCAATCCCTAGAAAATCAACAAGTTTGATTGGCTATGGAGAGAGATCGGGCGAAAATGAGCTTTTGGAGCAACAATGGAGCTTAGGGAAGTAGAGGTAGGTCTTCTTGAGGAAGAAGACCTCTTTATATAGTGGGAGGGATAAGTGAACTGTTACCTCCATTTCTGCCCGCACAGAGTGGTACTACCGCTGGTGGAGCGGTAGTACCGCAGGTCGCAGCGGTACTACCGCGACCCCCAGCGGTACTACCGTGCTGTAGAAACATCGAGGCGGAGGAGAGGGGAGCGGTAGTAGACGCGGTGGTGGCAGCGGTACTACCGCTGCTACTACCGTAAAGTCCGACATGATAAAATCCTCCTCGAGTCGAAGCACTAGCTGAGCCAGACCTGGGAGGAACTACCGCATATGCCCCCAAGCGGTACTACCGCGGTGTGCGGCGGTACTACCACTTGGCGGCCATAAGTGGTACTACCGCGCCAACGGCGGTACTGTTGGGGATCGTTGTAGAAATTCAAAAAAATTCTACGCATCACCAAGATCTATTTATGGAGTTACTAGCAACGAGAGGGGATTGCATCTTCATACCTTTGAAGATCGCGTTACAAAAAAGTTGCAAGAACGCAGTTGGTGGAGTCGTACACAAAGCGATTCAGATCACGGCCGGATCCGATCTAAGCACCGAATAACGGTGCCTCCACGTTCAAGACATGTGCAGACCGGTGACGTCTCCCGCGCCTTGATCCATCAAGGAGAGAGGGAGAGATTGGGGAAGACTCCGTCCAGCAGCAACACGATGTCGTGGTGGTGGTGGAGGAGCGTGGTACTTCGGCAGGGCTTCGCCAAGCGCTACAGGAGGAGGAGGAGGAGTTGGAGAGGGGGAGGGCTGCGCCAGGGTTCAGGTGCGGCGGCCCTCCCATCCCCTCTCTTTATATAGGGGCAAGGGAGAGGGGGGCCTACCCCCTCAGATCCAATCGACAGGGTGGGGGCAGGGGAGAAGGCTTGCCCCTCAAGCCAAGGGGGGCGCCCCCCTTAGGGTTTTCCCCCAACCCTAGGTGTCTCGGGCCCTGGGGGCGCACTAGCCCACCAGGGGCTGGTTCCCCCCTTTGCTTAGTCCACTTGGCCCACCGAGTAGGTGGCCCCACCCGATGGACCCCCGGACACCTTCCGGTGGTCCCGGTACAATACCAGTGACCCTCGAAATCACTCCGGTGACTAAAAGGGACTTCCCATATATAAATCTTCACCTCCGGACCATTCCAAAACTCCTCGTGATATCCAGGATCTCACCCGGGACTCCGAACAACATTTGGTAACCACGTACATACATTCCCTATAACCCTAGTGTCATCGAACCTTAAGTGTGTAGACCCTACGGGTTCGGGAACCATGCAGACATGATCGAGAGATCTCTCCGGCCAATAACCAACAGCGGGATCTGGATTTAATCAATCCCGTATACGATTCCCTTTGTCTACCAGTATGATACTTGCCCGAGATTCAATCGTCAGTATCCCGATACCTTGTTCAATCTCGTTACTAGCAAGTGTCTTTACTCGTTCTGTAACACATCATCCCGTGACCAACTCCTTAGTCACATTGAGCTCATTATGATGATGTCTTACCAAGTGGTCCCAGAGATACCTCTCAGTCATACGGAGTGACAAATCCCAGTCTCGATTCGTGCCAACCCAACAGATGCTTTCGATGATACCCGTAGTGCACCTTTATAGCCACCCAGTTTCGTTGTGACATTTGGCACACCCAAAGCATTCCTACGGTATCCGGGAGTTGCACAATCTCATGGTCTAAGGAAAATATACTTGACATTGGAAAAGCTTTAGCATACGAACTACACGATCTTGTGCTATGCTTAGGATTGGGTCTTGTCCATCACATCATTCTCCTAATGATGTGATCCTGTTATCAATGACGTCCAATGTCCATGGTCATGAAACCGTGACCATCTATTGATCAACGAGCTAGCCAACTAGAGGCTCACTAGGGACATATTATGGTCTATGTATTCACACATGTATTACGGTTTCCGGTTAACACAATTATAGCATGAACAATAGACGATTATCATGAACAAGGAAATATAATAATAACCATTTTATTATTGCCTCTAGGGCATATTTCCAACAGTCTCTTACTTGCACTAGAGCCAATAATCTAGTTACATTATGATGAATCAAACACCCATAGAGTTCTGGTGTTGATCATGTTTTGCTCGTGGAAGAAGTTTAGTCAATGGATCTGTGACATTCAGATCCGTATGCACTCTACAAATATCTATGTCACCATCTTGAATATAACCACGAACAGAGTTGAAACGACGCTTGATGTGCATGGTCTTCTTGTGAAACCTATGCTCCTTGGCAATGGCAATAGCTCTAGTGTTGTCAAAGAAGAGAGTCATCGGGCCCGACACGCTTGGAATAACTCTTAGGTCGGTGATGAACTCCTTCATCTAGACTCCTTCATGTGCTGCTTCAGAAGCAGCTATGTACTCTGCTTCACATGTAGATGCCGCCACGACTCTTTGCTTGCAACTGCACCAGCTGACTGCCCCACCATTCAAAATATACACGTATCCGGTTTGTGACTTGGAGTCATCCGGATCTATGTCGAAGCTAGCATCGACGTAACCCTTTACGACGAGCTCTTCGTCACCTCCATAAACGAGAAACATATCCTTAGTCCTTTTCAAGTACTTCAGGATGTTCTTGACCGCTGTCCAGTGTTCCATTCTGGGATCACTTTGTACCTCCCCACCAAACTGATGGCAAGGTTCACATCAGGTCAGATACACAGCATGTCATACATAATAGAACCTATGGCCGAGGCATAGGGGATGACACTTATATTTTCTCTATCTTCTGCCGAGGTCGGGCATTAAGCTGTGCTCAATCTCATAACTTGAAACACAGGCAAGAACCCTTTTTTGGACTGATCCATATTGAACTTCTTCAATACCTTGTCAAGGTATGTGCTTTGTGAAAGACCAATGAGGCGTCTCGATCTATCTCTATAGATTTTGATGCCTAATATGTAAGCAACTTCTCCAAGGTCCTTCATTGAAAAACACTTATTCAAGTAGGCCTTTATGCTTTCCAAGAGTTCTACATCATTTCCCATCAACAATATGTCATCCACATATAATATGAGAAATGCTACAGAGCTCCCACTCACTTTCTTGTAAATATAGGCTTCTCCATAAGTCTGTATGAACCCAAACGCTTTGATCACCTCATCAAAGCGAATGTTCCAACTCCGAGATGCTTGCACCAGCCCATAGATGGAGCGCTGGAGCTTGCATACCTTATCAGCATTCTTAGGATCGACAAAACCTTCCGGCTGCATCATATACAATTCTTCCTTAAGGAAGCCGTTAAGGAATGCCGTTTTGACGTCCATTTTCCAAATCTCATAATCATAGAATGCGACAATTGCTAACATGATTCGGACGGACTTCAGCATCGCTACGGGAGAGAAAGTCTCATCGTAGTCAATTCCTTGAACTTGTCGATAACCCTTAGCGACATCCGAGCCTTATGGATGGTCACATTTCCATCCGCGTCAGTCTTCTTTTTAAAGATCCATTTGTTCTCTATGGCTTGCTGATACGTCCAAAACGTATCTATAATTTCTGCTTGCTCCATGCTTCTTTTGTGTGATATTGCTATGATATTGATGTACTTCCATGCACTTTTGATCATATTTGGACTAACCTATTAACTCAGTGCACCACAGTGCCAGTTCCTGTTTTCTGCTGTTTTTCTATTTCAGGTTTCCCCCATATTAAAAGTGCTCCAAAAATTCCAGGAAAAATATAGGAAAAATCAGCGTACAGGAAGCTTCGCGAAGAACCAAAGATGGGCCAGAGGGGAGCCAGGGGAGACCCAGGCGGCCACCAAGCGCGGCCCCACCCCTTGCCGCGCCAGGGGGGCGCCTGGGGCCCCTGCTCCGCCTCTGGCTGCCCCCCTTCGCATATATATCCCTCTCTTCCCGAAACCCTCGAAGACAGAACCCTTTTTCGCGATCTCACCTCTGTTCCGCCGCCGCAGCGCTTCCAAGATCGGGAGCATTAGGAGAACTCTTCCCGGCACCCTGCCGGAGGGGAGAACCACCACCGAGAGCTTCTCCACCACCATGGACGCTTCCCGGATGAGTCGTGAGTAGTCCACCTTGGACCATGGGTCCATGATCAGTAGCTATGTGATGTTCTCCTCCCCTCTTTGCTCTTCATGGTTTAGACCTCGTGAGCTGCCCTACATGATCGAGGCACATATGTAATCTTTCTGTTGTTGCTTTGCTGAGTTTGCTGGGATTTGATGGATTATGAGACTATGTTCAGATTGTGTTTGAGTAATATATTTGATTCACCTCTTTTATATCTTTGTTCTTGAGTAATTCTTGCATGTTCTTCGTTGCTGTTTATTGCTTTGGCCAAGTAGTAGGTAGTAACTCCAAGAGGGAGCGTTATGCTTGATTGTGGGTTCATGCCCCCTGATGAATAGCTTGAGTGACAAAAACATGAGTCTAGGGGATGTGCTGTTGCCACAAGGGTGAAAACAACGGTGCTTGTACTTGCGGGTGTAAGGATTGTTTACTTTACGCAAAGTTCTTTTAATGCAGTTGTCTGTTGCTTTGAGTTTACACTTTGGGTGGGATTCGCAACTTAATACCAGCGAGATGTTCTGGATAGATATCTCAAGGTGGATGATTAGTAGTAGATGCAGATGGATTTCGGTCTACTTGCCTTGGCGTACCGCCCATGCTTTTGAGCCACTACCTTTCTTTGCAGCATAGTTAGCATTGGTTTGCGCACATAATCCTGTCAATTGCCCAGCTATAATTTGTTTACCTCGCTTTGCTGTTTTATCGTCTTTTGGGAGAGAGACATCACTAGTGAACATCATGGGACCCCGGTCCATATTACCACCGCTGATCACACCTTCTATTTACTTCCTGTTTTTATTTCCTAGTTGCAGTCATAGCTATCATTATTATCTCTTGTGTTTGATCCTTTGTAAACAACAAGGCCGGAAGGATTGACAACCTCTCTGTACTCGTTGGGAGCAAAGTTATCTGTATCTGTGTGCAGGTCCTGTCAACCGCTAAGTTTCTGGCGCCGTTGACACCTACTTGTCGACCCTCGGAGTCTCACGGGATTCGATCCTTGGTATCTTTGCCAAGGGAAATTTGCCGCTACGCTACATCTCAACCTTCCACTTGGGGTAACCAACGAGGGGCGAGAAGCCATCAAGCAAGTTTCTGGCGCCGTTGCCGGGGACTCCACTCTTCAAGATAGGGGAGTTACACGCTATCTTTTATCCTTGCTTTTTAGTCTTGTTAGTTTACCTTTCAGTTTTTGCTTTAGCGTCCCTTACCAAAAATCACAAAAATAGTTATCTTGCTTGCTGCTGCTATGGGTTCCACCGAGAACACCAAGTTGTGTGACTTCACTAGTCATAACAACAATGACTTTATCTGCACGCCTATTGCTACACCTGCCACTTCAGCACCTTCTTATGAGATTAAACCTGCTTTGCTGAACCTAGTTATGAAAGATCAATTCTCCGGTGCTGGAGATGATGTTGCTTTGCACTTAAATAATTTTGTTGAGCTCTGTGATATGCAAAAGTACAAAGAAGTAGATGGTGATATTGTTAAGCTTAAGCTTTTTCCTTTCTCCTTGAGAGGAGGAGCTAAAATCTGGTTTCAATCCTTACCTAGGAATAGTATAGATTCTTGGGACAAGTGCAAGGATGCCTTTATTGGGAAGTACTATCCCCCTGCTAAAATTATCCAATTAAGGAGTAACATAATGAATTTTGAACAATTGGATAATGAACACGTTGCCCAAGCTTGGGAACACATGAAATCTCTTGTCAAGAACTGCCCTACTCATGGCTTGACTACTTGGATGGTTATCCAAACTTTTTATGCAGGCTTGAACTTTACCTCGCGGAACTTGTTAGATTCGGCCGCGGGAGGAACCTTTATGTCAACTACACTTGGTGCTGCCATGAAGCTTCTCGACGAGACGATGACCAATTATTCCCAATGGCACACCGAACGCGCTCCAACAGGTAGGAAGGTAAACTCTGTCGAGGAGATTTCCTCCCTAAATGAAAAAGTTCACTTGGTCATGTCTCTACTTTCCAAGCAATCTTCTATTGATCCTCATGATGTTCCTTTAAATTCTTTGATTGCTCAAGATCAAGTAGATGTGAACTTTATCTCTAGAAACAATTTCAATAACAATGCTTATAGGAGTAATTTTGGTAGCAACCCTAGACCGTTCCCCTCTAATTCCTATGGGAACAACAATGCTTATCCTAGCACCAAGAACTCCACTTCTGAACTAGAGATTATGCTTAAAGACTTCATCACTACCCAAAAGGCCTTCGATAAGAGTGTAGAAGAAAAACTAGACAAACTAGATAATCTCTCTTCGAAGGTAGACAATTTAGCCCATGAGGTAGAGTTGCTTAAAATTAGAACTTCTCCTCTTGAGGAGAGGAAGACCACTCCTATGAATGCTATTCAAGTGCAAATTAATGAAAACATTAGGATGATGGCTAAACTTAAAAAGAGATGGGCTAGAGAAAAGGAGGAAGAAGATAGAATTAAGAGCCTTCCTACCCACCACACTGTTGCTACTATTCAAGTTGTTGAGGATATCCAAACTCTTAGCACCCAATGCACTCCTAGTCCCATTGGACCTATTAATGGTGATGCTATGACCTCAACCGTAGAAGAAGAAACTCCTATGACCATAGAAGCTACCAAACAAGTGAGCCTAAAGGACACCACTACCACTTTACTTGATAGTAGTGACCTTGATTTTGATAATTGCACCCTTTCTGAAGTTATTAGTTTTCTTCACAAGATGTCTAGAGATCCCCACACTAGCACACTTAATCCTGCCTTCACGGAGCATATCACTAATGCTCTAATCAAAGCTAGGGAGGAGAAGCTTAGGGTAGAAGCCTCCATACCTAGAAAGCTAGAAGATAGTTGGGATCCTATGATTAAAATTAAGTTGAATAACTTCTCTTGCTATGCTTTATGTGATGTTGGAGCTAGTACCTCCGTTATGCCCAAAAGAATGTATGATATGTTTGAATTGAAACCTTTTGATCCTTGTTCTTTTGGTGTTCGTCTTGTTGATTCTTCCGTAAAGAAACCTTTGGGGAAGATCGACGATGTTCTTATCATTGTCAATGACAATTATGTTCCCGTAGATTTTACTATTATGGATATTGAATGTGAACCTTCATGTCCAATTATTTTGGGACGTCCTTTTCTTCGCATCGTTGGTGCTATCATTGACATGAAAGAGGGGAATATAAAATTCCAATTCCCTCTCAAGAAAGGGATGGAACACTTCCCTAGAAAGAAGATTAAGTTGCCTTTTGAGTCCGTTACACGGGCTAGCTATTCTCTTACTCTTGATAAAACTTGATCTTCTCTTTTTGCATCATGCCCATCTTAAAGGCATAAAAGAAAGCACTTTTGGGAGGCAGCCCACAACGAATTAGGTTTTATTTTGCTTTTGTTGTGTCTTGATGTTTGTTACTACAGTAGCATCATCATTGTATCTTTTTTCTTTTCAGCTTTGTGCCAAGTTTAGCCTCCGATTGGAAGAAAGTTCAAAAGTTGTGACGTGCTGTCCAGAAAACAGATTCTGTCCTTGGACAGAAAAATTCGAATAAAATCACCAGATCATCTTTTTGATCTGAGTTTTTTTTTACAACGTGCTCTATACAATTGGCTTTCGAGCGTCTGTTCTGAGTTTTTTGATTTGAGTTGCAGAAGTGCCCCGAAAAAATTATTTACTACCTGCTGGTCTGTTTTTCACAAATTCTGTCCTGTTTTGCCTTTTCTTCGTTTTGCAAACCTCGAGTTTGCTTTTTCTTTGCAAAAACCTTTTGGCAATCTTGAGAAACAGTAGCTCTTCAAGATTATTTTTATTTTCAGTTGGGAAAAATTATTTTACTGTGGGTACTAACCTCGCTAATCAGATTATGATGAGTTATGTATGAAGGGAGTTTTCAAGTGTGCGAGGGAAGATGATAAAAGAAGATTCAGGAGGGTCAAACGCTCAAGCTTGGGGATGCCCCCGTGCACCCCCAAGAAATATTCAAGAAGACTCAAGCGTCTAAGCTTGGGGATGCCCCCATGCATCCCCTTCTCCATCAACAATTATCAGTTCGTCTTTCGTTCCACTATATTCTTATCACTTCATGCGTTATGTGCTATGCTTGGAGCGTCTTGCTCTTAGTTTCCTTTTTTAGTTTTCTTTAGCTTTGCTTGCTGTTCATAACAAGTTAGAACCCAGCTTTCTTTGTGTGGGAGAAAAACACGCTCCACTTCAACCTAGAACACAACATAGGATTTTCATGCTTATCTTTGCTGTGTGTGTTCTTTGTCTTTCCATAGCTGCTGTCATGTTTAGCTCTTAGTTTTCATGCTTTTATTTTTAAAGAGCTTTTGTTTAGTTGGTTGCTGAACTCTCTTGAGTTTTCATGTTTATCTTGTTAAGAGAGTTTGCCTGTTGCACTGAGTTGTGTGTCTTAACTTAAAGTAGGTAATTGAGGTTGCTATTTAATTTTAGTAGTAACTTGCAATAGTTTTGAGGTATTGCCATGAGTAATGTCTGAACTTTTGGTGTCAAGAGCTTTAGCCTATTAGTGATAGATGTCGTATTTTGGGCAATCCGTGTTTATTTTCGAAAACCTACAAAATAGTTGAGAACTTTAGCTACTAGATGGATCACCAATCTTTGGAGGGATCAAATATTAGAGTACACTCACGTACCATGAGTCGAGGATGCGCAAGGATAACCAAACCCCCATACACTCCTCCTCGGGGTACTTGTCTCTTTGTGAACCTCCTAATTAGATTGAGAGTTACCGATAATAAGTGCATGAGTTCTTCGGACTAATGTGAGTATTCGAAAGTTGACACTTCCACCTAGCCATATTTTTCTAGCCTCTTCGGTACCGTGCATTGCCCTTTCTCACCTCGAGAGTTGGCGCATACTTCACCGGTGCATCCAAATCCTTGGCACGATACGCTCTGTCATCATAAGCCTCATTATATCCTTCCTTAAAACAGCCACCATACCTACCTATCAAGGCATTTCCATAGCCTTTCCGAGATACATTGCCATGCAACATCCATCTTCTCATGACTTGATCTTCATGTCATACATGCCTTTTGCTTGATCGATGAGCCGCATGCTAATTGGGCCTTGCCCTAATCATTGCTACATGACGCGCTAGTATCATTGCATATCCTGCTACACCGGCAGAGGCATACATTTGCATACAACATGATAGTTTCATTTTCTTTATGTTGAGTACTTTTGTAAAGTGTGAAAGATCTTCTATACTTCTTGTAATATATAGAGTGTTGCCCCTAAAGTGAGGAAAAGATCCCAAAGAGGACAAAATCAAAAGATCCCAAAGAGGACAAATGAGAGTTAAATAGAAAGAGCCATTGAGGCCACAAAAAAATAAAAAAAAATAGAAAAAAAGAGAAAAAGAAATAAAAAGAGAGAAGGGGGCACACTACTATTCCTTTTGAGAGATCCACACTCGTACTCCATCTTATACCTTGTACTCCATAGAGATTATCATTCATGCATATAGCTATGTGGGGACCTTCACACTATAGAACTTGGCTTGTATATTCCAATGATGAGCCTCCTCAAAAGAGCTCTAGGTCTTCTTGAGCGAGCAAGTTGGATGCACCCCCACTAGTTCCATTGGAGAGCTTACCTTAGCTCATATGTGCATCCGTTGCATGGCAATCCCTACTCCTCACATCATATCTATCATTTGGCTTTCTCTCGCCTATGATTGTCCTCATTGATGTGAGCCTTTCACACCTTTTTTTGTCTTCCCCCTTCATCATTTTTCTCTCTTTGTCATGCTAAGTGTCAACTTTCTTGCTTACGCTCATCCATTGCATGAGTGCTCAAAATATCGAAAGGGAGTGGATCATTTTGACTTGTACCTGGCTAGTGGTCTGGGGATGAGTCAAGATAAGATTCCAAAGAAGACCAAGTGTGAAACTTTAGTAGATTAAGTTCTCAACAATACAAAAACTGTGTTTTACTCTCTCGTATATCCCCATCCCCTTTCTTGCACGCAAACACCATTTGGAGACATTCGAGTCACGGACAGCGAGTGCTCTTGCACCTTTATGTTCTTATGTTGCTTGTTACAATGCTAATATAGACTCTTGCTTGTTATGACTTGAATTGAATTAAATGCCTTGATTGCTTTACTTAAAAGTTCTTATATGGTTGATAGCATGTCACCACAGAAATTATGCTTGTTATCATTTACCTACTCGAGGACGAGCAGGAATTAAGCTTGGGGATGTTGATACGTCCAAAATGTATCTATAATTTCTGCTTGCTCCATGCTTCTTTTGTGTGATATTGATGCACTTCCATGCACTTTTGATCATATTTGGACTAACCTATTAACTCAGTGCACCACAGTGCCAGTTCCTGTTTTCTGCTGTTTTTCTATTTCAGGTTTCCCCCATATTAAAAGTGCTCCAAAAATTCCAGGAAAAATATAGGAAAAATCAGCGTACAGGAAGCTTCGCGAAGAACCAAAGATGGGCCAGAGGAGAGCCAGGGGAGACCCAGGCGGCCACCAGGCGCGGCCCCACCCCTGGCCGCGCCAGGGGGGTGCCTGGGGCCCCTGCTCCGCCTCTGGCTGCCCCCCTTCGCATATATATCCCTCTCGTCCTGAAACCCTCGAGGACAGAACCCTTTTTCGCAATGTCGCCTCTGTTCCGCCGCCGCAGCGCTTCCAAGATCGGGAGCATCAGGAGAACTCTTCCCGGCACCCTGCCGGAGGGGAGAACCACCACCGGGAGCTTCTCCAACACCATGGACACTTCCCGGATGAGTCGTGAGTAGTCCACCTTGGACCATGGGTCCATGATCAGTAGCTATGTGATGTTCTCCTCCCCTCTTTGCTCTTCATGGTTTAGACCTCGTGAGCTGCCCTACATGATCGAGGCACATATGTAATCTTTCTGCTGTTGCTTTGCTGAGTTTGCTGGGATCTGATGGATTATGAGACTATGTTCAGATTGTGTTTGAGTAATATATTTGATTCTCCTCTTTTATATCTTAGTTCTTGAGTAATTCTTGCATGTTCTCCGTTGCTGTTTATTGCTTTGGCCAAGTAGTAGGTAGTAACTCCAAGAGGGAGCGTTATGCTTGATTGTGGGTTCATGCCCCCTGATGACTAGCTTGAGTGACAGAAACATGAGTCTAGGGGATGTGCTGTTGCCACAAGGGTGAAAACAACGGTGCTTGTACTTGCGGGTGCAAGGATTGTTTACTTTACGCAAAGTTCTTTTAATGCAGTTGTCTGTTGCTTTGAGTTTACACTTTGGGTGGGATTCGCAACTTAATACCAGCGAGATGTTCTGGATAGATATCTCAAGGTGGATGATTAGTAGTAGATGCAGATGGATTTCGGTCTACTTGCCTTGGCGTACCGCCCATGCTTTTGAGCCTCTACCTTTCTTTGCAGCATAGTTAGCATTGGTTTGCGCACATAATCCTGTCAATTGCCCAGCTGTAATTTGTTTACCTCGCTTTGCTGTTTTATCGTCTTTTGGGAGAGAGACATCACTAGTGAACATCATGGGACCCCGGTCCATATTACCACCGCTGATCACACCTTCTATTTACTTCCTGTTTTTATTTCCTAGTTGCAGTCATAGCTATCATTATTATCTCTTGTGTTTGATCCTTTGTAAACAACAAGGCCAGAGGGATTGACAACCTCTCTGTACTCGTTGGGAGCAAAGTTATCTGTATCTGTGTGCAGGTCCCGTCAACCGCTATGTTTCTGGCGCCGCTGACACCTACTTGTCGACCCTCGGAGTCTCACGGGATTCGATCCTTGGTATCTTTGCCAAGGGAAATTTGCCGCTACGCTACATCTCAACCTTCCACTTGGGGTTACCAACGAGGGGTGAGAAGCCATCACTTCCTGATCATCGGGCAACTCAACCAAAGTCCATACTTTGTTATCATACATGGATCCTATCTCAGATTTCTTGGCTTCTAGCCATTTGTTGGAATCCGGGCCCACAATCGCGTCTTCATAGTTCGAAGGTTCACCGTTGTCTAACTACATGATTTCCAGGACTGGGTTGCCGTACCACTCTGGTGCGGAACGTGTCCTCGTGGACCTATGAAGTTCAGCAGTAACTTGACCCGAAGTTTCCTGGTCATTATCATTAACTTCCTCTCTAGTCGGTGCAGGCACCATAGAAACATCTTCCTGTGCTGCGCTACTTTCCGATTCGAGAGGGGTGACAATCACCTCATCAAGTTCCACTTTACTCCCACTTACTTCTTTCGAGAGAAACTCTTTCTCCAGAAAGGATCCATTCTTGGCAACAAAGACCTTGCCTTCGGATCTTAGGTAGAAGGTATACCCAATAGTTTCCTTAGGGTATCCTATGAAGACGCATTTTTCCGATTTCGGTTTGAGCTTTTCAGGTTAAAGTTTCTTGACATAAGCATCGCATCCCCAAACTTTTAGAAATGGCAACTAAGGTTTCTTCACAAACCATAGTTCATATGGTGTCGTCTCAACGGATTTAGACGGTGCCCTATTTAAAGTGAATGCGGCAGTCTCTAAAGCATAACCCCAAAATGATAGCGGTAATTTGGTAAGAGACATCATAGATCGCACCATGTCCAACATAGTATGATTACGACATTCGGACACACCGTTACGCTGAGGTGTTCCAGGCGGCGTCCGTTGTGAAACAATTCCACATTTCCTTAGGTGCGTGCCAAATTCGTGACTTAAATATTCTCCTCCACAATCTGATCGTAAGAACTTTATTTTTCTGTCACGTTGATTCTCAACCTCATTCTGAAATTCCTTGAACCTTTCAAAGGTCTCAGAGTTGTGTTTCATTAAGTAGACATACCCATATCTACTTAAGTGATCAGTGAGGGTGAGAACATAATGGTAACCACCGCAAGCCTCAACGCTCTTCGGACCACACACATCAGTATGTATGATTTCGAACAAGTTGGTTGCTCGCTCCATCGTTCTGGAGAACGGAGTCTTGGTCATCTTGCCCAGAAAGCATGGTTCGCACGTGTCAAATGATTCATAATCAAGAGACTCCAAAAGTCCATCTGCATGGAGCTTCTTCATACGTTTGACACCAATATGACCAAGGCGGCAGTGCCACAAGTATGTGGGACTATCATTATCAACCTTACATCTTTTGGCATTCATACTATGAATACGTGTAGCATCACATTCGAGATTCAATAAAAAGAAACCATTGACCAGCGGGGCAGGACCATAAAACATTTCTCTCATATAAATAGAACAACCATTATTCTCAGATTTAAATGAGTAGCCATCTCGCATTGAACGAGATCCAGATACTGCCGGGGATATACCCCGCGGTATAAACCACCGGACGTATGACCCGGCTGGAGTTTGGCGATTCATAGGCGACCCGCTTTGACCTGGCGGTTTACGATTCATTGGTAATCCGGCAGGCGGGTCAGAGGAGCGACAAGACCCGGTGGCCCAACGGGCGGTTTATGGAAGGACCGGTTCATGTTATGGTGGGCCGGTTTATGAAGAAAGCATAAGGAATATTCTCCTACAAAGGAAGCAAGACTAGGACTCCTTGTAATAGAGTAATCCTAATCCTACTAGGACTAGTCATGTAACCCACCCCTCCAACATATATAAGCAGGGGCAGGGCTCCCCAAAGAGGGACAAGAAAACAACAAACAATCTCTAGGGCTAGACACAAAGAGCCGGTTTACCGACGAATCCATGCGGGTCATAAGAAGATCTAGCCTCAAACAGCATGTAGGGCTATTACCGGATGATGTTTCCCGGGGCCCGAAGCTGTCTAAATCCTTGTCTTGCGTTGTGTCTCTCGATTCCGCTCAACCCCTCTCAAGCTACCACATAGATGCGTTGGCCTCGCAACTAAGTCCTTACCCTAGGACATCTGCCGTGACAAATCCATGATAGTTGGCGCCCACCGTGGGGCCTGCGCACGGTGGTGTTGAGTTCTTGGAGGGATCTCTTCAGGGATCGATAAGCTAGCGATATATGAGATGGAAAAAGCGCTAGCACGAAAGCGTGCAGGATAACCCAGCATACGAGATTTGAGATCGAGGGAATGGGGTTCGACGTTCTGCGCGCCGCCGTCGCCGCACGCGTCTCCGATGATCGACGATTCGTCGGATCAATTTCTACAGGACCGAGACCAACAGAATTTTCCCAGTGCGCGCTGCAGTAACCGAGATTGACACGAAGTTGATTTGCCTGGTCGTCGCTTGCACCCAAGGCTGCTGATCTATCTACAGGCTACAAGTACCGAGACACATCAGGCGTTGCTGCGGCAGCTCCACGTGAAGACCCAAGCCACATCATTCGAGTACTAGTTTAGTACTTCCCACGTGGAGGCTTCTTGTGGTTCAGATTTTGTTTAAACCGGCCCACACCCCGGTTCTGACCCGCCGTGGAAGAGCCCTGCCTCGTGATGTTGCCGGTGAGCGGCCTCGCCTCACTCCACTACGTTAATCCGTCAGGTCCTCATCTTGCTGGGTGGGCGTCCGCAAACACGGCCCCTTTGCCGTCGTGGCTGTAGCCTTGCCTGCTGGCCCGCCTGCGTCGCTTTGAGCCGTCCTTGCCGAGTCGCCTCTGCTGCCACTATGTTACGCCGGTAATCACCAAGTTGTGTTGGCTGCGTGTGCACCAAAGCCGATGCGAAGACATCTTGTGCTGGGAGTGACCAGACCACATCTGCCTTTGCAATTTCATGCAGAAAATATACACCAAGAAGACTAAAGCTACCACATGGTTAGACAATCCATCACAGTGCTTGATATTGTTGCTAGTACGCAAGTGGTCAAAAAGCAAAAAACTCCAGGGACAAACGAAGTGAGAGGATGGGACTCGACCTCGGTTTCGTGGCATCGCCCTGCCGTTCGCTTCGGACTGAGCGGCCTCAAGTCCCTGACTCGGTTTCTGTTCCGAGTGGCTACTTGCCTCCTCTGTAGCCGAGTTGTCTCACCAAGGGCCCCCGCCTGCAAGCGGTCTCGGGCCGCCATCTGTATTGACCTGCCTTGCCTCGCGGGTCCTCCTCCACGTGGCCGCACTGAACTGGCTATGGCCGCCTTTCCAACCCGCCGCTGTCACTGACGTACCGGTCCGTCGGAGCGCCCTGAGTACAGCATCAGCATCCGCTTCATCCAAAAACAAAATCAGGTGTTATCTCTCCTATCTATTTTATCAGTACATTTTAATTCCACTAAGCATCATTATACTGCCCTATGGTGTTTTTTGTACACAGGTAAAATTATTGTTATACTGCGGATGAAGGGAGCGCACTGACATCACTCTGCACTGATGATCGTCTGTGCCGCACTGCTCGATAAATGCCCACCCACATCCGAGCCATTTCCGACGTTTGGGCCGACTTTCTCGTCCGCGTCGGCTTACAACACCGCGGACGACTCGCTCATCTGCCCTCGTGGCGGTTCACGCGTCAGTACCGGTTTACAACGCCGCAGACAACCCACTGGTCATGCTGAGCCGCCGCCACCGCGTTGAGCCGTCGGGGCTGTACTGAGCCGCCATGGCGGTCTATGGTTGAACCGCCTCTGCAAGTGTTGAACGGATCATTTATCCTCTAGGCGGGTCAGGTGATATCCATCTAAGCCTAGCGCATATTGTTTTTGTCAAAGAACATTTATTTTTGCCTTCGTCTGCAATATTTTTTCGCAGGACAATTATTCATCATAAGTGAGGCATTATACTCCGGGTACGAAGCATGCGCTGGCAATATTCTACACCAGTTTTTCGTCCGTGCCATGCTACCATAAGAGCGGAAGTACATAAGTCACCGTCTATATGGCCCGGTCTACATCAACTTCGCCCGTTTGCAAGGCTTACCGCGCGTGCGAGTAACTCGCCCGTCCACGCCGGCTTACAACACTGCGGCTGACTCATGTGTCTGTGCTAGCTCTGATGCTCCGGTCGTTTTTACTGTCCGCCCTGCGGTCCGGATTACTCAACATGCCGGGTTGGCTAACGGACACCGATGAGGATCATAAGGTCCAAATACATCAGGTGATATCCATCTAAATCTATTTTCTTGGTATATATTGTTTTCCTCAAGAAAACAGTTACATTGATCCGTATATTTTGATACATTAGGACAGCTATTTATTTTCAACATGGTTTATACCATGGGTACGAAACGCGCGCTGGCAACATCCTGCCCGGCGTTCGTCTGTGCCACATTACACGGTGAATGGACGCGTGCAAGACGCCGCCCTTACGGTCCGGTTTACATCAGACTTGTCGGGACCACACCTATGATTGACTTGCCCGTCCGCGCCGGCTTATAATGCCGCGGTCTCTTGCGGCCTGGTCTACATCAACATACCGGGTCACGCCTGTCTACATGAGCTGTTTATTGAATATGAGCAAGTCACAGCTTGGGTAGGCCGGTTTTCATTCAACAAAATGGAGACAAATTATCATATACTATCAACTGCCGTCTGCATCGGGTGGCTCAACGGGCAGGCGCACAAGTCACCGCCACTACAGTTTGGTTAACTTCAAATCGCCAGTTGGAAGGAACCGTTGGCCGAGCTGCTGACATGGCTCATATAGGGATCATTTATAACCCGCCGTAGTCACTTCAACCTTCTGTGGATTCACATCGAGCTATCAACACCAATGATATACACGCTCTGCTATGGTCAAATACAGAGAATCTCAAGACAAATCCTCGAGTCATCTTAAGACTCGGGGGCTACGATGATATGACTCAGCAAATCTTGCCAGTTTTGGCAAGTCTTACTGAAGCTCTCAAATATCTAGTTCACAATCCGGTTCAAGGGAAAGATGTCTCCCATGATGCTTTGAAGTTCTCAATATCCGGTTTAAGAATTTCTGGTTCAAAAGAATAATCTCTCGCAAGTTCGAGTTCTCAAAAAGGAGAGTTTGTTGCACAACACAACTCAAACATAGGTACCCAGCGAGCACAGCTCAGAAATATGTCACATGGGGGCTTCTGTTTATAAAGTGCAGTTCTGACTACCCTCTTGATCCGGCGACCAAACCAAGACCATCATAAGAGTTTGTCACATGGGGGCTTCTATGGGCAAGGGAGTTCCTATGTCCTCTTAAACTGACGACCGCATCAAGGCCATCATAAGAGCACAGCTCTGGTTGCTTCGGAAATTTCCACATGATGATGAGGGGCAAAAGAGAGTTTGATGCCTAGCACAACTCAAACATAGGCCTCGACGAGCAATGCTCAAATGCTACCTGGGGGCTCCTGATGCAAGACATCAGCGAGTTGAAAACTCTTGTAGTAAACACGGCTTGGAAGCTTGGTGTATACATCTAAAACCCCAGATTAACCTGCCTGCATCAAGTAAGTTACGCCGTCCAGGTAAACCTGGTACGACCCGTCGAACGTACACACAAGTCAATCCTTATGGACCCTGAACTTGGTAACGTTAAATTGACGATCATCAAGTGATTACACAAGTCAAATCTTTACGAGATTTTTTGAACTTGGTAGCATTTGACATTGATGATTTGGTTAAGGATTGCAGACCATCTTAACAGGCTTTGCGAAATGGTTAATGACAGTAGCCTGGCAGCTCATAAAAGCCTCGAATTTGGAGCCTGGCAGCTCGTAAAAAGCCTCGACTACATGGTCTTATTTGCCCAAATTTTTTTATCTTCAAGGTCATTGGTGTCCATCCAAGTCCATTGATTCAGGGAGTGGACGACTATAAGTTGCCACTACACCTGCGTTTACAGAACCTGGCATGGCTTTTGACTATAAGTCGCCAGTATGAGATAAGATAATGACCGGTGTTTATTAACCCGGCCAGGTTTTATTTATAAACCGGCAATCTATGATAATTACCAGTGCTCAAATTTTGGGTTATCACCTTTACTACACTGGCTTGATGGAACCAACAGTATGATCAAATATTACTGGAACCGGTTTTCAAACCGGGTTATATTATTCAAATCTTTAAATAGCCAACATGGCTGGATTTTATTATGGTTATCAATAGCCAGTATTATGATTAAGGTTTTCAAAGTCACTTTAGCTCAATGGCTATCATATTGTCAATGGTATGATTTATTTTACAAAGGAATAGTCCCGAGTCGCTGCAGGCTTACAACCCAACACTTGGGGCCTACATTATTCAAATTGAGATTACATCAAATATGCATGTCTCTTGTCGCTGCAAGCTTGCATCATGACACTTGGGGGCTAATGCAAAGTCATTTTTACTGGCCTTATTGAAGACCCGACTCATCACATCATAATGAGCCAGCCCTTGGGGGCTAGCAATTGCTCCTGTCAACAAATCAAGGTACACAAGTATTAATCCATTATATTGAAGGGTCCACTACTCAGTTGGTAAAGCACAAAGCTCTTAACCTGGTGGACGTGGGTTCAAACCCCATGATGGGAATTACATTATATATTGTTATTTTCAATGAAGTATATACAAAGTCCCTGCTCATTATTACATAATGACCCGGCCCTTGGGGGCTACAATGGTTGAAGTTCTTTATCAGCATAAGACAATTACAAGTCCCAGGTTCATGCAAGCATGACAACCCGGCACTTGGGGGCTACATAATATGGAGTATTCAGTTTTTACTAGTGACTGAGATGAACAATCTGGATTTCTTCAAGGTTGCAACATTTATATTGAAACAAGTCTTAAGCTATCACTATGTTCTCCTCTTAAGACTTGGGGGCTACAGGTAATATGCATATAAAGGAGGAACATCTTCAAATTCTCAGTTTTGGGGCAAATCAGGAAGATTAATTGTGTGACCCGGCGTTGGAAACAATCATAACCCGGCGTCTATAAACAGTCATGACCTGGAATTATCAGTTTTTATAACCCGACAATGGTGGTAATCATAAACCGGCATCTTCAAGCCGGCTAGATATTAGTTGAAGTATTTCAAAGACCAATATTTTTTGCATTGGAAGACGATTCAAGTGGATTATCTCTTATAATATTTCTCTATGAGACACCAACGTCAGCAAATGGACTATGAAGCTGGTCTATTGACTCGGATTTTTCAGGAGAAGTGCCTGGATTGTTTGCATTGGTAATGTTTGAACATATCTGCTAAAGAGATTTGCTATAAGATCATGGATACATATCAAGAGGAAATGACAAGGATTTAAGGATGATTAGGTGCCCGTCCAGGAAAATATTTAACCGGGAGCATAGCCTGTCAAGTTTGTTCTTCTGTTTATTTTACAGGATTAGTTTAACATGGATAAATCCAAATTAAACTGGGGGCTAATGCCGGGGATATACCCCGCGGTATAAACCGCCGAATGTATGACCCGGCTGGAGTTTGGCGATTCATAGGTGACCCGCTTTGACCTGGCAGTTTACGATTCATTGGTAATCCGGCAGGCGGGTCAGAGGAGCGACAAGACCCGGTGGCCCAACGGGCGGTTTATGGAAGGACCGGTTCATGTTATGGTGGGCCGGTTTATGAAGAAAGCATAAGGAATATTCTCCTACAAAGGAAGCAAGACTAGGACTCCTTGTATTAGAGTAATTCTAATCCTACTAGGACTAGTCATGTAACCCGCCCCTCCAACATATATAAGGAGGAGCAGGGCTCCCCAAAGAGGGACAAGAAACCAAACAAAGAATCTCTAGGGCTAGACACAAAGAGCCGGTTTACCGACGAATCCATGAGGGTCATAATAAGATCTAGCCTCAAACAGCATGTAGGGCTATTACCGGATGATGTTTCCCGGGGCCCGAAGCTGTCTAAATCCTTGTCTTGCGTTGCGTCTCTCGATTCCGCTCAACCCCTCTCAAGCTACCACATAGATGTGTTGGCCTCGCGACTAAGACCTTACCCTAGGACATCTGCCGTGACAAATCCACGACAGATACAATGTTCATGCACAAAGCTGGTACTAAATAACAATAATTGAGGTTTAATACTAATGCTGAAGGTAGATGTAGAGGTAGCGTGCCAACGGCGATCACATCGACCTTGGAACCATTCCCGATGCGCATCGTCACCTCGTCCTTCGTCAGTCTCCGCTTATTCCGCAGCTCCTACTTTGAGTTACAAATGTGAGCAACTGCACCAGTATCAAATACCCAGGAGCTATTACGCGCGCTGGTAAGGTACACATCAATAACATGTATATCACATATACCTTTGACGTTGCCGGCCTTCTTGTCCGCTAAGTATTTGGGGCAATTCCACTTCTAGTGACCCATTCCCTTGCAATAAAAGCACTCAGTCTCAGGCTTCGGTCCATTCTTTGGCTTCTTCCCGGCAACTGGCTTACCAGGCGCGACAACTCCCTTGCCATCCTTTTTGAAGTTCTTCTTACCCTTGCCTTTCTTGAACTTAGTGGTTTTATTCACCATCAACACTTGATGTTCCTTTTTGATTTCCACCTCCGCTGATTTCAGCATTGAATACAACTAGGGTATGGCCTACTCCATCCCTTGCATATTGTAGTTCATCACAAAGCTCTTGTAGCTAGGTGGAAGCGACTAGAGGATTCTGTCGATGACCGCGTCATCTGGGAGATTAACTCCCAGCCGAGACAAGCGGTTGTGCAACCCAGACATTCTGAGTATATGCTCGCTTACAGAACTATTTTCCTCCATCTTACAACTGTAGAACTTGTCGGAGACTTCATATCTCTCGACCCGGGCATGACCTTGGAAAACTATTTTCAGCTCTTGGAACATCTCATATGCTCCGTGTTGCTCAAAGTGCTTTTGGAGCCCCGATTCTAAGCTGTAAAGCATCCCGCACTGAACCAGGGAGTAATCATCACTACGTGACTGCCAGGCGTTCATAACGTCTTGAGTTACTGGAAAAACGGGTGCGTCACCTAGCGGTGTGTGGGGACCCTGACTTAGAAGTCGAGATCACCGAATGCACGTGTATAGTGATCCCAGAGATCAATGCTCACTGAACACACAGAAGCTGAATAACAAGAGTCTTACATCCATACATATCGTCTTACACAAATTATGGCCATTATGGCCAAGTCTTACATGGATAAAGCCTCACGGGCTGAATAGCAAATAACTCAAATAGCGGAAGTCTTCGATAATAGGTAGAACCCATGCCATCTGCCTTAACCCTACAGGCATTCTGACTGGGATAGCGTCCTAGTTCGCATGATCGTCTCCAAAGAACTCTTCCTCAAATTCCTGTTCCTCCATGCCTGGCCAATTAAATAACCAGTGGCAAGCCAATGAGTACTTTGAATGTACTCGCAAGCAACCCATGATGTGGTTCAAAGTAACAATGCAATTTGAACAATAATGAGCAATCTAGCATTGGGCTAGAATAAATATTCTACCATCAAGTTTATGCATCAATAACTCGCGTAACCTCGAGGACAGGTTACCGACATCAACATGAATATGATTCAACTCATCGAGTCAAGTCACCACCTTGACTCATCACACACATACTTTCACCGATGAAGTAAAATTCTGGACATAGTTTAAGTAGCACCACCCAACTGTCCATGACCGTGGACACGGCTATTCGAATTGTTTTACACTCTGCAGAGGTTGTACACTTTACCCACAAGATCCGGGGAACTTCCGTGTCATCCACGACCCGCGGTACCTCAAGTACCCGGGGTAAGCACCCGGTCATTATCTTTCCTTAGACGACACTAACATAGAGTCCACTCGTTGGTACACGGCCCTCGGGTACAAACAATAGATCACGGGACTTGCCCAAATTTCAATGTCACGCGCACCCGAAGGGACCAACGGTGTGTCAGGTGCCCTGTAAAAACAGTCATGGCCGTCTATCCAAGCACGACCCCGTCCCGGGAAAGACCTCAAGTCTTCCCGTCACTAGTAATGCGGGCACCATGCTAGTATCGACCTAAGTAATCAATAAAGCCCCGTCCCATAAGGGGTAGTGTGGTTGCACATGTTTGGTTGGGACGGTAGTCACACATAAATCTAATCCATTATTTCACCCATGCACAAAATTTTACCGGCACATCACTTCTTCCTCAAGTGATGACCTCACTCAACATCACCCTCGGGCATTAGGGGCACTCGATGGGTTCATGCAAAGATTTCAACCACGAAGGTTCATGTCACACATGCATCACTATTCATTACTACTAACCATATGCATTGCATCTAGCACATGGCAAGATCAAGAGTAAAGCATGCATCATGTGGTGGTTTCAACTCGGTCACCAACGTAACCCTATCATCATGCATCGGAAACAAACGGGTTACGAAGAACAAGTGTATCATGGTCAAAGGGCTGCTTGCCTGGATTGGCTTGGTCTTCAAAGTCTTCAAATCCTTCTCCTTCTCCTTCTTCAGCAACTTCGTCAAATACGGTATCTATACGTCGCATTATAACAACGGAAAAATAAGACCACAAATAAAACAAAAAAATCAAAGTGCTCAGAAAAATGTCAACTCATTTTTGTTAAATACTAGAGGGATTTCTAAGATGGGGAAAATTCTCAGTTGGAGTTTTGGAGTAACAGAATGGAATCTAATGATTTTAGAACAGGAGTTTTATTGCTCAAATTTGAATTTAAATTTGAACAGAACAGAAAAGTTTCATGGATATGAGCGAAAGTCACACCATTAAATAGGTTGGAATATTACAAGAATTTAGGAGTTGGAATTATTTCATTTGGACCAATATTCTTTCTGTAAAAATGTTTGAAATAATTACAGAAAGAAAAAGGAGAAAATGCCCTGTGCAACTGGGCCAGAGGGGCCATAGTGCACGGCCCAGGGCATCCAGCCCGGCCGCACGGGCGCCATCGCGCGCACGTCAGGTTTTCAAACCTGACGGGCGGGACCCGGCGATCAGCGGCTGTGAGGAGAGGGAGAGAGGGGTGAGGATGACAGGCGGGGCCCGCCTATCATCTCCAACCTCACGGCCACGGCGACGGCGAGCTCACCGGCGTTGATTCCGGCCACGGCGACGGCAACGGAGGGTAGGGACGGGCTCAGCGTTGAGTTGCGGAGGTAGTGGAGGTGGTGCGGCACGCCGGGGAGGTCGGGTTCGTCGGCGGCGAGGTGGGACGGCGGAGGAGCTTCGGGAGGTCGTCGCTCCGGCCGATTCCAACTGCCACAGAGAGGGGAAAGCGAGGGGAAAGAGTCAGTGGTGTGTGGTGGTTCCAAATCGGGCAAAAGGAAGGGCGGAGGAGGCCTGCATTGCGAGATCACCGGCGGCCCGACGCGGCGGAGCTCCGGTTGATCCCGAGCACTGGAGCTCTTCGGGGATGAACTGGTGGTGCTGGGGTGTTG